>CM066035.1:802898871-803498871 GCA_033557465.1 Ichthyophis bannanicus | reverse complement strand
TGGGCATAGAATCCAAAAAGGAGTAAGAGGGAACTGAACTGGTACACTGAAGAGCCCAAACACAGCCCACCAACACCAATACCAAACCAATGAGCCACCTGCCCACCCAGACAACCCAAAGAAAGGGAGCATATGTAACAGCTAGCATGTGACGGATAGGCTGCATGGAGTTGACACTGCAGTGTACAGTGAAGAGAAGGAAGGGTGTGTGGAGAAGGGACAAAGCCGGAGCCAGTGTATGGTAAGGAGAGCAGAACAAATGAAAAGAAAGGAAAAGGAACCTATGGTGGCTCCACGCACGTTTGCAACCACTATCCCAAACAACCACAACACAAATATGTTCCACCAAGTGGCCATCGTGTCTGCTAGATTATCACGCAATAGTGCATCCTACACACATTGCGGAGAATGCATGTAGCAGGGCGTCTGAGGCCAGCGCACACAATAACACACATAGCGCTACAGAGCTTTTTTACATGCCTTATGAGATATGTCTAGGCGCCTTAGCATATGTGGTCAGATTATGGCATGTAACAATGCATGTCCCAAACAGACGTCATGCGCGTTATTGTGTGCGCTGCAATGCGCATTCACAGTAACACACATAAGATGCAACACGCCAGCCCCCAACCATGGTCTGACATTCACCAGCAGCAGGCACAGTGAGTCTGTACCTGCTGCACCATGCCAGGTGTCCTGGCCATTCACGAACTAACCGCGGACACACCACTAGCCAGTCTATCCTGTATGTTCACAGTGGAACTATGCGCCCCCAGAACAGGGAACACACATATATCACCTGAGACAAATACTATGTAGCACTATGTGAGAACATAGCCGTGCCATGGTCACTGTTTGGTCAGGGTGAGACTGCCCTAACAGCAAGACGTGCTGTGGCCACCTTGTCCATGCAGGTGGTGGTTGGGCACTACAATGCCCCAGCCATTGCCCTTCACCCTCTGCAGATGGCCCTGCCCGGGCCATACCCACAATAACTTGCTCCTCATTATGCACATTTGCAGGCTAATGCTGGTAATAGTGGGACATTGTGGGCCCAGTGAGGTGTAGGCAGCCACGAAACAATGGATACACACAAACACACACACACACTCACACCAATTGCAGCATTGTGCAAAGATAGGGGACCCGCCACACTGGTCCTGTTCACAGTGCCGATATTGCCAGACTGTGCAGGAGGTAGTAGTAATGCTCCGGTGGTGACTGCGGCTCTGTGCTGAGGCCAACAGCCTGACTGCATGGAGCTTTGGATAGTGGAGCCTGTGTGAGTGGGTGTTTGCACCACTTTTGGCTGCTGCTTTGGGGATTGCACATGTTGCTGTTGTATCTGAATTGTAGGGTAAAATAGAAGGACATGCTTTGCAGGATCCACAGCTGGGACCTGAACCTGTGACCCTCTGCTCCAAAATACACTGGCTGTGTGTACTGCACCACACTGTTGCCACAGAAGCACAGCAGTCCCTGGGGCTACCTTTACTTCACCTCAGCCAGACCTTTTATGTCGCACTGCACACCACATACTGGTACAGGGAATGGCCTGGGTGCACTGCAGGCAGGTGCTATTGCCCCCTCCAGCACCAGCAATCGCACCCCTGCCATGCTGCCTGGCCATATGCTATCGGTGCTGGTAGTGGGTGGGGAGGCATACATGGACATCCCCACATCCCCCCCATCACCACCTAACAGTATTATGTCCCTTTCACATGGGGGAGGGATGGATGGCTGTGGGATGAAAGGTCAGTGCCCTAGCAACTATTGGCTAGGGTGCACCAGGTAGATGTAGGTGGAATGTGTTTGGCCTTGGTCAGCTGCTGTCTTGCTGACTTCCGGTTTCTATGTTCCTATGTGCCACCTAGGCGACAGCCTAGTCCACCCTGTGCCCCAGCTGCCCCCACTACATGTCCCGCCTGCAGCCCCCTATGCCCCATTTGCACCATCGCGATAGTGGCCTTTCATACTTGGGAACTATGCTGTTGCTGCATATGGATCACTACTATCACTTTTCTTGGGCTCCCTGCCTATGTTGTACATTGCTGATGCTGAAATGTTTTCAGCCTCCTGCATATCTGCATCTAACAACAGGTTTTCAGTCCCGGTAATGTTCAGCCCTTCAGTACCCTGCATTAGTGTTGTGGGAGCTTTTCTCTGCCCACTCCCTGCCCATTGACCCCTTCTCTCGCCCTCTCTCTGCCCCCTGCGGGTCTTACCACGGACGGTGATGTTAACACGCATTAGGTAACGTTAACGTACGTTAAGGGTACCTAACGCACGTTAACGGTGCCGCTGCTACATTAACACAGGTTAGTAAACATACCCCATAGTGTCCTTACGATCAAGAGCCATTGGTGATGAAAGAAGAAGTCGAAGCAGCATTGAAAGCCTTAGCAAAGAGCAAAGCACCAGGCATTTCCACTGAAGTATTACAGCAATCTGATGCAGCTGTTACCATGCTTACAAAGCTCTACCAGGAAATTTGGAAGACAACATCATGACCAACTGTTTATACCAATACTAAAGAAACTCCAACTGACTGTGGAAAGGATCCCACATACCAGTAAAATTCTACTCAAGATTATTCAGCAGAGACTACACCATACGTGGAATGAGAACTGCCTGAAATACAAGCAGGCTTCAAGAAAGGGCAAGAAACAAGAAACATCATCGCGGATGGGAGATGGATCCTTGAAAAGGCAAAAAGAATACCAAAAGGATATCTGTGTTTTATTGACTTCAGCAAGGCTTTTGACTGTGTAAACCATGAGAAACTCTGAGCCACATTAAGAAGCATCAGTATATCAGAATACCTGATAGTTCTCTTGCACAACCTTTGATGAAGTTGATGAGTTCTATCAAGTACAGCTGACATTGACAGAACATGCAAACAGGATATCCTGATAGTCATGAGTGAAGCAACAGTTCAAACGGAACAAGGAGAAACAGAATGGTTTAAAATCAGCAAAGGTGTACGACAAGGCTGCATACTTTCCCCCTACCTGTTTAATTTATACGCAGAACAAATCATCAGAGAAGCAGGACTGTATGAAGATAACCGAGGTGTGAAGGTTGGTGGAAGACTCATCAACAACCTTTGCTATGCTGATGATATTACATTTCTGGCTAAAAGTGAAGACGATCCGAAACATTTGCTTCTCAAGACCAAGGAACATAGGGGTATGTTTACTAAACTGCGTTAGTGCAAATCGCGTTAGGAGCCGCGTTAGTGAAAGGAAAGCCAAAAAAGGACATGGGCGAGACATCGTAACGACTAACGCGCATTCCAAAAACTAACGAGCGGTACAGGGCGCCGTGGCGCGTTACTGCGCGTTAATCATATGAAGGCGTACAGACACAAATCATTGAAACAGAGCTGTAGCACAATGGTTAGTGTACTCATCGCTGTTACAGACAGCATGGGTTCAAGTCCCCAGTGTGCCTAACGCAGAATGCTGTCCCAGGCAGCACCCTGTACATTACATAGGGAATGAGGAGGCATGTTTTTCTTTACGTTCAGTAGTTGTTAGTGAAACACACTCTCGCAGTGCGCATAGCCATGTACGTTGGTAAGTGCGTGGCTGCGTGCGTTGTTACGGGCATAGCCCCGTGCATAGTTATGTGCGTTGGTATGTGCATTGGTACGTGCGTACAATCGTGCGTGAGTACGTGTGTTTTTACCAGCATGGGCACCTTATAGTACAGACACTTTAGGGTGTCTTGCACCTATGCACTATGCTAACAGATGTACGTGTGATGGCCTATGGTTTATCAGAGCCTGAGAACAGGCACTGGATCTTCCCAGGGTTGGATTGTGCCAGTCACACCCATGATGCACTGCACATGCAAATCAGCTGTCCACAGATACACACCATGGGGAATGCACCCCCACAGCACCTCGGCCTGGTAGGGGGAAGTGACCATGTGCACCCCCACAGCACCTCGGCCTGGTAGGGGGTACTGACCGTGTGTTGTACTGGCACAGAGTAGCTACACACCGTCACATTGTGCGGGTACTGTGCTCACCCTGAGGGTGCAGTGAGGCGCCCAGCACCAGGTCCAAAGCAGTGTTAATGTGCAAGATAGGTAGTTTCTGCACAAACACCTTGTAGTCAGGTGTAGCCCCCAAGGACCCCTAGGTGGCCCATGTTACACCCCCCCCCCCTCTCCAAGTGCGGCAAACGGGTCTCCTAACAATAGATCCACCTTCTACCTCCCTGCAAAGGTGGCAGTAGAGAGGAACATCAACCCCAGTTCTGGTGAGGAACAGACACCCCACAGGGCAAAAACCGCAGCTCTGTACGCAGACAGACATCAGGCCTGGATATGGTAAGCTGCACCCCACCACTATCTGATATACTCCTGCAGCAAGTCATCAGCCACTGCACCCTGCAAGCCACTCCACCAAGACACATACCAGCTGCAAACAGTCTGCTAGTTAGTCCATAATGCATGTGCCCAGTGGAGATGCATGCACCCAGAACTGGGATGTCAGCATACACAGCAAGCAGATAAATCAGTGACTAGACCCCAAAAGGAAACCCATATCTATCACATGAGAGAAATACTATATAGCACTATGGGGGTGCCTAGCCATGCTGTGGTCACTGCACAGTCAGGGTGAGAGGGATCTCTCAGCAGGACATACTGAGGTCACCCTGTCTGTGTAGGTGGTGGCCGGGCACTACAATGTGCCTGTCACTGCCCTATGCCCTGTGCAGATGCACCCTGGCCAGTCCACCCTGTCCGGCATATACCCATGGTACCTTGCTCCTCATTATGCACATTGGAAGCTCACTACTGGCAACATTGCTGGCAGTGTGGGCTGTGGAAGGTGTTTGCAGCCACCACACACTGGATAGACAGACAGACACCCCCACACCTATGCCAGCATTGTGCAACTATAGAGGGGTTCAGCAGCCATACCCACCACACCAGTCCTGGGCATAGTTCAGGCATGGATATGGTACGCAAGACTGTTGGGGGTCACTCCCCATGGTAGTAAGCACTGTCAGAGACCAGACCTGCAGCACACACCGCAGACATCAGAATGGCTGTTTTGTTGGAGCTCACTGAGCAAACTGTGCTTAATGTAGGAATTGATATCTGCCAGTTATCACAGGAAATGTTTGATAGCTGTGTACCATATACCCAGGTGTAGGGTGGCATTGCTAAGGTATGCAACTGCTAGTATTGGGAGATACAGGCAGGGCCCAATGTCCTGCTTCTCCAGGAGGCATTGGCCAATGGGGCCTGTGGGTGTGTCTGGCCCTGTTGGCTGCTGCTTTACGGCAGAGTTCCCCAACTCCATTCCTGGTGTTCCAAACCTGTTCGGGTTTTCATGCTGTCCCTCATAAATATGCCTGAGCTACATCTGCATACCATGGGGGTGGTGCATAGATATGCAGCACAGGCATCTTTATTAGAGGCAGCATGGAACCTGAATGGTGTGGGACCCTCCAGGACTGCAATTGCGAGACTCTGCTCTGGGTAATGCGCCTGTTTCTGGTGTCTGTGTTTGGTGTGGTATAATTTAGGCGTATTAACCATGCGTATGTTCTCTGCAATAAAGGGGTGTCTTTACTATCACTGTTTAGTGGTGGGTAAAACTATGGGGACTGGATTGGCAGGAGCCCCAGCTGGGATTTGAACCTGTGACCCTCTGGTCTTACAAGCACTGGCTGTGTCTGTTGCACCACACTTTGGCTACAGAGATGGTGCAGTCCCTGGAGTTAGTTAAAGCGGCCTGACGAGTCAGAAACCCTGCTCTGCACAAGTTTACTGTGGGCTCATTTACCTTGTATGGCGACAAAGGTGCACATAAACCTCAAAACAGACCTCAAAAAAGGGGCAAACACCCATAACCAAGCTAGGCAACAATGATATCATTGGGCAACATTACACACCACTCCCAGGAAAGCTCCATCACAATGAAATGATCTTTGAAAGGGTCTACGGAGCGTAGACCCTTCCAAACATCATTTCTTTCTTTGGTGCTTTCCAGGGAGTGTTGTTCATTGTTGCCCATTGCTATCACTGTTGCCCAGCTGAATTGTGCTTTTTACAATGTTTCTTGTGGTCATTCTTAAGGTTTTATGTGAACTTTTGGTCTTTGCACATGTATCACACTGCTCACGTTTTGTGGGTTTCCCCGGTTTTGCTGTACATTGCTGACGGAAATGGTTTCTCTTCCCTTTAATATGCCTTTAACGACAGGTTTTCATTCGCGTTGGAATTGAGCTCAGGAATTCAGCGCGTTAGTATGAGGGGAGCCTCTCCCCGCCCACTCTCCGCCCATTGACCCCTTCTCTCCGCCCACTCTCCACCTTCTGCGCTGTTTTAACGCGCCGCGGAGCTTTACGATCGTTAACTACGGTTAACGCGCGTAGTATGACGTTAACGGCCGTTGGCGCGTGATTACGCACGTTATACTACACTTACGGTCGTTAACATCATACAACGCGCGTTGTTCACGTTTACCGCACTTTAGTAAACATCCCCCATAGTCTTAAAATGGGCCTGCACATGAATATAAAGAAGACAAAGATCCTGACAACTGGCAAAATCAATTCATCTTTGATGCAGTTCATCGTTGATGGAGAAGAAATTGAAATGTTGATCCAAGTAGGTTAAAGTTGTCCATTATCAATAAAGAAACCACAAGCAGTCAAGAAATCCAACACCACATTGCTCTTGGCAGAATAGCTATGAAGGACATAGACAAGATTCTAAAGAGCAGAGATGTCTCCATAAAAAGATTCAACTTGTTCAAGCCATGGTATTTTCAATAACATCATATGGAAGTGAAAGTTGGACAGTGAAAAATAGACAGGAAGAAAATTGATGCCTTTGAATTATGGTGCTGGCGATGAATACTGTGTATACTATGGACTGCCCAAAGAACAAACGAGTCAGTACTAGAGGAGATCAAACCTAAGGTTTCTTTAGAAGCTCAGATGACAAGACTTCAACTTTCATAACTTGGGACACATCATGCGAAGTGAGAGATCATTAGAGAAAGACATCATGCTTGGCAAGGTAGAAGGTCAATGCAAAAGAGGAAGGCCAGCAATGAGATGGATCAATACAATAACAGTAGCTATGGGTGTCACTCTATCAACAATGAGCCGCCTGACTGAAGACCGAACACGTATTAGGACAAATATCCAGAGGGTCAGCATGAGTCGACACTGACTTAATGGCTCTTAACAACATCACATCTCCTCTACCCTGCCATTCCTCTAACGTATACATATTAAGATCTTTAAGTCTGTCTCCATATGCTATATAACAGATCACTAACCATTTTAGTAGCCACCCTCTGCACAGACTTCATCCTGTTTATATTTTTTTGAAGGTGTGGTCTCCAGAATTGTACACAATACTCCAAATGAGGTTGCACCAGAGACTTATACAGAGGTACTATTGCCTCTTTTTTTCTGCTGACCATCCCTCTCTCTATGCGCCCAAGCATTCTTCTGGCTTTCACCATTGCCTTTTCTACCTGTTTAGCCACTTTAAGATTGTCTGAAACAATCACACCAAGATCCCGCTCTTCTTTCATGGACAGAAGTACCTCACCCCCTATACTGTACTGTTCCCTTGGATTTTTGCAACCCAAATGCAGGACCCTGCACTTTTTATCTCAGCTGCCAAATTCTTGACCGTTCTTCAAGCTTAGTTAGATCCGTTCTCATGTTATCTACTCCTTTTTGAGTGTCTACTCTACTGCATATTTTGATATCATCTGCAAAGAGGCAAACATTACTCGACAGCCCTTCTGTAAAATGGAATCTGCAGCAGTTGGGGGGGGGGGGGGCAGAAACCCTTGGGCCAGCCCTGTGAGAACCATAATGGCCTCCTTTACCTTTTACATTTATTTACCTAACAACAAGGTTTGCTGTCATTAAAATATCCCCTTTTAGTTTTCCCTATTGCTTTTCTACATACCCCTGCTGTTTCCATTTCACTAATGACTCCTTGAGATATTGTCCCATCTTGGCAAAGTTAGTTTTCCTAAAGTCTAAGACCCTCGGTTTTAAATGGATTTTGTCTGCCCTAGTCCTAATACCAAATGACACCATCTGCTGAGCACTCGATGCAAGATCATCTCCCACTATGACATCTCAAACACTTTGCCCATTGGTAAGCACCAAATCCAGTATGGTCCCTTCACATGTGGATTATGTTACCAGTTGCCGGAATAGTTCTCCCTGAAGAGAATCTAGGATCTCCTTACTCCTAGATGACACCATAGCAGGGATGTGTCAGTCAATATCAGACATATTGAAATCACCTATCTGTAGAACTTCTTTCATGGCAATACTGTGTATGTCTTGAATTAAATTGCTGTTCACTTCTTCTCTCTGTGAGGGAGATATGTATATTACACCCTCTTTCTAATTTAACGCACAGTGTATCCTTGCTCCCTTTAAAGCCCTGTAATTCTATAGGTTTAATATTTTTTGCATATAGTGCCACTCGTCTTCCCCTTCTTCCTACCTTGTCCTTTGCCCAATTGATGCTATTTCTCTTCAGGCTCATTTTGTCATTCCATCCCATTGCATACAGATGAAGCAGGGAGCTCTTTGCATTTTCCTCTTCATACATCACGTTACCAGTGCTGACATCCTGTTCTTTTATGTTAATTTTAAATAAACATTCAGTGTGGATAAGAATTCACACTCTTAGCCAAGTTCTAATCATATCCATCCAGCCTCAGTTATAAGGCCTTGTAATACAGATTTCCTTTCCTTTTGGCAGTGTCTTCCAACACAATCATTTTTAAAGCCTATTAAAACCAGCTTGAATGGAATCCACTTTCACATTTTTAAGGCATGGGACTTCCATTCCAAGTAGTGTTTATGGCTCTGAGCCATCAATCTAATATGACACTTGCTTTCAGCTGATACTGGAAATTGAAGACCTTAATTTACTCACAGAACAGGTACAGCATTGGCAGCAGGGTTACACGCACACACACACACACTGCTACAGGTACATGAGTATCACTAGTGTCTGCTATACATGTGCATGCACCTGTGCACACACATCAGCAGTGCAAACTTCACACACAGATACAATGCCACTACAGAACACATACAACATGGACAGCGCTAGTGTCAACTAAACACACACACATGCAGCAGAAGTGCAAACTTCACACTCACACACACATACATATCCAGTGTCACCAAAGAACACATACAGCATGGATAGAAGTAAAGCCAGCCACACACGCACACAGTCACACTGCACACCACAAGGTACACCAAAAATAAAAAGCTCCAAAAGCTTCTTCTACATGCTATTCAGCCCTTGCTTACTAGAGGTAATGCTAGAAGGGGAGATAACTCTATTCAGTCATTGGAGTGTCTACTGAGAATCCTAATTAACATACTTTTTATAGCCTCCTCCAGCTCCAGAGACACCTCTAAGAAAGGGAGGGGGAGCACCTTCGCTACAAAGGGCATTATACTTTGAATGAATTTTAATGAACCACTAAATAGGTACAGTATCAATGATAGTGCCATGTGCAGAAAACTGTCTTTGTGGGAACTGAACCAAAACCACCGAATCATGTTAATCTAAGTATTGCAATTGGCGGTACCTGAGCTTTTATTTTGCTTTAGATGGAACATTTTAATTATACTATTTCTTTTTTTAGGTACATTCTATTGTAGGGATAGCACCTATCAGGGATGATTGGTCCATCTGTCTTTCTGATCATATAGGTATATTCGCACATGTGCAAACAAACCTATGCATAAAGGAGCTCCAGAGCCGGCAAGAATCAGCATTGTGGTGGTAAAGTCAAGCTCCGCCACTGGGCAGAAAATTGTGAAAAGGAAGTGACCCAAGAGGGAAAAAGGGTGCTACGGGGAACCCAAACCTCTTGGCTCCAGCCACGGCAAAGAATGAAGACAAGTGTTGTAGGGAGCCCCAGCATCCTGGCATCCGAGGAGGTCTGCTGCAGCTCCAGCCACAGCAAAGAATGAAGAAAAGTGCTGTGTGGAGCCTAAGTCCTGCAGCACCAGGAGAGGTGGCCTGCTACTGCTCCAACTGTGGCAAAAAATAAAGAACTTTGTCACAGGGAGACAGCCTGTTGCAGCTGCAGCTGCTGTGGAGATGGGCCCTGAAAAAAAGTAAAAAGAAGCTTGAGGGAGAAGGAAGGGAAAGGGTAAGAGTATGAGGGGAAAGAGCATAAATGGGGAGGATGAATGAGGAGGATGGGGAGGGGAGCTAGAAGACTGTAAGGAGGAGAAGGAGACTGAGGATGAAAGAGAGCAGGGGAGGAGAGGCAGAAGAGTATAAGGGGAGAACGAGTATGAGGGGGAAGTGGAGTGTAATAGGGAGGAGAATGTGAGGGGACAGGGGAATAGTAGAGGGGAGTATGAAGGGGAAGGGGACTGGGGAAGGAGAAGCAAAAAGAGTATAAGTGGGAGTGAAGGGAGCGTCTCCCCACCAAATCCTCCATGTGAATGGCAGAAGGGGAAATCCAACATTGTGTCACACTGTAAGTGTGCACTTTTCAGCTTGTTACATCTTGTGTGTGTGTTTTTGTCTGGTGAGGTTTTTCTCATAGCAATTATGACTGCTGTACTATTTGTCTAATTTACTGAAATATTAAATTCTCTGTTTTATTTTTTTATTATTATTTATTTAGTTGATTATATACCTTACTGATTCACTCTTTGCATGTCACTCTGGGTTTCCTGAAAACTGGGCAACTCATAAGTTAAAATAAATACATAAATAAATCATACAGGTCACTGAATTGCCATTGAGAAATGGCAAATGATGTCCTAAAAGCCAGAGGTAAATACAAGACTAATAGAGAGCCTCTACTGATAGCAATACCAAACATGAGGAAAGTACTTCTAGCAAGTGATTCTGTGCTTTTCTGATCTTTCTCCACAGTTTTAAAGATAGAGGCAAAATCATGGTAGAGGGCTGGGTTACCTTGCAATGACAGACTTTGTCTCGTGACAAGATATTGACCAGAGACTGAATTCACATTGGCTTCACTTCTTTCTTCAGAAGACCAGTTTTTGCTGGAAGAATGAAAATAGAAAATGTTCAGGTCTCCTCTTCTGCACTGAATGAGTTTACTTTATGGGGATGGGCTACTTTGACCTTTCTTGTCAACAGTGTCTTGACTAGCTGGTTAGACCAGTCATTTCCTTGTTTTA
Source organism: Ichthyophis bannanicus (assembly GCA_033557465.1). Taxonomy (NCBI): domain Eukaryota; kingdom Metazoa; phylum Chordata; class Amphibia; order Gymnophiona; family Ichthyophiidae; genus Ichthyophis; species Ichthyophis bannanicus. The sequence continues at coordinate 803,487,670 of CM066035.1, read as the reverse complement.
TTGTCTCACTAAACAATGTAAAATGGCGCAAAAGTGACAATCAAAATGCTAAGTGTTGAAAGGTCAAAGTAGTGAAGTGGGAGAGTGTATATTTCAGGGAATATATGACAAAATTAACATTTCAGCACCTTCCTGTGACAAACTTGTTACAAGGAGAGAAACTAGTATATCTAATCTGAGGGTCTGCCCTTGTGACAAGGGCTGTTAAGAGAATGAAGTCCTCAGTGTGGCCTTCAGTTCATAGTTAAATTGGGGAGGTGGGGAGGCAGCAAAGCGCTACAGTCGAAGCAAAGCAATGGATCCTGGCAGCCACACAAACTCAGTTATCAGTGTGTACTTTTACCTGCTGGAAGAATAGGCAATATGCAAATAGTCCATTTACTCTTATAAGTGACCCTTTAAAATCTCCCTCATTATATATATATTTGCGAACCAAAGTTTAATATTTAACCATGTGATGCCCAAATATGCATTTTCATAGGATTGTACTGGGAGGGATAGTGTTGAAATGATTCTAATTGAGTTTAATAATCAAAATCTTCGGGGGTGGGGGGAGGGCACCATGGGTCTAAAAGCAAATTGCAAGGAGGCACAAGGCTGACGTTTTGTCTAGGGTATCTAATACCCTTGCATCGGCACTGAATCCCATTAATAAGCAGGGCCTTACCTGGAGGATGCCAGTGGAGTTGAGGTCAAATGTGAAAACCAAATGATGAAATTTGTGTTCTGTGTGGATGTTTGCTATATTCCCGAGAGACCATAAAAAAGTATAATTGCCATGTGCTCTTCAGATGTTGAGGCTACAAGTAGAGATTTTTCATGTACACAAGTTGTGGTGTGTAGGGTGCTTGAAGAACATTAGAACATCATTCCTTAGTGCTATTACTTCTTATTGGATGAGTATCGGCTATAGGGTACAGGGATGAGGAACCAGATTTTGCCTTAAGCGGGAAGGAGCTGGTAAGTGATACCATTCTAAGAATCACCTCAAATGTGTCTCGGGGCAGTTTCTCCAAATGGGTTAGTTTTGCACATACCATGACAGTCATGAACCTCACTCCTAAGCCAGGGTATGTGGAGTATGACCTCAGTCTCTCAAATTTACTGCTAATGCTCGGCGTAGTACTTGCATCATGCCAAAGAGAGCTTCCTTCTGGAGTTCGTAAGATGTAATGTGTATGGGTAGTTTGTCACGATGTGCTTGGAAATTCTTCTTTATCAAGCCTATCAGAGGCATCAGAACCTGCAGTCAGACGCAGTGGTGTAAAGAAACTCCCTCATAGGCAGCTGGTGACTGACTTGTTTGGGGATGCTGAAGCGAGAGAGAAGTGGACTGGACTGCAAAAACATTCGCTCTCTTTCTTCATACCCCTCACTACCATTTCAGAGAACTACTTTCTACTTCTTTTTCTCTATTATATAATAAATGCTTTCCAACCTTTGGTGTCTCTAGCTTGATTTTCAGACATAGCATTATTTATTTTCTCTCTCTCTCTCTCTCTCTCAGATACCCTGTCCTTTTTTCTTTTCTATTTCAATTCAGTCTCGTTCTTTCAGCAGTGGATTACTTTGTTTTACTTCTTTATATGTGCCCGTCTATATTTTCTCTTCTTTCTCCTCTTCCTTCTTGCCGTCACTTCCTTCTATTCTTCCTATCTGCTCTCCTTTCACTCTCTCCACTTTCCTCCCTGGATTTCTTTCTTCTCTCCCCTCTCCCATAATTTCGATCTCTTTTTCCATTACTTACCATCCCTGATCCTTTCTCCCCTTTCTGTCTTCTCTTCCTCTTCTCCCACCCCCTGCTCCCCATCCCCACCTTTGCTCTCCCTCTCCCATTTTTCTCCTTCCCCTTGCTCACCCATCTCTTCCTATTCTTACTCTCCTCTCTCATTCCCTACTCTCCCCCATCCCACACACTTTCTCAGAGGAACCTGACAAAGCTCCTTTCTGTCAATGGAAGAAAGAGTTTCTTACTACTGGTTTGCACCCAGAATTTGCAGGAATCAACAAGGGGGACAAGAGAGGGTCCCATTCCCCACAGGGTCCCCCAAAAATGCCTCAGAGTGAAGAGAATGAAATAACCCTTCATCTCTAGTATGTGCAAAACATACTTACATTGATGTTTCTGGACCATGGCTGCTGCACTTAATATACATTGTTCCTGAAATGTTCTACATACATCCAATTTCCCCGTAAAGGTTTTATTTTTGAACTGTCCCCTAACTGATGTGATATTTATTTTTTCTGTTACACTGGGATTTATACTAACATGGTGCTGTGTTTCCATTAGCATAGGATTAATGGAAAGCCGGACATTTCACTTGCGACAGGGCAACAGCACAAAGAAGTGGGGGAGTGATTAGAGTTGTGGAATAAGAGCCAGAGAAACCTAAGGTTCAAATCCATTTGATGCTCCTCATGACCTTAGACAAGTCATTTATCTCCCCATTGCCTCAGATACAAATTTAAAATTATAAGCCTTCTGGGCAGGGCCTTGCCTTAGATCACTACTCTAAACTCATAGGTTAAATAAAAATAAAAAAAGTTGCTAGTAAAAGGCACTCAAAATTCCTACTGCACTGCCATAGTAAGAAACAATGGAAAATTTCCAGGGCTTCTCGGTGCCTCCCATGACATCCATCTTGTATATGCTAGAGTACTTTTCAAGGAAGAATGACAAGGTGAACTACACATTAATCTGGTCCAATTAAAATGTTATTTGTTGAGTTATTTGTCTATATCTATTTTTTTTTTATTCGATAAATAACACAGCAGTTCACAATAAAATCAATAATATACTTTACTTTTAATACAGAAAATTAATCAACAGTTAAACAATAAAGAATATAAACAGAGGAGCTGCTGCTCTGTCCCGGAGAGCACTGGGAACCACGTGAGCAGACTGGGCTATAAGACCAAGCCCCCACCGCGGGACACGCACCGCAGGCGCGTGCCTGGGTGCGTGCTCCAAAGGGGCGTGTCCTAAGGGGCATGTCACGCCCCTTTGGAGCCCCTTCGGAGCACGTAGGAGCAATTCAGGAGAGAACGGACTATTGTCTGTATGGGGAAGCGTAAGAAGAAGTCTCTTCCATCTTCAATGTCGTCTGGAAAATCTGTTAAGGTGGTGGGACCCATGGACAAACATCTTCGGGCCACGGTACCACCCTCTCTTTCGTTGTCTCCAACTGACTCATTGATATCTGTAAGTCCTGTTTCTCTGAATTTGTCTCCTGCTCCACGTAGGATTTTATCCCCGCCCAGCAACCAGCCGCAGGTATGGATAAAGAACCCTCCCCTTGTGTGGATGGTAATTTATCTGCTTCTATAATGCTTCCTGAATCTTTTTTGAAGCTTGATATTGAAAAGGTTTCAGTACCCTCCCCAATTGATTTTTCCTTGTTACCTTTGGAAGATCCTTTACCTCCGAAAGATGTTTCGTTGCAAGATATATGGCGGATTGTATCTAGGACCGAGCTCTCATTGAAATCTTCTTTGGAAAAAATTTCTCTTTTTACGAAGGAGACTGTGAATTTCTTAACTAATTACCAGGATAGATTGGGCTCTCTTGAGGCTCATAAAGTTAAAGTGGATAACCAGATAGTTTCTATTCAAGGGGCCTTAGCGTCTTTTGTTTAAGATTCTTTACAATTACATCATCATGATGAAATATTTGAAAATGCTTTATGGGTTAAAAATCTTAGAATGTTAAATTTTCCCCGTACGCACTATCTCTCTCCGAATATACTATTCACTAAATATTTAAAGGATGTCTTAAAAATCTCTGATGCAGAATCAGTGGTTTTATCTAAAATTTATTATTTGCCAACTGGTATTAGAGAGAACCCGGTTTCTGATTCGGTGACAGGTGGTGCTGTTACTGGGGATATGGATCGTTTGTCTGTTCAGAGTCTGGATCTATCAGCCTATTTAGAGTCCTCTGTAGAAGGAATTCCTACTCGTGCTACTTTGTTAGTGACTTTTTCTTTGGAAAGGGATAAGGAGTTGATTTTACGAACTTACTTTAAACATAGACAGGAAAAGTTTTTTGGGCAAATGGTTCAGGTTTTCCCTGACGTGTTTCGCACTACGCAATTAAAGAGGAAGGCCTTCCTTTTGCTCCGACCTCGTGTCGTAGCTCTAGGGGCCTCCTACATGCTTAAATATCCTTGTAAATGTGTAGTCACATATCACGGTAAATCCTATATTTTTTTTGATTCAACTCAACTGGAAACCTTTTTGCAAAATGTTGGTTGATTCTTTGGTGGCTTTTTGCTTCGTATATAGGGGTTTAGTTTAAAATGACTCAATCTCAGCTTTGGATTTATTATTATTCTTTTTGCTTTCACACTCCATATTGTGGGCTGGGAGTTAATATTTGTTTGAATTGCTTTGGTTTATATATTATTGCTTTATATTTCTTATGTTTTTCCTGTATGAAAGGATTGAAATTAAAAAAAAAGAAGAATATAAACGATTATGAATTTATACTAATTCATCTAAAAACAAATCTGAAAAATTGACCCATTTCCTATTTCAGCTCCTTTTGTTGACAGGAGTTCTCCGTCTTTAACTTGGTATTTCTTCTAGCTCTCAACTGCTTTATTTCTTCCATGAATAAGTCAACATCCTCTCATAATCTGTTCCCCTCCCCATGGGTGAAGGACCCTGCTGGAGGCCTTCTCCCCTCCCTGCAGTCTGATCAACTCCAGCTTAACTCAAGACTTGGTTCCAAACTTCCCACAGCCTTGAAAGAGACTAGAGTCAGGCTTCTTCTTAAAAAAAATCTAACTCAGACCATTCTAGTATCTCTCACCATTGACCTGTGTTGAACCTGCCTTTCATATCTAAAGTGCTTGAGAAGGGAATTATTCTTCAACTTTCAGACTTCCTAGAGAAGACAAATGTTTTTCATGTCAGGCCTTATTAGATCTGACTAATGGCATAGCCATCAATCGTCACAGTAGCAAGGTTGCTCTCATGGTAGCTTTAGACATGTCTGCTGCCTACAGTTTGATTAATCATCATCGTCTCCTTGCTTGTATACAGGATAATGACCTACGAGTTCAGGCTTTGATGTGGTTTAAGTCCTTTTATTTCCAATTGGTCCCTTGCAGTTCAATATAAAACTTTTGGGCCTGATATTTAGCAGTGGTGTCTAGTGTGTTGCTAGAGCGGCTAACCTCTACTGCTGAACTTTAAAACCAGATATTCAATGCTGGGGCCATATCCAGGCACTAGCAGTGAATATCCAGGTCAGCCAGATAGCAAAGAAGCTGCCAGGCAGTGGCGATATTCAGCCACTATCCGGTTAGCTTCTGTGGCAAATGTTAGGCCAGCCTTTAAAGTACCCAACTTTTGTCACTTAGCAATAACCGGGCAATGGCTCAATATCACTGCTACTCGGTTATCATAAGGTGCCACCATCGCTTCACCTCCTGCAATGCCCCAGTGCTAGCAGGCTAGCATCAGGATGTTCAGCAGCAGCACCCACAGATATTTAGCAGCACTAACCGCTGAATATCCCTGTCAGCACTGCATATACCAGGTCTGCTAACCGCGTCAATCACACTGAAAATCGGGCCCTTCATATCCTGGCTCCATTACTTCCTGTATGAACATAAGAACATAAGACATGCCATACTGGGTCAGACCAAGGTCCATCAAGCCCAGTATCCTGTTTCCAACAGTGGCCAATCTAGGTCATACATACCTAGCAGTTCCCCAAAAGACACAGGTTCCACAATGCTTGTATTGGGTCAAACATTGATATCCTGGGTCCCTTCTTAATAATGGTTTATGGACCTTTCCTCCAGGAACTTGTCCAAATCTTTTTTAAACCCAGCTACACTAACAGCCTTTACTACATCCTCCGGTAACAAATTCCAGAGTTTGATTACACGATGAGTGAAAAAATATTTTCTTTTATTAGTCTTAAATAGTTTACCCTGTAGCTTCATTGCATGTCCCCTAGTCTTTCTATATTCTGATAACGTAAACAATCAATCTATGTTTACCCATTCCACTCTGTTCATTAATTTATAGACTTCTATCATATCTCCCCTCAGCCGTCTCTTTTCCAGGTTAAAGAGCCCTAACCTTTTTAGCCTTTCTTCATAGGAGTATCCTTCCATCCCCTTTACCATTTTGGTGGCTCTTCTCTGAACCTTTTCTAATAATGCTATATCCTTTTTAAGATACGGTGACCAGAATTGCACACAATATTCAAGGTGCGGTCTCACCATGGAACGATATAGAGGCATTATAATATCTTTTGTTTTATTTTCCATTCCTTTCCTTATGATACCTAGCATTCTATTTGCTCTCTTGGCCGCTGCTACACACTGGTCCGAGGGTTTTAACATGGTATCCACAATGACGCCTAAATCTTTTCCTGGGTGGTGGTTCCTAATGTGGAACCTTGCATCATGTAACCATAGTTTGAGTTGTTCTTCCCTAGCTGCATAACTTTGCACTTCTCCACATTAAATTTCATCTGCCATTTTGATGCCCAGTCTTTCAATTTATCAAGATCCTCTTGCAATTTTCCACAATCCTCTTGGGTTTAACAACTTTAAATAGTTTTGTGTCATCTGAAAATTTGATAACCTCACTCGTTATTCCAATTTCCAGGTCATTTACGAATATGTCGAAAAGCAGCAGATCCAGCACAGATCCCTGGGGTACACCACTATTCACCTTTCTCCATTGGGAAAATTGGCCATTTAGCCCTACCCTCTGCTTTCCATCTTTTAACCAGTTCCTGATCCACAATAATACACTGCTTCCTATCCCATGACTCTTTAGTTTTTCCAAAAGTCTCTGATGAGGGACCTTGTCAAAGGCTTTCTGAAAGTACAAATACACTATATCAACCGACTCACCTTTTCCACCTGTTGATTCACACCTTCAAAAAAACATAACAGATTAGTAAGACAAGATCTTCCTTGTCTAAAGCCATGTTGGCTGTCTCCCATTAGGCCATAACTATCTACATGCTGAGTAATTTTGTTCTTTATGATGGTTTCTACCATTTTTCCTGGTATTGACGTCAGGCTCACCGGTCTGTAGTTTCCCGGATCACCCCTGGAACCCTTTTTAAAAATAAGCATTACATTGACGATCCTCCAATCTTCAGGTATTACAGATGATTTTAATGAAAATTCCCATTACTAATAGCAGGTCTGCAATCTCATATTTCAGTTCTTTCAACACCCTTGGAAATATACCATCCGGTCAAGATGATTTGCTACTCTTCAGTTTATCTAATAGTTGTAATACATCTTCCCAATGTATCAATATTTCCTTCAATTCTTCCGCACCTTTAAATACTACTTCAGTCATGGGTAACATCCCTACATCTTCCTCAGTCTCTCCGCTATCGCCTTGCCACCTCTTAGTGCCCCTTTAACCTTTCTATCATCCAATGGACCAGCTTTATCTCTCACAGGTTTTTTGCTACGAATGTACTTGAAAAAGTCTTTATTTTGTGTTTTTGCTTCTGCAGCAAGCTTCTTCTCACATTATCCCTCTGCCTGCCTTATCAATGCCTTGCATTTGACTTGCCATTGCTTGTGCTGTTTCCAGGTATCGTCATTTGGCTCTTTTTTCCATTTCCTGAAAGATGCTTTTTTGGCAACAACAGTCTCTCTGACCTCATCTTTAAACCATGCTGGCAGTTTTTTGGACTTCCTTTCACTTTTCTTAAAGCGTGGAATACAGCTGGTCTGGGCTTCCAAGATAGTATTTTTCAACAACACCCAAGCTTGATGTAAGTCTTTAACCTTTGCAACTGCTCCTTTTAGTTTTTTCTTAACTATTTTCCTCATTTTATCATAGTCTCCCTTTCGAAAGTTAAAAGGTAGTACTGTGGATTTCCTTACTATCCCTCCCCCACTAATTAGATCAAACGCGATCATGCTATGATCACTATTGCTAAGTGGCACCAACATCCTTATCTCTTGCACTAGATCTGGTGTTCCACTAAGGACTAGGCTTCCCCTCTGGTCGGTTCATGAACCAGCTGCTCCAAGAAGCAGTCATTTATTTCATCCAGGAACTTTATCTCCCTAACATGTCTTGCCATGACACTGACCCAGTCGATACCGGGGTAATTGAAATCACCCTTTATTATTACTGCACTGTAACTTTTCTTAGCTTCCTTGATTTCTTTGAGCATTTCATCATCCATTTGTTCATTCTGGCTAGGCGGTCGATAGTACACCCCCACTGCCATCGCCTTCCCCTTTTTACATGACATTTCAATCCATAGATATTCTACAGCAAATTTTGTTTCCTGCAAAACTTTAATCCTTTCTGACTCAATGCCCTCTCTAACATAGAGCGCAACCCCTCCACCAATTTGATCAACTCTATCATTATGATATAGTTTGTAACCAGGTATCACAGTATCCCACTGGTTGTCCTCCTTCCACCATGTCTCTGATATTCCAATCTAACCTCTCATTTAGTGCTATATATTCTAACTCTCCCATCTTATTTTTTAGACTTCTAGAATTTGCATACAAGCATTTTAGAGACTGTATTTTATTCATTTTAATCTGGCTATTGGTAGACATGGGTAATTTGGGATCTTTAAGCTCTGTCTGCTCCATACTCGATGGCATTTGGGCTACTTTACTCTTTTTTGGAACCTCTCTGCTTTTGGTATCCTTCAAGGATACATTCTTCCGAACCATGCGCTCTTGGGCGACTGTCGAATTTCCCCTATTATCTAGTTTAAAAGCTGCTCTATCTCCTTTTTAAAGGTTAATGCCAGCAGCCTGGTTCCATCCTGGTTAAGGTGACGCCCATCCCTTCGGAAGAGCCCCTCCTTTCCCAAGAATGTCCCCCAGTTCCTAACCAAGCCAAACCCCTCATCTCTGCACCATTGTCTCATCCACACATTGAGACTCCGGAGCTCTGCCTGCCTTTTGGGTCCTGCGCGTGGAACGGGAAGCATTTCGGAGAACACTACCCTGGAAGTTCTGGATTTCAACTTCCTACCTAAAAGCCAAAATTTAGCCTCCAGAACCTCCCTACCACATTTTCCTATGTCATTGGTACCGACATGTACCAAGACAGCAGACTCCTCCCCAGCACTATCTAAGACCTTATCTAGGTGGCGTGTGAGGTCCGCTACCTTTGCACCAGGCAGGCATGTTACCAGGCGATCCTCACATCCACCAGCAACCCAGCTATCTACATGCCTAATGACTGAATCACCAACTATAACGGCTCTCCTAACCCTTCCCTCATGGGCACATAGCCCTGGAGAAACCTCCTCGGTGCGAGAGGGTTTTACATCACCTGGAGTATATGGCATCCTATAAGGCTCAATTTTGGCCTCTATTCTTTTCATCATTTTCCTTGCCTTGCTCACTATGCTGATCCAGAACCATGGCATCAGCAGATATTTCTATGCTGATGATATCTAACTGGTTGCCCTTATGGGTCTTCTCTCTCTTGATCTCTTCATCCTAAATGCTTGCCTGGCTGCCATTGATATTTGGCTTGTATCTCACAAACTGAATCCTATTAAATTTGAAGTCTTGTGGATTGATAGAAGATCTGTTCTGCCCTCTGTAGGCCAGTGAAACCCGATTACGGGAAGGGGATATCTGGGCTGTCCGGATATCCCCGACGAAGATTGTGATGTTTGGACCTGATTCTGATTCATGGGAACAAAACGTTCCTGCGGGAGCCAGAATCAGGCCAGAGGACAGCCTGGCATGCCCCTTCTGCCTGTGGGGACATCCTCCCCGAAGGCACACCAGACATCTGTGGCTCCGGCTCCCCAAATCTCTGCTGCCCAAGCCACGGCTGGCCTGTCGTGGCCTGGATCGGGTGATAGGGTCCCTCCCGCACCCAACCACGGCCCCGGGTGTGGCTCATCTACCCTGATCCTCCCAATTGTGCTGCTTTATACCAGCTTTGAGGTGGTATAAGCAGTACGTCCCAACAGGCCTGGCAGCACATACAGGGCCGTGACCTGAATCGATCCTTTACGTGCTGCCGGGTTGGCTCGCCCCGATTCTGTATTGCCCCGATTCTGCCCCCCACCAGGTCTCCCTGTCCTGATGCACAGGACATATAGGGAGAGCCAGTGGGGGAATAGGGTACAGGCAGTTGCAGGTCTGCACATCCCGGCGGGACATACAGAATGACCCTTCGCCTTTCAGAATGACCTCCTTATTCTAAGGAGTCCAGATCATATTGAAGCAATCCAAGCTGGACTCCCAATTTAATTTCATCAGAATTCCTTCTTTTTGCTGCACAGACTATGCCTATTACGTCCATTTTTAAGAAGAAAATGTTTTTTTTTCTCCTGAACTTACTGGTTTTCAATCGCTTAAATTATGGCAACTCTCCTGTTTCATATCAAAATCCAAGAAATCCACTGCCTTCAATTAATTCAAAATGCTGCAATTAAAATGCTTTGTAAGGCCTGCAAGTTTGACTACACAAATACTCCTCGTTGACCTTCCTTGGATTTCCATCTCATAGAGGATAAAATTTATGAGCCTGATATTCAAAGGATTTATGCTCCTAACTTTGAGAGTTATGCGCCTAAATTGGCCTCTTTGATAATGTACTAGGGCTAAATGCCTAAATATTGTCTTAAAATTTCTCTAAATGCCTAAATTTAAGAGCTTAAAAAATGTGATGGCAACAGGCACAGATTTAGGACAGGGAAAAAGATTTAGCAGCTTAGCACTGATTTTCATTACTAGGAACCTAAATTAGGCTCACAACCCTCGACAAATGAATGGCAGAACTAAATTTAGGGGGAGGGGGGGAGGTAGGCAGCAGCTAGCTGTCACCGCTGAAACTTGAACCTGGATATTCAATACCGGGGTCATATCTGGCTACGAGCATTGAATATCCAGGTTAGCCAGACTGCTCTTTAGCAATGTGGTCAGTGGCGATATTCAGCCACTTAGCTGTCCTAACTAGCTACTTTAGGACAATCGGCTAGTGGCTGAATATCACCTCTAGCGGGTCCTGTTCCCGCAATGCCCCAATTCTGGCAGTCCTATTCCTTAGAATCAGAAAGTTTATGTCGGAGGGGGTGGGATTAGCAGAGCTCCGAGTGATGTACCTGAACTAACTTGCAGCCTCCACTCTGTTTTTGGTGTTGTATTGCCACAGGTCCTGGCAGCAGCGGTGGAGGAGGGCACTGGCAGGGGAGAGAGCTAGTTAGTGATGCAGGTCAAGCAGCAGAGCGGAAGAGGTGGGCTAGAACCAGATGCTTGAGAGTGGGTGGTAAAAGCGTGTGAGCAGTGAGTATTATAAGATTATTTTCCTATCTTGTTTCTTTCCTGGTCCCCTTCTCTTTGCTGTGCTTTGTTTTCTTTTTTCTTGTTTTTTATTCCATTTCTCTTTTTTTAATGTCTGTTCTTTTTAACATTGCTTTTATCATTTTTAAATAAATTAAACAAAAAAAATCAGTAGGCAAAAAATAGTCAAAATCATCCCTAGGCCAAAGAAAACCAGTAGGACTGAGGTAGAAATCTAGGCAGGGCTGAGAGCTGGAAGGGTTAAGTGAAAAGGATACACCCCTCTTGGTGAAGTCATACCCTGGTACATGCTTGTCCCTCCCCTATTCCTTTGCCCTGCTGCTCTCTCTGCTTGCTAGAGATAACTTCTCTTCCTCTGCTTCACTAGAGATAAGAGTACAGTAGACTTTCTCCAATCGGGACTATACTGTAATAAAGTGACCAATTATGAAGAAATGCTGTAATAACCTGATAAGAGGTCTATCTAATCTCTCTGAGGCCTCTGGTGGGGGCCCAGAATTTGGAAAAACTATTTTCTCTGGGTCTGTGCACATTAAACCGTTGTTTCCTTCTAAGACTCCTTGGGTGTTTCTTTCTTCACTCGTTTATCTGCTACATTTTTGGTTCCCTGACTGGCTGAGACAGCGAGATAAGAAAGAAAAGGTTATCTTGCTACCTCTAGGTTCAATCGGTTTGAGCCAGGCTGTTGGGGAACGCAGGGGGGAATACAAGGTGCCACCAGACCAGTTGTTCTGGAAAGTATTGCTTCCTGATTCGCCTCTGCCACTGGCTTTCTCTGACAGACACCTACGAACCCGCTCTGGGGTCTAGGAAACAACCCATTCAACTCCGGAGGACATCTGAGTGGGGTAAGTGATAACGGGGGTCTGTCTCTATCTGTAATTCAGAAAAATTGGTACTTCCTACGGGGAGAAGGAGAGCTTGATCACCTCTTGAGGGAATCGCCCCAATACCCTGAGCTGAGCTGAGCTGGGGGAAACCGCGTTCCTAATAGTTAGACTGTTTTCTAGGGAATTCGGAAGCTGTCTATGTGTTGGTCTGTGCTTTATTTATGTGTTTGGAACAAGCAGAGGCTTGTGCAGTGAGAATAGACTCCTGATTAGTGAAGTTCCTGGCCAGGCGACCGCGCCCAGGTCGGGGAAAAATGGCGAAAGCGCCATTTTGTTAGGGTGTGGTGAAAGCGCCATTTTGTTAGTTACCCTTCTTAAGACTAAGCAGCCGGATTCCTGGCTGTCTGCATTCCTTTCCCTCTGTGTTTTCAAAGCCTGGAAGAAAGATATGGGGGGATCAGAGATGAAATGCAGCCCCTTAGAGTGTATGGTAAAGCATTTCAGGAAGGGATTCTCTGCAGATTATGGTGTTCGTATGACTCCCGCCCTGATAACGAAATATTGTCAGAGGGAGTGGCCGAACTTTAACATTGGTTGGCCCCCTGAAGGAACCTTTGTTTATGACTTGGTTAGCCGAGTGCACCAAGTTGGGTAGCTAAACATCCTGATCAATTCCCTTATATTGATTCCTGGCTGGATGTTTGTCGGCAGAGACCTAAATGGATCAGGAGATGTCATGAGGAAAACTGCCGCATACTTTTGTCTCGTAGCACACAGGAAATGCAGCCTAAATTAAAATCACAATTGCCCATTTTAGTACAAGAGCCAGAGACAGAAGAATTCTCCCCTTTCCCTTCTCCCAGGCAGATTTCTGTGACTTCAGCTAGGTCGGCAGTCTCAGCAGGGAATTCGGCTATTTCTCCCCTGCCCCTCTCAACAGATACTACATTCTCTGACAGTCAGAAGAGCAGTGAGGGAAGCATACAAATGCCAATTTCAGATACAGACCTGCCCAGCACTTCAGAAAGTTCACTGAGTCCCAGATCTGAAGAAGGTCAGTTCCATGTTCGTACACCCCCCCCCTCCCCCCCCGTAATAGAGCACTGCAACTTCAGGAGAGATCACCGCACAATACGTGTTAGCAAACAGACTCCAGAAGTTAGTCTCCACCTACCCCTACGAGAGGCTCGAGGACCAGCTGCCTTTAATGCCCAGGGAGAACTTGTGGAAGGCCCCCCAACTTTTGTGTATGTACCTTTTTCTACAACCGACTTGTTGAACTGGAAATCTCATTATCCATCCTATATGTTTATGTTTATGTTTAATAAAACTTGATATACCGCCCAACGCCACAGGCATCTGAGCGGTTCACAATAAAAACATTATTCAGGTTCTTTGTTAAAAATCTAAAAATTAATGCTGCAGGAAAAAGAAAGGAACGCCAATTTAAAACAGAAAAGGGGGAGGAGGAAAGAAAGAGCAGGTCAGAATTAACAAATTGCAATATAATAACACGGAACAGAAAGGGAGGGGAGGACACAAGTGGGAGATCAAACACTAGCTAAAAGAGAGCAAATCAAGTTAACAAATTACAATAGATCAGCACTAGACAGAAGAGGAGGGGAAGGACACAAGTGGGAGGTCGAATGCTAGATTAAAAAGGTGGGTTTTAAGCTGGGACTTGAAGGACTGATATGACTCTACTGCACGGAGCGAGGGGGGGAGCGAGTTCCAAAGGCTAGGGGCCAGAAAGTAGAAAGCGGAAGAGCGAGTAGAAATAAGATGGGCCTGGGAGGGGGAGGGAAGGGACATCCGGTTTGTGTGAATGGAGCGGAGCAGACGATGAGAGGTACGGAAGGATATTTGGTCAGCAAGGTAAGAGGGGGTGCTATACTGATAAACCTCAAGCTATGATAGATTTGTTTTCGTCTATTATTCAGACCCATCGTCCAACTTGGGCAGACTGCTGTCAGTTCCTTTTAACCTTTCTCAGTACCGAAGAGAGATACCTGGTGACTCGGTCAGCCATGAAATGGTTAGAAGAGAACCCTCCAGGTGAACAGGATCCCCAGCATGCAGCGTTGAGAGACTTTCCTGACCTAGAGCCCCACTGGGCTGCAAACAGTGATACAGGCCACCTTGCCCTGGATCACTATCATCGGGATCTCCTGGAAGGCCTTAAAAAGGGGGCCAGAAAGCGATGAATGTGGGGAAAATATCTGAGGTCCTGCAAACCCCTGATGAGAGCCCTGGCCAGTTTTATGAAAGACTCTGTGAATCTTTCCGTGTTTACACTCCATTTAACCCTGAAGCACTTGAAAACCAGTGGATGGTGAATACAGCGTTTGTGGAACAATCACAGGGGGACATTTGAAGGAAACTTCAGAAGTTTGAAGGTTTTGCTGGAATGAATATAACCCAGATGATGGAAGTTGCTATGAAAGTATTTGTGAACAGAGTTCAGGAGATGAAGCGTGAGTGTGAACGAAAGATGAAAAAGAAAGCTGATATGTTAGCAGCAGCGCTAGTTGAGAAAGGACAAGGAAAGTCAACGTGGGAACTGAGGGGCCGAGGCCGGGGTAGAGGAACCCATTGAGAATTGATGGAGCAAAGACCATTGGAACAAGATCAATGTGCCTATTGTAGAGAAATGGGCCACTGGAAAAACAATTGTCCCAACAAAGGCGGCCAAAATGATGCAGGAAGAGGAAACCATTGTCTACCAGCATTCCGAGGGCGAGTTGAAGGAGGAAGATATACTCGGAGACCAGCTGAGGACGCCGGCGAGGAGCGTGAGGGTCTAGCAGGATTCATTGGATTGACCACTATGGACCAGAACCAGGATGATCATGAATAGGACAGACCGGGCTCGCAGATTCTTCTCGGTCCCCATGAGCCCATGGTCACAATCAAAATCGGGGACCAGCAAATACCATTTATGGTTGATAATAGGGCAGAGCATTCCGTTGTGTCCCAACCGCTAGCAAGTGCTTCCGAAAAGACTGTCACAGTGGTGGGGGCAGTCCGGCCCTTTCTCCATACCCGAGTCTGCGAAGTAGGCGGAAAGCAAATCACCCATCAATTTCTATACATGCCCGAGTGTCCGGTACCACCTCTGGGCCGGGATCTTCTATCAAAGCTACATGCCCGGATCTCCTTTACCCCCACAGGAGAGGCTAAAATGGTTTTGGGGGTTCCAGTATCGGGATTATTTTCTCTACAGAATCCAAGGGAGGAAGAGTGGCGGCTGCACTCCCAAGCTGATCGGCAACAACCCCTCCCATCAGAACTGCAAAACTACCCTGGGGTATGGGCAGAAGGTAATCCTCCCGGCCTTGCCCGGAATATCCCGCCTATTATAGTGGAACTAAAACCAAACACCTGTCCCATCCGTGTTAAGCAATATGGTTTATGGTTTATGGTTTAGGCATTTGATATACCGCCTTTTACTTACGCATCAGAGCGGTATACAGGTATATACTAACAGGTACTTTTTATTCCCTTGTCCCTGAAGGGCTCACAATCTAAGTGTACCTGAGGCAATGGAGGATTAAGTGGCTTGCCCAAGGCCACAAGAAGCAGCCATGGGACTAGAGACCTCAGTCCCTCCGGCCTGAGATTACTTGCCCCAATGCAGGAATTGAACCCCTGGCCCTCCGGCCTGAGGTAACCTGTCCCAACCACTGAGCCACTCCTCCCTCCACTGAGCCACTCCTCCCTCCCTGCCATGAAGAGCTGTTGAGGGCATTCATAAATATCTCCGCGATTACTCAAATTTGGACTCCTGAAACCATGCCAATCACCTTGGAATACCCCTTTGCTACCTGTTCAAAAACCAGGTATTAATGATTACCGACCTGTACAGGACCTACGGAAGGTCAATGAAGCTGTTGTTATCATCCATCCTGTTGTGCCAAAACCTTACAATTTACTGAGTTTGATTCCTGCACAAGCAACCTGCTTCACTGTTCTGGACTTAAAGGATGCCTTTTTCTGCTTGAGATTGGCCACTCCTAGCCACCCACTGTTTGCATTTGAATGGGAAGACCCTATTACTGGCAGTAAGGGTCAATTGACATGGACACGGTTACCCCAACGATTCAAAAACTCCCCCACGCTGTTCGGGGATGCACTTAGTCAAGATTTGCGTCAGTTCCAGTCTTGCCCTTCTCAACGCGTGTTGCTAGAATACGTGGATGATTTACTCATTGCTGCTGTTTCCAAGGAAGAATGTCTAACCGCTACTTCAGAACTACTACACCTACTTTGGATGTCTGGCTATCGGGTGTCCCGAAGTAAGGCCCAATTGTGCCAGACTGAAGTCAGATACTTGGGATTCCATGTTGCCCAAGGCCTTTAAATATTGGGCTCTGAGCAGAGGGAGGCCATTTGTTCTATTCCTGAGCCAGAAAATCTCAGGCAGTTAAGAGGCTTCTTAGGGGCTGCCGTTTTTTGTCGAATCTGGATACACAACTATGCAGTGTTGGCAAAGCCCCTGTATGCAGCTACAACAGGGGGAGAACGAGATCCTTTCAACTGGGGCCCGGACCAAAAGGAGGCCTTTCAGAATATGAAGAAGGCTTTGCTATCAACCCCCAGTCTAGGACTGCCTGACGTGGAAAAACCATTCCATCTGTTCGTCCATAAAGAAAGGGGGATGGCAGTTGGTGTCCTCACTCAGAGCCTAGGTTCCTGGCAACGACCGGTGGCTTATCTGTCCAAACAGCTGGATCCAGTAGCAAGAGGGTAGCCTTCTTGTCTCCGCGCAGTAGCAGCAACAGCTCTCTTGGCAACAGAGGCTGTTAAATTGTCACTTGGGCAAGAACTGTATGTTAAAGTGCCCGCATGCAGTACTGTCACTGATAGAGTACAAAGGCAATTATTGGTTTACCAATGAGCGGATGACAAAGTACCATAGCATGCTGTGTGTGAATCCTCGGGTTCACTTGGAGATAGTGAAAACACTCAATCCTGCTACTCTACTCCCTGTAGCACCTGGGCTACCAGAACATGATTGTATCCAGGTTATGGATGAAGTGTACTCCAGCCGTCTGGATTTGAAGGATGTACCACTGGCCTCTCCTGATGTTCAATACTTTACCGATGGAAGCAGTTTCGTGGAAGATGGACAGCCGAAGGCCGGATATGCTGTGGTCACTCCTGGGGTTGTTGTGGAGGCTGAGCCCTTACCCTTAGGGACTTCCGCCCAGAAAGCTGAACTCATTGCCCTTACTCGAGCCCTCCAGTTAGCTGCATGTCTGAAGGCAAATATTTTCACTGATTCTAAGTATGCATTCACTACACTCCATGCCCATTGGGCCCTCTATAGAGAGAAGGGACTCATAAATTCAAGCGGGAAATCTATAAAGTATGGGAGGGAGATTTTGGAGTTACTAGA
This sequence comes from Ichthyophis bannanicus, assembly GCA_033557465.1. Lineage (NCBI taxonomy): Eukaryota > Metazoa > Chordata > Amphibia > Gymnophiona > Ichthyophiidae > Ichthyophis > Ichthyophis bannanicus. The sequence continues at coordinate 803,470,145 of CM066035.1, read as the reverse complement.
GGCTGTGTGGGCACCAGATGCGGTGGCTGTTGTTCACTGCAAGGCACACCAGTGAGGAGACACTCTGGTCATCGAGGGTAACCGCAGGGCAGATAGGGAGGCCAAGTTAGCAGCCCAGCAAGGAACAGTCCCAGTAAGTGTTCAAGCCCCCCCTGTTTCCAATTCCTATGTCAGAGTGGGACCCACGTTATACCAGGAAACAGATGGATTTCTTCACTCAGGAAGGGGCTACTCTCACTACTGCTGGGTGGTTGCGATTACTGGGAGATCCACCCCGATATGTTATCCCCGAGAATCTAGCACCTGCTTTTGTCCAACAATTTCATGAGACCACCCATTTAGGCAAGACCTCCATGCAAACCATTCTACAGTCTTATTTCTATGTCCCACATCTGTCTGCCTTAACGGCAGCTGCAGCACGTCGCTGTCTCCAATGTGCCAGGAATAACCCCCGCCAAGGGCCTCTACCCCCAGTTTCCATACAGGCGGTTGGTGCTGCCCCTATGGAGAATATTCTAGTTGATTTCACTGAGTTACCCCGAGTAAGGGGTTATCGATATCTGCTGGTGATAGTATGTACATTTTCAGGATGGGTTGAGGCCAACCCCTGTAGAACAGAGACAGCCCGAGAGGTTACCAGGGCCATGCTGAAAGAGATCATTCCCAGATTTGGCCTACCTCTTACTATAGGGTCAGATAATGGCCCTGCGTTTGTTGCTAAGTGCCTTCAAGACCTTTCTAAGGCCCTCCAGATCACCTGGAAACTTCACACTGCTTACCGCCCACAGAGTTCGGGAAAAGTGGAAAGGATGAACCAAACTCTGAAGCTCCAGTTGTCTAAACTCTGTCAGGAAGCTCATCTTAAGTGGGATCAGGCTTTGCCAATAGCCCTTCTCCAGGTCTGGTCCTCCCCAACTCGGACCTTGGGAATATCCCCTTATGAAGTACTGTATGGTTGAACACCACCTATTGTTCAGAGCCTTAAGGGAGACCTAGAGAAGATAGGTAATGAACTTACGAGACAACGCCTACTGGCATTGGGATCTGTTTTTCAGTCTTTGAAAAGGTGGATACAAAAGCGACTGCCTATCTCTTTGTCAGAGCCGCTCCATCCCCACCAGCCGGGAGATCATGTGTGGATTAAGGAATGGAAACGTGAACCACTGTGCCCTACCTGGAGAGGTCCTTACACAGTTCTCCTAGCCACACCGACTGCAGTCAAGGTCGCAGAGGTTACCCCGTGGATTCATCATACTCGTCTTAAGAAAGCTGATCCTGACTTGGATGATAAGTGGACAGTGCACGAACATTCTCAGGATCCCTTACACCTCATACTGCGGAGAACCAGGGAAGCGGCAGACGATGGAGCCCTGCGCTAGCTGCATACTGGAAGCTGACTTGTCTACGCAAGGCAGAAGCTCGAGGAGTCATCTTCAGATACTGTTAGTGGGGCATAAGCTCCATGGTCGGTATGCACCTGCTCATACTGACTTTTGTTCTGGCATTCATGTGGGGCCTTCCGTTGTTGGCCTCAGGAACTATAAATGTAGTAACACTACTTGCCGGGACTGCTTTGAATACTTTGGACTTTTGTGTGCGCAGCTCATCGCAGCCTGGAGGTTTTTTTATCAACATGCCTTATTGCTGTACCCACTACTTTGTGTGAAATGCAAACGTTTACTGTAATGCATAATCTGAACTGCAAACAGCCAAAGCTAACCTTTTCTACATTTTTCTACTTCATTGGTGTTACTCGTCCTACCTCAGCCTATTTTAACAAGGCCCCTTTCTCTTTGCAGGTTGTCTCCACGCTTAAAGCTACAGATTGCTTTATTTTTGTAAATGCAACTAAAGGGTTTTTTAATGTGTCTAGCACCGTATTATCATGCAAGTCTATTACGAAAGTATCTTATGCTTACTCAGAAATGTATCTTCCCTTAGGATGGTTTTTGTTATGTGGTAAAACTGCTTACACTTATGTTCCCATAGATGCTACTGGGGGCCCTTGCACTTTTGGAAGACTTACTACTGCTGCTTTCTCTCATACCCCTAGTAAGGTTAGTTCCCACTCGAGCTATCCTCGATTAAAACCTATGCCTCCTACCTGTAACTCTAATGTGGAACCTTATAGTGACCAGACAGCTCTAGGACTGGCAATATCCATTGTAGGAGCACCTGGGTTAGCTTTGCACAACGCTATGGAAGTAAACCGTATTGCTTGTTCCTTGGCCTAATCCATTAATCTTACCTCAACCATCCTAGCCACTATGAATCATGAGATGTCTGGTCTGCGGACGGCGATTCTGCAGAATAGGATGACCATTGATTTTCTGCTCCTACGGTTAAATCATGGCTGTGAGGAATTTGAGGGTATGTGTTGTTTTAATCTCACTGATGAGAGTGTTTCCATTGAATGCTCTATTCAAGACCTACGTGATCTAGCTAATCATATCACCGCCCCTTCTATAGGTGCTGGGTGGTTTGCAGAACGGTTCAATTGGTTAGGTGGACTTAAAACCCTAGTGGTAGGGGTTCTCCTTATTCTCTTGCTATATATTATCCTGCCATGCTGTATCCTTATCCTTATCCGATTTATTACCTCCGCCATTGAGACCATGGTGGAGCGGAAAACTGCTGCCCATGTGATGGCAGTATGCAAATACAAATCCCTTCCACAGTCAGATCAACTGCTATGAGGAAAAATTGGCCTCCTTCACCACAAGGCAAATTTTCCCCTTAAAAAGTGGGGAATGAGGTAGAAATCCAGGCAGGGCTGAGAGCTGGAAGGGTTAAGTGAAAAGGACACACCCCTCTTGGTGAAGTCATACCCTGGTACATGCTTGTCCCTCCCCTATTCCTTTGTCCTGCTGCTCTCTCTGCTTGCTAGAGATAACTTCTCTTCCTCTGCTTCGCTAGAGATAAGAGTAGACTTTCTCCAATCAGGACTATACTGTAATAAAGTGACCAATCATGAAGAAATGCTGTAATAACCTGATAAGAGGTCTCTGAGCCCTCTGGAGCCCTCTGGAGGGGGCACAGAATTTGGAAAAACTATTTTCTCTGGGTATGTGCACATTAAACCTTTGTTTCCTTCTAAGATTCCTTGGGTGTTTCTTTCTTCACTTGTTTATCTGCTACAGGCCGATATTCATCTGGCACGGTGACCATCACCTAGATATGCAAAATGCAATGTGTGCCTTCTAGTCAGTGCTGACTCCTGGCGACCCAGCAGCTCCTGGGTTTTCTTGACAGTGTGACTGGAAGTAGATTACCAGGCCTTTCTTCTGAGGCAATGGAGGATTACGTCATTTGTCCAGGGCCACAAGGAGGGCCTAGTGGGAACTGAACCCTGCTCTCTTGGTTACCAAAAGCCAGTGCTCTAACCATTAGGCTACTATGTGCTAAATTAAGTGCACCTGGCATGGCGACTGTCAGTACCCGCATTTAATTTAGTATATATATATTCAATGTTGCTATCCATAAAAGTAGCAGTGTTGAATGAACATATAGTACAGGCACTATTCATTTAGATTAGATCTGCTATTCAACAGGCCTAAATTTAATGTATAACTTATCTAGATAGCAGCTGCATATTGCTTCTATCTGGATAATTTTTTGGCCCACATTTACTCCTACCCTAACCCAGCCCTAGTTGCATGCCATGGGTCTCCAGCACCAGAGAGCCAATGCTTACATTTGCCCCTTCCTTCACATTTCTTCAGGCCCCCTGCCCCCTTCCATGTGTCCCCAATCCCTGCTGATGGAATGAGTATGCAGTGCCCCCTTCAGGCCAGCACCCTCCTCAGACCAGCACTCAGGGGCCATGGCCCTCTACCCTCTCTCACTATCCCAGTACCTGGCCAATTTTATATGGATGCTATCAGCAGACTAATTACTTCCCTAAACTTATCTTCCTGCCACTGGTGCCTCTCCTACCCATGTAGTTCAAAGCTCAGATCACCTGCTTGGTACTCTGTAGATTTCTACTGTACAATCGAAGAGATGTCAGCGAAAGCAAGAAGGGGTTAGAGAAGCGCCTGGCCAGCAATACCACTGAGTCCTCTCCTACTGTCAGCTGGGATCGGATGGCAGAGGGTGAAGAGGAAACTAGAGAGGCAAGTAAGAAAAGAGGAGATGGATGTGCATATCAGCACTGGGTAGAGCATTACTAGATACTTAAAAGAGCCTCCTTCCAAGATTTTGATTACTAAAATAATAATCCTGACACCGCTTCCCCCCACTGAACATCATAGGCCCGATATTCTTCTGGGCAGGCTATGAACCGCTTCAGCACATAGCCCTGTCTGCCAACCCTTAAACCCAGATATTCCATGCCAGGGTCATATGTGGCCCTGGCATTGAATATCTGAGTATCACTGCAGAACCCAGAAGTCACCGAATATAACAGGGCAGCAGCGATATTGCATGCTACCCGGTTAACGCCTGCACTGTAAAGATAGACGAGGGTTTTCCTCGCCTATCTTTTCAGTGCAAAGCACTAACCAGGCAGCATGCAATATCGCTGCTGTCTGGTCATCTCGTGCCCCTGCCTCTGCTCTTCCCTGAACGCTCCTGACACACCCCAATGCTGGCCGGATAGCATCGGGGCACGTAGGGGACATAGATGGGAATATTCAATGCTACTACTCGTGTATGTGCCATTGAGTATTCCCATCTAAGGCATTTACATGGTTTACTAGGCTGCAAACCGTGTAAATTCCCTTTGAATATTGGGCCACATACTCTTAAATAATAAACTTTAAATGAATATTTTTATTTTGGTGTCATCTCTGTAACAGCACCCAACTCCCTTCCAGTGCCAACTACCAAGTACATTATTAAGCAATACAAGACCCTGCAAAAAGGCGACTCATAGCCTACAGAAAACCTATCATATCATAATTGCACCATTCTTACCTATGGAAAGGCAGCACTACAAGTATTACACCAGGCCCTAGAACATCAATACACCTACTGCTGGTAAAACAGAACAAGATGGACTACAAAGAAACTACATGCTTTCAAATCTTTCATCTTGATAACATACACAAACAGGTGTGAAATTCACAGCCTCTCTCCTCTTTTTTTTCTGGATCAATTATCCAAAATACGCATTTCCTAAAGCTGACATAATCCAATTTACTAAAGCTATAGAAGAAAGGGAAGTGAGTGCGGCAAAGCTTTTGTGCTTTGGAAGGTTCTTCCACATCCTGCCCCTTGATGCTCTTTTTGTCATGGGATAGGATGTGACAGGGCCTGGGAAAGCACAGGAGCTCAAAGGCTCTGCAGAACCGACTTCCTCTTATTATTGCTGTCACTGCTGTGGACCTGAAAAGATTGCAGCAGCAGCAGGCGTCAACAGAGGCAGGAAGGAGGGAGGTTTAAATTTGGACAGACCAGCTGGGCCAATATGGCTCACCCCATTCTGATGCTCCTGGGACTCTAACATCCCCCTTAGGCTAGCACTCACTCATGCCAACATGGACCCACCACTCCCCCTAGGAATACCACTGCCCAGCCCACTTTTATATTGATAGCATCAAGCTCTTTCGATTTAAATGGCCTGATATTATCCATATAACCTTTAAAAATATTGTCAATATGCTTGATTCCCAGAGGGATTGAATCCAGGGAAGGTCAGATGCAGGCAGCTGCAACAGACAACACTCTTCCAAGTCCAAACAACATATCCTCAGAAATAGCACAAAGACAGCCTGTGCTTAATTCACTGAGTTATCTCTGCAGTATTCCTTTATCTCTTTGAGCCATACAGCAATGGTTGGTCAGCAAGACAGTAGAACTCTAATAAACATAAACTGCATGAATGCAGCCTACCCTAGTCCACTGGGTTGGCTGTGCAGTACTCCTTTATCTTACCAAAAGGAAAACAGTGTCAGCCTGGGTATCTAAGTAACCCTAGGGCTGTGGCAGCTACCACCCTATCAGTGAACATAAGAACATAAGATATGCCATACAGGGACAGACCAAGGTCCATCAAGCCCAGTATCCTGTTTCCAACAGTGGCCAATCTAGGTCATACGTACCTAGCAATTTCCCCAAAATACACAGGTTCCACAATGCTTGTAATGGGTCAAGCATTGATATCCTGGGTTCCTTCTTAATAATGGTTTATGGACCTTTCCTCCAGGAACTTGTCCAAACCTTTTTTAAACCCAGCTACACTAACAGTCTTTACTACACCACCACCCCCAGCTGCAGCCGATTCCGTTTTGGGGGGGGGGGGGGGGAGGCAGTTGCAGTATTTCCAAAAGCGGTGACAAAAAGCCGTCAGTTTTGGAAATGCTGATGCTGCCTGCCTCTCTCTTCTGAGACGGAATCGGCAGCAGCTGGGGGGGGGGGGGGGAATGGACCGGTGGCAGCTGGGGAGGCAGAGAGGCTGGGGTTTCTGCCTAGGACACCAGAAACGCATGGGCCGACCTTGATTGCAACCATAGAAGGTTCTGTGCTGAAGAAACAAGCCTAACCACTATACTTTGAAGCAGCTGTGAATGCTTCCACGTGTTGAGGTGTAAACTGAGATGCAGTGAGTTACAATCCAACCAAAAAGAGCAGCTAAGTGGTAGCAAAGGAACTAAAATCTTTCTCCACAAGAAAGGGTCTCAGGTAGAATAAATGTAAAAAGACGAAGGAGGTGTCAACCAAAGAGGACAGCTGTTTATTCATTGACAGTTCAGCATCCAACATGACATTTGACATCAACATCACTTCCTTAAAATGTACTTTAGTTTCCAAAACAACTTGTAGGATAGTAAGAAAACAACTCTTCCGATTAATCCTGATAGCCTCAGGTTTAGATGGATTTAGTTTTAATCTATGATGACAAAGCCTGTCTGCAATTAATTCAAGGCTGTGATTAAATTCATGAAGCCTATACTCTGATTCATTGTCAACATTGCCACAATCTGACCATCATCTGTTTACCCCCCCCCCCCCTAAAACCACAGCTCTGAATAAGGGAGAATAATGGATATAAATGTTGTTGTTGCTGTTATTTGCCGTCGAGTCGGTGTCGACTCATGGCGACCCTCTGGATAGTTGTCCTAAATTGTGTTCGGTCTTCAGTCAGGCAGCTCATTGTTGACAGATTGGTGGATATAAATACACATGAAAAATAGGTTGTAATACCAAACCCTGAGGCACCACAACAGTCTGAAAGTTTATATCAAAAAGCCAAATTCCATACAACTAGAAAGAACAGTATGATTGAAATGACGTAAGACAAGTTGGTTGGAAATGACTTAAACCAAAGAACCAGGTCATACAAACCCTGTAGATGCAGATAGTGGTTCATAATATTGAATGCCTTACTCATGTCCAGAAGGGCATTATATGCAGTCTTATCATAGTTTATAGTTTATTAAAATTTGATATACTGCCCTTTGTTACAAGAGCAGGTTGGTTTACATAGTTTAGAATACTGAAAGTAATGGAAAGGAACTCCAATGTGATAGCTTAATAGGGAGAGTCACAATTATATACTGGAGAAGGGGAGAGGAGGGGGTGGTAAGGTCTGGAATAAAATCAGTAAAAAGGGAGGAGGTAGTTAGTAGTAAAGCATAGGTGTCTGTGACAGTAGGGAGGGAGGTCAAAGACTTTCTGAAATAACTGGGTTTTGAGTTGACTTTTGAACTTTACATATGAAGGTTCCAAATGGGGGTCTGGGGGAAAGTTGTTCCAATGGCTGGGGCCAAGGAAGTAGAAAGCAGAGTGGCGAGTAGATTCAAATCTGGCTAGAGGTACAGGGATGAGGTAAAGGCTGGTGACATGAATAGAATGAAGTACATGGTCTGGAGTGTGAAGAATGACAAGGGAGGAAAGGTAATGGGGTATGCCAGTGTGTAAGGTTTTTTGGACCATGGTGAGAATTTTGTACTGGATGCGGTAGTATATGAGGAGCAAGTGGAAATGTATTAACAAAGATGTGATATGATTGAATTGAGAGGTGTGAGCTAAAATCTTATAGCAGCATTTTGGATGGCATGTAGGCATTTTACTTCGTAAATGGGAAGCCTGGCAAAGACAATATTACAGTAGTCTAACCAAGACATAATTAGGGATATAGGTAGCGTAGTTAATGAAAAGGTGGAGAAAAACAGGTGGATAGCCCTGATCTGATGAAGGGAGTAAAAAGGAGCACTTGATGATGGAGCTAATGTGATTATGAAATTTATTTATTTATTTAGCTGGTTTTATATACCACCTTATCAAAGTGTCAAGGTGGTTTACATGTTAACAAGTTTACTGAACACTAAAGTACATGGAATGTAGTGAAATAAAACTCAGAACATTAACAAGAAGCAAATGAGCTGAACATTGGAGTAGCTGGATGAAAACATATATAAAATACATTAAGTAGCTAGTCTATCTGTCTTGTTATGAGTAAAAGAGAGGGACAGATATTGAATGGAGGGAGGCAGGTGGGGGGAGAGGCAGGGGGGAAAGTGGGAGGGTTGCTGGTAGGAAGGTATGATCTAGTATTAGGCAAGAGTTCATGGAGTGCATGGTCTTTTGCTAGGCAAGAGTTCTACCAAAGTGTTCAATGAAAAGATGTGTCTTCAACTTTCTACGGAAGACATCAAGTTTCTCATGGTTCAGATGTTGTCAAGCAGGGCATTCCAAATGTGTGGTACATAGAGTGAGAATGCTCTATTTAATGTTGAGTGGGTGTTTTTCCTGTTTACTGGTGGGATAGTGAGTGTGGATTGTGTATTGGCTCTTCTTAATCTGTCATCTGGTGTCTTCTGAATCAAAGATTGTAGGTATTCTGAGGAGAGGTGGTGTATACTTTGAAGGTGGTAATTATGGGTTTGCATTTAGTATGGACTGTAACGAGGAGCCAGTGAAGGATTTTGAGTATCAGTGTTTTATGTTCATGCATGGATGCTCCAGTTAGGACTCTCGTGAGACACTATATTTATGGTCTTTATTCAGAGCGTGAAATAATCAATACTGTGAGGTACACTCCATCAACTAACCAAGGCAGTCAACTTAATAAACTGCTCATATCTCATATTCAGATAGAACAATAGATAACTTTAGAATACCTATTTCTTCCCCCCGAAGGTCTCAGACTTAACAACACTAGAGCGTAAAAGACAAGCTCATGTGTTATAATAGCATCAATGACCTTCTGCTAATCACCATAAAAGGGGCTTTTTAGGTTATACAGCTAGTTGCTTAAAACAAAAAAGAGAGCTGCTTATCTGTAATGCATCATTATGATGTATTGCCTTGCTACAACACTTCAGTAATCTTGACTGGAGCCCAACGCCGTCATGAAGCTTTTCTTTCGCGTTTCACATAAACGTTTCTTCAGGGGTTCACATTTGACATCTGGGACTAATGATGATACAAGCTGATAAGCCTCATTTTGTTTGCAAAAGGAAAAAGTTATCTAAAAGAAATATAAAAAAGAACCAATACTAGTAATCCGTGATATGACTCTTAAAAATACTGCCAAACTATATTCATTAGAACTATATCCCAAAGTACTAACCTTACAACAGTGATAACATTCAAAAAAATGCTGCCCACGTTCCTAAGTGGAAAGACAATTCCTCTGCTTCGGAATCAAACAGCTGAGAACGCCGCGCATGTGGACTCGTGCTCAGATGAAGTTTTTATAGAAAAAGTGAAAACATCCGGTCTAAGGCTTCCACGTCATCGTGAGCCTCGCCACGTCAAAAAATTGTTAAAGGGACAAAATCAAAAATGTGTACCCTGAACACTTTGCTAAAAGTTCTTATATGATGAATATGAACCGATGATAAAACACACTTCATTTTAAGCAGGCTCTCCAATCGATGTAACCGTTGAGACCCCCTGGAGGGCAAAAAAAGTAAATTTCGATGATGAAACCAGTTCCAGCTGGACGTCAGGGGAAAGTGATTTTTTAGAGGAAGACAGCGAGCAAGAAACAACCAAGAAGAAGAAACAACAGACACAGGGACCCAAGTCCGATCGTCCCTCACGTCGCCGAAAACAATAGACAAAACATCTATGGGTAGTCTCCCATCATCTTTGGTTATTAATATATCAGGTTTCAATATCTCTTCAGAACAACTTATTTTTTTGGAGAAGGGGCTGTCATTTGTCCCGGGTACTCATTATGATTCTTTTGGGTTCCGTGTTGATTTTGAGTGGCTGATACGTAAATTACAACTGAAGACATTTTTTGCAGGACAGCATGGAGGGGACACATCAGTCGAAGTGGCATCGACTGCCAGACGGGTAAATCTTCCTTTTAAATCCACCTGGTATCCCCCAGGTTCTCTCCATCCTGCCATTTCTATATTAGAGACTTAGTCCTTCGGGATGTCGACCTAGTGGAAACTCAGAGGCGCCATACCTCCACCTCCCTAACAAGGGGAGAATGGGATATATTACAACAACTCCAACAGAGGGACAATATTGTCAACCGTAGAGCGGACAAGGGTGGAGCCATAGTCATTCTGTATTACAGTCAGTTGTATTACATTTCAGAAGCCTTACAGCAATTGCAGGATGTCTCCACCTATGAGGTATTGGCGAGTGATCCTTCCCATACTATACAAACTAAGATCAAGGACAGTACCATCTTAGCATTAGATGCTAAATTAATATCTAAAAAGGAATGGACGTATCTAAATGTGACCACTTTTCAGACAGCCGTTTTTTACACGGTCCCTAAGATTCACAAAGATTTAGTTCATTCCCCAGGACGACCCATTGTCTCGACTAGTGGTTCTCTTCTTGATCCTGTTTCCACCTATGTGGATTCATATTTACGACCTTTATTAATAGATATACCGTCGTATATTAAAGATACCATGGATTTTCTCAGATTACTAGAACAACATCAATTTTGGGCAGCGGATGTGGACATTCTATTAGTTACTCTTGATGTCACTTCTTTATATACCAGCATTCCCCAATCAGCAGCATTTGAAACGGTTCGCCATTTTTTGACTTCCAGGGGAGATCTCAGTGAGCAACAGATTGCTTTCATTCTGCATCTGGCGCATTTGGCTATTTTCCACAATTATTTTGAATTCGAGGGGGTTCTTTATCATCAGCTTACAGGAGTGGCCATGGGCGCCACATGCGCTCCGTCAATAGCAAATCTCTACATGGCACAGTTTGAGGACCTTTGGTTGACTTCATGTACCTTTAAAGAACACATCAAAATGTGGAGCAGATTTATTGATGACGTTTTCATGATATGGAGAGGTTCTCCTGCACGGCTTGCAGAGTTTTTTCAGTGGTTGAATGCCTGCGATCCTAATATAACTTTTACTCATGAATATAGCTATCTGGATGTCAAGATCATTAGATATCGGAGGAATTGTTCCAACAAGCGAGATTATAAAACAGCAGCTCACAAACTAGCCCATAATTTTAAAGATCGTGGATATCCCACTAAGGTTGTTAAATCAGCATACACCAGAGCTCTCAATAACAACAGAGATCTATTGTTAAATCAGGCAGTGCGGACGCATGACCAGTTCGATGATACAAGTATTAATCTCATCACTCAATATTCTCCTTTAAGCGGGGCTATTCAAGCTATTCTTCGTAAGCATGCAAATGTATTAAAAGCAATCCCGGAGCTTCAGAATAAGCAAATTCGCTGTGTTTGGCAGCGTGGCAGAAATTTGAAAGAATACTTATGTCCAGCAGTTTTGCGGCCTTTCTCATTGGATTCTTTGCCAGCTGAGCAGGTGGGCCATAAGAAATGTGGTAATTGCAATATTTGCTCTGTTACGTTAGACACTACACAGTTCCACTATCATGGCAAGACTTATTACCTGAAAAAGTCCACCACGTGTGACTCCATTCAAGTGGTTTATGTAATTCGATGCCCCTGCGATTTGATATATGTGGGGAAGACCACCAGAGCTTTTAAGACCCGTATGGGAGAACATCGTAGCCGGCTTAAGCATAAATTACTTGAAGCCCCAATAGTACAGCACTGCCTGTCGTTCCATCATGAGTTTGAAGAACTTCAATGCTTTTAAATTGATCGAGTAGAGAAGGGGGCAATGGGTCAATCCATAGATCAATGGCTTTTGTCATGAGGCTGGAGCTAGGGAAGAAACAGCCTTGAAAAAAACTCCTGATTTGCATAAATCTCAGAAAAGTCAGAGAGCGCAGTTCCAGTGTAGCTCAGCCAGAGGGCGCATGAACAGTTACACAATGCCTGAACCCACGTGCTCAAGCTCTGAGCACCTTAATGATGAGTGTTTTCACCTGTCCTCAAACTCACAGCGTGCAAGCTGGAAATCCCTTTATAAGGGAAATCAGATGAGCAGAGAGGTGGTCCAGAGAGAACAGCTCGAAAGGGAACGAGACGGAGAGCAGTACGGAGACCAAAGGATCTGATACAGAGACCAGAAAGGGGGCTCAGGAGACCCAGCTGTGCAGCAAGGACTGCAGCAAAGAGTCCAGCACAGAGACCGGGAAGAGAGCTCAGGTACCAGCACAGGAGTGCAGCAGAGAGACCAAGGAGTCCAGCAAAGAGAGGCACCCAGGAGGGTAGCTGACAGACCAACTGGAAGGGTACCAGCGAGGGTACCAGGGTTGGTAACAGGAGAAGGAGGGAGGAAAACGGATACAGACAGAGGCAAGTCTCAGCCCTGGGATAAGGCCCAGAGAAGTAGCCTGCCTGCTAAAAGAAGTTCTCCAAGTAAAGACTGGAAATCCACGTCTGGTTTTCCTAGCAGCCTTAATTGTGGAGCAGTGCACAGGACAGAGGAAAAGCTACAGAGTAAGCTGAATCCTAGGCGTGGCACTCCACGGAAGATAAGGTATGAGAAGCCTTTTATTCTAAAAGGGACTTTCAATGAAGACAGTTTTATGCAAGTAGACAGACCTCAATACCAGAGAAGAAGCAAAGTTAACTATTTAAAACCACTTTCCAAAAGGGTTCTAGGGAAGTTATGTGATAAGCCCAGGAACTTCTGTGAGCAATTGAAAGACACTGAAAATACTCTAAACATTGAAGAGTGTAGCGAGCCAGAATCAATGGACTTGGATTACAGCTCCAGTGTTCCCATGCCTCACACAGAACCTATGGAATGTAACGTTTGCTTAAGAGGTAGCTGCTTGCCATGCTAATTGTACAGTGAAGAAATGACTCTGCAAATGGTGAAGCTGAAAACCATTCTGTTCTAATTCTGTTCTATTGTTTGGAAAATCCCTTAACCCAGCTAAACAGTCACTTGTACAGCCTACAATATTTAACTGTTTAGTTCATGGTGGAACTTTATTATTGTTTGAGGAAAACATTATCTCCACTTTAGGTTTGTTGTCTCATTTGAACCTAGAGCATTAAGCGGGGAAATAAAGTCTTATTTACCCTCCATTTGGCGTAGTTATTCATTTCGGGGAGCACTACACTACAAGGACCACAATCCTTTGGGTCCTGCAGCTCAAATACTCCCTGATACAAATTAAATGTCAGCAGACGCCCTTACTCTACTACGCCAGTAGGGGTGCCGGCCCGACACTTTTAACCCAAGAACAGCGTTGGATATATACTCTAGGATCAGTGACTCCAGGGGGTCTCAACGGTTACATCGATTGGAGAGCCTGCTTAAAATGAAGTGTGTTTTATCATCGGTTCATATTCATCATATAAGAACTTTTAGCAAAGTGTTCAGGGTACACATTTTTGATTTTGTCGCTTGAACAATTTTTTGACGTGGTGAGGCCCACGATGACGTGGAAGCCTTAGACCGGATGTTTTCACTTTTTCTATAAAAACTTCATCTGAGCACGAGTCCGCATGCGCAGCGTTCTCAGCTGTTTGATTCCGAAGCAGAGGAATTGTCTTTCCACTTAGGAACGTGGGCAGCATTTTTTTGAATGTTATCACTGTTGTAAGGTTAGTACTTTGGGATATAGTTCTAATGAATATAGTTAGGCTGTATTTTTAAGAGTCATATCACGGATTACTAGTATTGGTTCTTTTTTATATTTCTTTTAGATAACTTTTTTCCTTTTGCAAACAAAATGAGACTTATCAGCTTGTATCATCATTAGTCCCAGATGTCAAATGTGAACCCCTGAAGAAACGTTTATGTGAAACGCGAAAGAAAAGCTTCATGACGGCGTTGGGCTCCAGTCAAGATTACTGAAGTGTTGTAGCAAGGCAATACATCATAATGATGCGTTACAGATAAGCAGCTCTCTTTTTTGTTTTAAGCAACTAGCTGTATAACCTAAAAAGCCCCTTTTATGGTGATTAACAGAAGGTCATTGATGCTATTATAACACATGAGCTTGTCTTTTACGCTCTAGTGTTGTTAAGTCTGAGACCTTCGGGGGGAAGAAATAGGTATTCTAAAGTTATCTATTATTCTATCTGAATATGAGATATGAGCAGTTTATTAAGTTGACTGCCTTGGTTAGTTGATGGAGTGTACCAGTTAGGACTCGCAGCAGCAGTATTCTGTGCTAATTGTAGTAGGTGGATTGCATATGCTGGTAGTCCTTGGAGGATGATGATACAATAATCCAGATATGGGAGTACTAAGACCTGGAAGACTGTGAAAAAATCATGGTAGTCTAGTAAAGGTTGGGACCCTAAACTGTTTTTATTTTATGGTAGGTAAGTTTTGTAGTATTGCTGATATGTGGCTATAGTGTTAGGCCTTAGTCCAGGATGATTCCCAGGTAACACACCTGCAATTTGACTTGCAGTTGTGCCCCTGGTATATCTATGTGTGTTGGTGGTGTGAAGTTCATATTTCTAATGATGTTGAGGACTTCAGTCTTCTGATAGTTCACAGTTAAGTCGTGTGTTTGTAACCATTGCATGAGGGCTGTAAAGCATTTGATCAGTGAGGAGTATATGGGTCGTAGGGTGGAAAATGGAACATTGCATAATATCATTAGCATACATATGGTATAGAACATTGTGTGATTGTATGATAGAGCAGATGGGTTGTATGTATATGTTAAATAGGAGAGCTGATAGTGAAAAACCTTGAGGTATACCTTGCTGGAGTTTAAATTTATTTATTATTTATTTATTACAATCTCTTATATACCGCGCTATTTGGCATCAGCGCGGTTTACATTATAACACAACGACCATAACAACATGCTGTTTGGTTTTACATCGAACAGGTGATCAAACTTGGATAACAGGGGTAACTATATACATGAGATATTTACATGGTGAGGAGTAACTTGTATAACAGGGGTCAATTATGATATACATGAGATATGGAGTACAGGCGGTACCAGCAATTCTTACTTGCTGCTGATGCTGGGCTAGGTATGAGGTGAACCATTTCAGAGTTGTGCTGTGTAGATCTATTGTTGTAAGTGGTGTAAGAGTGCTTCATGGAGTACTGAGTCAAAGGCTGAAGTAATGTTTAAAAAGTTGAGTATGAATCCTTGATGAGGTCTTTGGATGCCTGAGAGAGTCTATTCATAAGGGCTGTGAAAAGAGTTTTGATACCATGATTGGGCCTGAAGCCATGTTGCTGTGCGTCAAGGGGTGCATGGGTGTTGATATGGTCTTGAAGTTGCTGCTATGCCACTTTTTCAATTATCTTGGCAAGGAATGGTAGACTGGAGATAGGGTGGTAGAAACGTGGAGTGGTCGGTCTAGTTTGGGGTTTTTGAGTGTTGGATGAATGGAGGCATGCTTGAAGCTGGACAGCATGTAGCCTTGGGTGAGGGATAACTGCAATCTTGATACAACTCATTGGGCATGGGTCTAGGGGGGAGATTGTGGTGTTTATGCTAGAGATGATGTTTTCTAGGCATTCTAGGGATATGTAGCGAAAGGTGTGCTATGTGTTGAGGGTGGAGTTAGAGTTTGGTGGCAGCGAAGCAGTGGTTGGTGTGTTGTTCATGATGATGGTCTTGTTCTGGAAATGGGTGGCTAAGACTTGTGGGGATGGGGGTTCGCATTTAATGTTCTGAGTAGGATTTTGTAAGATTAACTTAACTATGTTGAAAAGTTCTCTGGGGCGGTCTAAGGAGCTTGATAAGATTGGAGTGGTACTCTTTCTTGGTTTTATTGATGGCATTTTGGTATTCATGTAGCATATTGATATAAAGCTAATGATAATTATCATGGTCAGGTTAAGTTTTCGAGCATCTCCATTTTCTTTCTAATCACTGGAGTTTACGCTTGATGCTTCTAAATTCGACAGAGTACCACATGGCCGAGTGATGTTTCTAATGGGTCTTTTAGTTTGTGGTACCATTGCAACTTTGGATAGTGTTTCATTCCAGCTTTGTACCAGACTGTTGAGCTCTTGGAAGTCCATGTATAGCTGTGGGAGCATTGTATTTATGAATTCTTCTTTGTCCCAGGATTTAAATCTTCTTGTAGGGGGCTGTAAGTGGTGGCCTGGGGATAGGGTAAAACAATGAAGCAGGTGAAAGGTGATTATCTTATGGTCAGACCAAGGGCCGATAAAGTGGTGGGGGGCAGAATGTGATTGTTCTGGAGAAAGTGGTTGTTAACGAAGATGATGTCGAAGCCTCCCTTTTTGTGGGTTGGTTTGTCTACAATTTGTGTGTATTCTAATACTTCCATAGCATCCATTAAAGATTTGGTGGTTTTTTTTCATGTCACCTAAGAGTATTACTTGCTTGTTCAAGGATAGGTCACAAGTGTTCTGTAAGATAGTCGATAGTTGGTCTGCTGGTGCAGAGGGAGATCTGTATACCGGCAAAGTGTGAGATGTTTGTTGGTTATGATGAGCATGTCAAGGCCCCAAAATGATATAGTGTTGACATGGCGAAAGTTCTTTGGCTAGGATGAAGACATCCCCCCTCCCTGCAATTAGTTCTGGGGCAATAGAAAAGGTTGACGCTTGTTGATGACAATTGATTCATTAGGACAGTGTCATTGTCTGTGAGCCAGGACTCATACATGATGTCTAGTCTGGTCATTGAAAATTTTTAATAGAATGGGAATCTTGTTGCATGCAGAGCAAGCATTGAGAAGCATACAGTTTAGGTGGGAAATGTGAGTGTAGAGTCTAGTATTACCCCAAGGTATTTTAAAGAAGATGCTAGCAGAATTGGGGCACCATAGAGTAGGGGAGAAAGTGACAGGACTGTGGCAGAGCCAGTTAGCCAAGTTGCTGAAGTTTTCTTTGCATAAAATTTGAGATGAGTGGATTTCAACCAGATGGGGATCTGAGTGAGACAGTCACTGAGAGGGGTGAGAATGGGTAAGGTGGGGTTTGTGGGCAAGACTGGTAAGATGTCATCAGCATAGTAGTATGCTGATGACACCTCTCCAGCTCCGCAACACAGTTCAAGATTGTAATATGAATATGCAGCAGTCCTATATCATGATGCACATCACTATTATAGAATCTATTCTCTGTAAATAGTCTGCCTCACAATCTGTAAATAAGTTCCCCAAAGTTGAAATCCCAGTTGCCTTCCCTGTTCTATGTAAACTCAGGACAGCTTATTTGTCTGAGAGTCATTTTGTTTCATTGTAAACCGCACTGAAAACAAAGAGCGCGGTATAGAAGAACTGTTAAATAAATAAAATAAATAAATTCTGAATTGTTGAATGAGAAGGGCTAGTGGTGTGAGGAAGATATTGAAAAGAAATGCTGCCAGATCAACCCTGAGGAACGCAATAATTGAGAGGATAGGTAGCTGAGGAAGAGGATCCAGAGACAACAGTAAAGGAACGGCCAGATAAAAATGAGTGAAACCATTGAAGGACGGTGTCATGTAAACCTGTCATGCAGCTGGGAGTATAGAACAGTACAGGTCAGAGATGGAAGAGAGGCCTAGAGAGAGTAAGAGAGATAGTGCCCTTATCAAGGGATTCACAAACTTCGCTGAGCAAAGAGAGAATGGTTTCCATACTGTGACCTCAGCAGAAACTGGATTGGCAAGGATGAGGTGAATCAGTCTTTTCTAGGTGTGTACTTAGTTGAGAGAAAACAAGTTTTTCTAGGATCTTAGATAGAAAAGGCAAGTTGGAGACAGGTCTGTAATGCGCAGGTGAACTTAAGAACATAAGATATTCCATATGGGGTCAGACCAAGGATCCATCAATTCCACTATCCTGTTTCCAGCAGTGGCTAATCCAGGTCACAGGCACCTGTCAGGTTCCAAAAAGAGACACAGATTTCATGCTAAAAAAAAGATTCTTGAGGATGGGACAAACCAGTGCTGTCTTCCAGGAGGAGGGAAAATACCCAATATCAGACTATTGTTGATAGAAAGAGCACATGGGAGGAGGGTCGGTGAGCTAGTAGGGACAAAGGAGGAGGGGATGGAATCTAGTGGGCACGTGGTCTTGTGGGAAGTGGTGATACGTTTGGATAGGGTGCTAAGAGAGACCAGGTTAAAAAGGTTCCAGGTGTATGTCAGAGATTGGGTAGATGGGGCTGTTGGGAGAGGGAGATGAGACAGGAATTGGGGTGGACACTTTTACAGATGAGTGAAGGTGATGAAGGTCAGTAACTTTCTTAATGAAAAAGTGGGTGAGCTGTTAGGGGGAGGGTGCATTTTTTTGTTTGGGGAGAGACAGTCCGAGGACGCAATAGATGAGACCCTGGAGTAAAGTATTTTGGGATGATTAGCGGAAGAGGCAATACGTTTTCAGTAATAGTTCTTTTTTGCTGAAGTGACCATGAACCTATAGTGATGATGACGATCTCTGAAGATGGAAAATAATTCAGTGGTATGCAACTTCCATCAACACCTTTTGGCTCTGCATAGCTGTGATCACAGGAGATATAGACCAGGATAGTTCCACAAGTGCTCATGAGAGAGGCACTTGGAGTGAAGGGGGCAATGTGATCTTTTGCAGAACTGAGTAGGAAATCCCAACCTTGGCCTGATCATTCTCACTTCATTAAGTAATGTTGATAGATCTATTTTAGTGCCACAGCCATGATGAAAGCCCAGTTGGTGCAGGTGTAAAACATTGGTTTTGTCTAAGAAATCTGATAGCTGATAATAAACTACTTTCTCCAGGAGTTTTGCCACAAAAGATAAATTCAAGACAAAATTATAATTGGCAAAATTTGAGGCATTTAAACAATTCCTTTTTCAACACATTTATTTATTTATTTAAAAGGATTTAATATACAGTACCGCTTTAACTTTAAATCAACCAGTTAGCACATCAAACAATCAAGAGTGGGAGGGTGAATACATGCAGTGGATACATCGACTTGTGTGGTGTGGGTGAGCGGTGTGATTGATTAACTGGTGAGCTATACACATTGTGAACTATGAACAGGGGTTATATACAGGTAGCAGGGAGCTATATACAGTGTGATTGATTAACTGGTGAGCTATATACATTGTGAACTATGAACAGGGGCTATATACATTGTGAACTATGAACAGGGGCTATATACAGGTAGCAGGGAGCTATATACATTGTGAACTATGAACAGGGGCTGTATACAAGTAGCAGTGCTAACATCTTTGTGTTTTTGTTTAGTACAAGAGGAAATTGATTTATAGTTTTATTTCTCCAGTGTTGTTGTACGTTCCAACTTTGGCATTTGGTGTTCCAAGTCTAATTATTGTCTTTCTATTCCTAAATTGTGATCCTTTGTTCTTTATTTGGTGATGGTCTATGTTCTACATGTGTAACTGAGCTAAGGTATGTATTGGTATTCTCTGAGATGTATTGGTTTAATATTTGCAGTGTTTCCTTTTTGATAGGTAGGGTTTGGCGCTTTGTGAGTCCTGGTAATGTTGTTATGATACTGCGGGTTTGCTATGGGTTCTAAATGGGCAGGGTTTATAGTACTTCTTAATGTGCCTGGCGGTTGGCACTGGAGTGTAGTAATGTGGATATCTGGTAGTCTTTCTTTATCCAGACACTCATTAAGAGGCATGTTTACTAAAAGTTAGTAAATGTTAACATTATGCAAACATTTATGCATATGAGACCCTTATGCAAATGAGGCCCCACAATGAGTCTTCGCACATGGCCACACACCCACCTTGGGCCGCCCCTGCATCCAAATCACAACTAAGATTTTTAAAATGATCCCTTTAGGTGCTAGCACCTATTCGGAAGAGGCCATCTGTCTGACTGTCTGGATGCATGCTTGTTTACATAGACACACATGCAAATTTACCCACAGCAGGATAACAAAGAGCCAGTGGGAGTCCCCAGCTTGCATCAGCAAGAAGAGTGGATGCATGGCAATGAAGAGCTGATGGGAATTCCTGGGTCTTGATGGCCATGAGCAGTGCGACAAAGAAAGGGGCTGATGAGGAGGGCAGAGCCTAAGGGGCAGGTGAAGAATAAAGAAAGGGGTGGGATTAGGAGGAAATAAAAGAACAGGCCACTAGAGAAGGAGCAGGGCTAGGAGAAATGGAGGGTAGCATAATGGAAGAGTAAGATGAGAAAAAGAGAAGAGACGGTGAGTGCAATAAGGAATAAGGGAAGGGAGGGAGGGAATGAAAGGCCTGAGAGTGCAAGGGTGGGAAGCAGAGGAGAGTGAGCGCATTTATTTATTTGACCATTTTTCTGTACTGTTTTTCTCCAGGTTAAAGCAGTTTACAATAAACAGTAACAGTTTTACATGAAACAAGGAACTCAAAACATGCTAACATAGGGTTTACAAGTTATTCATGTTCTTCAACTGGAAGAGAGAGGAAGAAAACATTGCTAGGTTACTAATTGCATGGCTAACTGTTGGTGGGTTGTGAGATTTATGCTATTATGTCTCCAAAGTGCTCTATGAATAGATGGGTTTTTAGTGCCTTGCAGAATGCTATAAGTTTGGATATGTTTCTGGTCTTTTCAGGAAGCACACTCCATAGTCCTGAAGCATAAAGGGAGAATGAGCTGTTGCAAGCATATTGGTTACTTTTTATTCTTTCGATTGGTATCTAGGTTTGCCAACCAGCTGGTTTTCAGCCAGCCTGGCCGGTTTTTACATGGCCAGACTGACTGCTTGCAGAGATGTAAGACCGGCCCTTGAAAGCTGTTTTTTTGCTCTGGGCACGGGACCGGGAGCGACCAGAGCAGAAAACCAGCTTTTCATCTGGGGTTCTTGTCCACACCAGCTCAGCCTCACCTTTTCCTCCGCTGTCAATCCCTTCTGCTACCTCCTTCCCCTTGCATCCATGGTTCCTGCTTCTTACAGAGCAGCGGCTGCAATAAAGCTAATTTAAAAACAAAGTTAAACCAGTGTGAAGCCCTCCGGCCCTAAGGAACCCCTGCTGCAGCGTCCTGCCCCCTGTAGTGTCACTTCCTTTTGAGCACTGGACGCTGCAACAGGGGTTCCATAAGGCTGGAGGGCTCTGCACTAATATCATTTTGTTTTTAAATTAGCGTTATTGCAGTCGCTGCTCTGTAAGAAGCAAGAGACGTGGCTGGAAGGGAAAGGAGATAACACGAGGGACTGACACAGGGGGAAGGTGGAGGCAAGAAGGCAGCTGAAAGAGGGGGGGAGGAGGTAGCTGGAAGGGAGCTGACATAAGGGAAGGTGAGAGCTGGATGGCAGTGGAAAGAGGGGTGAAGGAGTTGGCTGGAAGGGAGCTGACATGAGGAAAGGTGGAGGCAGGAAGGCAGCTGAAAGAGGCATGAAGGAGGTGGCTGGAAGGGAGCTGGCATAGGAGAAGGTGGAGGCCGGATGGGAGGTGACATGGGGGGAAGGTGGGGGCTGGAAGGGAGCTGATACAGGGGGGGGGGAGGAAGGAAATGGCAGGATGAGAGCTGGCAGAGGGGGGAAGGAAGGGGCTGGAAGGGAGCTGACAACTGGAGGTGGGACTGGAGGGAGCTGACTCTTGGGGATGGGACTGGTAGGTGGCTGGGTAATGGGGGAGGTGTTGGAAGAGAGAGGGCACATGGGGATGGCACTGGAAGAGGGATGGACAAAGGGTAGGGTGACTGGAAGGGAGCTTACCTGGGGGGGTAGCACTGGGAGTGGAAGTGATGATACCCGAGATGGTATTTGGACTAGAAGGTATTTGGACTTTGTGCTATCTTTATATTTTACACAGTATGGGGAACTGCATCTCCTATTTATCTGATGTTGCACTGCATGTGGAGTCTGGCTTCTTGGGGTTTCAGTTTAATTTTTGCCTATTTATTTCTCTTTTTATTTTGTGCTCATTTATGTTTATGTTTATGTTTGTTTATGTTTAATTAAAACTTATTATACCGCCCATAACATGAGCTTATGAGCGGTTTACAATCATATAAAAATGCAAGGCTGCAGGAAAACAGAAAGGAATGTCATTAAAATCAAAAGAATAGGACAGAGAAAGAGAAGAGGCATAAAGAACAAGTAATCAGATGCATCAACGAGGAGGGGGGAGAGGGGTGAGGAAGGGGGGGAAGGTCAAATGCAAGACAGAAAAGGTGAGTTTTTAGTTTCATTTTGAAGGACTTAAATGATAGTTCTAAACAGAGGGGGGGGGGGGGAGCGAGTTCCAGAGCCTTGGGCCTAGAAAGTAAAATGCTGATGAATGAGTGGATTCCAAATGGGCTTGTGATGGGGAAGGAAGGGACATGCGGTTGATATGGATGGAATGGAGTGAATGATGAGGGGTGTGAAAGTGAACCTGGCTGCAAGGTAAAGGGGAGTGCCTGTGTGAATTGCCCTGTGAACAAAAATAAGAACCTTGTACTGAATACGAAAAGAAATGGGGAGCCAGTGCTGATGTATGAGGAGGGGGGTGACATGATCAAAACGGGAAGCGTGAGTTAAAATACGAACTGCGGTGTTCTGAACACGCTGAAGACGGGAGAGTTGAGATTGTGGAAGACCTGCCAAGGAAACATTGCAATAGTCAAGACGGGACATTACAAGAGAGAGTAGTAGTGTGGTCAAGGCAGAGGAAGAGAGAAAAGGATGGATGGCTCGTAATTGTTTGAGGCCTGTCTGTATTGTGTATGTATTGCCTGGTATTCTTTTAGTATGGAATTTCTATTTAAGAATGTGTAGCAATCTTGCTTGTTCCATTTGCACATTGCAATTATTTTTTTGAGGACAGGTGGGTGGGGCAAGAGTGGGGTAGGGGCGGGACAGGGGGGGCGGGAAAAGAGCGGGGTGGGGATGGGTATGGGCAAAGCATGACTAGCCACAAGTGGCGGGTTTTTCTCTTTCAAAAAGTTGGCAACCCTATTGGTATCATTAGCATGATTTGTGTGCTTTGTCTTCTGGTCCTCTTGTTCTGTGTCATGTGTAAGGGCATGTTTAGGTATGTGGATGATAAGTTATGTGTGATTTAGAATATCAGTAGCATGATTTTGTATTTAATTTGACTTGTTATTGGGAGCCAATGCAGTTGTTTCAGTATTGGCATAATGTTTTCAAATCGTGATGCTCCTTGGATGATACGGGCCGCTGTATGTTGTGTCATTTGTAAAGGATGGAGAGTAATTTTGGTAATCCATGATATATATACATGATAACTTCAATAAGACCGCTGCTAAAAAACAATAAGCTTGACCCCGCAAAAATGGAATCCTACAGGCCAATATCAAGCATCCCTCTTCTTGCCAAAATCATGGAAAAAATAGTTCAACAGCAACTGACTCACCACATAGAGACAAATGCCCCCCTTGACGCTTGCCAGCACGGATTCAGGGAGTCACACGGAGTGGAAACATTGCTGACAACCTTATTTAACACACTAACCATCGGACTCGACAACATTAGACAAGGCTTTGCGCTCATCTTTCTTGACATCGTGGCTGCTTTTGACTCTGTCAGCCACAAGCGACTCTTATCCCGCCTGGTAGATAAGGGTGTCCACGGGAATGCCCTCGCCTGGTGCGCCTCATATCTCAACAACAGACTGCAATATGTATGCTCTGGTTCATCTCGATCCACGCATTTCCCACAAGAGAAAGGTGTTCCACAAGGATCATCACTTTCAGCACTGTTGTTCAATATATATATGCAACCGATATGCAACCTTATCCGGTCATTCAATATTGACTGTCTACTATATGCTGACGATGTCCTAATGTTCACCCCAATATCTACACTCCAACCAGACCTCTCCCAACTCTCAGCTTGCTTCGACGCTGTCACAGACTGGTTACAAACTCAAGAACTCAAAATAAATTTCAAAAAGACGGAGGTTCTCTTTATCAGCAGGGACCAGACGTTCTCCCAACCCTCATCACTCAAGGTTCGCAATGCTGAACTCACCTCCAAGATGACAATTCGCTACCTGGGTTTAATACTTGACCAGCGCCTTGACATGCACGCCCAGATAAGCAATACCGTCAAGGCAATCTACCACAAAGTTCGGATCCTAGGACAGATGAAACAGATTCTGGAACCAAACGACTTCAGAACTGTCTTTCAAGCTCTAATACTCCCTCACTTTGATTACGCCAACTCCACCCTTTTCGGCCTTCCAAAGAGCTCACTCAAACCCCTCCAACTCGCGATGAATACCGTAGCCAGAACCCTCTACGGAGCATCAAGAGCAGACCATATTACCCCCATCTTAAAGGAATTGCACTGGCTCCCTGTCCACCTCAGGATCACCTTCAAGGCACTAACAATGACATTTAAAGCAGTTAACGGATGCACATACATTATGCATTAATCACTGTGTTTCAACTACCCTCTCGTCAATCTCCCCCTAAAGACAAACATGCCGAACTGTTCCTATTTCTAAGTTGTACATAGTGTATATAGTTTCCCCCGTTCTCCATGTTTTATTTCCCTGTTCTCTGTAAATGTCAATGTTAGATTGTTACACATTGTACAGTTTTGGTTGTCTGTAAACCGCGCTGATGATAAATAGTGCGGTATAGAAGAAATTGCAAATAAATAAATAAATAAATATACAATGTTGCCATAGTCAAAATGTGGGAAGACTACTGCCTGAAATACTGAATGGAAATCATGTGGTTCAAGTAATGAGAATAGGTGTTGCAGGCTTTGCATTTTGTGGTATATTATCTTGATGGTTTTCTTGATATGTATGTTTAGGTTTAATCTTTGGTCTAGAGTTATTCTTAAGTATCTAATTTCAGTTTTTACTTCCAGCTCAATTGTATTAAATCATAGCATTGTTGGTGGAATGAATGTTTCATCTCTGTTGATGTGTAGTACTTTCGTTTTTTATACTTTATTGATAGGCCATGATCTGTTAGTCAGAGAGCAATATCCTTGAAACAGATCCGTTATTACATTATATGTAGGTTTTGTTGTATTGAAGAGTGCATAGAGCATATGTGATAGTGAACTTTGTTAGAATGCAAGATTGTACATATAGGTTTTATTTTTTTATCCATATCTAAAATTAAGCATGCTCTTGGACTATCACAGCCTGTTCATATGATGCTAAGTATTTACTGCTCAGTTACTTTTATTCTGGCTATGCATTTGTCCCTTTATTGCACTTTTCTTACAACCTTGGATTTGAAGGGGAAATACAAGCATCTTGTGAAAAGAGTTCAGAAAGGAGTTTTGGGGAAAAGGAGGGTGGGGTGTAGACAACATTAATAGTAATGGGAGACGCCAAAAACCCCAGCACAGGCCCTGATATGCTGATATGTGGAAGAGAGCTCACACTGAAGAATTACTGCAGCTAGATTGTGTGCAGCAGGGATGTGCACATTTTGTTTATTGATTGATTGAACAGTTTTATATCGCAGGTTCATTTGCAATTTTTTTAAATTTGTTTTTAAAGTTTACAAAACCAAAAGTATGAAGACTCAGCAATATAACATACCAAAGTCTCCAAAAAGAAAACAGAATGCAATCACACACAATTCTCATTTTTTCACAAAATTTCCACGCTCTCCGCCCTTCTCCTGCTCCACGTTTAATCTCCCTCCCCCCTCCCCCCTGTGCTGAGGTGGCTCTCTACCCTCCTTCTCTGTCCTTTCTCGCCATCTCTCATTCTTCTTTCTCTTTCCTATCAAAACTATGGCATTCTTTTCTTCTTTCAGCAGTCTTTTATGTATTGTAAACCGCTCTGGTGTCTGTGTGTAGAGTGGTATATCAAAAAACTAAATAAACCTAAAGATATATATATATCCTGATCCGCTTAATCTCTTATGTGTTTCCTCACCATTTCCCTAGATGTATCCTTGTTCACAACTGCTGTGTTGTCTGTCTTGACTAGATTGTAAGCTCTGATGAGCAAGGACTGTCTTTTACATGTGTCTGTGCAGCGCTGCATACACCTTGTAGCACTATACAAATGATCTAGTAGTAGTTGTAGTAGTTGTAAAAGTAGGGAAGATAAAGCTGATACACCACTTTGCTGTGGATAGAATAGAGCTGATATGGTCGATCCTATTTTCACCTGTAGTTGGCAGTTTGTTAGATATGAGCAGAATCATTCTAGTGTTAGGCCTTAAATTCCAATTGCTTGTAGTCGTGATAATAGGATGTTATGAGGGATTGAATTAAATTCTGCTGCTATGTCCAAAAATATTAGTTTGAAACCCTGCTTAGGTTGATGGGTGCCTTGTATGAGTCTGTCCATGAGAGAGGTTAATAGTGTTTTGACTCCATGGTGTGGTCTAAAGTTGTATTGTTGTTGTGGGTCCAGCGGTGCATACATATTGATGTGATCTTGGAGTAGTTGTTGTATTACATTTTCAATTGCCTTAGCCAAGAAGGGTAGGCTAGATATAGACCTGTATGATGCTGGGTTATTAGTATCAAGCAAGGAGTTCTTTAATGCATGGATGGATAGAAGGAAAACAGGGCAAATGCAAAAGAGAGACGGATAGGAAGAAGGACTAGTGCAAGAGGGTGGGAGGGAAAGGAGTAGATGAAGAAGGTAAAGTGAAAGTGCACACATGCAAACGCATATACACACACACACACACCCTGACACACATACTTACCCACTGAGCCCCCAATAGACACATATACACACACACACCCCTCAACACACACATCCACACATGATCCCTGACATACATGCCCAATCACAGCCCCCAATGCATATACATACACACACACATGCAGTTCTCCATATATCCACTGAGCTGCCAACACACACACATAGCCCTTGACACATACATAAGCACACACACAGTCTCCATCACAGACACACACATACAGAGCCCTGACACACACATGTACACACACACACACACACACACACACAAAGCCTCCAAACATGCATGCATGCACACACACACACATACACACAGCCCTCCATATATCCAGTGAGCTGCCAACACACACACAAAGCCCTTGACACTTACACAAGCACACACACACAGTCTCCATTACATACATACACGTACAGAGCCCTGACACACACATGTATACACACACACACACACACACACACACGCACACACACAGCCCTCCATATATCCACTAGCTGACACATGTACAAGCACACATACACACAGAGCCTCCAACACACACACATGCAGAGCTTTGACACACACGCATACACACAAAGCCCCCAACACAGGCATGCACACATATGCACATGCATTTACAAAGCCCCCTGGCCCATACATGCATGCACACACAAATGCACGGAGCCCCCTCATACACATACACACTCACAATATACACATTTACATGCACGCACAGCCCCAGCACACACTGCCAATACTCATACTCCTCTGACTCACACACTCATGGTACACACACTAACACTTACATACATACACTATGAGGGTCATTTTAAAGGGTTTAATCATGATTTGGATGTCTGAAGACGTGCACATGGATGTCGAAAGCACTAACACATCTCCATAGCCATTTCACAAATGACATCTGCAGACATCTTTGGTGCAGGGACCAGAGTGTGTCAGAGGCACATTCTCGTTCTATCTCTGAAACCTTTGCAGGCATGTCAATGTTTATACCTGCTCCAGGAACGAATAGGCATCAGGAAAGTGCTTGTTTTTACCTCAAAACATCCAGAGTGTAGAGAAGATGGATACTTCATTAACTAGCCTTACATCACAAAGACCCAAATGGGATTCGAACCCTAACCGCTTTGCATTTAAGCCACAACTCTAACCATTATGCTATTAGACACCTTGTTTCAGAAATGCTATCTTGGGGGGGTGGAGCCTGATGTCCAGCGGGATGGACGCTTAACGCTGAAGCTCCCGAGTGGCCTACTCAGAGTCCTGACTTTAATACAACTTATCTTTTCAATTGGGCTCTGATCCTACCGGGGTGCCTCGGGGAGATGGCGGGGCACAAGCCAGCGCGTCTAGAATTCGGCTCTTCAACGAACTCACATGGCAAACGCTCTAAAACTGAGCCGCTGTCCCCACAGAAGATGGTTCCACTCCGGGAGGGTCCCGCGATGCAGCAGGAGATCTTAGATGAGATCCGCGGCGTGAAAGAACTTGTGCAATCCAACGGTGAAGCACTCAGATCCATGCGGGAAGACTTCGGCAAGCTACAGGACAGGCTAGAGGGGTTATCGCTGAGACAGGACAAAATGGAGGGTACTCTTGACTCGCATGCGGTCCGCTTGGCAAAATTGGACAAGGTCGAACGACAAATGCAGGCCCTTCAGAAGGAGCTGGAGGACAGTAACAACCGAGCCCGTCGCAACAATATACGGCTCGTGGGAATTCCGGAGGGAGCAGAATCAGGAGATATGAAAGAGTTCCTCTCTAAATTGCTTCCCTCCTTGCTTAAAACAACGTTCACCAAGGATTTGGAGATTGATCGGGCCCATCGAGTACCCACGACTTTGGCGCTCAACCGGAAGACCCCTCGGCCCATCATTTTCCGGTTGTTGAGATATCAGCAAGTTGAACAAATTCTAAACGCTGCCCGTGCAAACCCCCGGCTGGATTATGAGAGCCATCGGATTTCATTCTTCCCCGACCTGGCGAAGCCCACAGTGGACCGCAGGAAAAGACTCCTTGAATTTCGACCGCGTTTGCAGCAGCTTCAAGCGCGCTATGGCCTAATGTACCCGGCGAAACTTAGAGTTACTCTTCATAATCAAACCAGGACTTTTGAGGATCCGGACGTGCTTGCGGCCTATCTGGAAGCCAAAGAAGCGGACCAAATGCGCTGAACCAGGGGCCTTTCATTTGCCCATCGATTTGGAACTGATCGCCATTTTGTGTCGTCGACGCTGCACATGCAGCCTGGATCGGAGGCCCTGCGGCCTAGCTTATCGTGGCCTGCTGACCGTCGGACTCTCCTGTGAGGGACCTTTCCATAGCATGCACCTCGGTGGGCTCCGGAGCCTATGTAGCTATTACAGTTAATATGTAGAATGTTTGGCCCTCGTTGGGGCTTCCTCCTGCAGACATATGGTCACCATTAATCATTGGGGTTATGCTTCTTCTCTACTACACTTCGGTGTTTACTTTTGGTTTGGGGGAATACCAGATATAGTGCTTCTTGTATATGATTTGGTTAGGTCTTCTCTGAATCAAGCAGTCAAGATGGGGGATAATGGAAATTGTGTGCATTATGATATTTTTGTCTTGAATAGACTCAGCTATTTCTATGGCCCCATGTAAGCTTTTATCATTGAACGTCAAAGGTATTAATAATCCGATAAAAAGGAAGAAAATCCTTAGCTACTTAAGTCACGAAAATGCTGATTTGGTTTTTCTCCAAGAAACGCATCTAAATGCCAAGGAGACACTGAAGCTCAATGTTAAACCCTACATGGTGGCCGCCTACTCTCCCGCTATAGCGAAGAGATGTGGGGTAGCCATCTTGATTAGGAAATCCTTACAAGCCACTGTTATAGATAGCAGTTCTGATACTGAGGGTCGGTGGTCCCGAGTCCACCTTAAAGTAGGTAATCTTGAACTGACATGTATATGTTTATATGCTCCTAATGTGGATGATCCTATTTTCTTTGCTAACCTTGCCCAGGTTGCACAAGCTTCTGCCAATACTTCGTTAGTAATAGGAGGCGACTTTAACCAGGTGGTTGATCCATTGGTAGATAGGCGACCACCCAGAACGAGTGGTCCCACCAAGAGTCACCTCACGCTAGCGTCTTTGATTAAAGATCTAGCTTTAGTAGACCTGTGGAGGCTGCTACACCCTTCGGACTTAGAATTCACGTTTTTCTCCCCCCCACATCAGTCACAATCTAGGATAGATTTTTTCCTCGTATCCAAAGCATTAATCTCCAGCACGGATACAGCTAAGATACACTCTCTGCACATCTCAGACCATGCTGCTATTTCCTTCCTTTTGAACACTAGTGCACAGAGGGATAATCCACGGGCTTGGTATTTTGATCGGACCCTGCTTGAACAGCAGGATTTTCAGGCTGACATACGGGCTGCCATACAAGATTACTTCCACTTTAATTCACCCCATGATACAATGAACTGGGCATGGTGGGAGGGCTTTAAAGCGTCTATCCGTGCAACCATCACTAGCTATCAAATCCGTTTAGGGAAGCAGCGTAAACGGCAACTCTTAGCACTAGAGCAGCAGATCAAGGCCGGTGAACGTGTTCTTACCTCTCGTACTGACCCATGTGTGTTGATTCGCTTGCAACGCTTGCGTTTCCAATATAACTCGCTCTTAACGACTGCAGCGGCCAAAAATATTGAACTACAGCAAGGGACGTACTATCGGGAAAGCAATCGTGCCGGTAAACTCTTAGCTAACGCTCTGAAAGGTCAAAAAGAAGCCAAACGCGTAGCGGCCCTGCGTAGTCCAACGGGGGGGAATTTAGTCACAAATGATACAGAGATAGTAGAGCTTTTTCGGGATTTCTACACCCGCCTCTATCAATCAGAATGTGAATTTGACCCAGAGGCTTTTGACCGGCTATTAGCTGGTATACAACGACCGACCCTTTCTGTAGAGGACAAGGAGTCACTAGACCATTCATTTACTCTTTCAGAAATTCAATTCGCACTCAAGCGATGTGCTTCGGGTCGGGCTGCCGGCCCAGATGGCCTCCCGGCAGAATTTTTCAAAACTTTCAGCGCTGATTTGGCCCCATTCCTACAACTCTATTTCTCTGCTTTGGCCAAAGATAGCTCCTTTACAGGATCTTTCTCGACGGCAAATGTTGTAGTCTTTGAGAAAGAGGGGAGAGACCCGATGCTGACTGCAAATTACCGTCCAATTTCCCTTCTTAATGCTGATTACAAGATATTTGCAACCATTCTGGCCACTAGATTATCCGATAAAATGCCTGCTCTAATTCACCCAGACCAATGTGGTTTCATATCTGGTAGGTCCACTGCTGATAATGCCAGGACCTTGTGTCATATACTAGCTGCAGCAGCGCATCATGATCAACCCCTCGTCGGCCTCTCTCTTGATGCCGAAAAGGCATTTGACCGCTTAGAATGGCCCTTTCTATATGCGGTTCTCCGCTGGTATGGGTTTGGGGAAGGCTTTCTCCGATACCTTCAAACTCTGTATGCACATCCGACAGCCACTATTTCTGCCAATGCCACAAAGTCTCAACCGTTCAATCTTCATAGGGGCACTCGGCAAGGATGTCCCTTATCTCCTCTGCTCTTTGATCTAGCACTTGAACCCCTAGCCCTCCTCATCCGACAGGCCACAGATATCCATGGAGCCCCCTTTCAACATAGAGATATTAAAATTTCTGCATATGCAGATGATCTCATGCTTTTTGTATCCTTGGACTCCATCCCTGCTGTTTTAAAAAAGATTGATAGCTATTCCCTACTCTCGGGATACAAGATTAACTGGACTAAATCTGTTGCCTTCCCTTTGAATCATCGAGTCCATGCTGCAGACATGCAGGCTTTCCCCTTTGTATGGCAGCCCCGTATGGTCAAATACCTGGGGGTTCATTATTGTTATCCATTAGAAGATACTTTTAGCCATAATGCTAAAGAGCTAATCTCCAAAGCGCGCGATCTTACCAACCGGTGGTCTCCTTTAACACTCACATGGTGGGGCCGACTGGAAACAATCAAAATGATGATAGTTCCCAAAATAAATTATATCCTAGAAATGCTACCATGCCTCCTGCCTGCACACATATACAAAGATATAGAAGGTCTCCTGATTCGTTATTTGTGGCATGGCAAACCACCAAGGATAGCTAAGCGTAAGTTACAGGCGGACAAAGAAAATGGAGGGGTCCGGTTCCCAGATTTTCTTAAATATCATAAGGCGTTCCTTCTTAAACAGGGTGCCCGTTGGTTAGATCCCCCGGTAGAAGGTAGGCCAGTCTGGCTCGACATTGAGGAGGAACTCTGTAGGCCAATTCCTCTTACCTACCTTCCCGGCATGACCTTCCAACTAGATTCCCACCATCCACCAATGGTTGTGGATACACTACTTGCCTTTAACACTTTCATTCAGTCTCAGGGACCACAACAGTGCCCGCCATATAGACTCCCGCTATGGCATAACTTGCGCCTTCAAATACAAAATAAACCGATAGCATGGACCCCCTGGTATTCCAAAGGGATATGGATGCCTTACCAATTGATTGCCAGTGAGCGCTGGAAAACTTTTAAAGAATTGCAAGAGGAATTTGGTTTACTAGCAAGAAATTATTTCCAGTGGGTGCAGCTTCAGCACTGCCTTAGGAGTGTTCGGATTCTTCCACTAACTGAAACTAATGATGAAGGTCTAGCAGAGATAATTCGCTCTATTGGGAGTCAATCTGGCGTAGCCTCTAACTTTTATAAAATGTTAAGCAATCATGAGAACAGTAGCATTCCCGCAGTTCAACAAACATGGGAACGGGAACTACAAATCACACTGACTCCTGAGCAATGGAGCCTCTTCTGGAGTAAAGTTGTTCGGGTCTCTCGGTCAGCATCGATAACCCAGACACTTTTCTATTTTGCACATAGAAGTTTCTATACGCCTGTGAAGCTTGCCAAATGGAATGCCAATGTTAATGACAGGTGTTGGAATTGCCACACCGCCATAGGCACACTAGCTCATATAATGTATGAATGTTCTACACTACAGCAATTCTGGAGTCGGGTCTGGGGTCGTATTCAACTCATTTTACAGTTTCACGAGCCTCTCTCTTGGCGGATAGTGGGACTTCGCTCTGCGGCGGGGATCCCCTCTCTTCCAAAGTCGGGCCGCTTTTTGCTAAATTTCTTGATGGGTATAGCTATATCTTTAATCACGAAACACTGGAAAAATAGCTCCCATCTAAGTCCCCATGCGTGGTGGACTCTTGTATGTTTATATAGTAAATATGAACAGATACCACGCCGAATGGCTCCCCACGCCCAAACCTTGCATCATGTTTCTAAATGGAATATGCTCAATGAATATGTGCAAACTGCCAAATGCTCTCATCTAACTGTTTAACTCCATTTATCATGTACACTCATTTATTATGATCTTCACTTGCTCTATACTGGTTCACAAAGAATGAGAACTAATCATTGATTACCCGAACGTTGTATTCCTTTCCTAGAGAAGAAGCATGGGGGTGGGGGGAAATATGGGGTTGCTTTTATATGTATGGTTTTGTATTTGTATCTTTCTGTATGTCTTTTACTTTGGTTGTGTTATAAACGGAAAATAAAATTTAAAAAAAAAAAAAGAAATGCTATCTTGGGAACTGCCGGGACTCAACACCGCCCCTCCTCTGCTCCTGCCCAATCGGGCAGTGGGAGCCCGTTCCAGCTCCTGCCCAATCGGGCAGTGGGAGCCGCCGGCAGAGCACCTTAAAAGCGGCGCCCCTGCAGGGCGCGCCCGCGCCTGGCGGGCCCGCGCCTGAGGGCCTCGCCAGAGGGCCCTTTGGCGTGGCCCTTAGGCGCGGCATGAAGGCAAGCAGAAGGGAACAACAACAGACACAGCAGTGCCGACAGCATCACCGCAGAATCAAACGAGGAGCAGACCGAGACGAAGGACGTCAGAACCACAAGTAGAATTCGCACAGAACCTCACACACTCCACACCTACAAACTCCCACTTCCACCACCCACACCTTAACAGATCCAGCTCTCCCTACACGGGTCAGGCTCCCGCACCAACGCACCCTACGCAGATCCGGCTCTCCATCCACGGGACAGGCTCCCTCCACGGGACAGGCTCCCGCTCCAAGGCACCCTACGCAGATCCGGCTCTCCATCCACGGGACAGGCTCCCTCCACGGGACAGGCTCCCGCTCCAAGGCACCCTACGCAGATCCGGCCCTCCCGCCACGGAACAAGCTCACGCACCAAGTTCAACTCTCCCCAAACAGACAACAGACGAAGTCTCAAGAAAACAGACTTCACCCTAACAGAACATCACAAGGGGAAAAAACATGCACGCCACTTACTTCCTACCACTCTACCTACTAGTCACACAACTCATCCCACCAACCACACACCTCCACTACTCACAAGCAAACACAATATGGCATCCACCAACTGCATTACCATATTCAGAACCACAGCACACACACAAAGAAACACTCAGGGCTTACCAGGCAAAGCGACCAAACAAACACAAATCAAACTCCCACACATGCACAAAGGAAACTCATGGAACAGCAACCTCAGCAATGAAAACAACAACGATTGAACTCATAAACCCCAGATCCGTCTGCAACAAGATACACACTATTGTAGACCACATAGAAGAGCGATAGCCCGACATAATATGCATCACAGAGACATGGCTCAACCCTACCGACAACGTACTACTCAACCAACTAGTACCGGACAACTACTCAGCGTACAACTGCCCACGCACCCACAAGCGAGGAGGAGGAGTCCTAATAATAGCGAAAACAAAGCTAAAGTTCAAGACACAGAACTTCACCGATACACAGCAATGTAACACAATTAGCATTAAAAACAAGAACATTGCAATCTGCCTAACCTACAGAGCACCCAGAGCTCCACCCGATGAACTAGCCCTCACTCTCGAAGAAGCCTGTGCCATAACAACAAACAACAAACCAGCGCTAATGATTGGAGACTTCAACCTCAAGTCCACCAATACCAAAGACGCAGAGGCCTTCCTTCAAGCAATGACCTCACTTCAATTCACACAGATAATCAATGCACCAACACACAGACATGGATCATCCCCAGACCTCATCTTTGCATCCAATTACCTAACATCAAGAGACCTAATTTCTCCACCCACCATTACCCCAGTGCCATGGTCTGACCATTACTTAATCGAGACCAAGCTACGATATCAAGAGGACCAGACGAATGAAAGAGCTAACATCTCACACACACAAAGACGATTCAAGCATTTCGACAGGGACGAATTCATACAGGACACAATACAACACTTGAACGTTACCACAGACGACCTGGAGGAACAAGTTTCCAGCTGGAACAGCATTCTAGCTAACGCCGCCAAACCATCTGGTGACGGGATCAAGAAACAACACCACAACAAGAGACAAAACAAGCCATGGTACTCAGCAAAAATACGACAGGAAAAGAGAGAGCTCAGGAAGATTGAACGGAGATGGAGAAAAAACAAAGCAACCGCCGACCAGCATCTTTACCTAACAAAGCAAAAACAATACAATGAACACATCAACCAATCAAAGAGGGAATTCCACACAAACATGATAAATAATTCCATCAACAAACCCAGAGAGCTTTTCGAAATAGTAAAGATCCTCACAAAAGAGCAAACAACAGCAGGCGAAGTACAAGTTGATCCACAGGATTTCGCCGATCACATCAAAGAAAAATTTCACTCCACAGAGCGAACAACAACTAGTGGGACCACCAGGTCGGATGTACACCCCAAAACCTGGGGCACATTCTACTCACCCTCAACAGAACAGATATCCCACATCATCTCTACAATCAATACAAGCACTGCCCCTACAGACCCGTGCCCAGTGTCATGGGTCAAAGCCACCAAATCCTGCTTCATCCCCACCACACATAAAATGGTACACAACTCACTCACTCAAGGACTCATGCCAAAGCAACTAAAGCTTGCCTCAGTAAGACCAATCATAAAGAAAACAAATCTCGACAAAAAAGATCCAGCAGCATACCGACCAATCTCCAGCATACCCTTCCTTGCAAAAATCATCGAAAAAAAACGGTTCAACTACAACTTCAGGAACACATCGACAAACAAGAGACACTCGATGACAACCAACACGGATTTCGTCCCAATCATGGAGTCGAAACGCTACTAATCTACCTCTTCGACAGCATCCTAAGAATAATCGACAACACCAAGAATGGAATCATAATGATCTTCATCGACATCTCCTCAGCCTTCGACACAGTGGACCACAACACCCTCCTGGAAAGACTAAAGAACACCGGTATACACGGTATCACATTAAAATGGTTCCACTCGTACCTAACCGAAAGACAGCTACAGGTCAAATCGGGACACAACACCTCCCGACCCATAATCATCCGACAAGGAGTACCTCAAGGATCCGCACTCTCAGCACTCCTATTTAACATCTACATACAACCAATATGCGACATCATGAAAAAGAACAACATTCAATACACAATATATGCAGACGACATAATGATATACACTCCGATATCAATCGACAACCCGGACTTCTCTAAGATAACAGACTGCCTCACCCAAATGGAGAGTTGGTGTCAAAATAACAACCTAGCAATAAACTACAAGACCGAAGCCTTAATCATCACCCGGAACCAAAGCTTTATACACCCACCAAATTTAAAGATACAAAGCACCACTATACCAATAAGATCAGAAGTGAGATACCTCGGAGTTACTCTGGACAATAACCTCAATCTCAAACCACACATAGACAAAACAATCCAAAAAGCCTACTACAAGATGCGAATCATCAGGAGACTGAAGCCGCTCCTCGCCCCGGAACACTTCCGTACCGTCTGTCAAGCACTGATAACCCCGCTACTGGACTTCTGCAATCCGATATACCTTGGACTACCGAAACAAGCCCTCAAGCCTCTACAACTAGCACAAAACACTGCTGCACGAATCATATCAGGAACTGCAAGACAGGAGCACATCACACCCACCTTAAAGGACTTACACTGGCTTCCAATCGGTGCACGCATCAAATACAAAACTATCATAAACCTATTCAAGATAAAACACCACACATCAGCCAACAGCCTACACACCCTCATACAATCAGACACCAGTACGCGTCCCAGAAGAAAACAAACCCACAACCGAGTCAGCACCCCAAGTGAATACAAACACACACGCAAGGACACAACAGACAGAGCACTCTCAATGGCCGCTCCAACAATATGGAACAAACTCCCGGACGAATTGAGGGCCGCTACAGACCTCAAAGACTTTAGAAAACAGCTGAAAACCATGCTGTTCATAGAACACTATGGACACATCACATAACTTCAGAGAATGAATAACAGCACATGATTCCGCCTAACCAATGTATGTATGGAATATGTTTTTGCACCACTGTATATAGCCCACTCTGTACATAGCTCATACCAATCTAGCACACAACACAACACTCACTCAATTTCCCCCCCACTGCATGTATAACACACTCACTTGACCTGATTGTTTGCTGTGATACCACCTTGATTATTAAGATAAGGCGGTTTAGAAATACTGTTAAATAAAATAAATGTATATAGATGTTTGATGCACATGCATATCAGACACGTCCACATTTCTGAAATCATGCCTGAACTAGCACGTGCCTGCTTTTTTTTCAGATGTTCTGGCTTTGACATCCCAGATTGCACTTGGGTGTCCCATTGTGAAATGTGCCTCTATGCTAACTCACCCAGACAACCACTTACACATTGCCTGTTACCCTGCTGAGACACACTTTAACGAGTCCCCCACAGAGACATGCCGAGGCTGTGAATGGAGGAAAGGAGAAATATGCCATCAGGGGGTAATCCTATAACGGGCACAGGGAAAGTTATGTGCATAAGTATGTTTTCTAAAGGACTTACGCGTCTGAAAGGACATTTACACATGTGCCTAAGTCATGTGCCTAAGTCAGTGCCGGATATCACAAGACTAAACAAGCAACCTCAAGAAGAGCTCCTTCGCTACTGGCGTCCACACTCTGGAACTCCCTCCCAATGGGCCTGGGGACCATGAGTGATTCCAAAGACTTCTGCAAGGCCCTCAAAACCCTGCTCTTCACAGAAACCTATGAGCAAACAGACAACCAATAGACTCCACCCGAACGGTAATGCAACTACCTCCACCTTCTCGATACCCACTCATCCCAACTAGACGCATAAGTTCAATGTATAATGTTAAGCACCCTCATGTTAAATGTAACCCTCCAATTGTGATGTGACCACTTTGATTGTAGGATAAGGTGGTATACAAATCTGTCTAAATAAATAAATAAAATAAATAAATAAAGTCCTAATGCACATACTTTCGGTTTGGGTGTGCACAGGAGCAGAACATAGGCTGGGCCTAAATTTATGCACATACTTTGCTTTGCTTAGCAAGGTAGAAGGTCAGCGCAAAAGAGGAAGGCCAGTAATGAGGTGGACCGATACAATAACAGCAGCTACGTGTGCCAGTCTGTCAATAACAAGACACCTGACTGAAGACCGAACACAATTTAGGCAACCATAGCTAAGAAGTGTTAACTCTGTATGATGTGCTTTTCTGACAATCTGTATGTAAACAAAATTTGTACCTGCCTTGATTCGGCAGTTTCACAATAGTAATCCTACCCGCTTCTGATCGCTGGAAGGAGCGGGCTACAAATGCTTGCTAAATAAATAAATAAATAAACTATCCAGAGGGTCACCATGAGTCGACACTGACTTGAGGGCACTTAACAACAACAACTTTACTTTATAAAGAAGGCCCCACATAGACATATGGCAACATGCGTTAACTGCATGGGAGTTTATAGAATTGCTCTCTATGTGTGCACTTTCCAACTTGTTTCATAAAGATCTTATTCTTGCCTTCTTTAATGAGGTTGGCACTATCCCTTGAGAGAGAGTCTTATTTATCAAAGACCATAGAACTGAAGCCAAGTGTAATTTAGTTCTTTTGCAAATATTGAAGGCATAGGATCTAAAAGCAACATAGAAAGTTTAATCCTATGCCCACTTGTAGCAGCAAAGCGCAGACAAACCAATGATACCAGGAGTCTGTTCAGAAGGTCTAAATCATTTATTTGTGCACAAGTCTCAAGCAAGGCAATTTCAAAATGGCTGAGCAAAGTTTTCAAGCATTACAACAACTTTTATAGACTTCTGTTCCATTCTAGGTATAGAAAAACAATTCATTGGTCCCGGTACGCTCCCGTACCTCCCGTAGCCCTTCTATTGGTCCCGGTACTGATAAGTTTCTCCAATTATGTTCCTTCTGTGGGCTTCTGTAGGCATGACACCTGCCTGCCCCCCTTCTAGTCCCAATTGCAATGGTCAGTTCATCAACTTGTTACTTTCACACTTTCAAGGCTATGGGACCATTCGTGCGTGCAGAAGAGCAAGGTTCTGTAACTCATCTGTCAGCACTCCTCAATATTTCTCTGCAAATGTACTCTTTCTTATCAGTAACTTTAAAACACATCTTTTCTGTATTTTTCCATTTCTTAATTCTGCAATTCTGCTTATCTAAGCTAATTCAATATTTCTACTGAGTTCTTTCTTACAATAGCAGCATATTGGGGGATGTGCAATCCTATATGCCTCTCCACAGGCCTCATTTACAGGTCAAGCTAGCCATGCTGGCCTGCCTATGTCAGACACCGTGGGTCACAGGCCTGCACCTGCCACATTCCCCCCTTTGATTAATCTCACCCTATTACTTAATAAGGTGTGAGAATTAAATCACTTTCTAGAAGATTCACATCCTGATTAAAGGATTCTTACTAGTTCCACTAGGGCTAGCTTTGTATAAAGCCATTATTCTAGTTGCGGTCTTCCGCTCTACGGTACTATCAATAGCACTATAAAGGGAACGCATGCAACATGGGATTAAACATGGTAAGCAGAGGACAACAGCAACAAGGATTAGTACTAAGATAACGAAAGTCTTAAATCCTCCCAGCCAAGAGAAAAGGTTAGCAAACCAATTAGGAAATTTCAAGGCGTGCCAAGTCTGTACTGGCACATAAGCATGTCTTTGCATGTCTTTAGCAATTTCTTCAACTACTTGACCTTTATCATCTATTTTCAGACAGCAATTAGTTAAATTCAGTTTACCACATACTCCTCCTTCAGCTGCTAGCAAATAATCAAGGGCTAAGCGATTCTGGTATATGGCAGTGCGCATCTGAGTACTTTGTCTAGCTAAGAGAGTGAGAGCATGACTAGTTTCATTGGTTATTATTTCAACTACTGCTTGTAAGCGAATAATACGATTAATCATATAAATTGGGGTACGATAACCATACATACCATCATCATTCCAAGTGGCAGGTCCATAATACTCAATAATTCTTTCTGGTGGCCAATCATCGCCTCGCCACTTCTCCCACTTGCCTATCTGTAGGGCCTCTCTTCTTTGTCTGGATGCTCCTTTGTGTTTGTGGGTAGTATATACAGGGTATCCTAATTGTTCTCCATGTTCAGTGTTTAACAGGAAGAAAGAAGGTCTGATGGTTCCTAAGACACACGCTCCTCCCCATTGTGGTGGGAGTTGCGCATATGCTCGGTTTCCACAGATCCAATATAGGCCAGGTGGGGCTTGCCAGGCTTGGACTTTGGCAAGATTAGTCCATAGACCTGCAAGTTCAGGGAATCTGGCTAATGGGTTAGGAGGTTCAGGATGTCTGATTCCTGACCACCATGCTGTCTTTTTGGTCGTGGCATTATAGTACTTCTGGCTAAGACAGACCAGCTGTCCTACCTTTTGGGTGAACTGGGGTCCAGTTCTGGCAAAGCAAAGACGTCCAACGATTGAGTGCGCTAACACCCATTCACTGGTTGTCTTGTGTAATTCAGTCTGATTGTAAATCATGGAATAATTCAATTCTTGGGCTTCCCAGGGCCATTGGTCTCCCATTTGGGTTCCGCCACAGAAATAACAATCTGTGATCTTAAGACTAGATACTACTGCTCCGGCTAATTCTAGAAACAAATTCTGTGAAGGGTGAGGGATCTCAAACTTATTTACATGCATAGCTTCATAAAAGGTATTATGAATATGATATTTAGATGACTTATGGGCTTGAGTATTCAATCTAATATATACAATGGTCCCTGGATCTGTTCCCCCTCCAGCAATACGTAAACCAAACTTATATCCTTGTTTCCATGCATGGGGGTTATGTACACGCAAATGTAAGGGGTTGCAAGCATCTTTCTGACATTTATCATTTGTGGTTGGCTTGGTTAGAGTAGCCATCCGTTTATCTATTTTCTCATCAGTTATACCAGTGTTCCAGGTAGCATAGAAAACACATTCCCAATACGGGCAATAGTAGTCTGCCGCAGTAGCAGTACTATACCCTGGTTCCTTTTTACCTGTACACTTCCTCCATCCCGTGGCACCTTCTGGACACATATACTTATGGTCATTCCGATACGCTTTCTCCCATGTACCACAGGTGGACTGACTATCTCTATTAATAGCATTACATGCATCAAAATTCAAAACAGCAGGTTTAGTAATGTCCTTAAGTGGTGGTGTAGCAGCTAATATAGGTCCATCTGCATCCTTCCATCTTATTTCCAACGTGTAATAGGATGGATTCTGATGCGGATTATAGCATGCTTTAATTTTGCCATGAGTGCAAACATTTAGTTCAGTGGTGTTATAGATACACCGAGTTATTGTTCCCTTGCAGGTATAGTAAGAATGGTAAAGCAAAGTCTGAGTTACTTTCA
This sequence comes from Ichthyophis bannanicus, assembly GCA_033557465.1. Classification (NCBI taxonomy): domain Eukaryota; kingdom Metazoa; phylum Chordata; class Amphibia; order Gymnophiona; family Ichthyophiidae; genus Ichthyophis; species Ichthyophis bannanicus. The sequence goes on along the minus strand of CM066035.1, from coordinate 803,428,504 downwards.
GTCCAGTTCTAGTAGAGGTAATACAAGCTGTGCATGGAGGTAGAGCATAAGTCTGTTCAAAACCTCCGAAGAGGGCAACCAAGGCAAAGCAGAAGCAAAGATACATGTTGATGTTGATTGGAGTTCTTCTGAATCCTCAGCTTGCTGATCTTGATCACGACGGTCTATTATTCTTCGTCCCGTTTGCTAATGAAGCAATTTAACGGGTGCTGAGTGTTGATTGAAGATCCTCAAGATGTCCAGCACACATTAACCAACTTAGCAATTCAGTTGGCTTGTGAAGTCTGGCTTAGTCAATGTAGTCTCAAAGTAGTGTGTCAAATCACACACACAAATTGGGTTCGTTGAAACAAAACTGTTGCTGCATGGAAAACAGCAATCCTCTTCGAAAGACTTGGCTACTGCAAAGCACTTGTGATGAAGTGTCTATGCTGCTGGTTGCCGTCTCAGAGTAACTAGGGATGCAAGGGTTCCGTCAAGTTGATAGGCAACTGGTCTTGGATCCACGTATGGAGAGTCTGCAGAACAAAACTAAGAGCTAGGAGTTCTTGTCTGGTTACTTCTGAACCAATCTGGGCTAGATTTCCTTTGACTCCCTGCACTATTGGTGGGGGTTTACCATACAGAACTTCAAAAGGGGAAAATCCTGTTGACTTTACAGGGGCTGAGCGTATTCTGAGTAAAGCTATGGGGAGCACTTGGGGCCATTTCAAGTGTGTCTCCTGACAAAGCTTAGACATTTGGGCTTTCAAAGTACGATTCATTCGCTCAACTTTCCCTGAACTCTGGGGTCTGTATGCAGTGTGGAGCTTCCACTGTATCTGCAAAGCTTTTGCTAACTGCTGAGTAACTTGAGAGACAAATGAGGGTCCATTGTCTGACCCTATTACTGCTGGGATTCCAAATCTGGGGACAATCTCTCTCATTAAGGCTTTGGTAACTTCTCGGGCTTTCTCAGTTCTGGTTGGGAATGCTTCTACCCACCCAGAGAAAGTACAAACTAATACTAGTAGGTAATGGTATCCATTAGCTTTTGGCATTTCGGTGAAATCAACTTGGAGGTTGTGCATGGGGGTCACACCTCTTGACTGAACTCGGGGTGCTGTAATAAGGCCTTGCTTGGCATTATTCTTGGCACAGATCTGACATTGTCGTGCTACTGAGGCTGATATGGTTGTCATCAGAGGAATGTAGAAATGTGGTCTGAGTGCTTTCTCCATAGCACTCTTTCCATAGTGGGTGGCTTCATGAAAAGCTTTGACAAAGGATGGTCCTAACAGTTCAGGAATTACTATTCTTCCCGGAGGTTGACTGCCTTCTTCTGGCGGCAGCTCAATCCATCCGTCTTTCAATACTCCATTTTCTTTGTCACAATAGTAATCCAATTCTTTGGTGGTATATCGTGGGGTCCATAGATTCAAGGGTACTGGAAACAATGCTGCTTGCATTGGCATAGCTTGTGGGGCAATCTGTCCTGTCATAGCTGCTTGTCGTGCTGAGGCATCTGCGAATCTATTTCCTCGAGCAACTTCTCCTTTTCCTGCTTGATGTCCTCTACAATGCATGACAGCTACACGTGTTGGGGCCCAGACTGCATCAAGTAACATCAATATTTCGGGACCATATTTGACTGATTTTCCTCCGGATGTGATGAGTCCTCTTTCTTTGTAGAGAGCTCCATGGGCATGCAAGGTAGTGAAAGCATATTTGGAATCTGTATATACATTCAGCACAAGTTTTTCTCCTAACAACAATGCTCTGGTGAGTGCTATCAATTCGGCTTTCTGGGCTGATGTGCCTGAGGCTAGGGCTGATGATTCAACTACTTCGTGTTGAGTGACGACTGCATATCCGGCACAGCGTCGTCCGTCAAGGATGAGACTGCTCCCATCAACATAATAGATCTGGTCAGGATTGTCTATGGGCACATCTGTCAAGTCAGGTCGACTGGAGAACACAGTTTCCATGACTTCGATGCAGTCATGTTCTGGGAGTTCTTCACTGATGGGTATCAAGGTAGCTGGGTTCAAGGCATGGCTCACTTCAAGTTGTATCTGTGGGTTTTCACATAACATGCTCTGGTACTTCAACATTCGGGAATTGGTGAGCCAATAATTTGCTTTTTGTTCCATAAGGGCAAGGACTGCATGTGGCACAGTGACTCGTATGTTCTGTCCTAGTGTGAGTTTGTCTGCTTCACTCACTAGTAGCGCTGTAGCTGCAACTGCTCTCAAGCAGGGTGGCCATCCTTTGGCCACAGGGTCCAATTGTTTCGATAGGTAGGCTACAGGTCGTTCCCAATTTCCTAATTTCTGAGTCAACATGCCTAAGGCATTTCCCTGTGCTTCATGTACAAACAAGTGGAAAGGTTTGTGGACATCTGGTAGTCCAAGTGCTGGTGATGACATCAATTCTTCTTTTAACTTCTGGAAGGCTGTATCCTGCTCAAGTCCCCACTCCAGTGGTGACTTCTCTTCTCCTTTTGTGGCTTCATACAGTGGTTTGGCAATTTGGGCAAAGTTGGGTATCCAGATTCGGCAATATCCTGCCGCTCCCAGAAAGGCTCTGACTTGCTTTCTGGTTGTTGGAGTTGGAATTCTGCATACTGCTTCTTTTCTTTCTCTGCCTAATCTTCTGCTTCCTTGGGTAATATGAAAACCCAAGTATTTCACTTCTGTTTGGCATAGTTGTGCTTTGGCTCTGGAAACTTTATATCCAGCTTCATTTAGTAACTGCAAGAGATCTTTGGTGGCTAATATACATTCTCTTTCTGATACGGCAGCTATCAACAGATCATCCACGTACTGGAGAAGTACTCTCTTCCCCGGGGCTACTGGATAGCTTGAAAGGTCTTGATTTAGTGCAGCACTAAAGATGGTAGGTGAATTCTTGAATCCTTGGGGTAATCTTGTCCAGGTGAGTTGGCCCCCTCTTCCAGAGATGGGGTCCTGCCATTCAAATGCAAACAATATTTGGCTTACAGGGGCTAATCTTATGCAAAAGAATGCATCTTTTAAATCCAGTACAGTGAAATGGGTAGCTTCAGCAGGTATCAGTCCTAGAAGAGTGTAAGGATTGGGCACAACTGGATGTATAGTTTCAACTGCATCATTTACTCTTCTCAAATCTTGCACTGGGCGATAATCATCTGTCTCAGGTTTCTTCACTGGCAAAAGTGGGGTGTTCCATGGGGATTGACATACTTTCAGTAGGCCATACTCAAGCAATCTCTGTAGGTGGCGATGAATGCCTTCAATTGCGGCTCTTGGGAGAGGGTACTGTTTGACGTGCACTGGTGTAGCACTAGGCTTGAGGGTTACAATCACTGGAGCTATATGTTTGGCTAGGCCTGGGGGACTGCCTTCTGCCCACACTTCAAGTGGTGCATGAATGTTCTTTAAAGTTTGTTCAAAATAGGTATCTTGAATCGAATCATCAATGTAGTATCTCCATTCTTCTTCTCGGGGTACTGTCAGCAGCATTACTCCTGCTGGTTTGGCTTGAGAATTCACTGTCATTTGCATTTCTCCTTGTTCGGAGAAAGATATTTGTGCTTGAAGCTTGGCTAGCATATCTCGTCCCAGTAGGGGTACTGGACATTCGGGCATGTAAAGGAATTGATGAGTTACTTGCTGTCCTCCTAGACTGCATATTCGGTTTTGTAGAAAAGACTTTGTGGCTTTGGCACCAGTTGCTCCTATAATGGTGACTGCTTTCTTGGTGAATGGGGCTATCTTTTTGTCTATTACTGAATGTTCTGCTCCAGTATCAACCATAAAGTTCATAAATTGGTCTCCTATTTGTATTTCGACCATAGGCTCCTGGAGACCTAAAGCAAACTTGGAGCCCGGTCTGTCCTAATCCACGTCATCCTCATCATGGGCCTGCGTGGCCAATGCTTGGATGGCTCCTCCTCCCCTCTCTCTCTGGAATTGTTCTCGATTGGCTCCTCCTCGGCCTCGGGGACGGCCTCGTCTTTCTTCTCGCCACTGATGATCGTATTCGTCATCTTGCTGGGCGTCTTCGAGTTGCGGGCACGTATCTCTCCAATGTCCTTCCTCTCTGCAATAGGCGCATTGATTCACGCCTAGTCTCTGGGTCCGGCCTCCGCCTTGACCCCGCCCTCTTCCTCTGCTCCTTCGACTAGGGACACCTCCCCTTTTCTTTTCAACTATGGCCGCAGCCAAAAAATCAGCTTTCTTCTTCATCTTTCTATCACATTCTCTCTGTCTTTCAGTATCACGATTCACATACACTTTATGAGCGACTTCCAATAACTGTGTTGCATTCATGCCCGCAAACCCTTCTAATTTCTGTAATTTACGTCTAATGTCTGGTTGAGACTGGTTTACAAAAGCAGAATTCACCATGCATAAACTTCCTGGTGCCTCGGGATCATAGGGAGTATACATTCTATAAGCTTCAGTTAATCTTTCATAATAATCTGCTGGGCTCTCATCTATTCCTTGGATAACTCCTGCTACTTTGGAAAGGTTCATAGCTTTTTGGCCTCCTCTTCTCAGGCCTTGTAAAAAGCCTTGGCGAAAACGGGCTAGGGCGGTGGATCCTTCATCTGTATTTGGATCCCATTGGGGGTCTTCATTCGGGAATTCTCTCTGAGCTGCTTCTCTACGATCTATTATATTCTGCCCCTGCGCCGGAGCGGCAGGGTTTTCTGCCATCCATTCAATAGCTGCTTTTCTAATTCTTGCTCGTTCTTCTGTGGTAAATAGGGTGGTCAGGAGCTGACGGCAATCTGGCCAAGTGGGTTGGTGAGTTTCCATAATACTAGTTACTAATTCTGTCAGCTCCTGGGGCTTGCTAGTATAGGAGGCATAATGCGACCTCCAATTTAATAAATCAGTTGTAGAGAAAGGGATATACACATAAGTTAGGGGTCCCGCTACCACTTCATCATTATCATTCTTTACGGGCACCCCCGGGACTTGCCTTAAGGGAAACAGTTTGGCTGTCGTCCCAGGCGTCATTTGGGTCTGGGATCTAAGGGCTATTGTCGTTGTCTTTGCAGGAGTTGCTTTCTTTTTCTCAACTGGTTTTGCTTTGGGTTTTTCTTTCACTGGCTTGCTAGTGCTAGCGCTGGCTTTCTCAATTATTTGTACACTGTCCTCTTCTTCTTCTTCTGGGGAATTCCCTCCTTCTTCTTCTAGCTCCGCTTCTGGCTCACTTTTTACATCCTCCTCTTCTCTTCTCGCTAATTCTTTCTCTCGTCCTCTCCTCCAGGAGGAGGGGGGTCAGGGGTTGGGTCTCGCCTCGGCTCTGGCAGTCTCTGGGGTTCTGGGGCAGGACGCCGCCGAGCTATTCTTACTGGACCTGGGGTTCGGGGCTGCCTGAGGACTACTTCTGGGGAATCGGGATCTGCCAAGATGGGTTTCTTCTTGGCTTTCTTATCCTGCTCTTTCATTCTAGGCTGTTCCTTCTTCTGTCTAGAATCTGTTTTAGCTAACATTATTCTGCACTGTTCCTCATAACAGCGCTGCGCCCAGGAGGGCGGATCTTCACAAATACTTAACCAAGAATCTATATAGGGGTACTGATCGGGGTGCGCTATCCGCACTCTACGATGTATTGACTGAATAATCTCTACGGTGAACGTTCCCTCTCGGGGCCAGATGGGGTCTAGATCGGGCCACTCCCTAGTACACAAAATCTGCAAACGGGCTGCTGTCATTTTAATACCATAATCTCCTGAATATCCCTCTTTAAAATGTGCGATCATACATTCTAATGGAGTGTTTCTAGTAGACTCCGCCCCTCCCATTTCGATGTGTGCGCGCAACAACAGACAGAAGGGAAAAGGTGGGCGGACCGTGGGTAAGGGGTCCTCACGGCCCTGGAAACGTATAGGGAATACAGATAACAAGACAAGACGACAATCGCTTCCCCCTTTTCGCGACCTGAACGCGGTCGCCCGGTCAGGAAATGCGCTAATCAGGGGTCCGCCTTCACTTGGTCCGTGCTGCCAGACCTCTCATTCACACTTCGTTCACACAATCATGCTAGCAACGTATTCCCAGAATGCATTCGTTTCTATCTGTTCTGACTAGTCTTTTTCCCAAATTACAAAAAGGATGAGGGTTTCACCTAGCGAATTCCCATGCCAGGCTACTCGGCTCTTCCTTGAGAGTTGATCAAGCTCTCTTACCAATTCCCAATATCTCGAGATTACAAATTCCAAATTCCAAGTTCCAATGGCAGTACTGCTCTTTCTATTTCTGTCTAGACCCAAAATCAAAACTATACTCACCGGATCCGGTCCTCAAAACTTCCCAAGCAGGCGCATGAGTTGGACCTCGGACTCCCCTCACTCGGGTTCGAGGCGTTGGCTCCGACCGGGCCCGGCACCCGCCGAGGTCCGACCAGCTCCCTCCGATACAAGGGACCGGTGGCGCCAGGGAGCGGCCCTCGTCGGAAGGGCGCGATCCCGGCAGGACCAAGCCTATAGAGGCGGAAAGTCGTGGTATATTGCCCTATATACACTTTGATTCCACAACTTCACGGCCAACGCACCAAGGAATATGTAGCAGCAAAGCGCAGACAAACCAATGATACCAGGAGTCTGTTCAGAAGGTCCAAATCATTTATTTGTGCACAAGTCTCAAGCAAGGCAATTTCAAAATGGCTGAGCAAAGTTTTCAAGCATTACAACAACTTTTATAGACTTCTGTTCCATTCTAGGTATAGAAAAACAATTCATTGGTCCCGGTACGCTCCCGTACCTCCCGTAGCCCTTCTATTGGTCCCGGTACTGATAAGTTTCTCCAATTATGTTCCTTCTGTGGGCTTCTGTAGGCATGACACCTGCCTGCCCCCCTTCTAGTCCCAATTACAATGGTCAGTTCATCAACTTGTTACTTTCACACTTTCAAGGCTATGGGACCATTCGTGCGTGCAGAAGAGCAAGGTTCTGTAACTCATCTGTCAGCACTCCTCAATATTTCTCTGCAAATGTACTCTTTCTTATCAGTAACTTTAAAACACATCTTTTCTGTATTTTTCCATTTCTTAATTCTGCAATTCTGCTTATCTAAGCTAATTCAATATTTCTACTGAGTTCTTTCTTACAATAGCAGCATATTGGGGGATGTGCAATCCTATATGCCTCTCCACAGGCCTCATTTACAGGTCAAGCTAGCCATGCTGGCCTGCCTATGTCAGACACCGTGGGTCACAGGCCTGCACCTGCCACACACTCACTTCAGATCTTCCATTCAACTGAAAGAGGCCCATCTCCTGTGCACTTATGTCATGGAGTTATTTAAATGACTCTATAAAATCTTCCTTCTCCCACCTTTTTCCAAAGTATACATACTGAGAGCTTCAAGTATGTCCCCATATTCTTTAGGATGAAGATCACTGACCATTTTAATAGCCTTCCCCTGGACCGACTCCATGCTTTGATATCCTTTTGAAGGTGTGGTCTCCAGAATTGTACACAATACTCCAAATGAGGTCTCACTAGAGACTTATACAAAGGCACCATCATCTTCATTTTCCAGTGACTATTCCTCTCCCTATGCACCCAAGCAGCCTTCTGGCTTTTGCCATCATCTTTTTCTACCTGTTTGGCCACCTTAAGGTTATCAGAACCAGACCATGTAGTGCATAAATGCTGTCACACACATTTATATCTGCTCCAAAGCCGGTGCAAATGCAATGCATGTGCTCAAGTATTTTATAAAATGCATGTGTTCATCAGAACGCTGGTCCTGCTCCACCCAGACCATGCTCCCAGAAACACCTCGTCGCCACACATAATAATATGCTCATTTAACGTGGGATAATTTTGCAAAAAGCCCTTTCTGCATGTAAAACAGTCACCCCCTCCTCCTCCTCATTCCCCCAAACACGAGTTTAAGATTGGAATGAAACCAAAGAATGACTGTTGAGATAAAAAGACCCAGGTCTTAACAGGGGTAACCTTATCCAAGACGGTGCAGAAACCTGATTCCATTCAGTTACCTGGATTTCTAAGGAAAGGGAGTCAAAGTTGTCATAAACTAGTCTCCCAATTAGTTAAGATTAACATTGTTTAGCATTCTAGTAAACACCAAGGGCCCAATATTCAAAGGCATTCACATGGTTTGCAGACCTGTTAGTGCCACTGAATATCCACAGGTACCCCTACTACACACTCTGATACTGACCGGTTAGTACTGGGGCATTCCAGAGACAGTACTTGGGGATAAGCAGTCAGTGGCAATATTCATGCTGTCCTAACTTTCACTGCCAAAGCTAACCGAGCAGCGGCTGAATATCACCACCGCCAGGTTAGTGTTCAGCGGCAGTGGCTAGCCGCTGTAATCGTGCCAGCTGCTGCCACTGAATCGGGTGCCAAGTACTTAGACTGTGTAGTTATGTAGGGTTGTTTTATCCTTTCTCTGCAGGACTGCATGCCCACTGCACACATGGGGAGGGCAGTTTGCAATACCATTTATCCACGTGAAATGTCTGAAAATTGCCCTCTCTGTATCCAAATAAGCATAGTCTTTCATAGTGCACATACTTTTAACTGGACTGTGCAAAGTCATTCCTGAGGGGTCTTTAGGTTGGGGGAGGGCAACACACATACACTGGATTTTCAAATGTGCATGCATCATTTTCTACCGAAATGCCACTCACACCAAATAGAAAGTGCAAAGTTTATATACGATCCCTTTGAAAAGTAGACACGAGGTCCACCAGTACTGATTAGCACTAGGAGGGAGTTTGAAAATGTGCCCCTAAAATCATGTGGCACCTCTGTTGCGCCCATGGATTTTTTGTAGGTGCTGCCGTCTTATCAAAGAGGCTTCTACCAGAGGTGCAGAAATGCCAAGCTAAGAAAATGAGTGAGGCCACTTTCTGCCTTTTTTATGGATGGTGTCTGAATATATTTTCTGTCATGCTCCAATCTGTGCTGATATACAGTTGTACAGCACAGGATCACCTCTCCGCAAGCAGAGCACAGGACAAAGAGAAGGATACATACTGCATGCAGTGTTGCCAAGGACATGGTTTCCTTAACAACCAGAACTATGGGAAAGAACTGCTCTCTCTCTCCCTCACCACCCCCAACCTCCACTGCCCATCTGATTTAACCCTTCAGAGAACATGAAATTGTGGAAGTATTCAGCCTTCTGGCATCCCATTTTCAGTTTTCCATAGTGGAACACCCGCATCTGTTTGCAAATTTTGTCAAACGAAACACACTGAAAACTTGAGGTGGCGCCACGAGCTGTGCAATGACATCAGCAACATCACTACACCTTTCCGTCATACCTTCTAAAGGAGAGGCCTCAGTTTAAGGGCTTTCTTTTTCAAAGTGGTCCATTTACCTAGGCTGCTATTAGGTGTTTGCATCATAATGTCATCAAACCCTGCAGATAGAACCAAGGCATCTTGTGTTCTAATGGTTTTGTATGCCCTGTGTTGCTGTTGGATGTTGGAATAGTCACATGAATTGATTTTCTGTCTCTGTTTTTACAGGGTGCTTTGTACGCGGTCCTAGAACTCTATTCTCCCTGCTATATCTACTATGACATACAAAGGGGTCAATAGTCTTCTACCATCATCTTCTCTCATGTGATATGGGGCCTTTTACTAAATCCTGTTACGATTGTGCACTTACCGTGTGCTTTTAATCAGGGGCAGCTCAAGGCAATCTGCTGCCTGAGGTGAAGAATGAGATGGTGCCCCCCCCCCCACCTTAGAGGGGGCGGGGCTTTTTCAGAAATCCAATCAGAGACTGAACCAAACCAAAAAGCCGATTAGATTATATGGAGGAAATGCAAGATGTTTGCACACAGGGCCGTATCGAGCTGCAATCGTGGCCTGTGCGACTTGCAGCTCAGGCGCATGCCCCCCTCTCCCCCCATACCTCCATCCAGCGCTGCCTGCTCTTTCCCTGCTGCTGCCGCAGCCCTCTGTTTTTTCACGGCGGCGCCGGCAGCAGGGAAAGAGCAGGCAGCGCTGGACAGAGGTATAGGGAGGAGGAGGGAGGCATGCGCCCGATCTGAAAGGCGCCGGCACTTTAAGCAGATCTGTCCCTCCCTGCTCTGACATCGCATCAGAGGAGGGAGGGACCAGACCTACTTAAAGTGCTGTGAAAAGGCTTGGGGGCGCCTTTTGGCTGCCTGCTATTGTCCTGCCAGATGTTTAGCATTGTCTTGAACTTGGTGTGAGCGTGTATTGGGAGCTAGTGCGGCTGATTGTGTGGCAGGTGCAGGCCTGTGACCCACGGTGTCTGACATAAGCAGGCCAGCATGGCTAGCTTGACCTGTAAATGAGGCCTGTGGAGAGGCATATAGGATTGCACATCCCCCAATATGCTGCTATTGTAAGATAGAACTCAGTAGAAGTATTGAATTAGCTTAGGTAAGCAGAACCGAGAGATGGAAAAATACAGAAAAACATGTTTAAAAGTTACTGATAAGAAAAAGTACATCTGCAAAGAAATAATTGGGAGTGCTGACAGATGAGTTGCAGAGCCCTGCTCCTCTGCATGCACAAATTGGTTCTATGGCCTTGAGAGTGTGAAAGTAACAAGTTGATGAACTGACCATTGTAATTGGGACTAGAAGGGGGTATGCAGGTGTCATGCCCACTGAAGGGACATAATTGGGTAAACATATCAGTACCGGGACCAATGGAAGGGGTACGGGAGGTACGGGAGAGTACCGGGACCAATGAAATGTTTTTCTATACCTAGAATGGAACAGAAGTCTATAAAAGTTGTTGTAATGCTTGAAAACTTTGCTCAGCCATTTTGAAATTGACTGGTTCGAGACTTGTGCACAAATAAATGATTTGGACCTTCTGAACAGACTCCTGGTATCATTGGTTTGTCTGTGCTTTGCTGCTACATATTCTTGGTGCGTTGGCCGGGAAGTTGTGGAATCAAAGTGTATATAGGGCAATATACCACGACTTTCCGCCTCTATAGGCTTGGTCCTGCCGGGATCGCGCCCTTCCGACGAGGGCTGCTCCCTGGCGCCACCGGTCCCTTGTATCGGAGGGAGCTGGTCGGACCTCGGCGGGTGCCGGGCCCGGTTGGAGCCAACGCCTCGAACCCGAGTGAGGGGAGTCCGAGGTCCAACTCATGCGCCTGCTTGGGAAGTTTGAGGACCGGATCCGGTGAGTATAGTTTTGATTTGGTGTCTAGACAGAAATAGAAAGAGCAGTACTGCCATTGGAACTTGGAATTTGGAATTTGTAATCTCGAGATATTGGGAATTGGTAAGAGAGCTTGATCACCTCTCAAGGAAGGGCCGAGTAACCCCGCATGGGAATTCGCCGGGTGAAACCCCCAGCCTTATTGTAATTGGGAAAAAGACTAGTCAGAATAGATAGAAACGAATGCATTCTGGGATACGTTGCTAGCATGATTGTGTGAACGAAGTGTGAATGAGAGGTCTGGCAGCACGGACCAAGTGAAGGCGGACCCCTGAGTAGCGCATTTCCTGACCGGGCGACCGCGTTCAGGTCGCGAAAAGGGGGAAAGGGGGAAGCGATTGTCGTCTTGTCTTGTTATTTGTATTCCCTATACGTTTCCAGGACCGTGAGGACCCCTTACCCACGGTCCGCCCTCCTTTTCCCTTCTGTCTGTTGTTGCGCGCACACATCGAAATGGGAGGGGCGGGGTCTACTAGAAACACTCCATTAGAATGTATGATCACACATTTTAAAGAGGGATATTCAGGAGATTATGGTATTAAAATGACAGCAGCCCGTTTGCAGATTTTGTGTACTAGGGAGTGGCCCGATCTAGACCCCATCTGGCCCCGAGAGGGAACGTTCAATGTAGAGATTATTCAGTCAATACACCGTAGAGTGCGGATAGCGCACCCCGATCAGTACCCCTATATAGATTCCTGGTTAAGTATTTGTGAAGATCCGCCCCCCTGGGCGCAGCGCTGTTATGAGGAAGAGTGCAGAATAATGTTAGCTAAAACAGATTCTAGTCAGAAAACAGAACATCCCAAAATGAGAGAGCAGGATAAGAAAGCCAGAAAGAAGCCCATCCTGGTAGATCCTGATTCCCCAGAAATAATTCTCAGGCAGCCCCGAACCCCAGGTCCAATAAGAGTAGCCCGGCGTCCTGCCCCAGAACCCCAGCGACGGCCGGAGCGGGACCCAATCCCTGATCCACCTCCCGGAGGGGAGGAAGAGGAAGAATTAGCTGAAAGAGAAGAGGATGCCATAAAAAGCGAGTCAGAAACGGAGGTAGAAGAAGGAGAAAAAGAGAATGCCCCAGACGAGGAGGACAGTGTACAAGCGATTGCTAGCACCAGCACGCCAGTAAAAGATATACCCAAAGTGAAACCTGTTGGGAAAAAGAAAGTGACCCCTTCAAAGACAATTACAACAATAACCCTTAGATCCCAAAAGACACCTACGGCGGCCAAAATGTTTCCCTTACGGCAAGTCCCGGGAGTGCCCGTAAAGAATGATAATGATGAGGTGGTAGCGGGACCCCTAACTTATGTGTATATCCCTTTCTCTACAACTGATTTATTAAATTGGAGGTCGCATTATGCCTCCTATACTAGTAAGCCCCAGGAGCTGACAGAATTAGTAACTACTATTATGGAAACTCACCAACCCACTTGGCCAGATTGTCGCCAGCTCCTGACTACCCTATTCACGACAGAAGAGCGAGCACGAATTAGAAAAGCAGCTATTGAATGGATGGCCGAGAACCCTGTAGCTCCGGGACCAGGGCAGAATATAATAGACCGTCGGGAAGCAGCCCAGAGAGAATTCCCGAATCAGGACCCCCATTGGGATCCAAATACAGAAGAAGGAACCACAGCCCTAGCCCGTTTTCGCCAAGGCTTTTTACAAGGCCTGAAAAGGGGGGGCCATAAAGCTATGAACCTTTCCAAAGTTGCAGGAGTTATCCAAGGGATAGATGAGAGCCCAGCAGATTTTCATGAAAGATTAACTGAAGCATACAGAATGTATACTCCCTATGATCCCGAGGCACCAGGAAGTTTATGTATGGTGAATTCTGCTTTTGTAAACCAGTCTCAACCAGACATTAGATGTAAATTACAGAAATTAGAAGGGTTTGCGGGCATGAATGCAACACAGTTATTGGAAGTCGCTCATAAAGTGTATGTGAATCGTGATAATGAAAGACAGAGAGAATGTGATAGAAAGATGAAGAAGAAAGCTGATTTTTTGGCTGCGGCCATAGTTGAACAGAAAAGGGGAGGTGTCCCTAGTCGAAGGAGCAGAGGAAGAGGGCGTGGTCAAGGCGGAGGCCGGACCCAGAGGCTAGGCGTGAACCAATGCGCCTACTGCAGAGAGGAAGGACATTGGAGAGATACGTGCCCGCAACTTGTAGACGCCCAGCAAGATGACGACAACGATCATCAGTGGTGAGAAGAAAGACGAGGCTATCCCCGAAATCGAGGAGGAGCCAATCGAGAACAATTCCAGCGCGAAAGAGGAGGAGGGGCCATTCAAGCATTGGCCACAACGACCCATGATGAAAATGACGTGGATTAGGACAGACCGGGCTCCCAGTTTGCTTTAGGTCTCCAGGAGCCTATGGTCGGAATACAAATAGGAGACCAAATTATGGACTTATGGTTGATACTGGAGCACAACATTCAGTAATAGACAAAAAGATAGCCCCATTCTCTACAAAAGCAGTCACCATTATAGGAGCAACCGGTGCCAAAGCTACAAAATCTTTTCTCCAAAATCGAATATGCAGTCTAGGAGGACAGCAAATAACTCATCAATTCCTTTACATGCCCGAATGTCCAGTGCCACTACTGGGACGAGATATGTTAGCCAAGCTTCAAGCACAAATATCCTTCTCTGAACAAGGAGAAATGCAAATGACAGTAAATTCCCAAGCCAAACCAGCAGGAATAATGCTGATGACAGTTCCCCGAGAAGAAGAATGGAGATACTACATTGATGATTCTGTCCAAGACACCTATTTTGAACAAACTTTGAAAAGTATTGATGCACCACCTGGAGTATGGGCAGAAGGCAGTCCCCCAGGCCTAGCCAAGCACATAGCTCCAGTGATTGTAACCCTCAAGCCTAGTGCTACACCAGTGCACGTCAAACAGTACCCTCTCCCAAGAGCTGCAATTGAAGGCATTCATCGCCACCTACAAAGATTGCTCGAGTATGGCCTACTAAAAGTATGTCAATCCCCATGGAATACTCCACTTTTGCCAGTAAAGAAACCTGAGACGGATGACTACCGCCCAGTACAAGACTTAAGAAGAGTAAATGATGCAGTTGAAACTATACATCCAGTTGTACCCAATCCTTACACTCTTCTAGGACTGATACCTGCTGAAGCTACCCATTTCACTGTACTGGATTTAAAAGATGCATTCTTTTGCATAAGATTAGCCCCTGTAAGTCAGATATTGTTTGCATTCGAATGGCAGGACCCCATCTCTGGAAGAGGGGCCAACTCACCTGGACAAGATTACCCCAAGGATTCAAGAATTCGCCTACCATCTTTAGTGCTGCACTGAATCAAGACCTTTCAAGCTATCCAGTAGCCCCGGGGAGGAAGAGAGTGCTTCTCCAATACGTGGATGATCTGTTGATAGCTGCCATATCAGAAAGTGAATGTATACTAGCCACCAAAGACCTCTTGCAGTTACTAGATGAAGCTGGATACAAAGTTTCCAGAGCCAAAGCACAGCTATGTCAAAAAGAAGTGAAATACTTGGGTTTTCGTATTACCCAAGGAAGCAGAAGATTAGGCAGAGAAAGAAAAGAAGCAGTATGCAGAATTCCAACTCCAACAACCAGAAAGCAAGTCAGAGCCTTTCTGGGAGCGGCAGGATATTGCCGAATCTGGATACCCAACTTTGCCCAAATTGCCAAACCACTGTATGAAGCCACAAAAGGAGAAGAGAAGTCACCACTGGAGTGGGGACTTGAGCAGGATACAGCCTTCAAGACGTTAAAGGAAGAATTGATGTCATCACCAGCACTTGGACTACCAGATGTCCACAAACCTTTCCACTTGTTTGTACATGAAGCACAGGGAAATGCCTTAGGCATGTTGACTCAGAAATTGGGAAATTGGGAGCGACCTGTAGCATACCTATCGAAACAATTGGACCCTGTGGCCAAAGGATGGCCACCATGCCTGAGAGCAGTTGCAGCTACAGCGCTACTAGTGAGTGAAGCAGACAAACTCACACTAGGACAGAACATACGAGTCACTGTGCCACATGCAGTCCTTGCTCTTATGGAACAGAAAGCAAATTATTGGCTCACCAATTCCCGAATGTTGAAATACCAGAGCATGTTATGTGAAAATCCACAGATACAACTTGAAGTGAGCCATGCCTTGAACCCAGCCACCTTGATACCCATCAGTGAAGAACTCCCAGAACATGACTGTATCGAAGTCATGGAAACTGTGTTCTCCAGTCGACCCGACTTGACAGATGTGCCCATAGACAATCCTGACCAAATCTATTATGTTGATGGGAGCAGTCTCATCCTCGATGGACGACGCTGTGCCGGATATGCAGTCGTCACTCAACACGAAGTAGTTGAATCATCAGCTCTAGCCTCAGGCACATCAGCCCAGAAAGCCGAATTGATAGCACTCACCAGAGCATTGCTGTTAGGAGAAAAACTTGTGCTGAATGTATATACAGATTCCAAATATGCCTTCACTACTTTGCATGCCCATGGAGCTCTCTATAAAGAAAGAGGACTCATCACATCCGGAGGAAAATCAGTCAAGTATGGTCCCGAGATATTGATGTTACTTGATGCAGTTTGGGCCCCAACACGTGTAGCTGTCATGCATTGCAGAGGACATCAAGCAGGAAAAGGAGAAGTTGCCCGAGGAAATAGATTTGCAGATGCCTCAGCACGACAAGCAACTATGACAGGACAGATTGCCCCACAAGCTATGCCAATGCAAGCAGCATTGTTTCCAGTACCTCTGAATCTGTGGACACCACGATATACCACCAAAGAATTGAATTACTACTGTAACAAAGAAGATGGAGTACTGAAAGATGGATGGATTGAGCTGCCACCAGAAGAAGGCAGTCAACCCCCTGGACGAATAGTGATTCCTGAACTGTTAGGACCATCTTTTGTCAAAGCTTTCCACGAAGCCACCCACTATGGGAAGAGTGCTATGGAAAAAGCACTCAGACCACATTTCTACATCCCTCTGATGACAACCATATCAGCCTCAGTAGCACGTCAATGTCTAACCTGTGCCAAAAATAATGCCAAGCAAGGCCTTATAACGGCACCCCGAGTTCAGTCAGGAGGTGTAACTCCCATGCACAACCTCCAAGTTGATTTTACCGAAATGCCAAGAGCCAATGGATACCATTATCTATTAGTATTAGTTTGTACTTTCTCTGGGTGGGTAGAAGCCTTCCCAACTAGAACTGAGAAAGCCCGAGAAGTTACCAAAGTCTTAATGAGAGAGATTGTCCCCAGATTCGGAATTCCAGCAGTAATAGGGTCAGACAATGGATCCTCATTTGTCTCCCAAGTTACTCAGCAGTTAGCAAAAGCTTTGCAGATACAATGGAAACTCCACACTGCATACAGACCCCAGAGTTCAGGGAAAGTTGAGCGAATGAATCGTACCTTAAAGGCCCAAATGTCCAAGCTTTGTCAGGAGACACACTTGAAGTGGCCCCAAGTGCTCCCAATAGCTTTACTCAGAATACGCTCAGCTCCTGTAAAGTCAACAGGATTTTCCCCTTTTGAAGTTTTGTATGGTAAACCCCCACCAATAGTGCAGGGAGTCAAAGGAAGTTTAGCCCAAATTGGTTCAGAAGTAACCAGACAAGAACTCCTAGCTCTTAGTTTTGTTCTGCAGACTCTCCATGCGTGGATCCAAGACCAGTTGCCTAACAACTTGACGGAACCCTTGCATCCCTATCAGCCTGGTACTTCGGTGTGGATCAAAGATTGGAAGAAGACACCGTTGGAACCCCATTGGAAGGGACCGTACACCGTCATCCTGTCTACCCCAACTGCAGTAAAGGTAGCCGAGATCGCCGCCTGGATCCACCACAGCAGAGTCAAGCCCGCCGCTGATCCTGAACCAGAGCAGTGGACAGCAGAACAGCATCTTGATGCACCCTTGCGAGTTACTCTGAGATGGCAACCAGCAGCTTAGACACTTCATCACAAGTGCTTTGCAGTAGCCAAGTCTTTCGAAGAGGATTGCTGTTTTCCATGCAGCCACAGTTTTGTTTCAACGAACCCAATTTGCGTGTGATTTGACACACTACTTTGAGACTACATTGACTAAGCCAGACTTCACAAGCCAACTGAAATTGCTAATAAGTTGGTCAATGTGTACTGGACAACCTGAGGATCTTCAATCAACACTCAGCACCCGTTAAATTGCTTCATTAGCAAACGGGACGAAGAATAAAAGACCGTCGTGATCAAGATTAGCAAGCTGAGGATTCAGAAGAACTCCAATCAACATCAACATGCATCTTTACTTTTGCTTTACCTTGGTTGCCTTCTTTGGAGGTTTTGAACTGACTTATGCTTTACCTCCATGCACTGCTTGCATTACCTCTACTCGAACTGGACTGAAAGTAACTCAGACTTTGCTTTATCATTCTTACTATATCTGCAAGGGAACAGTGACTCGGTGTATCTATAACACCACTGAACTAAATGTTTGCACTCATGGCAAAATCAAAGCATGCTATAATCCGCATCAGAATCCATCCTATTACACGTTGGAAATAAGATGGAAGGATGCAGATGGACCTATACTAGCTGCTACACCACCACTTAAAGACATTACTAAACCTGCTGTTTTGAATTTTGATGCATGTAATGCCATTAATAGAGATAGTTATTCCACCTGTGGTACATGGGAGAAAGCGTATCGAAATGACCATAAGTACATGTGTCCAGAAGGTGCCACAGGATGGAGAAAGTGTACAGGTAAAAAGGAACCAGGCTATAGTACTGCCCCAGCAGCAGCAGACTACTATTGCCCGTATTGGGAATGTGTTTTTTATGCTACCTGGAATACTGGTGTAACTGATGAGAAAATAGATAAACGAATGGCTACTTTAACCAAGCCAACCACAAATGATAAATGTCAGAAAGATGCTTGCAACCCCTTACACTTACGTATACACAATCCCTATGCTTGGAAACAAGGATACAAGTTTGGTTTACGTATTGCTGGAGGGGCAATAGATCCAGGGACCATTGTGTATATCAGATTGAATACCCAAGCCCACAAGTCATCTAAATATCATATTCATAATACCTTTTATGAAGCTATGCATGTAAATAAGTTTGAGATCCCTCATCCTTCACAGAATCTATTCCTAGAATTAGCTGGAGCAGTAGTATCTAGTCTTAAGATCTCAGATTGCTATTTCTGTGGTGGGACCCAAATGGGAGATCAATGGCCATGGGAAGCCCAAGAATTGAATTATTCTATGACTTACAATCAGACTGAATTACACAAGACTACCAGTGAATGGGTGTTAGCGCACTCAATCGTTGGACGTCTTTGCTATGCCAGAACTGGACCCCAGTTCACCCAGAAGGTAGGACAGCTGGTCTGTCTTAGCCAGAAGTACTATAATGCCACGACCAAAAAGACAGCATGGTGGTCAGGAATCAGACACCCTGAACCTCCTAACCCATTAGCCAGATTTCCTGAACTTGCTGGTTTATGGACTAACCTTGCCAAAGTCCAAGCCTGGCAAGCCCCACCTGGCCTATATTGGATCTGTGGAAACCGAGCATATGCACAACTCCCGCCACACTGGGGAGGAGCATGTGTCTTAGGAACCATCAGACCTTCCTTCTTTCTTTTAAACACTGAACATGGAGAACAATTAGGATATCCTGTTTACACTACCCACCGACACAAATGAGCATTAAGACAGAAAAGAGAAGCCTTACAGATAGGCAAGTGGGAGAAGTGGCAAGGTGATGATTGGCCACCAGAAAGAATCATTGAGTATTATGGACCTGCCACTTGGAATGATGATGGTATGTATGGTTATCGTACTCCAATCTATATGATTAATCGTATTATTCGCTTACAAGCAGTAGTTGAAATCATAACCAATGAAACTAGTCATGCTCTTACGCTCTTAGCTAGACAAAGTACTCAGATGCGCACTGCTATATACCAGAACCGCTTAGCACTTGATTATTTGTTAGCAGCAGAAGGAGGAGTATGTGGTAAACTGAATTTAACTAATTGCTGTTTGAAAATAGATGATAAGGGTCAAGTAGTTGAAGAAATTGCTAAAGATATGCAAAGACATGCTTATGTGCCAGTACAGACTTGGCACTCATTGAAATTTCCTAACTGGTTTGCTAACCTTTTCTCTTGGATGGGAGGATTTAAGACTTTCATTGTCTTAGTACTAATTCTTGTTGCTGTTATTTTCTTATTACCATGTTTAATCCCATGTTGTATGCGTTCCATTCATAATGCTATTGATAGTACAGTAGAGCGGAAGACCGCAACTAAAATAATGGCTTTATACAAAGCCAGCCCTAGTCGAAATCCTTCAATCATGATGTGATTCTTATAAAGGTGATTTAACTCTCACACCTTATTAAGTAATAGGGTGAGATTAATCAAAGGGGGGAATGTGGCAGGTGCAGGCCTGTGACCCACGGTGTCTGACATAAGCAGGCCAGCATGGCTAGCTTGACCTGTAAATGAGGCCTGTGGAGAGGCATATAGGATTGCACATCCCCCAATATGCTGCTATTGTAAGATAGAACTCAGTAGAAGTATTGAATTAGCTTAGGTAAGCAGAACCGAGAGATGGAAAAATACAGAAAAACATGTTTAAAAGTTACTGATAAGAAAAAGTACATCTGCAAAGAAATAATTGGGAGTGCTGACAGATGAGTTGCAGAGCCCTGCTCCTCTGCATGCACAAATTGGTTCTATGGCCTTGAGAGTGTGAAAGTAACAAGTTGATGAACTGACCATTGTAATTGGGACTAGAAGGGGGGTATGCAGGTGTCATGCCCACTGAAGGGACATAATTGGGTAAACTTATCAGTACCGGGACCAATGGAAGGGGTACGGGAGGTACGGGAGAGTACCGGGACCAATGAAATGTTTTTCTATACCTAGAATGGAACAGAAGTCTATAAAAGTTGTTGTAATGCTTGAAAACTTTGCTCAGCCATTTTGAAATTGACTGGTTCGAGACTTGTGCACAAATAAATGATTTGGACCTTCTGAACAGACTCCTGGTATCATTGGTTTGTCTGCGCTTTGCTGCTACAATTGAATATGGGGGTGATATGTTCATATTTGGGTGTTCCGGTAATGATTTGGGCTGCCATGTTTTGTGCCAATTGGAGAGGATGTATGGTTTCGTTTGAGAGACCTGGTATATCGAGATGTAGTAGTCTAGTATTGGGGTGATGACAGCCCGACATAATATGCGAAAATGGTTCTGGTTTAGGACTGGTTTTAGTTTCTAATGGGTTTCATTCTGTGGTAGACATTTGCTGTCATCTTGGTAATGTGGGACTGTAGGTTTAGGTTCATGGTAACTCCTAAATATTTGACTTCATTTCTAATTGCTATGGTCCTGTGTAGTACATTGATCATTTGTGGGAGTTGAATGAGGTGTCTCTTGTGATGTGTAGTGTTTCTGTTTTGCTGTAGTTTACTGTTAGTTTGTTGTTGCCAAGCCATATGATCATATCCTCCATACATTTGGTTATGGCTTAGAAGTCTGGTTTGTGAAGGTCAATTGGGATGAATATCATGATATCACCAGCATATAGCCGGTACTATATTTTGTGCTTATTGATGATGTTACAGATGGGCTGTATGTAGAGGCTGAAGAGTAGTGAAGAGATTGAGGATCCTTGTGAAATGCCCTGTTGGAAGGCGAATGGTGTGGACTTGTTTGTTCCACTTTTGTTTATTTATTTATTTAGCTGCATTTTTATACCACCTTTCGCCAAGTCAAAGCAGTGTACAATAAACATTATAACAGGAAAAATTACATTGAATAATATAAACAGTAAACTATATACAGTATGCATATGTTATTTAGTTAAATTAGCTATGTACATATTTTCATTAACAGGGGTTTGTGTAGTAGGATTCATTTATAGGACATTTGGAGCTTGTTTTTTCTTGGTGGTCTAAGTGGCCAGGCTGAAATGTTCGGTAAAGAGGTAGGTCTTTAGGTATCTTCTGAAGGGTTTTATGTTGGTGATGTTTCTCAGTGAGGCTGACAGTGCATTCCAGATTGATGGAGCACTGAGTTCAAATGCACGTCTACAGGTTTGCTGGTTGAATTTGTTCTGGAATGTGGGATGGTTAGCAAAGTCATGATGTCAGTCCATCTTGATCTCTTGAGTTTGTCTATTGGGCAGTTTACCATGTATTGTGGGTGTGTTTCAGTGTCACTTCAATGTGATGGGTCTCTGGTGAGCATTTGTATAATATCAAAAAGTTGCCTGGGTTTGTTTGTTGATTTCATAATTCGATTGGTGTGGTATTGTTGCTTGCAGCTGTTTATCAGGTTGTTGTATTCTTATCGTTTGCTTCAGTATTGTTGTAGGATGTCTGGGGTCTTGTTTTGTTTCCATTTCCTCTCGAGTTTCCTTAGGATTCTCTTTGCTTCTCTGATGTCACTGGAATACCATGGAGCGCTTCTTTTTTTTTGTGTGTGTGGAGTTGTATGTTTTATTCTTGGTGCTGATGCTGCTGTTAATATAGTGTGGGTCCAGTTTTCAATGATGTTGTCTGGGTCCTCTATGTCCGGATGCGGTTTCAGGGTTATTTCTTGCAGGAATGTTGCTTTGTTAAAGCTCTTGAACCTTCTATCATTCTAAAGCTGGTGTTTATTGTCGATAGGTCTTGCTATCCTCAAAGAAAAAGTTATTAGGTGGTGGTCTGACCATGTGTTTGGGGTGATAGCTGCGGGTGTTATGTGGTTGTGTTCCAGCAGCACTTTAGGATTAAAGATAAGGTCAGGGGTTGTTGGTGTGTAAGGGCGATTACTAATTGGTTGTATTTTAGTGTTTCCATCGCTTTCAGGAATGATTTAGCCTCTTTGTTAGGAGTTGCACTGAGGTTGAAGTCTCCCAAAGCTATGAGGAGTTTCTGTGGTGTGTTGTGTGCACATGAAGGCACATTCTAATATGTGCATCCGGTCAGAACTGGACGCATAGAGATAGACCCAATTCTGATTCCGCAGGGCACATCTAGCCCCCATGGGATCAGAATTGCGTCTAGGGTCAGTATGTGCAGGCTGATCCCTATTCCAATGGCCTGCATGCGCTGAGCCATGCCCTGCAACTCAGTCAGGCTCCTGAATGGAGCCATGGTGCCATGGCATCCGGTTGCCATGGCACTGCAGCTGCATTCAGGAGCCGCGATCCCTGGCCGCCAACATCTCTGTCCTTTCCCTGCAGCCTGATCCCGATCTGGCCTCCCATGGCCAGGGTCAGGCTGCGGAAAATCTCCTGCACCCCTCACCTTTTGTTCCTGGCCAGACCTCCATCCCCCGATGTCTAGGTGGACTTATTCTACCTCCGAGGTGGATAAGTCTCCCATCCAGTCTGCTGGCCCTGGATGTACAGGGCCGACTTCAGAATCAGCCCTGTATGTCTGGGGTCGCGGACTGCCTACTGCCTGCCCTAACTCTGCCTCTGCACCGCCCCCTCCCGCCACCGTCTAAGCCTCCCTATACAAGCTCCTTGTTCATACGGGGAGCATTATTTGGGATGGAAAGGGAAGAATAGCGGGGATGGACATCCCAATGGGACGTCCATCCCTGATATTCGCGGGACAGAATAGACCCCATACTGTCTCAAGTACTGTGAAGAGTTTGTCAGTCTTTGCATTTGGGGCTCTGTATGTGAGAGACACTACACATATGATCCATCTTTTAAAAGATTTTATGGGTTATCATGATCAATTGGTGCTAGCTACCTTTGATGTGGCCTCTTTGTATATGAATGTTCCTCAAGAAGCAGCATTAGAAATCATCGCTAAGGTTCTTATTGCAACCCAACTCGGACACCTACCCTTTTTCTGGTCACTCTGGCTACACTGGCCCTCAATGAAAATGTTTTCATTTTTAAAGATTTGTTTTATAAACAAATTAAAGGGGTTGCTATGCGGTCTTTAATGGCAAACTTATATGTTACGGATTTTGAAAATTTTAAGTCCAATGTACGTATGTGGAAATGGTACATTGATGATATTTTTATGCTGTGCGATGGTAGTTTGGACTCTGTTAAAGATTTGTATCAATGGTTGAATTCCCTTGATCGCATTTTACAATTCGAGATGACATATAGGGGTATGCTTACTAAAAGGAGCAAGTGTGCCATTAGTGCACACTAACTGCGCATCTGCACCCTTAGCGCATGCAAATTGCCACTTTAGTGTGCACTAACGGTACCTGTGAGTGGAGAGAAGGCATGCATGGGACAGAGAGTGGGGGGTCAATGGGCAGGGAGTGGAAGGGAACAAGGCTTGCTACCTTAACACAGGCACCTTAACGGCAGGAACCCTAACGCAATTCAAAACCTCGCGGAAAGGGTGCTTTTTGAGGTGAGAGAACCTATTTTTTGTCTGTAATGACAGGCTCCACTATCCACAGCTGATTGGAGGCTAATAGTACACAGTAACAACATGTGGTGAGGCCAAGGCACAGTAATAGTGCCTGAAAACAGAGCACAAGTTATCAATCCTTGAGCTGACACTGAGGCAGGAATGCCAACCATCTCCACTTTTGCACAGTGCGCCAATAAAAGTGTATGCATGTGTGCGTGTATGACTCCCCTTTGTCTTGTGGTTTCTGCACTGCACTTTAGCTCACATTGTCTGAACTTCTCCCAGCCTGTTTGGAAAATGTGAATAAGGCGAGGCAGAGGATTGTGTGTATTGCCTGAAACAGCACAGATTGGCCTGGATGTGTCTGCCACAATGGTAGGATCACTGGCTGAGACACCATTGTGCCCATCAGCCACATGCATTGCCTGGGTGGCCACTGTATGTCATGCTGAGATGGCAGTCTCACTATGACCAAAAAGTGACCATGGCACGGCTATGTATCCATATAGAATCACTATAATGTCTTGCTCCAGTGTTATGGATGCATTCTCTGTCTGGGGATGCTAGTCACTGAACACTCAAGACAGAGTGTTCATGTTTGCACTATGCACATGCAGTGCAACTGCAGTGGGCTTGGGCGACACAGCTCAGTGAAAGACAGCAGGGGCAGTCTTACTGCCCTTGCTGTAGTCAACTGTTAGTTCTCAGTGGTAGGGGCAGCAGTGGTTCATGGCCTACTCACTTGGATCCTGGCAGGACAGTAGCCTCACACCAGCCTCCATGCCCCCACTGTGGTGGCTGTCCATGGCAGCAGCATATTAACACTGCACTGTTAGTGGAGGATTAGTGTCCAACATGGGCAGAACACTGGGTCTTGCTGTTACTGTCACCTACAGTATACAGGAAACAAGGAGAAAAAGCGTAACACACTGCAGACAATACCCGACCCACACTAGCAGTGATGTGGACCTGCAGCAAAGACCATCCCTAACAGTACAGGTTAAGTGGACAGGGTGACAGCTGAAACTGCTCTGCAGCACAGCTTGCTGTTGTTATGTGCATGTAGCATATGTAGCCTGCACGTCTTACTGAGCTGATATGCTGTATCAGTGCATTCTCCATTGGTTCTTCAGCTGCACATTGCTGTTTTGCAGGTGCCATGCCTCATGGGTAGTGGAGGACCCAACATATACTGGCACAGACAGCAAACAGTTTGATCAGAAATCTACAGGTTCTACTCATATATATAAGGCTGTGTAGAGGTGTAGCCTACTGGTTGGTGTGGTGTTGCTATGGTCCAAGGTCCAGGGTTTGAGTCCCACTTGTTCATTTTGCGCCTGGGTGTGCTTGCCCACCTTGCACAGTCCTGGCTCTGTTGTGACCTGCAGACAATCATTCTTCAACATTTCTATGCATTATGGCCACACGTTGGGTAGTTCAACGTGGCATTCCCCATCATGGACATCTAGTAACATAGTAACATAGTAAATGATGGCAGATAAAGACCAGTATGGTCCATCTAGTCTGCCCAGTAAGATGGCAAGAGTAGGTGTACCTGTCGCTCTGTTGAGGCCACCCCTCCCCATGTCTTTGTTTAGGGGTGAACCCACCACTCCATGTAGGAAACCCCTATTTGTTGAGAAGTTAGATGGTTCAGAAGTTAGATGGTTCAGTTTATTTTGTTTTTATCCTGTTGCTGCAAAGGGATTCTCTGTGTCTGTCCCATGCCGTTTTGAATTCCATCACTGTGTTTGCCCCCCACCACTTCTATCGGGAGGGCACTCCAAGCATCCACCACCCTTTCAGTGAAAAAATATTTCCTGACATTGCCTTTCAATTTACCACCTTGCAGCTTCATGTCATGCCCTCTAGTTTTACAACATCCCCGTCTTTGGAAGAGGTTTATTTGTTCTTCATTTCTCTTTAAGTATTTAAAGGTCTGAATCATATCCCCCTGTCCCTCCTCTCCTCCAAAGTGTATATATTTAGGTCTGGTTTTAGTAACTCTGCCACAGCGCATTGCAGTGGGTCAGTGATGTATACGCAGCAGATGTCTGGATCAATTGGTATAGATGTGTTTTCTGTTTTGCCATCATTGTGACCTCCCAGCTTTACATAAAGAGGATCTATCTCATGCATTCAGACACCCAATACTCATTGCATAGCCATCCCCTGAACTGTTCTGCCATCATTACTTGTCCCACATGGGACAAATGGGTTCAACTTGTCCCTTTCTATAAAGCACTCTGTTGGGTATATTGTCTTGCAGTTGCACAGGCTGAGGCACCACCTATCTCGCCTAGGTAACAGCATAGGCCTGTTGTATGGTCAAACATGCTCATTACACGTACTGCCACATTGCCAGGCATCAGATGAGTCAACTGCATCAGCTAACAATTGTGCTTGCATCCATACTTAGCTCCAATGGCTTCTCTGTCCCCCTTTCAGTGTTTCAGTGGCTTTCCTGCGTTAAGGTGCATGCTAGACACCTCACATCATGTCCCTTTACCGCATACTAAGTGTCTGCTACCACCCCTTAATGTCCTGTTAGTGTACTGTGTGTCCACTACCACCCCTTAATGCTGGACAGCCTCTAACAGGCCCAGCACACTTACCACATGGTAACCCCTTATCGCTGCCGTTAACACATGGAAAAGACTGCTCCCTTACCACCATTTAGTAAACATACCCCATAGTGTTGAATAAATATCATATTTGGATATTCTCATCAGCGAGGGTACCAGTGGTTTTGAAACAGATTTATTTAGAAAACCAGCTGATCATAATAATCTGTTGCACTATGCTAGTTACCACAATAAATCATTAAAGCAAAATCTACCCATCAGTCAGTTCCTTTGCACGAGAGGCTTGTTTTGAATCTCATGCGTCCAAATGGCTGAACGCTTCAGAATAGAGGCTATCCTGAGGGATGTATCAGAGGGCATGGAATACAGACTGTTGACAATTACTGAAGAATATACCATCCAAAAAACTATCATCTATATGATTCTGTGCCCTTGTAGACTGTTGTATGATACAACTTTAATCATTGAGCACTGCAGCTGCTTGAAACGAAAGGTTCAGGACAAGCCACTCATTTCTCACTGGATTGAGATGGGACATACTATTGCTGAACTGAAATTTTTGGTCATTCGAAGGGTTCGACCACATTTGAAGAGGTGGTGATTTGATAGTACTTTAGTGCGGTTGGAACTGGTATATCTTTGAATTGAACACCCTGTCTCCTGGAGGTTTAAATATGGATCAAGATATCTCTGTTTTTTTGGGTGATTGATTTTAATCCCCTTCCTTCTTCCTTGCCCCCTCCCCCACTCCTCCCTGCCCCCATCCTCCCCCAGTCCCTTTTTCTCCCCCTTCCCTTCCTGTTCTCTTCTCCTTCCCTTCTCCCTCCCTTTTCCCTTTTCCCTTTTCCCCTTTCCCCTTGTTTCCCCTCTTCTTCCTCTCTCCTTCCCCTTTCCCCTCCTCTCTTTCTTCCTTCCCCTTCCCCTTTCTCCCCTTCCCCCCCTTTTCCTTCCTCCTTCCCTTCCCTCTTCTTCTTTTTTTCCTTCCCTCTTCCTTGTCCCTTCTCCCCCCACCCTCCTCCCTCCTTCTCCTTTCTCTTTTCTTCCCTCTCCTTCCCTCTCTTTCCTCCCTTTGCCGTCCCCTCCCCCTCTTCTTTCCCCGTTCTGTCTCTCCCTCCCCTTTTCCTTTTCCACCCCTCCCCTCCCTTCCCCCTCCCTTCCCCCTCTCCTCCCCCTACACACACTCACCCTCACAACCCATACCCCCACCCCCTTCCCCCTCGCTCTCTTTCCCCTCCCCCCTTCCAACTTCCCGCACTTCTGGAAAAATGGCTCCTTTATGTTTGGGTCATCTGTTGAGATTCTGGTTAAACTTTCTTTTAATCCTTTTTTCTTTTTGTTTTTTGAAAGATGAACACTTTGTAACTTTCATCCTTGTGTTTGAATGTCAATATTTTTTGTCATTGTCTTTGTCACATTAGGGTTTTTTTTGATTGGCCCTTTAGGCTGTCAGCCCTATATATAGCCTTTGATTGTATTGCTTGCTAAACCATTCTTATGAGTTTTGCTATAAAGTATCACTGGTATGATTTTTTCAGTAAGCACGCCTTTTGTTTTTTGTCAGTAGCTTCCCATTATCGGTTTATTCAGTATGTTGTCTCACTTTCACTTCGTTTGTTGCTTTGTGTTTTGGGAGCTCTTTAATTATGTGAATGTTTCTTCATAGGTTTACACATTCACAATCGCTTTATGTGCTTTGGAATGCTTATTTCATACTGTACCACAATGATCGCTGTGGTTTTTATTGTGCACATGCAGCATTTTGATTCATAATAGGGCTGTGTGGGTTCACAGAACACATTAATTATTTTTTAATTGTTCTTTTGGATTATGAACTTTCCTTTTGTCTTATTGATGCCAGGAGTGTTTTGATGTCCTTCATTTCAACTTCTGACCCTTTTCCTATTTGCAATATTATTTCTCAATATGTCTGAATTCTTTGTTTCATGCTGATTGCGACTTTCTTTTTTTCTTCAGATTATCATTTAATTTTTAACTACTATGGGTTTTCCCTAACGGCTGCCATTGGTTCTTACTGCTATTCACATCACTCTAACCCTTTTTGTGATTGGTTTTGAAGTTGGTGCGCTTCTCTGTTTAAAGGGTGTATTAACTTCAGAGCGTTTCTGTTTGCTGAGCCTACTTCACAGGTCTGGCTGCAAAAGTATTCTTGCTATGTATGAGCTGTGATTGGATTCTTTTTGCTCTTTGGAGTTTGAATATATTTCTATGGACTTATAATCGCTTTACACTGTTTTAATGTTGGTTACCGGATCACTTTCTTTTGCTTTTCATTGTTATGGATTTGAATGGTTATGTTTGGCTGGTCGGAGTAACATCATTCATACTCTGTTCCTGTTATGTTCCACAGTATAACATGTGTATGGTTCCTTTATTTACTTTTCTTTCACTCCTAACCTTGTTTATATGTTCACATGTTGAGAATCATTTTATATGGTGTTTAAATTGGGTGAAATTGGAATCACGTTGACAGTTAGTGTGCAGAATAAGCCAAAACCTTTCTGGTTAATGCACTTTCTGTTGTGTCTTAATATAATTTTCTATGTCCTCTGGTCTTAGTCTTTGGTTCATAGTTTCTGGATTATTCGTTTATACTGCAAAATCTGTATTATTTTATGTATGCATTTCTACATGTGGGATGTAGGCAATTTTTCCTCCCCCTTTTTTCCCCCTTCCCCCCTCTCCTTCTCTCTTCCCCTTCCTGTCCCCCTCCCTCTCCCTTTCCCCTCTCTCCCCCTACCTGGTTTATTCCCCTTCTCCCATTCTTTCTTCCCCCTTCCCCTTTCTGCCTTTTCCTCCTTTTCCTCCTTCCCCCTTTCCTTTTCCTTCTTTCCTTCTTTTTTTCCCCTGCCTGACCCCCTTCACCTTCTCCTTCCTTTTCCTTCCCCTTCCTTTCTTTCCCTACCTCCTTTTTCCTCCTATTTCCCCCATCCCCCTCTCTGTTTCCCCCTTTTTGTCCTTTCCCCCCCCTTTCCCCCTTCTCTCTCTCTCCTTCCTCCATTCCCTTTCCCTTCCTTCTCTCTCTTTCCCTCCCCACTTTTCTTTTCCCCCTTCTCCTTTCCCTCTTCCCCTCCTTCCCTTTCCCCCCACTTTTTTCCTTCCCACCTTCTCCTCCTTTCCCCTCCCCCTTCCCCTTTCTCCCACCTCCCTGTTTTGTTCCAGCATATATTTATTGTTTTATTATATGACATTATTACACTACCTCCAACAATTTATTTATTTATTCAATTAGTTGTTCAGTTATGGTTCTACTTATTGTTTTATTCATTTATCTATTTATTTATTCATTTATTTAATCAGTTATTCATTTATTCATTCATTCATTTACGTATTTATTTATTCATTTACCCACTCATTTATTGATTCATTTCCGTTTGATCCCTTTGGTCCCATGGCCTCTTTTACTATTGGGTCTGGAGGTATTTCACAATGATTTGTGATATCCAGTGGCTTTTTGCTTATAGGTAGACAAAGATGATTGTGATACGTTGAACTAAACGGGTCATTAGTGGCTTATGGCTCTTTCACCATGTGCATTAATTGCCTATTGGGTTTCTTTGTGCTCTTCTGTTCTGCGACTGGTTTCTTTTTATTAATATGTTTTATTGTAAAAGTGTACATTTTGTTGGAACCATTTCGTGTGGATTCACAAATTTTGGTCCCATTGACCTGAAAGTGAGTATACTCGGCACCCCTCCCCCTTTATCAGTTAAGTATGCTCCTCTTTGTTGATATAAGTTTTTAAGTTCAGGTGTCTCTCTTTTTAACATCTCACGTCATTTGTATTTATGTTTTCCTTTTCTTAACATTTCATTTGTATTCATGTTTTACTTTATTTATGGATACCTTTATTGCATTTACATTATACTTTGCTTTTAATGTTTGTATGCTTATTTATTTGATAATGTAAAGATTAAGCTTTAATTGTTTTTATTTTGGTTTTAGTATATGCATTTGCTATTATTTACAAATTATGTATGTATGTATTTATTTATTTATTTGTTTTATTGTTCTACTTTTTTGCTGTTCTCCATGCAGTAACCCCTGATGAAGGCAACGCCAAAACGCAGCCGTGTAGGGGTAATTTCAATAAAGGACCTTTACCTGCTCGCCCTTGTGTGGTCCCTGTGAGGCACATATTGACATATTTATTGGAGATGATGATTGTGTTGAACTCTGCTGTGTTGCTTGAAGAGAGGGTCTTGAATTTAAACTGGCTTGTTGCTTGTATATTCTGTGGCAATTGAAGGCAGTATATGTGGGTGGGGTGATTTGGTTAAAGATGACCTGGACGATATCATTCAGTCATGTTTACGTGATGCAAAGAATATCTGTCTGTAGTCAGTGATGTTATTGGTTTTATTTCTGACTGATCTGGCATTAATGAGAGTGCATGTTATGGGAGTGTCTAAGAGGGGGTTGATATGGGTGGCTTGTGCATGCTAAGTGAGTTTTATCAAAGCTGCCACATGGAATAACAAACAGTGATGGTCAAGGGAAAGAAGGATTGGAATCTGAAAGAGCAAAGGTTAGGAGGGAACAGTACGAGCCCAAAAGATGTGTTTTATGGGTTGGATGTTGGTTGGGGTGTTGCCATAGGGTGCTGTAGTGGATTTGAGCCATTAGAGGGAACATCACTGTGCCCCAGGACTGGCCCAGAGTTGGTTCAAGGTGTTAGTGCCTTAGGCAGGTCTTAAGCTTTAGGCAGGTCTTAAGCCTTACACCCCTATTGGCTGTCAAAATCTGTTGTGTAGCTTAGAATGCCCTGCTATTTGCTGACCCCCAGAAGTTGCTGCCCTAGGTGACTGCCTTGTTGGCCTCATGGTTGGGCCAGTCCTGTGCAAAAGATGCTTTATATGTGGAAAGTGCTTTATAAAACTACCTATTTTTATTACTCTTATCTGCTATTAATCTACTTTTAACTTATCTCTCATCTCTCCACTCTCCCCATATTCTCTCCTGAAAATTCATTTCTGCGCCTTCTCTTCTGCAACAATTTGCATTTCTTTTTGGCTTGTAATGTCCCCTCCTACCCTTTGCTTTTTCAGATTCCAATCCTTCCTTCCCTTGACCGTTTGTTATTCCATGTGGCAGCTTTGATAAATATATGATTGCAGCATATGACTCGCCCTTCCAGGAGGTAACTGTAGGTTTTGGTTTGAACAGAAGTGCTCCGTAAACTAAACACAACAGCAACTTAAATAAATGTAGAGAGCTGCTGAGAAGCCATAATGAAATTCTTGTAAGCTTTATTAAATGGATCAGATTGTGGGCACTTATGGTATTGATTACGACCAGAGTTGCTAATAACAGTGCACAGTGTGAATTTTTCAGTCCTTTCAGGAATAATTTCATTAGATAAGGCAACAGGGAATCCATTAGGTGTGTGAAAATAGCTTTGATCACATTGTGATTGATCCTTCTGCCCTGCCCCGAAGATATCTATACTTCAAGCAGAGCGAAGCATGAGGATTAGAATTTACAGCCCATAAAAAGAATGGGATTCATAGTCCTTAAAGTCCCCTTCCTCAGGAGGTCTCGGTCTGAGAGTACACAGAGTTGTGGGGATCTTTTCAGCCTCCAAAAACACTGAAAATTTCTCAAAGGCAGACAAATTATAGAAATAAAGAGAAACATCAGAAGACATTTAGAAGCCTTTAGAAGCCTTGCATGGCATTTACATGTGTAAACAGTGGCATGTACCAGTTTAAGTAGAATACATGTGCTAAGGCCAATTTTACAGTGTCGCTGTTAACATGTGTAAATGCCATAGCATATGCAGATTCAAATGGACTGTGTTCTCTATATGGTTTGGGTGGTCCAAAAAATTCTACCTGTATTCCTTATTTTTCACAGGAATGCATATTAGAATTTTAAAAAATTACATAGGAAATCAAGAAAAAGAGAATATAAATAATCATATACAGTAGTCCAATAATGGACTACAGAAAACATCGCTAAATACTAGCCACACACCTGATATCATTAAAAGTATAAACAACAATATCATGTAGGAAATTAGGCTAAAAATCAAGCCATACTGATTCCTTCTAATACAAAGGGGTACGTTTACTAAGCAGCGGTAAGGGCGCATCTGTTAGCAAGTGGTACTGGCAGCAGTAAGGGTGTTTTTGTGCAGTAAAGGCTAGGCCGGGGAGTAGACGTTCTGGCAGTAAGGGTG
The DNA here is from genome assembly GCA_033557465.1 of Ichthyophis bannanicus. Taxonomy (NCBI): domain Eukaryota; kingdom Metazoa; phylum Chordata; class Amphibia; order Gymnophiona; family Ichthyophiidae; genus Ichthyophis; species Ichthyophis bannanicus. The sequence continues at coordinate 803,396,133 of CM066035.1, read as the reverse complement.
CTAGGCTCCACTTATCATGCGTTAACAGATCATCGAGTGTTAAGGTGACAAATGTGCACTCTAACACCTGAAAATAGCAGTTACAACGCAGGATAAGGGCAATGCAATGTGTGCCTTCAAGTCAGTCCTGACTCCTGGCGACCCAGAAGCTCCTGGGAGCCCCCGTGAAAGACACATTTTAGCTGATGGATGGAAGGAAAAGTAGGAGCTGATAGACCTGTCAGATCCATGGGCATCCTACATGTCAGTCAGTAAGTGGGATGAACATGTGGGAGGCAGCTGTACTGTATCACTGAGGGGTGCCAAAGTAATATTTTGTAATGTCAGTTGGTGGCATAGAATGGGGAAGAAGTGTCCCCCCATGGAGCCAGTATCACTATGATGGGTCATCAAAAGGATGACTGAGCAGGAGTGGTGACATGCAGGTCATTCACAGGAGAAGCGTGATTGATTCATCCAAATGATGAAAATGTTCCTGTATGGGTCATGGTGTAGCAGCTGGCAGGAGAATACATGACTGTACATTTTGGGTATGCTGATGGATGGGCTGAAGAATGGATGGTGGTAGCTGAGAGTTTGGTGTCACCTTGCTACTCAATGTGACAACACAAAAGCAGTTGCTGTGTTTGTGAAAAGGTGTCGCTGTGTGACAGGGAAGTCCCAATACCATCTATATGGATATCACAGCTGTGATGGGCTTTCTAAACACCTTGCAATCCACCTGCCACATGTGCATATAACAACTCGATTAGTGTCATGCTTTTTGCTAATGTGGAGCAAGCAGGTACATGTGATGATCCCTGCAGGTGGCCATCCCAGGAGTGGGATGTGCCTGCATGTACTGCTTACATGTGATGGAGCCAAAGGTGATCAGCCACAACTCATGTGTCATACATCTGCAGTGTCAACATGTCTGACCCTATTCAATGGGCTACAGCAGAGCCAATAAAGGCATTCTGTCAGATGGGCATCATTGCAACCTGCATGTTTGCAGACCCAATGTGCTATCATAACACAGAAAAAACATAAGAATGTGGGTCCTCCAGTCAATGCAGACCCCGGACTGTTCCTGCTAGTATAATGAAGTGAGCTTCTCACTGCCACAACGAGAAAAAGCAGGAGTTGCATGCCCTAGCCTGTCCACAGTCTGCTGACATAACACAATCTACCTACATCTACCTGGTCCACCCTAGACAATATGTGATAGAGCACCAACCTGACATCCCCCAGTCATCTCTCTCCCATGTGGAAGGGACATATCAATGGTAGGCGGTGATGGGGGAATGTGTGGATGTCCATGTATGCCTCCCCACCCCAGACCCTGCACCATAGGCACCCGCCTACCTGCACAGTGGATGGCCTGAGACGGACCACTACCAGCACCGACAGCATATGGTCATGTCAGAATGGCAGGGGGGGGGGGTGTATGTGCTGGAGGGGGCAGTGGCACCTGCCTGCAGTGGACCTAGGCCATGCATTGTACCAGTATATGGTGTGCAGTGCAACAGAAAAGGTCTGGCTCTAGGCAGAATAAAAGTAGCCCCAGGGACTGCTGTGCCTGTGTGGTGCAGTATATACAGCCAGTGTGTCCAAAAGTGAAAAGTCACTGGTTCAAATCCCAGCTGTGGATCCAGCAGAGCACACCCCAATATTTTACCCAACTATGCAGATACAACATCAAACCGTGCAATCCCCACAGCAGCGGCCAACAGGGGTACAAACACCCACTCACACAGGCTCCACTATCCAAAGCTTCATGGAGAGTCAGGCTGTTGGCCCCAGCACGGAGCTGCAGGTACCACCAGAGCACTACTACTACCTCCTGCACAGTTTAGCAATGTTGACACTGTGAACAGGACCAGTGTGGTGGACAGGGTTGCCAACCACCCCTATCAATGCACAATGCTGCAGTGGGAGTGTGTGTGTGTGTGTGTATGTCTATCCATTGTTTTGTGGCTGCCTACCCTGCTCTGGGCCCACAATGTCCAACTGTTACCAGTGTCAGCCTGCAAATGTGCATAATGAGGAGCAAGGTATTGTGGGTATGGCCCGGACAGGGTGGATTGGCCAGGATGCATCTGCACAGGGAGTAGGGCAATGGCTGGGACACTGTAGTGCACGAACACCATCTGCATGGGCAGGGTGGCCACAGCATGTCATGCTGTGAGGTCGCTCTCACTCTGACCGTGCAGTGACCATGGCATGTCTATGTTCCCACATAGTGCTCTACACTCTTTGTCTCTAGTGATATCTGTGTGTTTCCAGCTCTGTGGCTCAATCACTGAAAAGCATGGAAAAATGATGACAGAAAAAGACCAGATGGCCTATCTAGTCTGTCTTTCCATATCAGCAATTACAACTGTCCCCTTTTTGCCTTTAGAGATTCTCTGTGTTTGTCCCATGCTTTTTTTGAATTCAGTTACAGTTCTCATCTCTACCATCGCCACTGGGAGACTATTCCATGGATCTACCACTCTTTCTGTAAAAAAATATATCCGCATATCACTCCTGAATCTATCCCCCTTCACCCTCATCCTATGTCCCCTCATAGAAGAACTTGCTTTCAATTGAAAGAGGCTCTCTCCCTGAATATTTATGCCATGGAGGTATTTAAACATCTCAATGATATCACCTCTATCCCGCCTTTCCTCTAAGGTGTACATATTAAGATCCCTAAGTCTGTCCTCATATGCTTTATAATGAAGACCAATAATCATCTTAGTAGCCACCCTCTGCACCGACTCTATCCTGTTCACATCCTTTTGAAGGTGAGGTCTCCAGAATTGCACACCATACTCCAAATGAGGTCACACCAAAGACTTATACAGAGGCACTATCACCTCCTTTTTTCTGCTAGCCATTCCTCTCCGTATGCACCCAAGCATCCTTCTAGCTTTTGACGTTGCCTTTTCTACCTGTTTAGTTACTTTAAGATCAGCAGATACAACCACGCCTAGGCCCCACTCTTCTTTAGTGGACAAAGTACTTCACCCCCTATACTATATTGCTCCCTTGGATTCCTGCGGCCCAAACGCATGACCTTACATTTTTTAACATTAAATCCCAGCTGCCAAATTCTAGACTATTCTTCAAGCTTAGCTAGATCCCTCATCATGTTATCTACACCTTCCTGGGTGTCTACTCTATTGCAGATTTTGGTATCATCTGCAAAGAGGCAAACCTTACCCAACAGCCCTTCCGCTATATCACTAACAAAGATGTTAAAAAGAATCGGACCAAGGACAGATCCCTGGGACACACCACTGGTAACATCCTTCTCCTCAGAGTGAGCTCCATTTACCTATACTCTTTGTCACCTCCCACCCAAGCAATTTCTAACCCAAGCAGTAACTTTAGGGTCCATCCCTAGGGTGCTCAGTTTGTTTATAAGTCGCCTGTGAGGAACAGTGTCAAAGGCTTTACTGAAATCCAAATACACCACATCTAGGGTTCTCCCTCGGTCCAACTCCCTGATCACCCAGACAAAGAAATCAATCAAATTTCTCTGACAAGACCTGCCTCTGGTGAATCCATGCTGCCTCGGATCCTGTAATCCGCTGGACTCCAGAAACCTCACTATTTTCTCTTTCAGCAGCGTTTCCAATAATTTACTCATCACCGAAGTTAAACTAACTGGCCTGTAGTTTTCAACCACAACCTTACTTCCGCTTTTGTGTAAAGGCACCACATGAGCCTCTCTCCAGTCCTTTGGCACCACTCCCGACTCCAATGAGGCATTGAAAAGGTCAATCAGTGGAGCTGCTAGAACTTCCCCAAGTTCCCTCAGTATTCTAGGGTGTATCCCATCCGGTCCCATCACTTTGTCTACTTTAAGTTGAGCTAGTTTCTCACGAACACAGTCTTCTGAAAATTATTCAAGATGTCCCTCGCTTCTGTTCCCGTTTGTGAGTGTTTTCTGAAGTTCTGCTCCTGGTTCTTCATCTGTGAAAACAGAACAGAAATATTTGTTAATCAATTCCGCTCTATCCTCATCAGCTTCTACATATTCCTCCCCTTCACCCTTGAGTTTGACAATACCACTTCTGCCCTTCCTCTTCTCACTAACATATCTGAAAAATGACTTATCCCCCCATTTTATTACGTTGGCTATTTCCTCCTCTTTTTGAATCTTTCCTTTCCTGATGACTTTACTAGCTTCTCTAAGTTTTTCCAAATATAAATGCCTGTCTTCCTCTCTCTGTGATCTCTTATATTTCATGAAGGCCTCCCTCTTTTTCTTCACTTTTTCAGCTACTTCTTTCGAAAGCCATATCAGTTTCCTTTTCCTTTTACCTTTATTTACCATTTTAACAAAAAGGTTGGTTGCCCTTAAAATATCCCCTTTCAGTTTTGCCCACTGTTTTTCTACATCCCCCAGCTGTTCCCATCCCACTAACAACTTCCTGAGGTATTGGCCCATCTTGGCAAAGTTAGTCTTCCTAAAGTCTAAGACTCTCACCTTTGAATGGATTCTAACAGCCCTAGTCCTAATACTGAACCACACCATCTGGTGATCATTGGATGCAAAATGATCTCCCACTACAACATCAGAAACACTTTCACCATTGGTAAGCATCAAGTCCAGTATGGCCCCTTCACGTGTGGAGTCTGTTTCCAGTTGCCTGAATAGTTCTCCCTGTAGAGAATCCAGGATCTCTTTACTTCTAGATGATACTGCAGCAGGAATGTGCCAATCAACATCTGGCATATTGAAATCCCCTATCAGTAGCACTTCCCCTTTCCTAGCAATGTTGCGTATGTCTTCAATTAACTCTCTGTCCACCTCTTCCTCTTGTGAGGGAGGCCTGTATATCACACCAATGCAAATAGATTTTTCTTTTCCTCTTTCTAGTTTAACACACAATGTCTCCTCTCTCCCTTTTAAGCTCTGTAATTCCAAAGCTATAATAGTAGTTTTTACATAAAGTGCCACTCCTCCTCCCCTTCTTCCTACCCTGTCCTTTCTGAATAAAGTATAGCCAGGTATAGTTACATCCCAATCATGGTTTGCTGTGAACCATGTTTCTGTAACTGCCACTAAATCCAAGTCAGCCACTCCCACCAAAGCTTCAACCTCAGGGATCTTATTTCCCATGCTACGGGCATTTATACACACTGCTTTCCATGTGTTACCCCTGTTACCCATTTCCATAAAGGTATTTAATGTATTACTTACCTGGGAGCTTTCACTTACCTGGGGGCTTTCTTCACCCATCCCCAACGAATCTAGTTTAAAGCCCTCTTCAGTAGATTAGCCAGTCTACTACCAAAGACACATTGACCTTTCTTGGACATATGGATGCCATCTCTGCTCTGCAACCCTTGGAACAGCATCCCATGGTCTAGGAAACCAAAATGCTCTCGATGACACCATCCACGCAGCCATGCATTCATCTCCAGGATGCGAGCCTCTCTGCCTTGGCCTTTAACCTCAACAGGGAGGATTGAAGAGGACACTACCTGTGCACCTAACTGCTTCACCCTCTGTCCCAGAGCCATGAAGTCACTTTTGATATGCTCCACGGGATACCTGGCAGTATCATTTGTTCCAACATGGATTAGCAACATTGGGTAATAGTCAGTGGGCTTGATGAGTCTCGGCAAACTCTCCGTAACATCTTGGATTTTGGCACCAGGCAGACAGCATACCTCTCTGGACATCAAGTCCGGTTGGCAGAGGGATGCCTCAGTACCCCTCAGAAGAGAGTCACCAACCACCTCTACCCTTCGCTTCCTTGTGGTTGCTGATTCTACAACTTTGGGGTACTTGAGCTCTGGTTCTTCCCTTTCTAGGGATGCTTTCACCTCCTCCATTTCCAGGGCTGCATAATGGTTCTTCAATTCAAGGGCTGGAGAAGTTGGACTGGTGATTCTGTAGGCCCTGGTGACTTGTGTCCAACCTTCGTCATTCTATTAGCACCCATCTTCTCTTCTGCTGGAGAGTTTGGTTGCTGCAAGATTCATCTCATCAATGTACTTCTCATGGTCTTGAATGCTCCTCAGCCTCGCCACCTCCTCTCTGAGTTCCTCCACTTGTTTCCTCAGAGCTTCAGTATGCAGGCACCCTGCACATGGAACTGGTCCTTCAACTGGCATTGGGACCTCTGTCTGGACAGAGGCAGAAGCTGTAATGGGGGCAACAGCTTTAGCAATATGCTTTTTCCCAGCCATTATTGTGTTCATGGAGCTTAGGTATCCGTTAAAGCAAAAGAGAGAGTTTCCCAGCTGTCCTTTCAGAGAAAACACAGTTAAATCCCTTTCATTATATTCAAAATGTGCTGTTCCAAGTCCCTGTGCTTTGTTAGATGGGGAGGTGCCCTATAAAGCAAAACTGCTCACTAGGGGTGGGTGGGAATCGGGGTGGGTAGGGAAGGAACTAACTCCTGATTAGGTGTCAGCAGTTTCCTAAAGCTGAGAAGGTTGCTAGAGTTTAAAAACCTACTCTAATAAAGGAAATATTTTTACTGCAGCACCAAAAAGAAAGTAACTTGAGTGAATACCATTCCAAGCTCCTACTCCTCTCCCTCAACAAACCAAGAGATCTTTTCAACCTAGCAAAATCCTTAATTAAGGAACCCTCTCCTACTCAACCTGATCCTATATCCCCCCAGTCATATGCTGACTACCTCAAATCCAAGACCCTCCTAACCGATAAAGCTTCAGTTTCCACACCCTGTCTTTCTCCCGCCTTACAAACACCTATCACAAAGTTTACCTCACCTACCGAGAAAAACATCCAAGACCTCATCACCATCATCAACACTTCTACAGCTCCAAATGACCCCTGTCCAGCATACTGGGTCAGAGCCCTGCGAGTTGAGCTTAGTCCAATTCTAACGAACATCATTGGTCAATCCTTTGCAACAGGCTCATTCCCCTCACTCCTCAAACAAACCTCAATAAGACCACTTCTGAAGAATAACAGACTTGACCCACTGAAGTCTGATTCCTACCGCCCTATCTCAAGTATACCTCTGTTAGCCAAAATAATCGAGAAGGTGGTCCAAAGACAGATCCAACATCACATTGACGTAGCTGCCCCTCTTGACCCCTGTCAACACGGGTTTAGAGAATCTCATGGAATAGAAACTCTGCCCACCACCCTAACCAATACTCTGAATAGAGGAATAGACAGTGTCGAAAATGGTTTTGCTCTCATTTTCCTGGATATCGCTGCCACCTTCGACTCCGTCAATCACAATCAACTTCTCATCCATCTCCAGGAGAAGGGTATCTGTGGCCTCGCCTGGGAATGGTGTAAGTCTTACCTAACGGATCGTTGGCAACATGTCCGGGTTGGATCCATCACATCCGCACCATTCCACCAACAACAAGGTGTGCCAGAAGGCTCATCTCTATCTGCGCTGCTGTTCAATATCTACATGCAACCGATATGTGACATCATCCGCGCCTACAATATTTCCACTCTAATTTATGCAGATGACATCCTGCTGTTTACGCCATTCAAAGTCAAACACCCAGACTTCACCAACCTTGTCAGCTGCTTCGACGCCATCACTGACTGGCTACTATCCCAAAATCTCCGCATAAACTTCAAGAAAACCGAAGTTCTGTTCATCTCAAGGAACAAAACATTCTCCCCCACACCATCCCTAAAAGTAAGAGATGCTGAGCTTCCAAGTAAACCCACCATACGCTACCTCAGGATCACTCTGGACCAGCATCTTAACTTTAAGGAGCACATACGAAACACTACCAGGACCATATACAATAAAATCAGAACACTAAGGCACCTTAGACCCATGCTTCCCCCTAATGATTTCCAAACCATTTTTCAGGCCCTCATTCTACCACACTTCGACTATGCAAATGTAATCCTGTATGGTCTCCCCAAGAACACCATCAACGCACTGCAACTTGTGATGAACGCTGCGGCTCGCGTTCTCTGTGGTCTTGCCAGAACGGACCATATCACCCCGATACTTAAGGAACTCCACTGGTTGCCAATACACTGCAGGTTAACTTACAAAACTCTTCTCATTATATTCAAGATCATCAACAATCTAGCCCCCACGTCACTCAACGACCTCATCACCCTTACTCCGAAAAACAGAACGAGGAGGACAATTACAGACAACACTTTGATCATCCCTAAAGACTCCATTAAGTGCACCCAAACAACCAGGAGAAGAGCTTTCACCTTCTACGCCCCAAAATGCTGGAATGATCTACCACCTGAAATAAGATCGATTAAAGACGTCATTCAGTTCTGGAAGGCAATCAAACATCACATTTTCCTGCTACACTTTGCACAAGCACCCACCCCACCACCGATCATTCATCCACCAACCCTCACAGACTCTCCATATACTTCATAAACAAAGAGGTCTCAAGTAAATGTTGCCCCGTCTTTAGTTTTATGACAACACCGGCCATATTATAATCTTATTCTCTGTTAATATGTTAATATGTATATAGTTATCCTGTTTATCCCAAGTTTTATTCCCTGTTATAATGTAAACACAAACTAGTCTTGACTAAATTGTGCAACCTTTGTTGAATGTAAACCGCACTGATAACAAATAGCGCGGTATATAAAAGATGTTAAATAAATAAATAAATAAACTTTGCTTTAAAAATATACAAAAAACCTTTTAAGAGCTTCCAGTCAGAGAACTAGCAATTTAATAAAAATAAACCCTCAAATTCTTACCGTTGTTTGACCTGTAGAGCCCCTGTTAGGAATGCCTCAACAGGGCAGGGCTCTGGAGCCTTTTATGCAGGCCTCAGCTGCTCTCAGGTAATCAGGCCCACTAACTCCTGATTAGGTGTCAGCAGTTCCCTAAAGCTGAGATACTTGCTTGGTGTCTGTGGTGTACATCCTACTTCTGGGTGCACATGTTTCCTCTGTGAGCATGCACTATGGACTGGCTAGTGGACTGTCTGCAGTTAGTCTGTGCATGGTTGGAACACCTTGTAGGCTGCTGCAGGTGCAGTCTGCTGGTGAATGGCAGACCGTGGTGTGGGGCAGTTGAGGGTTCCCAGGCCCACCCCTGCGTTACTGTTGGTCTGCCATTGCCCCAGTCACAGGTATGGGTCTTGCACACCAGCCCTGGAGGGATCTCTTTTGCCATCAGCACAGGGGTTGCTGGTCCGACAGCCATTCCTCGGGGCTCAAGCACCTGTCCCTCCACTCCCTCACCTACAAAATGGGTGATTGTGGGCCCTTTGGCATATATAGTGTATGCCACTTTGACCTGTAGAGGCAGTGCTACATAAATCTCATGCGAGTCTAGACACCCTTCTGCCCTGATAACAGTTGCCCATGACAGTCAGACCTTAACACTGGGTATGCACTAATCTGGGTGGTGTCCGGTCCCACAGGGCCACATGTGACTGCAGTACACAGATGGACACAGAAGTATGTTTGGTTGCACCGCTAAGAACACCTGTTACACACTGGTAGTGATGGGGATGTGCAGCAGGATCTATCTCTAGCACCACATGTACTGCGGACCTAGTGCTGGGTGCCCATCCTAACCCTCAGGGTGAACACAGAACCTGCACAATGGCATGGTCTGTAACTTCTCTGTGCCAGTATCATGTACTGTCAGTCCGTCTTACCACGCTGCAGTACCAGAGAGGTGCAGACCCTATCCCACTAGAGGACAGCAACCTTGGGCCGGAAGGACTGGGGTTTCTAGTCCCACAGGTGCTCCTTGTGGTCTTGGGCAAGCCACTTAACCCTCCATAGCCCATGTTCCCTGTAAAATAGTTATCTCCAAGTTATAATACCCTGTTCAATGTAATTTCAGTTTGTTCAATGTAAACCGCACTGATGCAGAATAGCGCGGTATATAAGAGAATGTAAATAAATAGATAAAATAAATAAATAAAAAATTTGGTGATCAGCCGTAGACTGCTGTTCTGCATGTGCATTGCATCATGGGTGCTGGTGGGGTTACCCTATCCTGGCACACAGAGCAAATGGTTTGTGCTGTGACCTGCAGTCCATCTGTACCCAGCCATTGCTGTGCAACATGCCATAAAGGTATAACCTACTGGTTAATGCAATGACGTTCTAAGAAGTGGTCATGGGTTCAATTCCTCATGTTTCCCTCCTTTCATGCTTGTCCAACTCAGATATTTTGCATGCCTGTAACAGTCATATCTTTGCAGATCTGTGCTGCCAGCCTATAATACCTTCACCACAGTTGCCAAAACTCCTTCAGTCCATCTATCTGCATCTGTCAGCTTTGTAGAGTCCTGTCTTCCTGTGCAGGCTGCCACCCCATGTCCTGCACTGGTACCCTTTCCTGCATTGCGCCTCTTCGTGCTTGCCTTGCCTGTGCCTGATCTGCATGGCACCACCACTCCTCTGTCCACCCATCATTGTAACTATCCTGCCACCTCCGCCTCCACTGGGGGACACGTATTCCCATCATCTGCCACCCACTGTCTTTCCAGTACTTTATATTGACAACACCCTGTGCTGTGGTACAGTTGCCTCCAGCATGTTTGTCAACAGTACTGGCAGCCACATGGGATGCCCGCAGATATGGCAGGTCCAGCAGCTCCCAGCTCTCCCTCCTTCGATCACCTGTTCTTTGCCTTTCCTCGGTGCTCTATCCAGTGTTAGGGTTACATCTGTTTCTATGCCTCACAGGTCATGCATGTCAACCTGAAGCACCTTGCAGCCCTTAGGGCACACTAACCTAGGGCACTGTAACATTGTTGGGGCACCTTAACCTATGGTTCCATAACCCAGGGTGCCTTCTAAGGTGCCTTGTCCAGGGGTGCCTAATACGGCACCTAGCCTATGGAGCCCTATAAGGTATATTACAAGGCACCTTATATGGCACATTGCAAGGCACCTTATAAGGCACATTACAAGGCCCCTATAAGGCATCTTACAAGGCGCCTTATTATAAGGTGCCTTGAAGGGGCCTTGTAACACGCGTTACCCGACACGGATTGCCATAACGATGCACCGCCCACTCCTTTATATGGGCATCCATACCATTACCGGGGAATCTAACACAGGTAACATTACCGTGGTTTAGTAAACATACTCCTATGTTTTAGTGTATTATTCAGAACTTTATTTCATGTAAACCACACTTGATCATGTGGAAAGCAAGGTATAAAAATGTTTGCTAAATAAAATTAACCAATAAATTACATCAGCACTGTAATATGCAGGGACAATGTGTGCTTCCTGCACATGACAGCCGCAATATGTGTAAATGACCTGTTTCTGCAGTCACCCTGAGTGTGAGGGAGGGCACACACAATGTGGTCCTCAGAGTAAGCCTTGCAATAGATGGAATTGCCAGGTCCTAGAGCAGATCTCTATTAGTTCCAGACTTTTATAGGTATTGCGTGTAGTGTATGATACTAGTTAATTAGTATTCTGTACAGTTGTAGCATGCAGGAGTGGCCTGTTTTATCTGGGCCTTGTGTTTTGCTTCTATTAGCCTGGGACTCTCCTATAACATCTTATATCAATTCCTAAGGTTGCAGCAGCTTTTGCTACAGAACCCAAATGCAGTGAGTATCATCTAGGTGGGAGGGGAGTGCTGACACCAATCAGAGGTGCCTGCCAGGATCATAGTTACCAGCAGCCTAAGATCATCTGTTAGCCTCACTGTCTGGGAAGTCCAAGCAACCAGATGATTCCCAGGCAGCTTGCCAAAGTTGGGCAACAACAGTATCTAATATCAGCCATTCATATACCATCTGTGCCACATCTGAGAATCACTACAGGCTGCTTGTGCACAGAGCCACCATAAACACATTGGCTTTGTACAAACAGCATGGATACCATGCAGCCTGTCTAGTGACTGGACCACCAAAACATAACAGCCCACATATCACAGCTTGACCCTATATAGTACCATGTTAGTTAGAACAAATAAGGGTGTCCTACATGGAGTGGTGGGTTCACCCCTAAACAGAAACAAAAACATGGGGAGGGGTGGCCTGCACAGAGCGACAGGGGCACCTACTCTTGCCATCTTGCTGGGCAGACTAGATGGACCATGCTGGTCTTTATCTGCTGTCACTTACTATGTTACTATATGTTACTATGTGCATACAAAGCTGTGGCATGGTCACAGCTCGGTCAGAGTCAGAGTAGCCTCTCTGCATAAACAGAGATGTGCACTCTGCCCATGCCCATGGAAGACCCATACTTAGATGGCTTAGCCATTGACCTAACTTCTGACACATCTATATCCTCTGCAAACTGCTCTGTTTTAGGTGATATCCAGAATACTCTGCTCCTCATTATGTACCCTTTTATCTTGGATCTGGGGGACAAGCATATGCAATGTGTGGCATGATGGAAAGTGGGCCAGAGACTGGCTGATCGTGCATGCTGGCCCACAGTGGCCTAAATCTGTCACATACACAAGTACGGTGTCCCCCCTACACCGCTCTTGGCAGTGAGAATTGAACCTAGTTCCATGCCTGTACACACATGTAATGACATGTCCCTAGCCATAGGCAATGCAGCTCATGCACTCTTCCATGTGGCAGATGCAGTGCCTCTCTCCCAGAGGATGTGGAATCATGGCAGGGTGGACATGGGTTTGGATATTGAAACAGTTGCTGGTGACTCATACCCTACCGTACTCTGCCTCTTTGTACTCTAACACCATCCTTGTGACTGTCACGCTCAGTGCCCATGGAGAGCCAGTGAGGCTGTCATGCAGGTCCTCTGATGTAACACATGCAGACACTGAGTAGGCCAGCATAGGTTCTGGCCATTTGAAAATAGTTTTTGGCCAGCAATGCCACCCACGCAGAGCACATACTAAACATGTATAGTACTGTTCCCCACACCTCTACCCTCACTCCCAACATTCACCTCCAAGCATTGCCTTCCCATATGGTGGCGGGTGATGCAGAGACCAACCTGACATCCTTTGCCACATTTTGGCAGCTGGAAGTGCACAGCATTCAGAGGTCAGTGTTCCACTGTCCCAATCAGGCACCTAGGTGTATTTGGATCTCATTTGGGGTAATAGGCGATGTACTGCTGGATGCCTTTGCCAATGATCAGTAAACAGTGTCTCGGTGGTGGTTCTTATGCACAACTTTGTCTGCTACATACCTCCGTGTATGTGCATACACTGCAAGGAGCAAAGGCTCCCCTGGCTTGCACTCTGTGAATGCACCATGGGACAAGAGCAACGTGTATACAGGTGAATCACAGATTCCTGCCTGTGTCACTAACTGAGTGAATGGGTTGAACATTCACAGAAGTCTGCCCTCCCCCTGAGCCTAGTTCCCTATAGGCTGAGCTGCACCAGGTGGACAGACACTGTTATCAAAGATACAGCTGTTATGGCAGTTTGCAATAATCTGTGCAAATTGGTGTGTCCTGAGGCCTGGAGGCTGTGCCAGAGGGGAGGGTTACAACACACACACATGTTGATCCTGCTCACTCCAGTCAAACCAGCGGATAAATTGGGAGCTGCATAACAGTGCCATGTTGGGAGGTAAGTTTAGGGGAATGCTGTGGTGATGGGCTTTGTCAATGGTTTAAATAGGAATGTATTACAGTGTCACAGCCACAAGTTGCAACAACTTACTGGAAACTAACTTTCTGCTTCTAAATAGTGTTTCACAAAGTATGTGTGGTTGCTGTTTAGCTGTATTGCAGCATGTTGTATGCACAGTCATAAAGCTTGGGAACCACATGCATGAACAGTGCATTGCTGAGGGTCACACAACTCTAGAAACACAGACACAGACACACACACGACCCCACTGTCCAAAAATGGTACAGGTTGGCATTCCTACCTGCCCCTTCGGCACTCTACCATTGTCAATGCCTGTCAAGTGTACAGGCACTATTAGCGTGCTGTGCTATGTTTGGGTGCCATCAATGCCCACTCTGTGTGCTGGTGCTAGAGTCCTTTGTCAATCAGCCATGGCTGGTGCAGCTTCTTATTTTTGGCTGCTAAGTGTGTGGACTCCTGTTGAATGAAATGCTGAGGGTTACACATTGATCCTTTTCTTTAATGGTAGGATAAAGTTAACACACCTGGACATACCATTCCTACTCCACAGGTTGGTCTTGAACCTATGACCCTTTTTTCATACACACACTGGCCCTGTGTTTGCAGCCACACAGCAACAGTGCATATATGTGTGTGTGTGTGGGGGGGTGTGTCATCAATCCATGGGTATATCTGTGGTCAGTGTCTGGATGCATGCATGCATGTGTCTGGGTATGCCTACGTCTAATTGGATCTTTGCAGTCCATCTGCCATACTTGTCTGGCACAGTATGTCAGGCTGCTGTGGGAGAGGGCCATCTTGTTAGGTTTGTATGTGGAACTGCACTGATGTGCTGCTGATAGAGCTTACATTCATGTCTTGTATATGAGATCTGTCCTGCCAGAAGGGCAGGCATGATACATGAACACACACATGCAAGACCCTGGGTGACCTAGCAGACTGACCAACATAAACATTTCATGGGGTGTGCTTATGGGCCACTCCTGGACTGATCTCAAGTTTGACAGGCCATACTAAGTAGCTTGTACCTCCATGTAGCACAAATGGATGTGATACCTATATGTGTGCTTATCCATGAAAGGGTCACTGATTCACAAACAGATTCTGGTCATCATTTGGCAACTGAGTAAGCAGTGTGGTTATTTTTCCTCTGAGTTGGCGTGTTATGATATTGCCTAATCGTCCAGCCTCATTGGCATATTTTCTGCACCAACTGCACATATCCTCTCAATATGTGCAAGTGGGGGGCACCCTGATCCCAGGGCCAGCCCATCCACTAGGACAACTAGCCAGGTGGCAGGGTCCAGTGATCAGGGCGTACAGCATGCTGGCCTATCCCTGCCACCATGGCAAAGTTGCTGCTTCAGTGCTGCAGGTGGCCTTATAGAAGTTGCATGCATGCAGCTAGGCACACTATGCCACTCCTGCCCCCCTCCACATGGGGATGTGGGCACGCATGCTGCTGCCTTAAATCTCAGGGGGAGTGATCACCATGTTCTTTGCTGTATCTGCTGCTGACATGCTTGTCATCCCCCTGACAGTGGCAAGTTCAGCGTTGCAACTGACACACAGGTCAGGAACACAGATTTTGTCCATGTCAGGCTCCAGCTACTCCGACCACCACCCCCATCTTCACATAACGCTGACATGGCAGCATGGTGACAGTGGGGGTGGCGTGACATCTTTTTGACTGCAGCAGCATGTATGTGTACTGCCACTGTCACAGTGGAGTCCTACCAGATATCACAGATTTACACCCTAGGCAGCAGCCTAGTGGACCAGGCAGCCCCACTGCCTCACCCACATGACATCTCCCTTTGCCAATTTGGCACCAATAACATTGTGCCCTTTATTAATAGGGCACCATGCTGTTGCTGCCAATGGAGCACTACTATCACAATTTGGGAACTCTGGTGGGAGAAGCACATTGCAAACATTTAAATAGACACTCTACCCTCAGAACTAGCCTTTTCTGTGAAGTTTCAGCTGGTGTTAGAGTTACCAGCACTGTGAGCTCTAACGCATGATAACACAACCCAGCGTTGAGGGAGCACATGCTATCCCCACCCACTCTCTGCCCCGTTAACGCCCACTTGCCACCTCCTTTTCACTTAAGGCATGGGCCCCACTTCTGATCATTAATACAGCATCATCGGTGCTTTCCATGGCATTAACAGCTCACAGGCATTGATAACGCGCATTAACATCACACTTGCTCCCTTACCGCACTTTAGCAACATACTCCAAAGAGTCTCCTAATCCCACAAAGGAAACATATAATCCAAATTAAACATTTTCAACAGAATTCGTCTTTGAAGCTAAAAATGGTCCCAGATATGAGAAGTCAAAAAAACTCACAAGTTTGACCTTGGAAACCAATAGCAGACTTACAGGGATAGGTTAAATATGTAGCTCCTAAAAACAAAATCCTAGATTTAAAAGGCAAGAAATTGTTCCTCCTAACCCTATTAGAAATATCTAGAAAAATTTGTATTTTACCCCTCAAAAAAAGACTCTTTCTAAAATAGGATTTGAATATTATACTCCAATCCAGCTCAGTTGTATCTAATTTGTCAATAGCTCCTTCTGATTGATTGACCTTAGAGTTTGCTAGATAATAGCAGTTGACCAATTTCATATCATCTGCATTTGTCATTAACAAGACCTCCTTTAGATATTTCCTAAACATAACTTCTGGTGATAAGAGACAGATGCATGTAAAATTCAGTAATCATAAATTATTAGACCTAATTCTGTTTCCTAGGACTTCAACCTTATGATGCAAAGAAAGAATATCCTTAATAGCAGAAACACCAGTCATTTGTAAGGTAGTGTGGCTTACCCCTCCTGAGCTGAAGCCTTCTCCGCAGATGTTTGAAGTCGTGGTCATGTGGCTAAGGTCCGGGTTACTTCTCTCAAGATGTTATGCTCAGGTGAGTTTTCCCATAAATAAATACATTATTATACTAATAATAAATTAAAATGATGGATAGAATTAAATTAAAATTATTAACATTTATTTATTAAAAACCATAAAGTAATCAATGATTTAAATAAGTCAAGTTTCTCCCTTTAACCTGAAGACCAAATAACTTAAAAGTTTGATTTTCTTTACAGATTATCAACATCAACTCAGTGGATATTTGCTTTAAACCATAAAAATATGATAAGTATTGACTCTCAGTCCTCAGAAATTAGTTTATTATATTAAGCAGTTGCTATCTTTAAACATCAAGTTTTGATTCTTTGTGACTACTTCTCTTTCAGGTAGACAAGTCACCTCAAGGACAGGTAAGCACAAACTTCCCTAAACTGCCTAGTACCCAGAAGATCAAGGGTTCAATTCCCACTGGCACTCCTTGTGACATTGGGCAAGTCACTTTACCCTCCATTACCTTGGAAGAAAAGGCCTGGCAATCTACTTCTGGTGATACATTGCCAAGAAAATCCAGAGGCAGCTGGGTTGCTAAGAGTCAGCACTGATATTATGGCACTAAAAAAACAAAACAAAAAAACCCTGTAAATCACTGGAATATGCATTCAGTGGCACAGTTCATACCACTGGCCAGGGCATTAACATTAGTGCACAGTCATCTCATTGTTTTTTTCTCTCTCTTTTTCTTCCCCATCCGCTCTCCTTCTGGGGTTAATGACAGCTCGCTTCTGTATTCTCCTAATTCCTGCCGAGGCTCCTGTTTAAAACCTACTAACCTAACTTTAACCAAAAGAAAAGACAAAACTCTATCTGGCCTATAATCAGGTTTGCATTTATTTCAATAAGTGTGATATATCAATTTCAATAAAACCTGGGGTCACAGGTTCATTTTACTAAACTGTTACTAACTTACAGACTAAACAAAAAGAGTGGTAGGTTCCCTGGCCGTAGAGACCTTGCTTTGCTGGTATATTTATTTATTTATTTATTTACATTCTCTTATATACCGCGCTATTCAGCATCAGTGCGGTTTACATTGAACAAACTGAAATTACATTGAACAGGGCATTATAACTTGGAGATAACTATTTTACAGGGAACATGGGCTATGGAGGGTTAAGTGGCTTGCCCAAGACCACAAGGAGCACCTGTGGGACTAGAAACCCCAGTCCTTCCGGCCCAAGGTTGCTGTCCTCTAGTGGGATTTGAACCCCTGACCTTCCGGCCTGAAGTACCTTGCCCCAACCACTAGGCCACTCCTCACACTCTACTGTACATATATATTTTGTCGGCCAACCATTCAATCTATCTCTCTTTCTCTCTCTCTTTCTCTCTCTCTCTCTCTCATTGGAGCTCTATTCATCAGAGAATTGATCTGTAGGAAATTGGGGTATAAAAATGTTAATAAAATAATAAATAATAATAAATAATATTCATGGCCGTGTCTCTGTAAAGTGAATTAGCCCCTCACTTAACATTTTGGACTTGTACAGGTCTTGCTGGAACCTGGTCCTTATTAATCTCAGACTCTTTTGGGGTATAGGGTAATATTGCCTCATAGCTAATACTTTTGTAGCTGCCTTCCGTTCTACAGTGCTATCAACGGCTGCTGGCTTTACTCGACTGTGATGAATCCAGGGTTCGAGTTCTGCAACTTTAACTGCTGTTGGGGTTAATAAGATGACAACATAAGGTCCCTTCCAATGCGGTGCCCACAGTGTCTTTCTCCACTCTTTGATCCACACCGAGACTCCAGGCTTGAGAGGATGCAGGGGTTCTGTTAGATGGATGGACAGCTGATCTTGTACCCACATATGAAGACTCTGCAAAACCGAACTTAAAGCCAATAGTTCTTGTCTAGTAATTTCAGATCTAATCTGATTCATATCTCCTTTTATTCCTTGTACAATAGGCGGGGGTCGCCCATACAGAATCTCAAAAGGGGAAACTCCTAAAGACTTAGTAGGGGCTAAGCATATTCTAAGAAGGGCTATAGGCAGTATGCAGGGCCGGATTTACCTTGAGTGAGGCCCTACGCCAACAAAAATTGTGGGCCCCCAGAAAAGATAAAAACGAGCACGCCGGATCAGCTGCGCGCTGTTGGCCCTGACGTCATAATTAAACTGGGAATCCCAAAAGCCAAACTTGGAATGTACAACACTGTAGAAATAAAACTATACATTAATTTGCTCTTGTACTAAACAAAGTGCAGACGTTAATGATGCACATTTACCAGAGCTGACATATTCCAATTAATAAATAAAAAAATAGAGATATTTTTCTACCTTTTGTGCATTTTTTTTCAGCTGCAATTGCTCCAGCCACTTTCTTCTGGTTTCTTCGTGTCAGCCCAACTCCAGTCTTAACCCCCCCAGCCCATTTCCAGTCCCAGCCCCCCCCATCGGCTCAAGTAAACTTTAATAAAAAAAAAAATAAAACGCTGGCCGCTGCCGCTGCTGCCGCAGCAGCATGGACTGTCCTGCGGGACCCCCTCTGCCCGGCTGAACCCCTCCGTGCTGGCTTTGAGAGGCACGAAGGGAGAGTGTCTCCCTCGCATCTCTGTTAAGCCCGCAGGGGCTGATGGGAAATTTCCCATCTGCCCCTGCAAGCTTAACAGAGACGCGAGGGAGACACTCTCCCTTCGTGCTCTTAAAGCCGGCACGGAGGGGCTCAGCCGGGCAGAGGGGGCCCCGCGGGACAGTCCATGCTGCCGCGGCAGCAGCCAGCGGTTTTTTTTTTAATTTAATTTTTAAAAAGCTAACAATTTGTTCAATTTTTGTGGGCCCTTGCTAGCTGTGGGCCCTACGCCACGGCGTAGTTGGTGTATAGGTAAATCCGGCCCTGGCAGTATGCATCTGATAATGTCAATATCTCGGGGCCATACTTAATGGACTTGCCTCCTGAGGTTATCAACCCTCATTCTTTATACAGGGCCCCATGTGCATGCAAGGTTGTAAGGGCATACTTGGAATCTTTGTACACATTTAAACGGAGCCCTTCTCCTATTGTCAGTGCTCTAGTGAGAGCTATCAGTTCAGCTTTCTGTGCTGAAGTCCCTGGGGGCAAAGCTGAGGACTCAACTACCAGATCAAGGGTCACCACTGCATACCCTGCACAACGATGTCCATTGATGATGAGACTACTTCCATCCACAAAGAAAGTCCGTTCTGGGTTCTCCAAAGGGACATCAGTCAGATCTCTCTGGGACTGACTGACAAAAGCTGTGTTTACCATACGCAAATTCTCCTGGGATGCTGGATCGTATGGGGTATAGAGTCTGTAGACTTCAGATATTTTTCCAATATTCATGGCTTTCTGGCCTCCCTTCTTTAGGCTTTGCATGAGGGCTTGGCAGAACCGATTGAGGGCTGTCTGCACTATTTGGATCCCCTTGGGGCCATCAAGGCTGATGGGTCTGCATAATACTGTTCATTAGTTCAATCTAATCCTAAGGTTTCTCAGTGTAGGAGGCATAATGCGTCTTTCAGTTCAGTAAATCAGTGGTGGAAAAAGGCACATAAACAAGGCTGGTCGGCCCTACCATGACCTGGCCTTCGGTATTAAGGGTGGGTAGGCCCTGGACCTGGCGCAATGGTATAACGTGACCATCCCTTTTACTGGTAGTTGTACTTCTGAAGGCATACAGCAATCGGGACTGTCTGGGTTCCACTTCATGTTCTTGGGCGCTGGCTGTGAGTGACCCTGAACTGGCGAATGAATCCCTGCTTGCAGTATCATCGGTGGACTGTGGCCCACTCGGAGTACTTTGAACTGAGCCGGGGCTTCCGGCCGGGGAGAGGAGAACCTCCTCCAGCCACGGGAGCTGTTGGGAGGACACCCAGGGTAAAACTGCAGGAATGGGTTCCTCCTGGACAGGCTCTGGGGACTCTGGGGCTGAATAGACAGGCAGTTTCTTTTCCCCCAGGCTTCTGGGCTCCTTGGGTAGTTACTACAAATATTCTACACTGTTCCTCATAACAACGCTTTAACTAGGAGGGCCTTTTTTTTCCTTTTTTTTTCACAAACATTTAACCAGGCATATATGTAGGGGAACTGATCAGGGAACATTTTTTGTACAATCTGATGAACACGGGAAACTACACTAATATCAAAGGTGCCCTCACGGGACCATGAAGTAGCTAACACTGGCCACTCCTTTTCACAGAGCATTTCTAATCGGGACGGAGACATTCTATTCCATAGTCTCCAGCAAATCCCTTGCTAAAATTCCTAGTCATACATTTCAACAGAATCTATGTGGACTCCGACCCCCCCCCCCCATGATGATGTACTTGACAACAGACAGAGGGGGCGGGCAGTCAGGCTGCATTTTCCTGTGGACTAAGCATAATGGATGTGTGTGCTCATTCTAAATAAGAACAATTTAGATAAAGTCCTTAAAATATAAAACTATTATTTCCTAACATGACAGCCACATATCTGATACGTATGACTAGAATAAAAATACTTAGCATGAAACTAACTGCCAGCCGTAATCAGCACTTAAACTGAACAATGTCTCTGCAAAAGAAATTACTTTAAATCTTACAGTTTAGAAAGCAGATATTCAAAGGACATGAAACGAATACCTTTTCATAAAATTGGTGGATATTTGGAATGCATATACTCCCCTTTTTTTTTTTTATAAACCATAAGTATGTCCTCTATGAGGTGCTTGCCACAGTATATAAAATCTCGTTTTTACTTTTAATTTTGCTCAATAGCATATGCAGTCAAAACCAAATATATATATATCAGGAATTAAAATTCAAGCACGATTAACTCCTCATTCACTCAGGATTTAAATCATTTTCAAGTCGCAATCTGGTAACTACTGGCTCGGGATGCTTCATAGTCCTGTCATGGTTCTTAACCTCTACTTCGAAGGTCAAAGGAAAAACAAAAGCAGTTTCCTTAATTTCTCTATCATTTCTGTTTGGACCATTACAGTGTTTGCTGAAGACTGAAACATAAAAAAACACAAGACAAGGCTAAGCCCACAAATGCATTATACCTAACAGCCTATCTGATCAGGTATTTCTTTTTAAGGAGTCTCACCCTACACACTAAAAACTGAACTAAACCCTTCCCCCTGGATAGTTCTGAAAGGTAACATACCATAACAAGTAATACTAGCTCTACAGAATCCTCCTCACTTGGTCCGTACTCGGTATTTACAAGAACAGTTGAGGAGCTCAAAAAGGGTTAATAAGAACTTAACCCTTTCCAGGCTGAGCCCAAAACTGTCGGGATCCAAAATTCTGACTAAACATTCCTACCAAATGATATATAATACATGACCATAGCAGAAGGAACATCACTATTAGAACATATTGAATAAGACAGGTACAATTTTCTTGAAATAAGCACAAATTAACCCAGCTGCAGAATGTGGATTAAAAATTGAAAATAAGCCTTCAAAGGGTTAAAGGATACTAAACATTCCTTTCTACGGGCTGTGTGAAAGACACACCCCTTCTCTCTCTGCTTGCTAGAGACTCAAACTGTATTGGAAAAAAAACTGAAATCAGTGAGACAGCTGTCTTTGTACTTAGAAGTGACTCCTGAGTTGTTTTATTTCCCCTTCCTTCTTCTTTTCTCAGTACTATTCCTTAATCGGTAAACTGTTTCACAAATTATCCAACAGAATAATCTTACATTATACCTGAAGGGAAACCCGCGGTTTCAACAGATAACAAAAATCAGATACAAACAACAGACAGTAAGGACAGGTAGGATGGCTGCAGGAGTCTGTGCAGCCCACAGAACAATAGGGAGATAAACACCAAATGCTTCCTCCTTTTCGCAACCAGGGCGCGGTCGCCCGGCCAGGAACTGCACTACTCAGGAGTCCGCTCTCACTTGGTCTATTTCAAGACCTCTCATTCACACGCACAACCAAACATGCTAGCAACGTTTCCCCAAAAATTCCCAGGCCTACCTTACTAACCAACAGCAGCCGGTCTCGCACATACTCATACGAGACGTACTCGGACTGCTTATTAATCAAGGGCAGTGGTTTGGGCCTCGCGCATACTCATGCAAGGCTTACTCGGACGTGCCCTGAGAGGTGATCAGACTCTCAGTACCATATTCCCATACCAATTCAGTCTTGCGCATACTCATGCAAGACTTTCCCAAAACTAACTGACTGAAGAACAGAGAAATATCTACTCACCGGATCCGGTTCTCGATACCAAACCAGTTCATGGGTTGGATCCTGGACTCCCCTCGGGTTCGGAGGTGTTGGCCAGCTGGACCCAGTAGTCCGCCGAGGCAAGGCGGAACCCTCCCCGATCCAAGAGAACCGGTGGCACCTGAGGTTTCCCCTGCGGTCGGACAGACACGGTTCCAACTGGACCAAACCTTTGAGGCGAGAAGTCGTGGTATATTCACTTGAATACTATCACACTGCTCACACATTCCCGGCCCAACGCTCCAGAATATGTAGCAGCTGATAAGCATGCAATAAATAATACCAGGAGTTAGTTCAAAGATCCAAGCCAATTTATTGTGCACAGGCTCAAACGGACACCTTTTGTGTCTAAAAAGAATGAGCAACGAAATACAGCAGCAGATTCATTATATACAATTTCACAGTTGATACAAGCAGACTTTCTATTGGTCCCACCGCCCCCTGCATCTGTCCAATCGGAGATCCTTTCTGGGCCTAGCTCTCCGATCCCCCTTCTAGGACTTTCTAATGTGGTAGGCGAAGGCCTATGCTCCATGCTAATTGAACTAATCAGACAGGCCTAGCTAGCTTGACCTGTAAATGAAGCCTGTGAAGAGGCCCATAGGAATTGCACATCCCCCAACATGCTGCTATTGTAGAATTAGAACTCAGTAAAGCATTGAATTAGCTTAGACAAGTAGAATTGAAACCTGGAAAAATACAGAAAAATATGTTTAAAAGTCACTGATAAGAAAAGTACAGCTGTAAGGGATTTAATTAAAACTGCTGACAGAAAGGTTACAGAGCCCTGCTTCCCTGCACGTATTAACTAGCCCAATGGCCTTGAAGTAGGAAAGTAACAAGTTGGTGAACTGACCATTGTAATTGGGACTAGAAGGGGGGTAAGCAGGTGCTGAGCCCACTCCAAGAACACAATTGGATAATCATATCAGTACCGAGACCAATAGAGAAGTTACGGGAGGTACGGGAGGTTACCGGGACCAATGAAATGTTTTTCTATACCTAGAATGGAGTAAAAATCTATAAAAGTTGTTGTATTGCCAGAGAACATCGCTCAGCCATTTTGAATTTGACTTTGCTTGAGTCTTGTGCACAAATAAATGATTTGGACCTTCTGAACAGACTCCTGGTATTATTGGTTTGTCTGCGCTCTGCTGCTACATATTCTTGGTGCGTTGGACCGGGAAGGTGTGGTAATAGAGGGTATACAGGGCAATATACCACGACTTTCCGCCTCTACAGGTTTGGGTCCTGCCAGGATCGCGCCCTTCCGACGTGGGCTCGCTCCTTGGCGCCGCCGGTCCCTTGCATCGGAGGGAGCTGGCCAGGCCACGGAGGGTGCCGGACCCGGCTGGAGCCAACACCTCGAACCCGAGTGAGGGGAGTCCAAGGTCCAACTCATGCGCCTGCTTGGGAAGTTTGAGGACCGGATCCGGTGAGTAGAGTTTTGATTTTAGCATGTGTCTAGACAGATAAGAAAGAGCAGTACTGCTACTTGAATCTTGCATGGCCATTTGAATCTTGCTTGAACTTGGAACTTGGAACTTGGTAAGAGAGCTTGATCACCTCTCAAAGGCGGGCCGACTACCCCTGCGTAAGTAAAGTAGAGTGAAACCCCCGTCTTCTAGCATTTGGAACTTGCATGAGACTAGTCAGAATAGATAGAAATGAATGCATTCTGAGATACGTTGCTAGCATGTTTGTCGTTCTGTGTGTTTTTGTTTTTTGTTGAAACCATGAGTTTCCCTTCTAGTATAATGTAAGATTATATTCAGTTGGGTAATTTATGACAATTTACCGCTTGACTCACTGAAAAATCAAGACCATGTCTCACTCAGTCAGAGCTTTTCCTACAGTAAGTGTGAGACTGACAAGGGGCGTATCTGTGCAGAGATGCCTTTTTAACCCTATGATGGCATGTTTTCAACGTTCTGCTGCTGGACGAATTAGAGCTTATTTTAGGACAATTATACCTGTTCTTATTCACTTTGTTTTAATAGTGATGTTCCTTCTGCTATGGTCATGTATTATATATCATTTAATAAGAATGTTTAGTCAGGATTGTGGGTCCCGATAGTTTTGGGGCTTAGCCTGGAAAGGGTTAAGTTCTTATTCGAATTCCTGTACTTGGGCGACCAAGTGAGAACAAATCTTTAGTAATGGTTTAAATAGGAACTGATAGAAAAATTCAGGAAACTGCTTTTGTTTTTTCCTTTGATCTACAGGACAATGAAGCATCTTAAGCCAGCTTGCAACTTAAAAAAATGATTGAAATTTTGTTTCTGCTATATCTGGTTTTTTTTTTTTTTAAACTTTTATTTTCATTTTATAACAATAACAATACACACAGTAATAAAACAAGGATGATTGCATCAAAATAAAATGGAATAAACCGGAAAATAACCCCATCAACCCTCCCCCCCTATGCTTCTTCTCTAGATAATAAAAAAAAAAAGAAAAGAAAAGATATTAACCCAGGCATGGGGTCCATAGCAATTATGTTAGAACATAAACATAACAGTCATGATATACTATGGATCGAGAGAGAGAGATATAACTAGACAGTCAAGTGCGAGCATTTGGCCGACTGCACGAAATCTGTGAGTAATTTCCATTTAGACACCTGGTAGCGGGCCTGAAGGGAAGGGGTAGCCCTACGAGGAATTTGTTCAAACTTACTATATAGACAGACACAATTCCACCATTCTAGAGGACTCAGTGAAGAGCTATTTTTCCAATATTTCATGATTAACGATATGGCAATACCCATTAGAAAGTCAAGGAGGAAGTAAGCAGACTTCGGGAGAGAGGGGATGCCCGCTGCAGAACGGAGTCCCACTATTTTCCAGGAGAGTGGTTCAGTAAAGTGTAAGATAGATTGAATACGACCCAGACCCGGCTCCAGTAGTGTTGTAGTGCGGGGCATTCGTACATGACATGAGTGAGGGTGCCTGTAGCTGCATGGCAAGTCCAACATTGATTACTCAGAGTGGAAGTCCATTTGGCCAGTCTATCAGGGGTATAGAAACAGCGATGGGCAAAGAAGAAAAGCGTCTGGGTTAAGGAAGCCGAGCGGGAAACACGAACCACTTTGCTCCAGAAGAGGTTCCAATGTTCAGGGGTTAGAGTTACACCCAATTCTCGCTCCCAAGTCTGCTGTGCAGAAGGGGGGACAGCATTCTGAGGAGCACAAAGAGTTTTATAAAAGGTGGAAGCAACACCGGACTGAGCCCCAATAAAGGAGACCACCTCAGTTATCCCTTGGTCATGAGGAGTTAGTGGGGGAAAAACCCCAGCACTCTTGAGACAGTGCTGCAACTGAAGCAGTTGAAAATAGTATTTAGAAGGAAGGCCAAACTCACAATGGAGCTCATTAATGGACTTCCAGCGAGCATTGTGAAACAGTTGATTGGGAGTCCAGATGCCTCTGGAATACCAGGGACTCCAGGCCACCGGCTTATGTTGAATTTGGAATCGAGCATTATGCCAAATTGGAAGCCTATCTAGTGGGCAAGCTAGGGAATCTAGGGAGCTGATGAGAACATTGAAGGAGCGAAGTGTATCCAGGAGCATTGGTGGATAGTGGGCATCCAGTGGGAAAGTCATTCCAGGGAGATAGCTAAGTGGAATGGGCTTACAGAGGTCTTCTTCTATATCTAACCATATTGGTCTGGACGGGAAAGAAGCGTCCAACCAACGGGCACCCTGTTTGAGAAGAAAAGAGAGGTGATAGTTGAAAAAATCAGGAAATCTTATCCCACCATGTTCCTTATCTGACTGAAGTTTATGTTTCGCTATTCTAGGCGGTTTGTTCTGCCACAAAAATCTGATCAACAGGCCCTCGATATCTTTGTAGGTGTGTCGAGGGAGAAGGCACGGTAACATTTCTAAGACATAATTAACCTTGGGAACAATCATCATCTTTATGGTATCCATACGGCCCCACCACGTAAGAGTAAGTGGAGACCAACGTTGGGTGAGCTCACGGACCTTGGTGATTAAATTTTTGACATTAAAAGCGACGGTTTCTTCGAGAGGATAACAGTAATGTACCCCTAAATATTTTACCATACGGGGCTGCCATACAAAAGGAAAGGTTTGCAAGTCTGCTTGGTGAACCTGGTGGTTTAGGGGAAAGGCGACTGATTTGGTCCAATTAATTTTGTAACCTGAAAGTTGAGAATAGCGGTCAATTAGATCCAGAACAACAGATACGGAGTCTAAGGAAACAAAAAGCATAAGATCATCTGCATACGCTGAGACTTTTATATCCCGACGGGGAAAGGGAGCGCCGTGGATATGTGGAGACTGACGGATTAACAGGATTAGGGGTTCTAACGCAAGATCAAAAAGTAAGGGGGAAAGTGGGCACCCCTGACGGGTGCCTCTTTGCAGTAAAAATGGCTGGGACTTCAATGTGTTGGCACAGACACTAGCAGTTGGTTGAGAGTATAGCACTTGAAGGCAACGGAGAAAATTATCGCCGAAACCAAACCAACGGAGGGTCGCAAATAGGAATGGCCATTCTAGCCGGTCAAAGGCTTTTTCGGCATCTAGGGAAAGGCCAACCAATGGACGATCGTGGGAGGCCATATTAGTTAGTACATGACAAAGAGTCCTGGCATTATCAGCAGTTGATCTGCCGGGAATAAATCCACATTGATCTGGATGTATTAAAGTGGTCATTTTGTGAGAGAGCCGAGTAGAAAGAATAGTGGCGAAGATTTTATAATCTGCGTTAAGCAGGGAGATGGGTCGGTAATTGGCTGTCAGGTGTGGGTCTCTCCCCTCCTTCTCAAAGACCACTATGTTGGCCTCTGAAAAGGAACCAAGGGAGGATCCGTCGGCTACTAGGGTAGTAAAGTATTGCTGCAAAAACGGGGCCAGATCAGAGCTGAAAGTTTTGAAGAACTCAGCCGGAAGGCTGTCTGGACCCGCAGCACGGCCGGAGGCACATCTTTTAATTGCATCCTGTATTTCCACAAGAGTAAACGAATGATCAAGGGCCGTGCATTCCTCAGCCGAGAGAGTAGGACGCTGTACACCAGCTAACAAGCGGTCGAAATGTTCAGGAACAAACTCACATTCAGATTTATACAAGCTAGCATAAAAATCGCGAAAAAGCTCTAAAATCTCATGATCTTTTGTGACAAGGCCATTCCCAGATGGGCTTCGGAGAGCTGCTACCCGTTTGGCTTCTTTTTTCCCCTTCAAAGCATTAGCTAGTAGTTTACCAGCGCGATTATTTTCCCGGTAATACAATCCCTGCTGGGATGCTATATTTCTAACAGCGGCATTATGCAAAATCTTGTTGTACTGAAAACGGAGACGTTGCAAACGAAGCAGAACACATGGGTCTGTTCGGGACGTAAGAATACGTTCACCAGCCTGTATCTGTTGTTCAAGGATCACCAATTGTTGCCTTCTTTGTTTCCCAAGACGGATTTGATAACTAGTCACCGTGGCTCGAATAGACGCCTTAAAACCCTCCCACCAGGCCCAGTTCGTTGTGTCAAGGGGAGAGTTAAAATGAAAGTAATCTTGTATGGCAGCCCGTATTACAGTTTGAAAATCCTGTTGGTCTAGGAGAGACCTATCAAAAGACCATGCTCGGGGACTTGCATTTTGCGCAGCAGTGTGTATCGTAAAAGATATGGCAGCATGGTCTGAAATGTGCAAGGGGTGAATCTTAGCCATACCAATCTGCGATACCAATGTTTTAGATAAAAGAAAAAAATCTATTCGGGATTGTGATTGGTGAGGAGCGGAGAAAAAGGTAAAATCCAAATCAGAAGGATTCAATAACCTCCATATGTCCACCAAAGCCAAATCAGCGATCATAGCTGTAAGTATGGAGAGACTCTTGGGTGGACCACAGGTTCTAGGCGGCTGCCGATCCACCAAAGGGTCGAGGACCTGATTAAAGTCTCCTCCCAGTATTAGTGGGGTATGAGCGGAGGCTTGCGCAGCTTGTGCAAGTTTAGCAAAAAAACCAGGATTGTCAACATTTGGAGCATAAATACAAATACACGTGAATTCTAGATCCCCCACTTTGAGATGAGCGCGAGCCCATCTACCCTCATTATCTGAGCTAATATCTAGCACGGTGGCCTGCAGGGATTTCTTAACAAGTATGGCAACACCACAGCGTTTAGCAACAGCGGGAGAATACGCCACAACAGCATAAGGCTTGACATTAAGCTTTAGTGTTTCTTTAGCATTTAAATGCGTTTCTTGAAGCAGTACTAAATCAGCATGCTCCGTATTCAAATAGCTAAGAATTTTCTTCCTTTTGATTGGACTATTGATACCTTTGACATTCAATGATAAGAGCTTACAGAAAGCCATCTAGTAATATACAAAATTCTGAGAGAACATGAAGTTGCACATTATTCCCTAAACTATGCATATTGGTAGCATATGACTGTACACACGACATGAAATAATAAACTTTTGGTAGAAAGCATAAATAACCCCAAAAAAAAAAGAGACAGGCACCGAAGTGCACTAGAGAAGAAGCAAAACCCCAACTATTACTGGCGACCATGAGTCTGCGGGGGGAAGCCCCAGAGAAGGCCCGATACTGGCCATACTCCCTGCAGCAGGAACAAGTCCCGGGAGCCACCGAAGGGTGCAGAGAAGCAGGATGGCGGTTCAAAGAAGTAGGTCAGGAGAGCAGTCCAACCGCGTCCGCAGCGAAATCACTGCGATAGGCCCCAATGAGGTAGAGATTTAAGAGAGCTTTGAACAGCAACACAGCTTGATGGTAACATCAACGCATCAGTTCAGCTTCTTTAGAGTCCAAAAATGCAGCGAGGAGGTCAGGATCCTCGAAGGTCCTGGTATGGTTATGCAGCGTAACGCGTAGCTTTGCCGGATACAGGAGACCAAATCGGGCCTGCAGTTGCTGAAGGCGAGGGCGATAAGCAAGAAGCTTCTTTCGGCGGTCCATCGTGGGCTTAGAGAGATCAGGGAAGAAAGACACTTTATGCCCATCTATCTCGAGGTGATGATTAGCCCGGGCAGCAGCCAGAATTTGCTCAGCTTGTTGATAGCGCAGTAGCCGAAAAATGATGGGCCTGGGAGTCGTCCGGTTGAGCGCCATATTAGTGGGGACACGATGTGCCCGGTCTATCTCCAGGTCCTTAAGAAACGTCGTCTTCAATAGAGAGGGTAGAATATTGCCCAGATATTCCCGCAGATCTCCTGCTTCTACGCCCTCTGGAGCTCCAATGAGTCGAATGTTATTGCGACGAGCTCTATTATTGCTATCTTCAAGTTCCTTTTGAAGGAGCAAAATCTGGCGTTCAGCTTTATCGATCTTCCCCATTCGCACCGCGTGCGATTCAAGAGTCTCCGCCATTTTGTCTTGGCGCAACGAGAGGCCCTCGAGCCTTTCCTGCATCATGGTAAGGTCCTCACGCATGGCGCGGATCGCTTCTCCGTTGGATTGTACCAGTTCCTTTACACCACGAATCTCCTCGAGTATCACCCGCTGCATTTCAGGGCTCTCACAGAGCGGCGCCATCTTATGCGGGGAAGGCAGTTCCGTTTTGGAGCGTTTGCCGTGCGACGAAGTGGGGGAGCCGAAATCTAGGCGCTGTGGTTTAGGTCCCGCCATCCCTCCGATGCGCCCCGGCGATTTTAAAGCAAAATAGTGAAGTTTTGCAGGAGTTCAGTCAGGATTCTGTGTAGGCCTCTCGGGAGCTTCAGCACAAGGCGTCTACCCCGTTGGACATCAGGCTCCGCCCCCCAGCTATATCTGGTTTTGATTGAATATGCTTGTTGAATAAGAGGGGATCTTATATATTATAGTGAATACCTTATAAAGTATTATGTATAAGGGTGTATTTCTATGTTAATTGTTTAGGAAAGTGTTTATTTTTTTTTTCTGCTGGCATGTCTCTGTGTGTGTGTGTGTGTGAACAGTTAAGTTGTTTCCCAGCAAGCAGGAAGAATGAGACAGGAAAAATGAGACAGCCGTTCCCGATTGAGCAGTCTCTTGCTTGTTTAAAATAAAGGAAGTATATCTGTTGTTTCAAAAACTAACGGACACAGACAAGAGAGAGAAAATAAAGTGTTTTTCCTTTGACCCTCAAAAATAGAGGTTAAGAACCTTGGGGGATGGTGCAGCCTTCTGGGTTGGAAGTGTACCAGATTGCAACCTGAGAATGAATGGTTTGAATTCTGAGTGAATAAGAAAATTGTGTTAGGATTTTATCTTTGAAATCTGTACTAGTGACTAATGACGACCTTTACAATTCAAGATAAATTCATTTGTTTTTCTGTATTTGAATTTTGTGTGTCCGTGTCTAGAGGAAAAGGGGTACTTTGTTTTTTTAAAAAATTCCAAGACGTTATTTCCTGATTTACTGTGGCAAGCACCTGATAGAAGACATATTTATTGTTAAAAAAACAAAACAAAACAAAAAGAGGGTGTATATGCATTTTAGATATCCACCACAGCTATGGAAAAGTATCCGTTTCATGTCTCTTGAATATACGTAACAGATAGCTATAGTTCTCTCTATAAGATATTTTAAGAACTGTATCTAAATTGCATGTCTGTGCTTAATCTATGTTTACGGTAATAAGGTTTTTTAATAAGTGTCTTTTCAAGTATGATCAAGAATTTCAGTAAGGGATTTACTGAAGACTATGGTAATCAAATGTCTCTGTCCCAATTAGGAATGCTATGTGAAAGGGAGTGGTTTCTGCTAGTTGCTCCATATTTCCTTAGTTCACCATATTTTGCCCCAGAATCTCTAGATATCCTGTCCCATCAGTTTCTCTCTCTGTAAGTAGCTCCGTTCAGAGTGCTTAAGGGGGGGGGATGGAGCCCAGTCCACCGATGGTGTCACCCCCCGGTAGGCGTGTTAAAGTGCCCACAGCAGAGAAGTAGAACATAAAATAAAAATTAAAAAAAAACCCTTTCCCGGATAGAGCATTGCTAGGAGAAACAGTGTGGGCCTAGGGAGAGGGGGGGGGACTCCTCCCTGCAGATTCCCAAGTAGTTTGGCAGCCAGTCAGCTGACCAGACTTGTTTAGGTGTTTTTTTTTTCTTGCCACTGATTTACTGAACTGAAAGCTTTAGGATTTAATTGAATTAATAAACAGTGTTATTCAGAATCCAAATAGTGCAGGCAGCCCTCACTATACCCAGCAGCCCAGGAGAATTTGCATTTTTTTTTGTCAGTCAGTCCCAGAGAGATAAGACAGAAATTACAGAAAACTGGATGGATTTGTGGGCATGATAGTTAATGAAAGTTGATCAGAAAATATGTGAATTGTTGAATGTGATAGAGAAAGTAAAGATGGAGAAGAAAACAGATCTTCTTGCTGATGCTTTAGTTGAATGATGTGGAGGAGGTTATCCTGATCGAAGGAGCAGAGGAAGTATAAAAACAGTTGCAGAGAAGAAGGACATTAGAGAAGTGAATGCCTGTATCTTGACTCCACCCCAGGAGGGGAGGAGGGAGTACTTGATTGCAGAGTCATAGACAGAATAAAACCAAGCACAGTGTTTCAGCACGAGAGTGAAGCAGCTATAGAGTAAGTGGCAGCCTGAGAGGGCTACAGCATGGATGAAGACTAGGCCAGACCGGACTCTCCAGTTTCCCTGGGTCCCCAGGAGTCAGTCTGAAGAATAGGGGACCAATATATGGACTTTTATGGGGGATTCAGGAGCAGAATACTAAAGCCAGTAGCCCCTGTGTTTTTCTCGATGCATCACCATTATCAGAGCTACTGGGGCTAAGGCCACAAAGCTTTTTTTGCAGAACGGCATGAGTGAACAAGGGGGACAGAAAATAATGCACCAGTTCCTGCATATGCCTGAGTGCCCTATTCCACTTTTTGGAGCCGAGATCTGCTTGCAAAGCTTCAGGCACAGATATCCTTTGCTGAAGAGAGAGAAATGCAAATGACTGTGAACCCAGAGCCTGCTGGATTGATGGTGCTGACTGTTCCCCGAGAAGAAGAGTAGCAGTTCTATAGTGCATCTCCAATCAAGCCAGCTAGTTCCTGTATACCTACCAACCTTATAGCCCCACCTGGAGTATGGGCAAAAGATAATGCACCTGGCCTAGCAAAGAACATAGCCCCTGTCATTGTCACCCTTAAGCCAGAAGCGGAACCAGTGCATGTGAAGCAGTATCCTCTTCCCTGACCAGCCATTGCAGGAATCCACTGCCATTTAATGAAACTGCTGAAGTATGGACTTTTCAAAGGAATGTTAGTCACCTTGGAACACTCCCCTTCTTCCTGTTAAGAAGCCTGGGACAGGTGATTACCGCCCAGTGCAGGATCTAAGAAGAATGAATGATGCAGCAGAAACTATACACCCAGTGGTACCAAAATCCTTATATTCTCTTGGGACTGATCCCTGCTGACGCTACACACATTTCACCATTCTGGACTTAAAATATGCCTTTTTCTGCATACGCTTAGCCCAAGACCCCACTACAGGAAGGCGGGACCAACTCACCTGGACAAGATTACCTCAAGATTCAAGAATTCACCTACTCTCTTCAGTGCTACCCTGAATCAAGATCTTTCCAGCTACTATGTGAACCCAGGAGAAAGGGTTCTTCTCTAGTATGTGGACAACTTGCTCATTGCCACCAACTCAGAAAGTGAATGTCTACAAGCCACCAGTGAACTCTTGCACCTTTTTAATGAAGCTGGATACAAAGTCTCAAGAGCTAAGGTGCAATTATGCCAAACAAGTTAAATACCTAGGATTCCAATTGTCCAGCGGAATTCGACGCCTGGGACCCTTACCAGAACGCAAAGCAGCTGTATGCAGTATTCCTACTCCAACCACCAGGAGGCAAGTGAGAGCCTTCTTGGGTGCCACAAAGTATGTGGTATATGGATCCCCAATTTTGCGCTGCTAGCAAAACCATTGTATCAAGCTATCAAAGGAATGGAAAAGTCTCCATTAGAATGGGGACTTGAACAGGATGCAGCCTTTTGATCTTTGAAAAAAACACTCTGATGTTGTCACCAATTCTGGGTCTACCAGATGTCCAGAAAACCTTTCAGTCTCTATGTTCATGAGTCACAAGGAAATGTTCTAGGAGTGTTGACTCAATCTCTTGGACCTTATTTGAGAAGCTGTTACAGCTACAGCCTTCCTAGTGAGCAAAACTAACAAGATCACTTTGAGACAGAATCTTCAAGTTACTGTACCATACTCTGTTCTAACCAATATGAAATACAAAGGAAACTACTAGCTAACAAATCTACGAATGTTGAAGTATCAGAGGATGTTGCGTGAAAACCCCAGATACAACTGAAGGTCAGTCAAGCTTTCAATCCTGCTATGTTGTTATCAGTTGGTCTTGATCCCCTGATCATGACTGTTTAGAAATTATGGACACTGTATTCTCAAGCCGCCTGGATTTGACTGATGTTCCTTTGGAGAACCCTGAACAGACTTTCTTTGTGGCTGAAGACAGTTTCATCATCAATGGACATTGTTGTGCTAGATATGCAGTGGAGACCCCTGATTTGGTAGTTGATTCCTCAGCCCTGGCCCCAGAAACTTGACCACAGAAAGCTGAACCGATAGCCCTCACTAGAGCACTAACAATAGGAAAAGGGCTCTGTCTAAATGTGTACCCAGATTCCAAGTATGCCCTTACAACCTTGCATACACATGAGACCCCGTACAAATAATGAGGGTGGATAACCTTAGGAAGCAAGTCCATTAAGTATGGCCCCGAGATTTTGATATTATCAGATACATACTGCCTACAGATTTCAAAACTTTAGGAAAAGTAGAATGTATGAACAGAACCTTGAAATCTCAGTTGTCTAAACTTTGCCAAGAGGTTTACCTGAAGTGGCTCCAGGTTGAGAATTTGTAGCCTATTTATAGGGAATAAAAGGAGATGTGAGACAGATAAGATCTGAAATTATTAGACATGAACTATTGGTTTCAAGTTCTATTTTGCAGAGTCTTCATACCTGGGTACAAAATCGATCACCCATCAATTTGCCTGAACCCCTGCATCCTTTCAAGCCTGGAGTCTCGGTGTGGATCAAAGAGTGGAGAAGAATACCGTTAGCCCTGCATTGGAAGAGACCCTATGTTGTCATCCTGTCAACTCCAACTGCAGTAAGCTGCAATCATCAGAAATAGACTGTGTTGTGTTACGAAATTGAGTCTTCTAAGAAACTGTGTTCAAATACTCTGATCTCCTCAAGGCAATAATAGCCTGAGAGACTGTACTATGATATTTCAAGAACCTGAGACATCCCAGAGGACAGTGATACTTTGGGATCTACAGCTCTACTCCTGCCACAAAGCTGGTAGGTCTACGTACGGCAGAAGCTTGAGGATCTACAATCAACTCTACATTTGTTATCTATTGTGGATGCCAACAGTTCCACCAATTTTCCAGAGACTATGCCCATTATGAATTCTTATTATTGCTTTATTTTGGCAGCAGCCTTGGAGTGCTTTGAAATGACTTTTGCTTTACCACCCTGTGCAGCCTGTATAAGTACCACGCGAACTGGGCTAAAGGTTCTTCATGCCTCCCAGAACTTGTTTCTTGAACTTGCCGAAGCAGTAGCATCTAGTCTCCACATTTATGACTGTTTGTTCTCAAGAACTGAATTATTCCATCCCCTATGATCAGACTGATTTACATAATACTACTAGTGAGTGGGTATTGGCCCACCCCATTGTTGACAGTTTGTGTTTTGTTCGCACCGGACCACAATTTGCTATGAAGATCGGACAGCTGGACTGTCTAAATCAGAGGTTTTACAACAGCACAACAAAGAAGACATCTTGGTGGTCCGGCATAAATGCTCCTGAACCTTCTAATTCTTTTAGTTCTTTTTCCCACTCTTGCCAAACTATGGACTCTGACTATCTGCTTGTTGCTCCCTTGTTTCTTGCCATTTTGCTTGCAAATGATAACTTCAGTTATTAATGACACTGTAGAGTGTAAGGCAGCTACAAAGCTACCAGCTATGTGAAACTACTACCCTATACCACAGAGCGATATCTTTATTTAGTATTATGTGATTTGCTTCTCACCCTTTCTCACTTGCGGGTGAGAATAATCAAAGGGGGGAATGTGGTAGGCGAAGGCCTATGCTCCATGCTAATTGAACTAATCAGACAGGCCTAGCTAGCTTGACCTGTAAATGAAGCCTGTGAAGAGGCCCATAGGAATTGCACATCCCCCAGCATGCTGCTACTGTAGAATTAGAACTCAGTAAAGTATTGAATTAGCTTAGACAAGTAGAATTGAAACCTGAAAAAATACAGAAAAATATGTTTAAAAGTCACTGATAAGAAAAGTACAGCTGTAAGGGATTTAATTAAAACTGCTGACAGAAAGGTTACAGAGCCCTGCTTCCCTGCACGTATTAACTAGCCCAATGGCCTTGAAGTAGGAAAGTAACAAGTTGGTGAACTGACCATTGTAATTGGGACTAGAAGGGGGGTAAGCAGGTGCTGAGCCCACTCCAAGAACACAATTGGATAATCATATCAGTACCGGGACCAATAGAGAAGGTATGGGAGGTACGGGAGGTTACCGGGACCAATGAAATGTTTTTCTATACCTAGAATGGAGTAAAAATCTATAAAAGTTGTTGTATTGCCAGAGAACATCGCTCAGCCATTTTGAATTTGACTTTGCTTGAGTCTTGTGCACAAATAAATGATTTGGACCTTCTGAACAGACTCCTGGTATTATTGGTTTGTCTGCGCTCTGCTGCTACACTAACAATGGCACAGTTTCTAGGTATGGATACAATTCTACTGCGAGGTCATTGCTAGCTCCAGGAATGCATGTATTGAAACATTTCTATCATCAGAACACAAGAGAATAATAAAGGATTTATGAATTCATGAAAACTTCTTGTTAAGCAGTTTTAAAGCAGTTTTCTCAAACTTTCACAGACTTTGTTTTTTCTCAGATGGGGGTTGGAATCAGGGCCTAACTTACAGGCCTTTCATATTTGTAGGCTATTATAGGCCAAAGCCTACCACAATAGTGTCAAAAGTACACAGACCACTTCAATTACCCATTCTCTCCTCACTCATACACACCACTCTCACTCATAAAGAGCTCTAATTGTTATTATTAAAGCATTAACTTAGGCTTTTGAGAGGCCTGGCCTCACAGCCACTTAAACGAAGTTGTGGTCACATTGTTTCTCTGGTGGTCTCTACCTGAAAGAAGCTCAGGTAGCCTAGGAAATACCTCCTAATTCCAGAACATAAACAAGGGGTTTCCATGGTGTCTCCAGGCTTGCAGGAAGTTGTCACTAGTGGCCTGCTGGGCCTACCATTACCACAGGGAGTAGGGCTGGAACATCTCCTCTCCCAACCACATAGGTCTAACAATCACCCTCAGCAAGCACAGTCAGACTGCACCTGCTGCCCATTATTGAGTTTTCCAGCCATGCACATATAGGGTTGCCAACTGGCCGGTTTTCAGCCGGCCTGGCCGGTTTTTCCACGGCCAGGCCGGCTGCCGGCGCAGAGGCAAAACCGGCCCTTTAAAAGCCGGTTTTTTTTCTCTGGCCGCAAGATCGGGAGCGGCCAGAGCAAAAAAAACGGCTTTTTCTCCGCTGCAGAGGGAGCCGGGGAAGCCCACGCGAGGCCCCGGCTCCCTCTGAACAGCCACCAGCGTGAAGAGCCTTTACCTTCACGCTGGTGGCTGTTCCTGTGAAGCCGCGAATGCTGGGAAAGGTTAAAGGTTGCCCTTTAACCTTTCCCAGCATTCGCGGCTTCACAGGAACAGCCGCCAGCGTGAAGGAAAAGGCTTTTCACGCTGGTGGCTGTTCAGAAGGAGCCGGGGCCTCGCGCGGCTTCCCCGGCTCCCTCTGAAGCCTCAGACAGCCGCGATGCTGGTCGGGGGGGGGCAAGGACTGCATTGGCTGTGATGGGTGGGACCTGGACTGGAAAAAGGCTAAGGGGGGGGGGGACTTGGACTGGAAAAGGGCTAAGGGGGGGACTTGGACTGGAAAAGGGCTAAAGGGGGGGACTTGGACTGGAAAAGGGCTAAAGGGGGGGGACATGGACTGGAAATGGGTTGTGATGGGGGTGGAGGGGACCTGGACCAGAAAAGGGCTATGGGGGGGGGGGAAACTTGGACTGGAAAAAGGCTTTGATGGGGGGGGGGGGACATGGACTGGAAATGGGTTGTGATGGGAGTGGAGGGGACCTGGACTGGAAAAGGGCTATGGGGGGGGGGGACTTGGACTGGAAATGGGCTATGGTGGAGGAAGGGGGATCTTGGACTGGAAATAGGCTGTGATTAGGGGGGCTAGGACTGCAAATGTGCTGTGATGGTGCGGGGGGACTCGGACTGCAAATGGGCTGTGATGGTGCGGGGGGACTCGGACTGCAAATGGGCTGTGATGGTGGGGGGGGGGCCTAGGACTGGAAATAGGCTGTGATGGGGGACTTGGACTGGAAATGGGCTGTGATTGGGGGGGGGGAGCTAGAACTGGAAATGGCCTGTGATGTGAGGGCTAGCACTGGAAATGGGCTGATGAAGAGCTGGAATAGGACTGGAAATGGGCTGATGGGGGGCATGGGAGAATGGGACTAGAAGGGAGTGGATGCTGGGTGGGCCTAGAACTATAAGGGAATTGATTTGGGGGGAGGACTAGAATGGATGGGGAATGAGAATGGAGAGGGGAAAAAATATTTTGTGTGGAAGAAAAGTCTATGATGGGCCGGTATTGGGAGAGTAAGAGGAGCTTGAGAATAGAAGGGTGAAATTTAAACGGATGATAAAGGAATAAGGAAAGAATTGGGGGAAAGAGCAAAAGGGAAACAATCAGTATGTTAAAGCAGAAATAGAGAGAGAATGGAAAACATCTAAAAGAGAAGAAAGGACAAATGGATAGCTTGCAGAAGACACAAAGAAACCAGAAGAAAGTGACTGGAGCAATTGCAACTGAAAAATAAAACGCCCAAACAGAAGGTAGAAAAATACTTTTTATTTTGAATTTATTAACTGGAATATGTCTGGTCTGGGAAGTGTGTATTGCTAACATCTTTGCGTTTTTGTTTAGTGCAAGAGGAAATTACTTTATAGTTTTATTTCTCCAGTGTTGTACATTTCATGTTTGGATTTTGGGGTTCCCAGTTTAATTATTATCTGACCAAGGAAGTTAGCCTACACGTATCCTCGGTAATTTTTGTGGGTGGGGCTGGGGGCGGGGCAGGGGTGGGACTAGGGGCGGAGAATGGGTGGAGCATGGCGAGCCACAGGTGTCGGGTTTTTCTCGGTGAAAAAGTTGGCAACCCTATGCACATACCAACTGCAGACAGTCTGCTGGTCAGTACACATTGCATGTGCATCCAGCAATTGGTTAAGTCATCAGGCCCCAGGACAGGAGGTGCACCGACATCACTAGAAATAAACACTATAAAGCAATATGTGGATACATAGCTGTGCCATGGTCACTGCTTAGTCAGAGTGAGAGTGCCATCTCAGCAGGACATGCTGTGGCCACCCAGGCCATGAATGTGGCAGACGGGCACTACAGAGTCTCAGCCATTGACCTTACCTCCGATGCGGATCCATCCTGGCCAATCTGCCCTGTTTCAGGCCATACCCAAATACTTTGCTCCTCATCATGCACATTTGCAGATTAACGATGGAAACAGCTTAGGCACTGTGAGGCTCAGTGAGGTGGAGAAAGTCACAAAGCAATGGATAGACATACACACACACACACACTCATATTGCCATGCTGTGCAAAAATGGGGATGGTTGGCATTCCTGCCTGCCACCTTGGTCCCGATATCAGTTCAAGCATTGTTAATGTGTGCTCCTTGTGCAGGAGCTAGTAGTGTGCTCTGATGTTACCACCTGCTCAGTGTGCCCATGAGGTCAGCCTGACTCTCCATCCAGCTGAGGATAAAGGAGCCTCTCTGTGTGGCTGATAGGTGTTTGTGCCCTTGCTGGCTGATTCATTGGGGGTTGCACATGTTGGTGTTGGATCTGCATTGTGGGCTAAAGTTTAGCCACAGGGACATGCAATGCATAATCCACAGCCTGGACCCAAACCTGTGACCCTCCACTCATATACACACACCAACTGTGTGCTACCATATGGCTACAACTCTCCCTGGGGCTGACATACTTTGCATCAAACAGACCTTGGCATATGTTGCATTGCACACTGTGCACAGGACCAGACCAGAGCGGATGCTGCTGCCCCCTCCGCCAACACCCCATACCATGCTGACATGCCTGTGTGCTGTCCGTGTTGGTGGTGTGCAGTCCCAGCCCATCCAACATGCGGGTTGGCGAGTGCCTAGGGCACAAGGTCCAGATTGGGGGGGGGGGGGCAGAGGCATACATAGATGGCCACACATCCCCCCAACAACCTCTGAAAGGACCCCATCACCACCTGCCAATGTTAAGTCTTCAACCTGTGGAAGAGATGGCTGAGGGGTGTTATGTTAGAGGTCTAGAAAATATTGCCTGGAGTGGATTGGGTAAACGTAGATTGATTGTTTATGCTATCAAACTGTAGTAGGACTAGGGGACATGCAATGCTGCTACAGTGTAAGCCATTGAGGACTACTGGGAGTGAATGGTTTCTCAGTCAATGCGTATTCAAACTCTGTAATTCATTTCCAGAGGATGTCATAAGGTCTGTTAGTGTAGCAGGGTTTTAGAAATGTTTGGACAGGTTCCTGGGGAATGGTCCATAAAACATTATTAAGAAAGGGCCCAGAATATTCCCTGCTTGCCCAGTACATGTACTGTAGATCCTGTGTGTCTTTTGAGGAAACTGCTAGGTACTTGTGCCCTAGATTGGCCACTGTTGGACACAGGATACTGGGCATGATGGACCTTGGTCTGACACAGTCTGGCATATTTGCAAGTCTTATGTTCTTATGTACACCATGTGCACCAGTGGCTCCCACTGCATTACCCACATGCACCTTCCTTTGCCCCATTTGCACTATCAACATAGTGCCCTTTCATACTTGGGGACTATGCTGTTGCTGCTAATGGGGCGCTACTATCACTCTCTTGGGCTCACCTGTCCGTACAGCACATTGCAGATGTTAAAATAGGTTCTCTCTCCTCAAAATGCACCCTTTCCGTGAGGTTTTGATATGCGGTAAAGTTCCTGGTGTTAAGGTGCTGTCGTTAAGGGAGTAAGGCCTTGTTCCCACCCATTAACAGCACAATTGCTCCTTAAGCACGGTTTAGTAAACATCCCCCTATTTTTCTACTAGTCAAAACAGTTTAAAATGTTAACCCCAGTCTGTGATCCACGGTAATTGTTAACGAGAGACCAGCACAGGTGGAGGCCGATTCTGAGTGGGGCACTTCTGGGCCATTTGGACATCCAAAAATTAAACATGCCCCACATGTACCTGATTCTGCAACCAAGGGAGCTATACATTCCTATGGTTGCAGAATCAGGGCACATGGATGTGCCAGCGTGCCTCCTATGCTGCCGTGGGAGATGTACAGATTGCTGCCTGTCCAGCCCTCCAAACACTCCTGCTGGTGTACTGGTGCAGCGGTGTCCTGTCACCATGAAACTGGCACGTCTTGCAGGAGTACCCAATGCCCAACCACACAAAAATATCTTTACCCCGCCACCCGATCCTCAATGGGGGCAGCCAGGGCTGGGATCAGGCAGCAGCACACCTACTGCAGGGGCGCGATGTCATTTGGGGACTGCAGGCCATGATCACCCCCATGCCTGACACTTATTTCATCTTCAAGATGGAATAAGTTGGGTGTCTAAGCTGGGGCCGCCAGACGTACAGAGATCCAACTTGAATGGACTCTATACATACAGATGCTTTGGCCCACCCTGCTCTGCCCACATTCCTCCTCCTTTCTGCTCACTCCTGACCCCATCCAGCACTCCCCGCACAATGGCCCTGTAAGTGCAGGGAGCAGGAGGGTCAGAATACAGTACCGGGCTTATTTGGGGGTTCTACGTTCAAGCCAGATGTACAATCCCACTATGATTTCCGCAGTAACTGGGCAGCATGTGTTGGGTGGTAAGTGGATGGGTTAGGGGTGGAGAGTGGGCAGAGTGAGCACCTTTTATTTATTTTATTTATTTATTTATTTAGCATTTTTTCTATACCGCACTATTCAACATCAGCGCGGTTCACAAATAACTCAAATGTCCAATGTGGGGGGTCTACATTGGACTTACAGTAGAACAGGGAATTTAAACTTGGAGAACAGTTAAAACTATATACATATTGGTATAAAGCCTCATTTTATCTATGTACAGTATTTAAAGGTCGCTGGGATGTGTAGAAAGAAGGTCTATCGGGGGGTTAACGGGAGGGTGGGTTGGGGGATCAGCGAGGGAGAGTGGTGTGTCTACTCTGTGGGTGTTGGGTATAGCTGAGATGTGGCTACGTGATGTCGTCTGAGTTGGCAAAGCATTGGAGGAAGAGGTAGTGCTTCAGTGCCTTTGAATTGGTGAAGGTTGTTTATGGCACGGATGTTGGTTGGTAAGGTGTTCCAGCATGAAGGTACATATAGAGCAAAGGCGTGGTCTCTAGTGGCCTTGGTGCATTTGGTGATGGGTTTCGGGAGTAGAAGAGAGTTGGTGGCGGCAGATCTTCTCAGTCTGTTGGGGGGGGGGTGAGTTGGATAAGTTCGGAGAGGGCGCTGGCCGTGCATTTGTTGATGGCTTTGAATGTTATTGTTAAGATTTTGAAGGTGGTCCTGTAGCGTACCAGGAGCCAATGTAGTGTTTTCAGGATAGGGGTGATATGATCTCTTCTAGAGGCTTGGTGAAGGGTTCTGGCTGCCGTGTTCATTGCTAGCTGCAAGGGTTGTAGTGTGCACTTCGGAAGGCCGTGGAGTATGGAGTTCGCGTAGTCGAAATGGGGCATCACTAGTGCCTGAAAGACTGTTCGAAAGTCTTCTGGCTCAAGTAGAAGCCTGATGTGACGTAGCATCCAGACTTTGTGGTAAATCGCCCTTGACATGTTGCTTATCTGGGCATTTAAGTTGAGATGTTGGTCGATCATTACTCCAAGGTATCGAATCATTGTCTTCGTGAGAAGCTCGGCATCACGTACTTTCAATGAAGGGGGCGGGGTGAATGCTTGGTCTCTGCTGATGAAGAGTACCTCCGTATTTTTAAGGTTTATTTTAAGCTTCTGCGATTGTAGCCAGTCTGTGACTGTGTTGAAGCATGATGATAGCCGGGATAAATCTGGGTGATAAGTATGTATTGGGGTGAACATGAGGACATCGTTGGCTTATATTAGGCAGTTCACACCGAAGGACCTGATGATGTTGCAGATAGGCTGCATATAGATGTTGAAGAAGAGGGCCGAGAGTGAGGAACCCTGAGGGACGCCCTTCTTTAGTGGGAATGGGGTGGAAATTGAGGTACCAGAGCGGACATGCTGCCATCTGTCATTTAGGTATGAGGTACACCATGCAAGGGCAGTGCTGTGGATTCCCTTCTCGACAAGGCGGGACAGGAGTAGATCATGGCTGACGGAGTCGAAAGCTGCCGCGATGTCAAGGAAGATGAGGGCAAATCCTTGTTTGATGTTATCCAACCCTATCATTAGAGTGCTGAATAGGGTTGTTAGCAAGGTTTCCACGCCATGTTGCTCCCGAAACCCGTGCTGGCAGGGATCGAGGGGTGCATTATCCTCTATATGTTGGCTCAGTTGACGGTGGACTATTTTTTCTGAGATTTTAGCTAGAAGCGGTATGCTGGAGATGGGTCTGTATGAGTCCATCTTTGCGGGGTCCAGTTTATTGTTCTTCATCAGCGGTCTAATTGAAGTTTGTTTTAGGCTTCAGGGGAAGATGCCTGTCTGGAATGAGGTTCTGATCAGTTTTGCCAGGAAGGGACTGAGCTCGATCCGTAGGGTTTTTATCCAGAATGCTGGACATGGGTCGCTAGGTGCTGTGGTAGTGTTTATATTCATAATGATGTCTTGTATTTCTCTTTCAGTTGGGGTAGCAAAGGTGGAGAAGGTACGTTGGGTATCTATTAGGGCTTGTGGGGGTGAGGGTGGGGGGGAAGGGGGAAGCATCATGTCCAGAGACCCGGTGCTAGCGGGTAGGATGGCTTGGTTTGATTTGGTTTGCAGGTAGTCTGCATATTCCTGTGGGTCTGGTTGGTTTGCCTGGTCAGTAGAGGGTTCCTTTGCTAAGGATTTGACAATGTTGAACAGCTCATGTGGTTTATTCAGGGACCGTTGTAGAACTTCAGCGTGGTATTGCCTCATTCTCCTTGAAACTGCTGCTCGGTGGGTGTCCTGCTGGGCAGTGTAAGCTTCCTGGTTTTCGGCCGATCTGGAGCGGCGCCAGCATCTCTCTAGCTGTCGAAGTTGTAGGAGGGAGGTCTTTAGTTCAGGCGAGTACCAAGGTGCCTTCTTTCTCTAGTCGTATGAAGCACTGATGGCGGGTGGGTCAATTGCAGCATTGAGACATGAGTTCCATGTGGAAATCATGTCATCCAGATTCAGTCCAAGTGGGTCATGGAGAGGTTGTGCTCTCTCTAAGATCTCTTCTCTGTTGAACGGGCGGTAGCGTTTTGAACCTAGTGCTGGTGGTTTGTTTGAGGATTGAGGGTTAGATAGTGAGGGATGTGTGGGCATCGAGAATCTAATTAGACTATGGTCGGACCATGGTACTGAGCATAGTGATAGGCTGATCTTGGATGTGGGACGGAGAACAGATTGTGGTGCGAATCTGAGGTCAAGTGTATTCCCCTTGCTATGGGTGGGGGAGCTG
This sequence comes from Ichthyophis bannanicus, assembly GCA_033557465.1. Classification (NCBI taxonomy): domain Eukaryota; kingdom Metazoa; phylum Chordata; class Amphibia; order Gymnophiona; family Ichthyophiidae; genus Ichthyophis; species Ichthyophis bannanicus. Next base: position 803,351,757 of record CM066035.1, on the reverse strand, counting down.
ATCAGTTGGGTGTAGCTCACCGTCTCAATAGCATCTAGGAAGGCTCTGGCTTGAGTGTCTTGAAGTGAGGGGAGGTTGAAATCTCCTAGTAACCAGTTTGATGTGTGTGTCTTGATGGGGTTGCAGGCTAGGTCAATAATTGAGGAAAGTTCATCTGGTGATGGCTAGGGTGCCCGATATAGCAGGTTGATGGTACAATGTTTATTTGCTATGGAGATGTAGTCCAGGTGGGGGGTGCTGCTTGATGCAATCGTCTGGAATTTTAGGATAGTCTTGCTTATGATGAGTACACCTCCCCCACTTCTGTCAGTTCTGGTGCACGAGTGGGTGGAGAAGTTGGGGGGGGACGAACTGGTGGAGGATAACCGCATCTAACTCTGACATCCATGTCTCTGTGATGCATAGGATGTCGATGTCAAGAGTGGTTAACATGTCAGGTATGGCAGGCCATTTCTTTCGGATAGAGCGGGTGTTTATTAGTGCACATTTCAGGTCGTGAGTAAGGGGGTGTCGAGATTGTGCTGAAGGATACTGGCCTGGTGGAGGGCCACATAGATGAGGTGAGGGTGTGTTGTGTGTGTATGTCTGACAGTTTGGTGGTTGGTGTAGTCGTGGTGTCTCTTCCATGGGTTATGTAGGATTGGGATGGAGTTATGGGTGGAGGTGAGAGCTTGGGAGACTTGTGTCAGTGCGAGTAGTACGTAGCAGCTGATAAACGCATGTGAAAATGCAGTTGTGGCGGGTGGTGTCATGGCATCGAGAGATGGTAGGGAGTTCAGGTCAGGCCTTTTGGTAGGGACGGTTTAGGTCAGTGGGTGGTTTGAGCGAATTTCCTGTGATGTTAGACAGATATGGTAAAGCACTGTTTAGTAGTAGACTTATCGCTTAGAAAGTGTCGTAGCTTTTGAGAAAGAAGTGTAACATATCAATATCACAATTTGTCACAAAGTATCCGAGACACAAATCTCTAGCACAATTTGAACCCATAACAGCTGTAATATATATCATTTGTATCTGCTAGTAACCAATGCCATTGGGGATAAGCATAAGTTGGCTAGTTAAGTGAAGCAATCTGGTTGTAATACAGAGTAACAATGTCGCTTTTTGTGTGGCAATTTAAGCACGCAATCACTGTAACCTCTCGGATGTTTCAGGCCCTCTGGTGATGATGGAGTGGAGGAGTGGCCTAGTGGTTGCGGCAAGGTACTTCGGGCTGGAAGGTCGGGGGTTCAAATCCCACTAAAGGACAGCAACCTTGGGCCGGAAGGACTGGGGTTTCTAGTCCCACAGGTGCTCCTTGTGGTCTTGGGCAAGCCACTTAACCCTCCATAGCCCATGTTCCCTGTAAAATAGTTCTCTGTGTGCTGTGCTTTCCTGTCTAATCAATGTGTTTATACCTCAAAAAATTTCCTGTCATGATTTGACAATTTCCAATCTGTAATCAAACCGCTGCTGATCGCTGGAAGTAGCGGTATACAAATGTATACTAAATAAAAATAAATAAATATTTATCTATGAGTGTGAGACGGGTCTCGTTAGGGTGATCTCACTGGAGCTAGAAGCTTGGGCTCTCGTCAATGCTTGATGGGAAGTGGTCCGGTCCTGGTAGGTTGGATGATGATCGCCGAAGACACCTTGCAGTCAGCTCACCATGTATTAGCTGAAAGGCATTGTATTAGCACAGGTTCACTTACCACCATCCCCAAAGGTGGAGGTAAGCATACCCATGCTAATTTTAGGCAATGTTAGAGCAAGGTGCACATGTTAAATGCTGGCAACATGCCTTCAATGCCCCTGACAGTTAATGCAGTGGTGTCGCAGATAACATGTCTGTTTTTTTTCTTTTAAATCTCTTTACTGAAAAGAAAAAAATCCAGCATACAATCAACCCACAATACATAAACCATTGATATGAACTTATAACCATATAGCGATTTTCGTTTTACAGTGCTCCTGCAGCTCTATGCTGGATGACAATATCTCTCCCGCCCCCCTCCACAGCCTTTTACCACTCATATCACAGCAGGCTAACCCACAAACAAATAGGATTGTCTATGGTAGAAATAGAAACAGAAGATCAACAAAGAGAAGTGAAGAAACAGCAGAGAATCAGAGGTCCATATTCTCCCACAATGCTTATGTCCTACAGAAATCAAAGGTCCACACAGGTTCATCTCAGGGTTCCCCATCCCCCAACAAGATAATAACAAGCAAAGAAGCAAAAGGACTGTAAGTCCAAAGACATCCAGACCGATAAAGACCCAGTTCCCCTAACCTTGTAAAGCAGATTTAAACAGCAGATATCGTAACCATACCCAGTGAAGCTTAGGTCCTTTATCCTCAATCAGAAATGTCAGTTTCTCCAGAACATATATCTTTTCTACCTTAAGCAACCATTCCTTCTTAGTGAGGAAATCGGAGGCCTTCCAGTGTATGGTCAGAACACATTTGGCAGCTAATAAGAGACACCAGTCAAGTTGTGCCTCATATCAGGAAGAGATCTACTCATCTTCTGACCCTAAGAGAAAGATCTCAGAACTCTCTTAAAGTTTGTTGTATGTCTTCCCAGTAAGGTCTAATCAAGGGGCAACCCCACCACATGTGACTGAAATTCCCAAGGGAACCACACGCTTTCCAACACAAAAGGGAGGATGTCGGATCCCACTTGTCCGCTCTGCTGTCAGACACAGTTTCATAAAAATTTTCAGCTGCATGGAAATAGATACCTTTTTGGCGTATAACTGCCATTTCTCCCAAATATTCTCCCCTCTAGGCCCAAGCACATGATCCCATTGTTTCTGATAAGGCCCTTAAAACCCTGCTCTTTACAGAAACCTATGAGCGGACAGAAACCTATGAGCAGACAGACAACAGTCTCCACCCAAACGGTAATGCAACTACCTTCGCCAAAATGATACCCACTTAACCCAACTAAACATACAGTCCACTGTATAATATTGTTAAGTACCCTCATGTTATATGTAACCCTCCAATTGTGCTATCTCAATACTGATCTTTCAGTTTTTGTTCTTTTCTCCATTTTTCTTTACTCATTCATCCACTCAGTTTCAACCCTCCTTTCCTCATCCCCTTTTGACTTCTCATCTGACAACTTTCCAGCCTAGCACCCCCATTTCTCATCTCACTCCTTCGTTAGCCTCTTATACTCCTCTGTGCCTCCTACATCCCTTCTGCCACCCAGTTACTTCCTTCTTAGATATTCATTAACTCTATCTTTCTTCCTTCTTACCCCAGTATTCACTCTTAGACCCCTCTCTTTCAACTCTTCCCTCTGTATGACCTTTTTTCTTCCCTCCCACAGAAAACACCTGTTCCCCTCTCCATCCTCACTCCCCAGTTTCGATTTTTTCTCTCCCCAGCCCCAACCCCAACCCCAACCCCACCCTCTTCTAGTCCTCCCCCAGCATCAGCTCCCTTCTAGTTCCAGCCCCTCCCAGCATTTGCTCCCTTTCAGTCCCATTCTCCCCATCTCCCAGCCCATTTCCAGTCCTAGCCCCCCAGTATCAGTCCTCCTTCAGTCCCAGGCCACCCCAGCATTACCTCCCTTCCAGTTCCTCCATCCCCAAGCATCAGCTCTTTTACAATCCTAGCCACCCCCCTCCACAGTATCAGACCTCCTTCAATCCCATTTCATGCCAGCATCATCTCCCTTCCAATCCTAGGCTCCCCATTCCCCCAGCATAAGCCCATTTCCAATCCTAGTCCCCCCATTATCAGTCCTCCTTCAGTCCCATTCCCTCCCCACATCATCTCTCTTCTAATCCCCATCCCCCAGAATAAGCCCATTTCCAGTCCTAGCCACCCCCCCCTCCCGCATCAGTCCCCTCCAGTCCCTCCCAGCATTATCTCCCTTTCGGTCCCTCCATTCTTCAGCATCAGCCTTTTTCCAGTTCTGCCCCTCCAGCATTATCCCCCTTTCAATCAGTCTCCCCATTCCCCAACATTAGCCCATTTCCCATTCTAGTCCCCAGTACCAGTCCTCTTCAAGTTCCAGAGCCCCTCCACACACAAATATGGCTCTGCACCTCAGGGGACCCCCTCATCTGCCTGATTGGCTTCAGAGGGAGCCAGTGAGGCCTGAGGCCCAAGGCCCAATGCCCCAGCTCACCTCTGCACAGCCGTGGGAGTGAACAGTGTAAGACAAGAAATGCCCCTGTTTGAACTCTATGGACTCAGCATGCCAGCAGGCTGTCAGTTATCACAGCCATGAAAGTGAAGGAAAACGCTATTCAATCCCACAACTGTGCAGAGGTGAGCAGGGCGCCGGGTCTCGGGCCTCACCGGCTCCCTCCAAAGCCAGTTAGGCCGGCGTGGAGCTCCCTGAGGTGCGAAGCCATGTGCGGGTGACATTCCCACACAATGGTCGGGCTGGCCCTGGTAGCAGGGCAGGTTTTTAAAAATTCACCGTATAACCAGAGAAATCACTAAATAATAATCTCCTTAGGAAGGGTATAGATGACATTGGCTCTTTCATGTATATAAGCGCATCATTGGCATACAGTGAAAGAATATGCATCGCCCCCCCCCCCCCCACCTCTGTGATAATGCCAACGTCCACCTAATGGTTAGAGCACTAGCTTGGGATCCAAGAGACCAGGGTTCAATTCCCACTAGCACTCCTTGTGGTCTTGGGCAAGTTACTTAACCCTCCATTGCCTCAGAAAAATCCAAGTTATCAATGTCCCTGTTTAATGTACATTACCAAGTTTAAGTTACAATGTAAACCGCTTTGACTGAAATGATAAAGTGGTATAAAAAATACTATTAAAATAAATCCTGTAGGAAAAGGACTATAACACCAAAGCAAATAAAAGAGGGGACATGGGGCAGCCCTGCCTGGTTCCTGTTCCCAGTCTGAATGGCTTAGACAGCTGTCCATTCATCATACCTGAGGCTGTCGGTTCCTTATAAATAGACTCAGTCCAATGACAAAACGTCTGGCCAAACCCAAAACTCCTCAAAACGAGAAAAAGGTAAGACCACTCAATTTTCTCAAAGGTCTTCTCGGCATCCAGTGTAATGACAGCATATCTACCCTTAATTTCCATCATCATATGTATGATATTGACAAGGCTCCGATTGTTGTCCGCCCTATACTTCCTATGAATGAACTCCGTTTGGTCCCTGTGGACCAAGTGATGGATAACTCTCTCAGCTTTTTTGTCAAAATTTTATAATCTATGCAGCTTGTTTACTATCAATATCGGAGCCGTAGCCCCATTGAATTCAATGGGGCCACGGCTCCGATATCGGTCGGAAGCCACTACCACTGCTTAGTAAACAAGCCCCTATGTTTACTAGAGAGATTGGTCTATAATTACTGCAAGTTTTGAGATCTCTCTGCTCTGGAAATTACCGTGATCTTGGCCTCATTAAAGGATTTTGGCAGGGCCAAAGAGAACTCAACTTCATTAAAAACCTTGAGTAATAAAGGTGCAAATTAATCTATAAAGACTTTATAGAACTCTGCATGTAGAGTCTGGTCCAGCCACTTTATTAGTCAAGCTCTTTGATAGCTTTCAAGATTTCTTCCATCTTAAAGGGCCTATCTAGAGTCTCCCACTGAGACTCATCTAGTTGTGGAAGACTGCTCTCCCTTACCCACTTTTAAAGCTACTGAGAAATGAGCTGAGTATAATTGTTGATAATATTCAGCAAAGCTATTAGCCATCTGCACTGATCCTAGTAACTCCACCCCATTCTTATTCTTGATTTTAACAACTCTTCTCTTGAGCCTTATTGTGTTCAGTTGCCATTGTAATAGCTTGTCAGCCTTATTGGCATGCTCATAAAAGTACCTTTCAGTCAGCTTCATGGTCTTAGCTGTTTGCCCAATAGTAAGGTCATTTAACTCTTTGTGTAGCTCTAGTAGGTGAGCTTGCATCTCTTCCCTCATTTGCCACTTGTGCTGGCTTTCCAGTTTTACCAATTCCCCATATAGGGCCTCGTTGTTCGCCCATTTCTGTTTCCTAATGGTGAAGACGAGTGACTTATCTGGCCCCTGAGGACAGCTTTAGTTGTTTCCCACAGGAGATGTGGATGGATCTTGGGAACATCATTAAACTTCAAACAGACATACCACTCCTTACAAAGACCCCCCACAAAACCTGGATTTTGAAGTAGTAACCTACTCATTGCCACCTCTCTGAGCCTTTATCTGGGTCCCACTGCCTTAACTGCAAAGAAACCATTCCATGGTCAAATATTGTCAAGGGGTGAATTGTACATCCCTGTACCACCGTCATGGCTTGTATGGAGAGGAACCAGAAATCTATCCAGGAGTTGGAATCATATTTGGCTGAATGATAAGAATAGTCTCGTGGCACACATCTACCAATCCTAATTGGTCCAAATTCCAGAGGAGCTGCTGTGTACTAGCCATATACCCTACTTTATTGCTCAACCAGTCCATTGGCCAAAGAACACAATTGAAATTTCCAGCAAGATAAATATCCCTGCTCGTGTTATATTTCAAGACACTGAAAAACTCTTGAAAAAAAACATGAGTATGTGAGTTGGGTGCCTAAATATTAGCCAATGTCATCTTGAAATTCCCTATCATGCTAGTTAAAATCAAATACTGGCTCTGCTTTTTTGAAATTTGATTCACTAGCTGAAACTGGCATCTGTCCACCACTATAATAGCCACTCCCCTCTGATGTGCAGTGCAATCAGTATGATAAACCTGCTCCATCCCTTTCCCCCTCAATTTGGGAATGCTCTTTCGCAGAGAGATATGTCTCCTGTAAAAAACAAACAAACATAACAACATATCAGCTTTAAAGTTCTGTGCTAGGTACTTGTGCCTTGGATTGACCACTGTTGGAAACAGGATACTGGGCTTAATGGAGCTTGGTCTGACCCAGTATGGCATATCTTATGTTCTTATGTTCTCTTTCTCTTTACTGGGCATTGAGACACCGAACATTCCATGTAACAAATTTAAACATTGTACTGGTATAAATGGTTGAATAACAAATACACTGAATAACCATGAGCACCCCCTTTCCCAACCCCAACCCCCACCCTCCCTTCCCTCTCCATCCACCCTCTACCCCAACCCCAGTCAGCACATAGGACCAGTGAAGGATAAGCCCCTCATCCCTCTCCCAGAACCCACCCTGTGGAAAAACCACATCTCCAAAAAGGGCTATAGCAGGAATACCCTACCATACTCCACCCCCTCCCCCCATAAAAAGAGATCTATTGAGACTGTATACTTTCCCATCATCAACACTTTTCCCAACCACCTTGCCTCCACACATATGGGACCAGGCACAAGAAAACCCTCAAAAAAAGAAAGAACAACCTCAGTTACTGGAGCAAATTCTATGCTCTGTTACAGAAGTCAGTTAACCCTCTATCCCTAAGAAGACAATCCTACCCAGCAAACTGCATCCATCCCATCAGCCCCTGCTTCCCATCAGCCCCTGCGGGCTTAACAGAGACGCGAGGGAGACACTCTCCCTTCGCGTATCTGCAAGCCGGAGCAGAGGGCTTCAGCCGTGCCGGGAGAGTTCAGCCGGGCAGAGGGGGCCCCGCGGGACACTTCATGCTGCCGCGGCGGCAGCGGCCCATTTTTTTTTTATTTGAATTTCCATGAGCCGATGGGGGGGGGGGGGTTAGGACTGGCAATGGGCTGTGGGCTGTGGGCTGTGGGCTGTGGGGGGGGGGGGTTAGGACTGGTAATGGGCTATGGGGGGGTTAAGACTGGTAATGGGCTATGGGGGGGGTTAAGACTGGCAATGGGCTGTGGGCTGATGGGGGCTGTCTGGAAATGGGGTGATGGGGGGTTAGGACTGGCAATGGGCTATGGGGGGCTGACTGGAAATGGGCTGATGGAGTTAGGACTGGAAGTGGGCTGATGGGGGGTTAGGACTGGTAATGGGTTATTGGGGGGGCTTAAACTGAAAATGGGGTGATGGGGGGTTAGGACTGGAAGTTGGTTGACGGGGGGCTAGGACTGGTAATGGGTTGGGGGCACTGTTCCCTCTAAGCTGTGCGCGTGTGTGCGCGCACACACCTCGCTGAGTGAGCGCACATACTTTACAACAGAGCGCACAAAAATTACGGCTCTGATTCTGATAGAAAACAACACAGACGTCTTAAAATTTAAAAGTTATGATTGTAATTACTAGAAATTTCCTACTTCATTTAGTAATCATCTATTTTCATTTAATTTGATTAAAATCAATGTGGTGTACATACTGTATTCTGACGTGTAGTCAAATTTTAAAGTATATAACTCCGAGTGTCGTTATGTGGCGCACAAAAATTTAACCTTCCTTCAAAAGCTGCACACAGCTGATATTTTATGCGCACACAGCCTACAGAAAATTAGAGGGAACATTGGTTGGGGGTTGCTAGGACTGGAAATGGGCTGAGCGGAAGGGGAGGCTTGAACTGCAAATAGCTGATGGGGAGGGGGCTTGGAATGGAAATGGGCTGTGAGGGAAGGGAGCTAGGACTGGAAATGGGCTGTTGGGGGGAGCTAAGATTGGAAATGGGCTGTGGTGGGGGCTTGAATTGAAATGGACTCATGGAGGGGCTAGAACTGGAAGTAGGCTCATGGGGGGGCTTGGACTGGAATTGGGCTGAGTGGAGGGGAGCTATGATTTGACATGGGATGATGATGGGGCTAGGAAATGACTAGAAATGGGCTGATGGGGGGGGCTAGGATTGGAAATGAGCTGATGAAGGGACTCAGACTGGAAATGGATCGGGGAGCTAGGACTGGAAATGGGCTGATGGGGGGCTAGGACTGGAAATGGGCTGATGCAGGGACTAGAAGGGAATGGATGCTGGGTGAGACTGGAACTAGAAGGGAGCTGATGTTGGGGGGAGGATTAGAATGGGATGGGGCTGGGAGAGTAAAATGGAGAGGGGAAAAATATTTTGTGTGGGAGGGATAAAAAATCTATAATTGGCCGGGTATTGGGAGAGTAAGTGGGGATTGAGGATGGAGGGGTAAAATTTGTGAGGATGAAATAGGAATGAGGAAAGAGCAAAAGGAGAAAGATTAGTATGTTAAAGCAGATGTAGAGAGAGAGAATGGAAAAAAAAACTAGAAGAGAGAAGAAAGGACAAATGGACAGCAGATGATGGAGAGTTAGCAGAAAACATGAAGAAACCAGAAGAAAGTGGCTGGACCAATTGCAACTGAAAAAAAATGCACAAAAGGTAGAAAGATATCTCTTTATTTTGAATTTATTAACTGGAATATGAAAGCTCTGGGAAATGTGCATCATTAACGTCTGTGCTTTGTTTGGTACAAGAGGAAAATAATTTATAGTTTTATTTCTACAGTGTTGTTGTACATTCCAAGTTTGGCTTTTGGGGTTCCCAGTTTAATTATTGCCTTCCTGTTTCTAAATTGTGATTCCTTGTTTGGTGATGGTCTATGTTCTGCATGTGTAACTGAGCTGAGGTATTCTGTTTATGTAATTCCTATTTGACATTGCCACTTGTTCTCTTTCCCCAGTATTCTCTGAAATGTATTGGTTTAATATTTGCAGTGTTGCCTTTTGATAGTTAGGGTATGGTGCTTTGTGAGTCCTGGTAATGCTGTCAGGATACGGCGGGTTTGCTATGGGTTCTAAATGGGCAGCGTTTGTAGTAGTTCCTAATGTGCCTGGCGGTTGGCACTGGATTATAGTAATGTAGAAATCTTTTAGTCTTTCTTTATCCATACACTCATTAAGAGACATGTTTACTAAAAGTTAGTGTATGGTAACATTATGCAAATATTTATGCAAATAAGGCCACTTATGCAAATGAGGCCCCGCACCGAGTCTCCGCACATGGCCCCGCACCCCCCTTGGGCCGCCCCTGCCATAAACCATTATTAAAAAGGGACCCAGGATATCAATGCTTGACCCAATACAAGCATTGTGGAACCTGTGTCTTTTGGGGATACTGCTAGGTACGTATGACCTAGATTGGCCACTGTTGGAAACAGGATACTGGGCTTGATGGACTTTGGTCTGACCCAGTATGGCATATCTTATGTTCTTATGTCAGAAATCAAGCTATGAATGTTTGATAATAGATTTGCATATAAAGCTGGTATAGAGACTTTGAACACATCATCAGTTTTATTGGGACAACATCAGATCTCTGTGGTAGACAGGTAGTTTAGAGAGAGCACTTGAAACATCCCTTTCTATGCATTCACATATTATTGAAGATCTTACGTCATCTTTTAACAAGCCAAGACTTTTGCAGGGGTTGAAACTATATTTGATTCTACATAATTTTAGATTCATATTGCAAGCATTGGTGTTAGTTTAAGTCGATTACTGTAACTCCCTGTATGCAGGATTATCATATCGGGCCATCTGCCCTCTGTAGCTTGTACAGAATGTGGCTGCTTGCCTGCTGTGTGGAGTGTCACATTTCAAGCATATTACCTCTTGCTTAATCTCTATTGGTTGCTAGTATTAAGGAAGGTAAATTTTAAAATTCCAACTTTAAGACCATACCTTTTCTAGAGAAGTTCTGTTATATTTTAACAGGGCATTGAGAATTTACAAGTCCTCACTTGCCCTCCACTCTAAGGCGCACAGATGTTACATATTCCTGTAATAGAACTAACTCATTTTGGTGAGGCAAGAATGGTGCTTTTTCATAAGCTATAGCAAATTACTCGTGGACTTGCATATGTTGGGTACAGAGATATCTTTTCATCTATTCTCCCAAGCTTTTGGTGCTGTTACTCTTTAAGATCAATCGAATAAAGCTTGCTACATGAATTTGTAGCAATGATTTATGATTACCACTTGTGATATTATTTGTATTCATTATCGGGTATAAATGTTTTAATGTAAGCTGTCATTAAATTCACAATATGCAAGGTTACAAATGTTTTAAATAAATAAATAAAGCTCCTATGACAAAGCTTTTCTGTCCTCGGAGAGGAGGAAGGGCAAAAGTGGTATTGTCAGACTCAAGGATGCAGGGGAGGAATATGCAGAAACTGATGAGGATAAAGCAGAATTGCTTAACAAATATTTATTTTCTGTGTTCACAAATGAAGAGCCAGGAGCAGGACTTCAGAAAACACCCACAAACAGAAACAGAAGTGACATGGATCTCAAACATTTTCAGAAGACTGTGTTCATGAGAAACTAGCTGAATTAAAAGTAGACAAAGCCATGGGTCTGGATGGGATATGTCCAAGAATACAGCGGAGAACTTGGGGATGTTCTAGTGCCTCCACTGTCTGATCTTTTAAATGCCTCTTTGGAGTCAGGAGTGGTGCCAGAGGACAGGAGAAAGGCACATGTGGTCCCTTTACACAAACATGGATGTAAGGATGACACTGAGAACTACATGCCAGTTAGTCTAACCTCTGTGGTTAGTAAATTATTGAAAAGGCTACTAAAAGAGAGAGGTTTCTGGAGTCCAATGGATTGCAGGATCCGAGGCAGCATGGATTCATCAGAGGTAGGTCTTGTCAGACAAATCTGATTGATTTCTTTGACTGGGTGACTAGGGAGTTGGACCGAGTGAGAGCATTAGATTGGTATATTTAGATTTCAGTAAAGCCTTTGATACCGTTTCACACAGGCAACTTAAAAACAAACCGAGTACCCTAGGGATAGACTCTAAAGTTACTGCTTGGGTTAGAAATTGGTTGAGTGGGAGGCGACAAAGGAGGAGAAGGAGGTTACCAGTGGGTGCCGCAGGGATCTGTCCGTAGTCTGATTCTTTTTAACATCTTTGTTACTAATATTGTGGAAGGGCTGTCGGGTAAGATTTTCTTGTTTGCAGATGATACCAAAATCTGCAATACAGTAGACACCCAGGAAGGAGTAGATAACATGAGGTAGGATCTAGCTAAGCTTGAAGAATGGTCTAGAATTTGGCAACTGAAATGTAATATTAAAAAATGTGGGGTCATGCATTTGGGCTGCAAAAATCTAAAGGAGCGGTACAGTGTAGGCGGTGAGGTACTTCTGTCCACGAAAGAAGAGCGGGACCTGGGCGTAATTGTGTCTGGTGATCTTAAAGTAGCTAAAAAGGTAGAAAAGGCAACTGTGAAAGCCAGAAAAATGCTTGGGTGTATAGGGAGAGGAATGGCCAGCAGACAAAAGGAGGTGATAATGCCTCTGTATAAGTCTCTGGTGCGACCTTATTTGGAGTATTGTGTGCAATTCTGGAGACCGCACCTGCAAAAGGATATAAGCAGGTTGGAGTCGGTGCAGAGAGTAGCTACTAAAATGTCTAGTGGTTTTCATTATGAAGCATATGAGGACAGACTCAAAGATCTTAATGTATATACTTTAGAGGAAAGGCAGGATGGGGTGATATGATAGAGACATTTAAATACCTCCGTGGCATAAATGCACAGGAGGGTCTCTTTCAATTGCTTACTACTACTACTACTACTACTGAGCATTTGTATAGTGCTACAAGACATACTCAGTGCTTCACAGACTTGCTCATCAGAGCTTACAATCTAGTCGAGACAGACAACACAAGAGAAACACTAAGAGATCAGGTGAATCAAAATCCAAAAGCAGCAGCGAAGAGGTGAGTTTTCAGCCTGGATTTGAAAAGGGTCAGAGAAGTCACCTGACGTACAGATTCAGATTGTTTCTTCCAAGCATAAAGTGTAGCAAGGTGAAAGGAGTGAAGTCTGGAGTTAGCAATAGAAGAGAAGGGCACAAATAGAAGCAATTTGCCAGAAGAGTGGAGTTCCCTGGGGAGGGGGGCATAGGGAGATATAAAAGAAGAGCTGCAGAGTGAATGCACTTATAGGTCAGCAGGAGAAGTTTGAACTGGATGTGGAAAAGGATAGGGAGCCAATGAAGTGACTTGAGAAGAGGGGTAATATGAGCTTGACAAGGCTGGCGGAAGATTAGCCGCGCAGCAGAGAGTTGAACAGATTGAAGGGGAGAGAGATGATTCAAAGGGAGACCAGCAAGGAGTAGGTTACAGTAGTCAAGATGGGAGGTAATTAAGGAGTGGATAAGTGCCTTGGTAGTGTGTTCAGAAAGGAATGGGCGGATTTTGTTGATGTTACAGAGAAAGAAACGGCAGGTCTTAGCTATCAGATGTATGTATGTGGAGAAGGAGAGAGAGAAGTCAAAAGACAATCCCAAGGTTGCGAGCTGAGGAAACAGGGAAGAGTAGAGAGTTATCCACAGAGACTGAGAAAGGAGGAAGGGAAGAGGAGGGTTTAGGGGGAAAAATAAGAAGCTCAGTTTTGGCCATGTTCAATTTCAAGCGGCTGTGAGACATCCAAGCAGCAATGTCAGAAAGGTAGGCAGAGATCTGGGTCTGGATTGCCAGAGAGATTTCAGGTGTAGAGAGGTAGATCTAGGAGTCATCAGCATAAAGATGGTACTGAAAGCCATAGGAAGAGATGAGCACACCAAGGGACTGGGTATAGCGAGACAAAAGGAGTGGGCCCGAGATAGATCCTTGGGGTACACCAACTGAGAGCGGGATAGCAGCAGAGGAAGATCCATCAGAACAAACACTGAAAGAGTGATGGGAGAAATAAGAGGAGAACCAGGATAGTACAGAGCCCTTAAAACCAAGCAAAGACAGGGTATCAAGGAGAAGGTTGTGGTCAACAGTGTCAAAAGCAGCAGAGAGGACAAGAAGAATGAGGACGGAATAAAGGCCCTTAGATTTTGCCAGGAACTAGTCACTGGAGACTTTGGCAAGCGCCATTTCAATAGAGTGTAAAGGACAAAAGTCAGATTGTAAAGGATCCAGGAGAGTTTGAGAGGAGAGAAAGTCAAGGCAACGGTGGTGAATCACACATTCAGGTAGTTTAGAAACGAAGGGGAGGAGGGAGATGGGTCGATAATTAGAAGGACAGGTAGGATCAAGTGAGGGTTTCCTCAGGAGAGGTGTAACTACAGCATGCGTGAAGGCTGCAGGGACAGTTGCAGTGGAGAGCAATAGATTGAGAATAGGTGAAAGAGACAACAGTGAAGGAGATGGGGCTTAGGAGACGGGTGGGCATAGGATCAGAGGAGTAGGTAGTGAGTTTGGAGGAAGAAAGAAGGTGTGCAGTTTCTTCTTCAGAGATCACAAAAAAGGAAGAGAGGGTAGTAGAGGTAGAGGGGGAAAGTTGGGAGTGAAGAGTGGAAGGAGGAGAAGTAGCTGGCTTTGTTGGGAATTGGAGGGTGATCTTGTGGATTTTGTCATGGAAATAGTCAGCCAGGGTTTGGGCAAAAAGGGAGGGAGGGGTTGGAGGCAGGGGCACCTTGAAGAGAGTGCTGAGAGTAGTAAAGAGACGGCGAGGGTCAGAGGCAAGAGAGTTAGTCAAATGGACATAATAGTCTTGTTTGGCAACTGTTAGGGCTGAATAGAAAGAGACAAGCATGAATTTGAAGTGTAGAAAGTCTGCAAGGGATTGGTCTGCTAGGACAGTAGGTAGCGGATAGAGGATGAAAGCCAGGGCTGGGGTGCAGTACACCTCACAGGACTTGGCATGGGCTGAGCGAGAGCATCCAGAGCAGAGGAGAGTGCAGTGTTATAGGAAGTTACTGCCTCATTAACAGACTCAGATGACATAGTGAAGGAAAGAGATGATGAAACAGTGGAGGGGAGAGAACCAAAGGATCAATAGCATGAAGTTTTCTAAATAGGCTGGAAGAAACAGGATGAGTTTGAGGCAGCGGGGATGAAGAGTGAAGCTTAGCAGGTGATGGTCAGATAAGGGAAGAACTGAGGTACAGACGTTTGAGGGTAAGCAATTAGAGAAAAATACAAGGTCAAGGCAGTGGCCATGCTGGTGAGTGGGGGCAGTAGAGCAAATCTGGAGTTTGAATGAGGAAGTAAGGGAAAGGAGTTTTAAAGCATAAGGATCAAAGGGGTTATCAACATGAATATTAAAATCCACCACGAGAATAAGAGTGGAGGAAGAGGAATCCAGAAAGAAGGAAAGCCATGAGTCAAAGTCTGTGAGAAAGGTAGAAGTAGACTTGTCAGGAGGTCGATAAACAACAACTACCCGGAGAGGTAGTGGAGTGAAAATCAGATGGAATGGACTTTAAAGGAGGGAAAGAAGTGAGACTGAGGCAGCAGGAGCGATTGGAATTGGCAGGAAGGAGAAAGTAGAAGCCCAATACCACCATCACGGCCATAACAGAGAGCAGTGACAGATGTTGTGTCTTCTGGAAGGAGTCAGGTCTCAGTTAGAGCAAGAAGATGGAGAGAATTAGAAAGAAATCAAGAGTAAAAGCAAGTTTATTTGAGATGGAGTGTGCGTTCCACAAGGCACATGAGAAAGGGAGAGGAGAAGGATATGAATAAGATTACATAGGGGTATGTTTACTAAACCGTCTTAACGTAGCAGCGTTGACATTATTGCACAATACGTGATGTTATCGCACGATAATGGCGCTTTACCGTGTGAGAATGTCACGTATCGCGTGATAATGTCTGTGGCGGTGTTAAGGTGCGCAGAGAGTGGAGGAAGGCTCCCCAGAGGGCGGAGTAAGGCTCCCCAGGGGCGGAGATGAGGGGTCAATGGGCAGAGAGTGGGCGGGCAGAGGCCCCATGTACACTAATGCCGTGAAATGAAGCTCTGAAAATTAGCGCCAGTAAAAACCTTGCGCTAGAGGCACATTTGCAGGAGAGGGAAACCATTTCAGTCAGCAATGTACAGCAAAGCCAGGGAAACCCAGAAAAGTGATAGTAGTGATACATGTGCAGAAAAAAAAAGGCAAATAAACATATTAAATGACCAGAACCACATTTGAAATCCCCATAACCAAGCTGGCCAATAGTGCTACTAATGATAAACATAAAGCAATACTACTGACAAAGCGTAAAAAGGAAGATATAATGTTTGGAAGGGGCTATGCTCTGTCCCCCACAAAGTGAATGATCCCACAGTGAAATAGCGGTGAGCAGGGTTTTCTCCTTTATATTGGGCATATCTGTTATGCTGTGGTCCAGCTGGGGCACAGTGCAGACTAGGCAGATGCCTAGGTGGCACATAGGAATGCTGAAACTGTAAAGCAGCAAGACAGCAACTGATGAGGGTCCAACATGGGCACAAGTGTGTGTCCCACAGTGTCACAGGGGATATTACCAAGCAGGTACCCCCAAGGGCACATAACATTGGCAGGTGGTGCCGGGGGAAGCGCGCATGTCCATGTAGGCACCCCTACCCGAGAACCCACACCATAGGCGGCTGCCTACCGGCACACTGGATGGCCTGGTACTGCGCACCACCAGCACCACTGGTATAAGGGCATGTCAGCATGGTGGCGGAGGGGTGATGGTGATGGAGGGGGCAGTGGCATCTGCCCACAGCAGACCAAGGCCAAGCCGTGTTTAGGTGGGTGCCGTGAGGTGCAACATACAAGGTCTGTCTAATGAACACTAATGGTAGCCCCAGGGAAAGATCTGCCTCTGTGACAACAGTTTGGTGCAGTACACACAGCCAGTGTGTTGAGGGTCACAGGTTCAAGCCCCAGCTATGGCTCCTGCAAAATATGTCCCTATATTTTACCCAGTACTAAACCATGGTAATAAAGATAGAACTGTTATTGCTGATTAAATAAACAATCCATAAACACCTATATTTTACCCTACAGGGCACAGACACCATAAACATGTACAATCCCTAGAGCAGAGTTTCCCAAATGCAGTCCTAGAGGGCCAAACACCATTCAGGTGTCATGCTGTCTGTAATAAATATACCTGTGCTGCAAATGTATGCCACGCCCCCATTGTCTACAAATGTATCTCATGCATATTCATTAGGGACAGCATGAAAAACTTAACCGTGTTTGGCCCACCAGGACCGGAGTTGGGAAACTCAGCCCTAGAGCAGTGGCCAACAGGGCATAAACACCCACACAGGCTCCACTATACAAAGCCTCATGGAGAGTCAGGCTGTTGGGCCCTGCGTGGAGCAGCATCTCCCAATATATTCCCACTTGCATACCTTATCAATGCCGCCCTAAACTTTACACGTTACACATATATCAAAAGGTTGCTATGATTAATGGCAGATAACAAATCATAAGTTAAACACATTTTGTTGACAAAGCTGCATCATAACAACCTTTCTGATATCTGTGGAGTGTGTTTCAGTTTTGGTTTCTGACAGTGTTTACCACCCTGGGGAGTGACCCCAACAGTATTGCGTACCATAACCATACCTGCACTGTGCCCAGGACTGGTGTGGTGGCCAGGGCTGCCAAAAACCTCTATATTTGCACAATGCTGGCACAGGTGTGGGAGTGTGTGGCTGTCTATCCAGTGTGTTGTGGCTGTCTACACCTTACTGAGCCTACACTGCTTGCACTGTCTCCAGTGTAAGCCTGCCAATTTGCATAATGAGGAGCAAGGTACTGTGGGTATGGGCCAGACAGGGCGGCCTGGGCAGGATGCATCTTTACAGGGCATAGGGCAATAACTGGGACATTGTAGTGCCCGACCACCACCTGCACAGACAGGGTGGCCACAGCATGTCATGCTGGAAGGTCACTCTCACCCTGATTGAGCAGTGACCACGGCATGGCTAGGTTCCCCCATAGTGCTATGTAGTAATTTTCTCAAGTGATATTTGTGGGTTTCCTTTTTTGGGGCCCAATCACTGACATAGCTCCTTGTTGTGTGTGTGCTAGATCCTATGCCAGGGTGCACAGTGTTCCTTTTGAAACATACACTATGTATGTGCCAGCAGACTTTCTGCAGCTAGTATGTGTATGGTTGCAACACCCTGCAGAATGCAGCAGGTGCACACTGACTGCCCTCAGCTGTTGAATGTCAGAATGTAGTGGGGGGCAGCTTAGCTGACCAGCTGCACTGCCAGTGGTTCAGATCTGCGTCAGCTCTCTGTTCCTTAGTTGGCTGGGGGTTGCTGGACCTACCGTCTGTCATTATTTAGCTCAACTGGCCCTACTGAAAACAATGATAGTGTGTGTCTGTTGTTTCCAGATCATGTTCCCTACCCTGACCCAGAGAGGGTGGGCTTGTTCTGTATATCTTCCTCATGTGAGTCCAAACACACCCCTGCTCCAAAAACAGGTGTCCATGTGCAGCTTCACTCAATATGCATTATGTTGCAAGCATTATGTTGCAAGCATCAATGGCACATAAGAAACAGACATAGAAAATTTCCAAGGCTGCCTGCAAAGAATACCCCACACACTGGCAGTGATGGTGAACTGCAGCAAAACCTACTACAAACAACCCGGGTACTGTGGACCTGGTGCTGTCCCCACGACTTTACTCTCAGAGTGATCACAGAACATGCACAATGGCATGGTCAGTAGGCACACTGTAACAGTAACACGCATGCTTGGTCCCCCTACCCAGTTGACATGCTGCAGAGTTGCAAACCTCATCTGGTGAGCAGATGTAGACTGCTGATCGGCATGTGAATTGCATCATGGGTACTCTTGGTGCTAACCTATCCTGGTAGCCACACCAGACAGTGTATCTGGTGACCTGCGCTGGTTGAGTAGCTAGCCATAGTTTAGTTACAACCAATATTGTTGCAGGACAATGGTGAATATACTGACCTCAATGGGAGAGGTCATGGGTTCAATACCCCATTGGGCCTGTATATTGATTTATCTGGATGGATAGGATATAGTGTATTATCATCACATCAGAGCGTGTTACCACATTAGAATATTTTCAAAAGTGTGGCCAGTCGCATGCAGTGGGTATGTTGGAAGAGTGGCATGGGCTGCAGGTTGCTAGATTAGCTGTTGAGCTGTATACAAAGTGCGTCCGTCAGTATAACTGTCAGAGGATACGGCCGTCTATGCATTTAGCAGTCTGACATAGATCTGAAATCTGTGTGCACATCCCAAAACACCCTCAGTTCACTTGGCCAAACTAAGGTGTCCTGTAAAGTGCCCTAGCTGTGTCCTTACACTAGTCTGGTAAGCAGAGTAGAAAGTGTATGTAGATGACCTGGTGTAGCTGTGTAGCCAACCATTGCTATGTGAAAAGGCATAGCACACCGGTTAATACAATGCCCTCAAAGCTAGTGGTGATGGGTTTGAGACCCCCAATGTGCCAACACCAAGATAAATGTGCAATAAGCAAATTGTGGTAAGAAATGTCAGATACATCACTGCAATGTGTGTCTGCAGCATAAATCTTTATATATATTGATGGCGCCACCGTTTGCTGTGTACCGGCATGTAGCTAGCACGCCTTAATGATGTGCAGCAGCGCACATATGCGATGTGCATGCTTGCGTGCGTCAGCAAGGCATCGGTGAAAATGGCGACACGATCCAGGAAGCCTGCCTTCACCCATAGGGAGCTGCGCCACCTTGCTGGATGGATCTGCACTAGGCAGCATAAATTATTCCCTGGCTCCTCCTCGAAACGTCAGGACCTCAGGCGCATTAGGAGGGCATGGGACCGCGTAACGAGGCGGTACAATCATCTTGCTGACTACCCACGTGAGGTAAGTGTATGAGGACAGGTCACACAATGCAAGGTGTTCAATACATTACCCAGCAATAAACACACATCATACATGTACAACATGGTATAGACACCATTCTGTGGTATATCCAGTGTTGATTGTAACTGTGTATGCTGCTGTGTGTAGGCATTTTATCTCATTTATGTTTTGTATTTAAACTCACGTGATATACCGCCTATTTATCACATCAAAGCGGTTTGCCCTATCCCCAGGAGGCTAAGGACCTGATCACAGAGGTCCAGTTGTCAGCCTGGTGTTATGGTAACTGCTGCTGTTGATGTGTTAAAATCCAACCTAACCCAAGGAGCCCCTAGATCTGCCTAAAGAGGTCTGGTAAGCAGCATGCTGATATGGTAGGTTCTGCAGTTGCAGGGTCACACATCTGCCCTACCCCAAGGGGTCCTGAGACCTGTTCAAAATGGTCTGTCAATCATCCTGGTGATATGGTTGTGTATGCATTTGCAGGTTAAAACATCTGCCCTATCCCCAGGATGCCTGAGACCTGATCAAAGTGGTCTGTCAGCCATCCTGGTGGTCTGGTTTATGTTGCTGTTGATGTGTTATAATCCACCCTACCCCCAGGAGTCCTGAGGCCTGATCAAAGTGATCTGTCAGTCACCCTGGTGGCATGGTTTATGTCGCTGTTGATGTGTTATAATCCACCCTACCCCCAGGAGTCCCAGGAGTCCTGAGACCTGATCAAAGTGATCAGTCAGCCACCCTGGTGGTATGGTTTATGTTGCTGTTGATTTGTTATAATCCACCCTACCCCCAGGAGTCCTGAGAACTTATCAAAGTGATCAGTCAGCCACCCTGGTGGTATGGTTTATGTTGCTGTTGATGTGTTATAATCCACCATACCCCCAGGAGTCCGGAGACATGATCAAAGTGGTCTGTCAGTCACCCTTCTGATATGGTTTATGTTGTTGAAGAAGTGTGCTAAGACACCCTACCCCCAGGAGTCCTGAGACCTGATTGCAAAGGTTGGTATGACATCCAGAGATTGTGGTAGGTTATGCAGGGTCAGGTCACACATTTTCCCTATTCCCAGGAGGTCCAGACCTCATTACACACGTCTATTATGGATCCTGATGGTATGGTAGGTGCAGCTGTGGATGTACTCCAATCCACCCCACCCCCAGGAGCCCTGAGACCTGATTACAATGGTCTGTAACAAATCCAGATATCATGGAAGTGTACGCAGTTTCAGGTCACGCATATGCCCACTCCCCAGGAGTCCCGTACCTGATCGCAGAGGAACATTATAGATGCTGGTGTAAGGGTACTTGCATCTGTTGGGGTTTCATAGCTCTGCCCTAACTCCAAACCAGATCACAGATGCTAATAGGCCAGCTAGGTGTGGTGGGCCATGCTCCTGTTGTAGTCAGCCACAACTGCCCTAATCACAGGAGGCCTTAGTCATGACCATAGAGGTATAGTAGAAAGCCAAGTGTCATGGTATTGGCATCTGGCAATGTGTACAGGGTCACCCACCTTCCGCTCTAACTCAGAACACATCACCCATGAGTTGTAGGATATCATGGTGCCATGGCGGGTGTGTCGGATGATGTGTGTAGGTCTGGCAAACACGCATGTGTTTGCCGGACCACACAGGGAGTTATGGAAGACCTCCCCTGGACACCAGCATGGCCAAACCACACGTGGCATGGTGCTGCCATGTCATGCAAGGAGAGTGTAGGAACAGGGTATGTGGTGTCCGGGGGGTTACGCACAGTACACATAGGTGGCACCTCACACATAGCCAAACCCACAGCCACACATGCAGGTGGTACTGGTAACAGTTAGTAGAGGACACACTGGCCAGAGGAGCAGGAGCAGCATGATGCTGCTCACAGAGATGTGTGATATGTGTTGGGCACCCACCAGAGATATATGGCCCTTAATGCTCCCACCCAGGTAGAGGATCTATGGAAAAAGGTTTGGGAGTTGCGGCTGCACTGCCCGGAGGTCCTTGCCCGCCTCCAAAGGGGGGCAATGGAGCAAAGTGGTGGTGAGTGTTGCGGCCTCTGCAGACCAGTAGAGAATGTCACAGTGGTCCACCAGCCTGTGGGAGGCCAAACTATGTACATGTCGTATGTGACTCATATGATAGTGTGCTAATGACTGTCTTCCCCCACAGAGGATGCTGCTGCTGGTGAGGGCCCCTCCACATCGGGGCACCCCAGAACACTCCCCACAGCACCAGTCCAAACAGAGGAGGAGGAGGAGGAAGGGCCAGAGGGCGAAGAAGAAGAGGGCAACATGGAGGGAGCAGAGTGTGGGGTGGTGCAGGAGGGAGGGGAGGGGGAGGGGAGCTTTATGTGGCAGGGGGTGAGGAGGGCAAGGGGGAGGTTGAGGAGGTTGAGGAGGAGGAGGAGGAGGGCGTGGAGGGGGGCAATAGAGAGGGTGGTGGGAGGGGTCAGGGGTGGAGGAGGGGGTGTGGAGGGGGAGAGGGCATCTCATTTGGTGGTAGGTGACACAGGACAGCACAGGGCACTGTGGGTCCCTGCCAGCTGCCACATGTTTGCGGTGATGGTGTCCGCCTGGGAGTTGCATCCCCACCCATTGCCACAGACAGGACCCACACTCATGCCACCACCCAAACACCGGCCACCTGGCGTGGATGTGTTGGCAGGTGTGTGCGGGACCTGTATGTGGCAGTGGGTGGCATGCTGCAACAACAGCAGACCCAGGAGTGCACCATTCAGTGGCTGGCAGGTGCCATTCAGTGGTTGGCTGCCGAGATGCACATGCAGCGTGAAGCTGCTATGGGTGGTGCATCTCGACAGCCAGCCCCTGATGGGCATCCCTGGAGTGTTTAGGGGGCACAGGGGTGCCCACACACGTGCCCTGTGCTGTCCTGTCTACCGGCACAGAACATGGTTTGTTTTAAATTTTTGTTTTATATGTTTACATATGTGTATGGCACCTTTTCCTCCAATCAAGGAGGTCATGTCACATTACAATTGGAGGATTTCATTTAACATTAGGGTACGTGTAAACATTTAGACAGTATAGTTACTTACCTTTGTGTAGACACTACAATGGAGGTAACATTTAACATAAAGGTATTTTAGAACGTCGTATAATAGATATGTGTGTGTGGATGGGATGGGTGTGTGTTTCGTTGGCGGAGGTAGTAGTGTTAATGTTTAGGTAGAGGATGTTGCCTGAATGCTCATATGTTTCTACAAATAACAATGTCTTGAGGTCTTTGAGGATGTGTGTGAGGTCATCTAATGCCCTCAGTCTCGGTAATACATCTCTAAATTTGTACAAATGTATATATGTAAATAAAAAAGTTTGTACGTACGGCACAATGGTCACGTGTCTCCCCCACAGACTGAGTGTGTACGTGAGCATGGGACATGTGTGTATATCCCTATGTGTATGCATGGTAGACATATGTATCATACATGGACCATCTCCACACACAGGTGTGGGGGCTGCCCATGTGCGTAGGCATCTGTGTCCCATGGTGTCCCTGTGATATGCCAATGTGGAGTGTGTCCCAAAAGCTATGGTCACATGCATGCTGTGTGTGATGTGTGGGCACCATATCTGATGCACCATGCTTGTGGGGTAATAGGGGAAAAGGCTAGCAGCAGGTATGTGGTATGGAGGGTAAGAGGGAATGCTGTACCCAGGAGCTGCACAGGGGGATAGCTGTTGAGGGCGACACAGGTCGATGCATGTCACGAGGATGAGCAGTGGGGGACTACAAGCGCTAGTGAACAGTGATCAGCTGACTGAAGCAAGCCACCTTTGTCTGCCTGTGCCGCATGCAAGCCTATGTGGGAAGACAGTCATGTAGGCCCTGGTATGGGCAGGGAGAATGGTCACACATGTGTGTCCAAAGATGGAGAGTATATGGGGTGGGAGAGGGTGACAGATCCTTACAACAGACATGAACCACCATGAACATCTTGCTGGGCAATGGGAGAGGTTGGGTATACCCCCACCCATAGGTAGGAGGGTGACCACCTGCCACAGTCCATGGCACACAGGGCATGGTATGACCTATGTGCGATGATAGGTTGCTCTACATACACCCCACCCCTGAGGGGCATGGGTAGGCACATGTGGGCAGGGAGACAACATGCAGTGTAGGGTACGTAGGGGACCACAGTGCCACACATTGGAAACAAGCACATAGGTTGCAATAGTTTGTGATGGTTTTATTTGTAATGTTCACAACCTCCGTGGTTGGCCACGGCGACCATGGCCCAACCCACCCCTCTGTTGCAGGACTGCTGGTTCAGTCTCTGGTGCCGGTGCTGGCTGCTATATACAGGGAGCTATGGCCTCCTGGGCATCCGCAATATGGAGGAGCGCCCCTGCCATTGTGTCTGCTGTGGCACGCAGCTGGTGGATCTCCTGGTGAATGGCCAACAGAGCCAACAGGGTGGCTGATGTTCCTGGCGCCTGCACGGAGTGGTGATTCCCCTCCATCTCTGCACCCTCTAGAGCCGGTGAGTGGCTGCTAGTGGCCCCCACTGTAGTGTTGACATCCGGGGGGGTGTCCTCTGCCTTGGCCAGCACATTGGTTCCTGTTGTGCCTTTGCCATTGCTGGCGGTGTCCCCGGACATTGTGGCCTCTGGCCCCTCACCATCCTGAGACCCTGCCACATCCTCCTCCTCATGTGCCTCCATGGTCCTGTAGTCACCTGGGTTGTGAAAAAGGGTGCACAGCACAGATAAGTTTGCATAGTGTACCTATGTACACCTGTGTAGTACATCCACCCCACAATCAATGTGTTGTTTGCCTGTGCCTGCTGTTGTTGTGCCCACAATAGGGATAGCACAGGTGCCTACAGTGTGCTGTGCATGGCAGGGGTTGGGGGGGGGTAGCAGGCTCATTCCCTAGTGTAGCTGTGACACATGGGATGCGGTGTGTGGGGTATGGTGTGTTGAGTGCCGTGCCCCCTATCTGCAGTATCAGGTATGGACTGTCCACCTGACCTTGTATGTGGCCTCATCAATACATGTGGCCGTGGCACATGTGGGAATCCTTAGTGGGATTGTGTGCCATCATTGTGTGTGTGAGCGATGTGCTTGCATTGCCCTGAGTGGCATGCACGTTAGGTGTTGCAGGATGTGTCCATGTCAGCCAGACATGTGTGGGGGCCCTCCGTTTTGCAAGACACAGTGTGGTGTGGGTGGACAGCTATCACATACTCCATGGGTGTGGTGGGGTGTCTGGGGGGATGAGTGGAGCACTGCTGGGTATGGGGTTGCACAGTGTGTGGGGGTATGGGAATGCATGTGTGGCACTGCGGGACATGTATAAGGGCTGATCCCAGCTGTTGTGGGGGTTGTGCTATGTGCATATGGGTGTGGCGATGTACCGTCCAAGGAATGGTGAGGGTGGGTGGGGTATCCCCACTTTATGTGGGCCCGACAGAGTATTAAGTGTGTGATGTGTGTTATGTTTATGCTGCCATTTGTTTGCGTCTACGTCATCATCCCTGTGTGTTAGGCCCTTCCCTGTCAGTGGTCTAGGATATGTCCCTGGATATGTAGGTGCATCCAGATGTCATATGTGTTTTGGTGGTGTGTGTGTGTACCCACAGGACACTGTGTTCTGGGCTAGTTATATGTCCCTCTTGTATGTCTCCCCCTGTCTCAATGTGTTTGGTGACTGGCTGAAGAGGTATGATGACTGGCTGTGACCTATATGCCAGGTACTATATTAGCAAGTAGATCTCAGGGGGTCAGACAATGCAGGCTTTTAATGAAGTACACACCCCAAATGGAGTGGGCACAAAAATAAATTAAATGTAAGCCCTCATAAGCCATATGTAAGGAAGAAACGCTAGACCATTCTGGATAGGGTTACTCAAGTAGTAGAGGCATCTGACCTCAGTTAGTCCCCCAACTATATATCCTTAGGAGTAGGAGTACTTAGAAGGACAGGCAAGCCCTGTAATCACATGAACTCTGCATACATCAGTGGCCAAACTCACTTATATGAAAGGTCCCAAGGGTCCAGCAACACAGCCAGACTTCACAGCACTAGAAAGTAAGAATGTAGAGATGATACCAGGAGGTTATCTGCATACTGTCAAATGATATCCCAATGTGGCTCATTACTGTTACAGTACTGCTCATGTATGCTGTGCTTCACGTTTATTACAGTGGGATATCATTAGCCACTCCTCAGATAGGTCCTTTACATTACTGTTACATTGATGATCTGTGGTGCTGTAAATTGTTGCTATGCAGTTTAACCCTCTGGGCTTTGCATGTCTGTTGTCTGGACCATGGATGTATGCAGTGCTGAATCAGATATGGGTCTTGTCTGCCACGTCCCCTGCTTCACCATTGCTTTGCGGTCCTCGAATACGCTCAGGACTGTGTCTATTATGCACGCAGGTCCAAGTACCTGTCACACACACCCTGTACCTACCCTACCATGTGCTGCTGTGTCATCACCCCACAGTTGCCTGTGTTAGGGCACGCATGCTCTCAGGACATAGTCCCCCACCATTCCTCTCCATGTGCCATATGTGCTTGGGCATGCCCTGTACGTGTGCTGCATATCTACTACTACTACTCCTACTACTACTACTAAGCATTTTATAGGGCACTACCAAGCGCACGCATCACTGTGAAAGTGAACACACAAAAAGACAATCCCTGCTCAGTGGAGCTTATAATCTAAATAGACATAGCACTAACAGGTGTGGAAAGAGGTTTGGAGCAGGAGCAAAGAGACAGGAACAGCGGAGACAGGACAAAGGATGGTGGTAGGAACACTTGTGAGATGCAGACAGAAACGTGCAATTTAAAAGGGGTGGAATGGCGAACAGCACACTCATGAGCCAAAGGCAGAGGCAAAGATATGAGCTATCAACCCAAGTGTGAGGATGCAAAAAGAAGATTCCTGATGCCTAGACAAAGGGCATTTATTCCAAGAGTAAGGAGCAGCAAGGTGTAAGGTGCATACCTACCTGCCTGTGGATGGGTGGTGTCCAGCGCTTCTGGCAGTCCACACAGGTAGATAGGCCCAAGACGGTCTGCTAGCTCCTGCTCCAGGGGTGTGAGAGTTGGGGCAAAGGGGGCACCCCCACCGGTGCCAATGGCATGTTGCCTCTCAGCCACCATATGTGCACGCACACCACACTTAATGTCATTGAATCTCTTTCCCAGGCTGTCTGGGTCCCTGGTTGGTCCCCCGGCTTGGGCTACGGCCTCCTGCACCTCCTCCCACATGTGTGTACGTGTTGCCACAGTGGTGCTGTTGCTCAGCCGGCCATAGAGCACCTCATACCGCTCCAACACACTGGCCAGCAGGATGTGGTTTTCTTGCTGACTGAATCTCACAGCCCTCCTCCGTTCCTCAGCTGGCACCAGTTTGCACCTTTGTTTGGCACTGGGTAGCCCTTGTGTGGGCTGGGACACACCCGATAGGCCTGCAGCCATCACCAAAGGCCCAACACTCCCTGCCATCTCTGGGTCCAGCTGAACATGTACCCCTCTCTTCCCCTCCTGCCATGTCCTGCTTCTCCTTCTCCCTGCCCTATGTGCCCTCTCCCTCCCTGTCACACATCCCTGCTCCTCGGCTCCTCTGCCACACCTCATACCTGTTCCTCGCCCCACCTCCTCTCCCTGCTGCCTGCTCCTCAACTCTGCTCCTGTCTCTCTAGACTGTTCTTTGCCTCCCCTCCTCTCTCTCTCTCACCTGCTTTGCCACACACCTCTCCATACCAAACCTGCCTCTGACACTCTCCACCACCACTCACGACCCAACCACTCTCCATGATAAACCTGTCTCCGACACTCTCCTTGCTTCACCAACAGCGCATGTCTTCTCTCCCTCGGCTACACAAACCCCTCAATGTGAACCAGGTGTGCAGGTATATTTATAGGTTATTTTACGTTGTGCGCATTGCGCATGCTCAGTGGCATGAGCGTGTCAGCTGCACGCATTGTGCATGCACCACACAGACATGGATGGTGCACGCGTGGAACACCATGTTACACATGCGCTGTGCGTGAGCATGAGGCTTGGCACATGCGCCTAACATCACGCAGCACATGCGCATGTCTCACGCTCACGCACAGCGCATGTGTAACATGATGTCCCATGCGTGCACCTTCTGCGTATCTGCGGTGCATGCGCAATGCGTGCAGCTGATGCCCTTGCGCCACTGAGCATGCGGAACACGTGCAACGTAAAGTAACCTATAAATACACCTGCATACCTGGTTCACGTTGAGGGGTTTGTGTAGGCGAGGGAGAGAAGGCATGTTCTGTTGGTTGTTGGTGAAGCAAGGAGAGTGTCAGAGGCAGGTGTGTCATGGTGAGTGGCTGGGTCTGTGAGTGGTGGTGGGGTAGTGTGGCTGGGTTGGTGTGTGGTGAGGGAGGTGTGTGGCTAGGTTGGTGAGCTGTCTGTGTTAGAGTGAGAGGAGTTGGAGGGGCGGAGTTTATGGCGGGCTTTGTGGTTGCTGCATGTGCAGTGGGAGGTGAGCAGGGGCTGTGGTTGCCTGACGGGGGAGATGGTGTCCATGGGGCTGAGGCACAGGGCATGGGTGTAGTCCCACTGCAACACAGACCTGCAGCTGTGGGGGCAGGCCAGGCAGGGGCTGTGCCTGCACGGTTCAGGAGGCGTGCAGAGTTGCAGGCTTGACAGACTCGCCTCTACAGGCCCAGGGCCCAGCTCCAGGGCATGCGTGAGGGCCAGGTCATCTTCCTCTACCTCCTGAGCATGGGGGCTATTAGGGAGCTCTATGAGGATCTAAGACCTGACCTCAAGTCCCTGATTGGTCGGTCACATGCCATACCGGGTTTGGTCAAGCTCCTTGGTGCCCTACATTTCTTTGCCTCTGGCTGTTTCCAGTCATCTGTGGCCGCAGTGGGTGGCATGAGCCGCCCCACCTTCTCACGCTGTCTCCACCAGGTACTGAGTGCCATGATCAGCCGGGTGAGGAATTATATTGCCATTCAAAACCCTAGGCAACAGTGGGGGACCCTGAACCAGGCCTTTGAGGCGTTAGCCGGGATGCCACATGTGATGGGAGCTATTGATTGCACACATGTTGTCCTGGTCCTGCCTAGAGACAGGGAGGTAGTGTTCCGTAACCGCAAACACTACCATTCCCTGAATGTTCAGGTTGTATGTGATGCAAATATGCATATTCTGAATGTGTTCCCTAGGTTTGCAGGGTCCACCCATGACTCCTATATCCTGCATCACTCGGCACTATTCAGACAATTTGAGGCAAGCCAGTATAAGGACTGTATACTGCTGAGTGTGTATTTCTCATCTCTGACATGCACATGGTGATGCTGTGACTAACCATATGTACACATGTCTGTCTTTGAGGTGTATTCCTAGTTGTATGTGCGTCTCATCTGTCTGTGTGTGATCTAACATTGGGGGGGGGGGGGGTAGTGCCCTCCAGCTCTACCTTGCTACGGTGCTGTGTGATGATGGTAGAATGGATGCTAGCATTTGTGTCGTGGTTACAGATTATGTTGATAGCAATCCCTACACCTTCCCCTTGTTTTGTGTGTCATAACTTCACAAGCTCTCAAGCACCATATCCCTGTCCAAATTAATGAGGATCTGGAGGATGATCCTATGTGCCCTCCTGTGCATGGCCGAGGTGACACACGTGAAGGGACAGCAGTCAGGCGGCAGGTGATTGAGGATGTTTTCTCATGTAAATACTGCATATGTTCCCACATACATTTGTTTAGATATGTGTGTACTACTACTACTAGTGAACATTTGAATCCCAGTAGCAGTAAGTTGCAACACTGCACTGACATATAACAGACACTGCCTGGCCATCCCAGCTTACAATCTAGTCATGACTGAAACGCAGAAGATGCGAGCAGGGCACAAGAGCCGGTGGAGGTGGATTATGTGTATCATGGGTATTAGGCTTGGTGTTAAGCTGTCACACATGATTTGTGGCTGATTGGGATAGGGGCTGCTGTACAGCCACAGGTAGTTAGTTTGAGGCTTTGGGTGCAGCAAGGTGAAAGGCGTGTAGTATGGGGTCAGCAGTAGGAGAGTGGCCCATAGATGGGACCAGTTGCCTAGACGTGTGTGTTTCACATTTTGTAATATGAGGTGATGGATTGGTTGGTATGCTCTGATGAGCATGGACTGAGTGTTAGTTGTTTCTGTGTAGCGCTACATGTGACATGTAGCACTATATACATGCTCTGTAGTAGTTGGATTACTGGTAGTTGAGATCAGTAAGGGATGTTACTGCAACACCACAGTGTACCTGGATGAATAGGTCAGCAGGAGAGCCTTGACATGGATGTGGAGACGGATAGGGAGCCTGTGAGGTGTCCAGACAGGGGGTGTATTATTGCCATTATGTGTGTGGCTGTAGAAAGGCCATGCAGTGCAGTGTTGCATGTTTTCTGACAGACAGAGATGATTCAAAGCCAGATCAGCAAAGTGTGGGTTACAGTAGGCAAGCCAGGAGCTGATTTGGGAGTGGATTTGGATTTTAGTTGTGTGTTCAGGGAGGACTGGGGAAATATAGTTGATGACATCTAGACAGAAACCACATGCCTCTTCTACAAGCTGGGTATGTGTGTAGAGGAGGAGAGTGCAGTTCAAGACAACACCTACATTGAGGACCCAGGAGAAAGGAGGTTATGGCCACACACACAAAGATGCTCAGATGGGAGGGGAGGGTTTAGGTGCACATATAGGATATCCATGTTTTGCCAGTATCGATTTCACACAGTGGGATGACATGCAGCCATCAATGTCAGTTGGCAAGCAGACATCGGACTGTGGTTTGGCAGACATGACTCAGGGGTGGAGACATATCTTTGCAACTCATCAGCACACAGCTGATAATGTACGTCAAGGGATGAGATAGCCAAAGCAAGGAAATCTATATCGACAGAGGATAAGGAAGTAGCCCCTGGATATTCCCCTGTGGTGCAGGAACTGACAGCGGGGTATCAGTGGACATTGAGACACCAGAACACACACAGAAGGGGCAGGGGGAGCAATATAGGGGATGCAGGATAGTACTGCGGCCTTAGAGCCGAGAAGGGACATGGTAGCGAGGAGACAGATATGTTCAACAGTTTTATGGCAGCAGAGAGGTGGGGAAGGGGACAGACAGAGTACGGGCCCTTGTAGTTTGCCACACACACTTCAGTGATAACGTTAGCTTGAGGGGAATCTGTAGAGTGTGATGGGGCACAGTCAGTCTGTAAAGGATCTTGGGGGATCTGCGAGCTGAGGACGTGAAGGTGCAGTGTGTATTGCACAGCTCCAACATGACATATGTATGTTTCTCTTGTGTTCTTCAATCAACATGACATACTTGGTGACCCTACAGATGCTGTGGTGCCTTGGCAGCTGACTGTAGGTCATCCAACATGCAGTAGTCTGAAGTAGGTCGACCTATAGCTAATTTGTCTGTGACGACAGTCAGGGGGAGCACATGTCTGCAGGGATCTGCCATATTGTACTTATGTTGTTGTTCACCTCTTTGCCCTGCACCCCCATACCCCATATTATGCTATTGGCACACATATCCACATGTGTTCCTGGCCGGTTCATCTTCTCCAACACTGTCTCTGGGACACATACAATAGAGCTGTGAGTGTGTGTAGGTCCTAGGTGTTCAGCTAGTGGGCTGCACATACACCCTTCCCTGACATTGCAGCATCAGCCAACAGCAGTGTATCATTGCATTTGACAAGCCTTTATCTCCAGTAATCGCCAGTTGTGCACATACAGACCATATGCTACTGCTGGCATGCTTACCTTAGCATACTGTGTGGGTGTGTGTTTTTGGGTTGGCTGTGTGATGATACAGCGTGCAAGCATTTTGCATTATCATGTGGTGTGAGGGGTCTGTACACCTGGGGAGAGATGGTGGCTGTGCTATCTCTACCTTACTGCTGTTTACCTTGTGAACATTGTGGCCATGTGTTGTGTGTTGTGAGCTGACCTATCTCTTGTGTGCTGACAAACCACTGTGCAACAGCATTTTTGCATCACAGATATCGCCATAATGTGGACATGCATCAACAGTGGCTGGACATGGGGACATGGTGATTCTACACATTTCAATGACATATTCTACCTTCACTGTGACGTGTTGTGGCCTTTGAGAACCTCAAGGGAACCCAAACAGACACTTGCTGCAGACACACGGTAGGTTGCACCTTTGGTGTTTTGGAAATGACGTCAGCCTTTACATGTTAATGATTTACTGTTTGTTTCATGGACATTTCATGTGGAGTCTCTGTATACAAACGCTGATGCACATGGGGTGGAGCTGTGAAACGTCTGTGTAACATGGGCATGAACATGACCATACCATGTGACACCCTCATTTGCAGTTCCAATTCCAAATGTCCATAACATGCACTGTGTTCTGTGTTGTGATCATGTTATGTTTGCCTGTGTGACGTTTCATTACATACATATTGATGCAATTTGGGCTGATGTTGCAAGCAGCATACCAATACATTGTTTATCCTCTTCTGACACAGGGCAGATGACACACAAAGCACATCTACTACAGGGCATCCGGCATCACCATCACCCACCTGTTAGAGGACACAACAACACCATGGAACTATCCCTGGGACATGGTGCCATAGAATGTTTGACCTCTGCGAGTGGGACACATGCCTAGGATAGACATTATTGTTGGACTGCTACTTTGGCCATGACAGGCCTGTCCAACACACCGTTTGCTGCCGTGCTCTGGCTCAGTGTCCTGTTCATCGCAGGAGACACACCTGACCTTTCCAGTACTGTGGCATATTGGGATGTCACACTTGACTATGCATGCCCAGGGTTTCAAGGACAGTCTTCACGGGACTTGTTGGGTTGCAGACACCCTTTGCACTGTGGACACTGTGTACAGCTCCCCACATGTGCAGCTGGGACTGACATTGTCGCTGTATGTTGTGCATCCTTCTGACATTGTGCTGTTGTGTTTTGCCCATGTGTGTGATATGGGACGCAGGATACGCGCATCTGTTTGGTTCAACACGAGCATACAGCCATGCGTGTGGCACAGGGGGAACACAGGAGAGGTCCTCTTGTCCATGTCCGCCTACCCTCCACTTGGACATGACACAGTATTTGCCACCACACTACTTTACTGCACACCAACATCTTGGATTGATGTTTGCACTCACCAAGGGTGTTACAGTGCATGTGTGGCATCACTGTATCATGTTTCAACGTACACGGTGCATGTGCATGTGACTGACTATTTTGTTGCAACGCAGCATGTGTCAATATGGCTTCTGTGTGGGCTACTGTAACATGTTTGACCTTTCTTTCCACCTCTATATACAGGTTATTATGTTTGTTTACTGTACAGACGTGAGGTTCTGCATTGGTTTACAAACCTAGCATTGCATGTGTGCACAGTCCTATTTATCCCCTGAGGTTCCAGCAGTCACATTGCCCCGTTATATTTGGAGTGTGGCAGTGTGTGTGTCCGTTTTCCTACTTCATTTGTGCATTCCATGTACTGTGATATATGTGTACAGACACTGTATCCACACCAACCAGTGCAGGGGGACCTTCTGCATAGTGTTATGTCTGCATGTTTTTGCAGTTTGTTTCATTTGAATTTTCTGTGTTCATGTGCCTCTGATACCTGTTAGCATATCCTGATTTTGCATTTGATGATTGTTTTGGGTTACATTGTTGCTACTTTGATTCCTATATCAGGCATTATGTGACAGCTGTAACATATATTTCAATATCTATGTTTACACTTTCTTACGTCTAACAACATATGCTGTTTCATTTGTGTGTCTCCTGTGTTGGGAGACAGATATGTTTTTATAAACAGATCATGATGGATGTGTGTTGGGCCCTCATCATGCACCGCCTACTGTCTGCATGCACACATATGTAATTAACGCATTTGGGGCTTGCAGCAACATGTGGGGGGTGGGGGAAAATGCATACTGCACACCATGCACCTAATGCACATTATCTCTCCTGCCCATCATCTGTAGACGGGCCAGTGACTTTTCTGTAACATGTGGGTTGCTGCTCTGCAAAATGTATTTTTGATTTTTCCCTGTTATCCAATCACCTTGATATTATGATAGGTGGTATCTACACTATCTCTGATGATTAACCAAAATAAAAATATGTGTTGGACATACATTTGTCTCTGCTGCTGCTTGAACACACTGATACATGTATTTAGTGATTTCCTGGTCATGTACATGGCCCAACTGTGCTCACATCCTTGTACGGTGCCAGCTGTCTATGTGCCAGCTGTCTGCCACATCACTGTGTGTTATAGGTTCCCATACACACATTCTCTTTGAGGTAATATCTTTGCATTGTGCTTGGTGTGGTTGTTTGGGATAGTGTTTAAGGACTTGTGTTTTGTAACACCATAGGTTACAGGTTTGATTCCCACATGTTTTTTTTTTGTGTTATGCTAACCTGACCATGAGCTAACTACAAGGTTCATCACCTATCCACACACCCTTCCACCTCTTCACTGTACACCAAAGTGTGCCCTCTGTGCTGCCTATCCATCACATATTAGCTGTTACATATGTCTCTTTTTTTGTAGCATTCATATAGATAGTCTGTTTGGGGGATTGGCATTGCTGTGGTTTAGCTGGTCTGTGGTACACCTGTTTGCAGGTTCAATTCTCACATACTCCTGTTCTGTTCCATATTTTGCCCTGCTCCACAGGTTATCCCTTGCCACCCTTTGGGTTTAGGTTCTTTCCTCTTTTGCATGCTGTATCCACTGCATAACATTTCATTGTGTGTGTGCATGTAGTTATATGTGGTTCTGGTCCCAATTACAGACTGTGATTTGAGCTGTACACACCAGATCTGCATATGCATTCCATCATGGTTACTGTTGGAGGTTTGCCTATCCTAGCAGCCAGCAGGCTTCTTGTGTGATGCCATGCAGTATTCTTGTATGCAGCCTTTGTTAATGATCTCACGTTGGTGGTGTAGCCTACCTGTTTGTGCACTGATATTTGTGCTACTGGTCATAGGTTTGATTCCTCTCTGTTCTCTTTCATTTGTATGCCTGTCCTGCACAGCTACTCTTCATTCCTGTAAAAGTCATATCTGTGCAGATCTGTGCTGTTAGCACATTGTACCCTTATCACAGTTGCCAACCATCCTTCTGTCCTTCTATGTGTGTCTGGCAGCTGTGTGCCATCCTGCCCTGATGTGCAAGCTCCTACCCCATGTCCTGCACTGGTACACGTTTCTGCATTGCAGCTGTTCCTGGTTGCCTCTCCTGTGTGTGCTGTGCATGGCACTGCTACTCCTCTGTCCTCCTGTCATTGCACCTATCCTGCCACCTCTACCTCCTCTGCTGGACACATCTTCCCATCCTCTGCAACACACTGTCATAGTTGCATGGTACATTACCATAACCCTGTGCAAACTGCCACATGGGCTGAACGCAGATTTGTCTGATCCATCAGCTCAGATCTACTTCCTTCCATCACCTGTGCATTGTCTTTCCTTGGTGCTCTGTGCAATGTTAGGGTTACATCTGTGTTTGGCCCATACCTTTCTCGCTTTTCAACTTGGCGAACCTTACTGCCCTTGGCCAACATTTCTTGAGTGCCCTATACATCCTTGGGGCATCTTTAGCCACACTTAGGGCTATGTTTACTAAATCGCGTTAGTGCAGTTCGCGGTAGGAGCCGCGGTAGTGAAAGAAACCCCAAATAAGGACATGGGCGGTACATCGTTACCACTACCGCGCGGTAGCAAAATTAACGAGCGCTACCGGGCGCCGTGCCACGTTACAGCGCGTTAAGCATAAGAAGACGTACAGACACAAAGCACTGAAACAGAGCTGTAGCACAATGGTTACGGTACTGACCGCTGTTACAGGCAGCATGGGTTCGAGCCCCCAGTGTGCCTAACACAGAAGGCTATCTCAGGCATCACCCTGTACATTACAGAAGGAAAGAGGAGGCATGCTTTTCGTTACGCTGAGTATTGGTGTCAGAAAAACACCCTCGGAATGTGCCTAGCCACGTACGTTGGTACGTGCGTAGCGACGCGCGTACATTCGTGCGTGGGTACGTGTTTGCTTACGTGCGTGGGTACGTGTGTTTTTACCAGTGTGGGCATCTTATATTACAGACTTTGTAGGGCGTCCTGCACCTATGCATTATGCTAACAGATGTACGTGTGATGGCCTATGGCTTATCAGAGCCTGTGAGCAGGTGCTGGTGTTTCACAGGGTTGGATTGGGCCAGTCACACCCATGATGCACTGCACATGCAAAGCAGCTGTCCACAGATACACACCATGGGGAATGCACCCCCACAGCACCTCGGCCTGGTAGGGGGTACCGACTGTGTGTTGTACTGGCACAGAGCAGCTACACACCGTCACATTGTGCGGGTACTGTGCTCACCCTGAGGGTGCAGTGAGGCGCCCAGCACTAGGTCCACAGCACCGGCCATAGCGCAGGTCCAAAGCAGTGTTACTGTGTGAGATAGGTAGTTTCTGCAGGAACACCTTGGACATCTCTGTCTGTTTCAGTCAGGTACAGCCCCCATGCACCACCACCACACCCCTCCCCCAGGGCTGAGGGAGGCAAACAGGGTCTCCTATCAAAAGATCCACAGTCTACCGTGCTGCAACGGTGGCAGTAGAGGGGAACATGAACCCCAGTCCTGCTGGGGAACAGACACCCCCCAGGGCAGTCAATGCAGCTCTGTACACAGCCATAACACAATAGCAGACAGACATTAGGCCTGGATATGGTATGCTGCACCCCACCACTATCTGATATTCCCCTGGTGCAAGCCATCAGCCACTGCACCCTACAAGCCACTCCATCACAACACCTACCAGCTGCAAACAGTCTGCTAGTGCCCAGTGGAGATGCCTGCACCCAGAACTGGGATGTCAGCATACACAGCAGGCAGATACATCAGTGACTGGGCCCCAGAAGGAAACCCATATGTATCACATGAGAGAAATACTAGATAGCACTATGGGAGTGCCTAGCCATGCTGTGGTCACTGCACAGTCAGGGTGAGAGTGATCTCTCAGCAGGATATACTGAGGTCACCCTGTCTGTGTAGTTGGTGGCCGGGCACTACAATGTGCCTGTCACTGCCCTATGCCCTGTGCAGATGCACCCTGGCCAGGCCACCCTGTCCGGCCTATACCCATGGTACCTTGCTCCTCATTATGCACATTGGCAGCCCAATACTGGCAACAGTGCTGGCAGTGTGGGCTGTTGAAGGTGTTTGCAGCCACCACACACTGGATAGACAGACAGCCACCCCCACACCTATGCCAGCATTGTGCTACTATAGAGGTGGTCAGCAGCCATACCACCACACCAGTCCTGGGCATAGTACAGGCATGGATATGGTACACAAGACTGTTGGGGGGTCACTCCCCAGGGTTGTGAACACTGTCAGAGACCAGACCTGCAGCACACACCGCAGACATCAGAATGATTGTTATGGTGGAGCTCAATGAGCAAAATGTGCTTAACGTAGGAATTGATATCTGCCAGTTATCAGAGGAAACGTTTGATAGCTGTGTACCATATACCCAGGTGTAGGGTGGCATTGCTAAGGTATGCAACTGCTAGTATTGGGAGATACAGGCAGGGCCCAATGTCTTGCCTCTCCAGCTGGCATTGGCCAATGGGGCCTGTGGGTGGGTGTGTGGCCCTGTTGGCTGCTGCTTTACGGCAGAGTTCCCCAACTCCAGTCCTGGTGTTCCACACATTGTTCGGGTTTTCATGCTGTCTCTCATAAATATGCATGAGCTGCATCTGCATACCATGGGGGTGGTGCATAGCTATGCAGCACAGGCATCTTTATTAGAGGCAGCATGACACCGGAATGTTGTGGGGCCCTCCAGGACTGCATTTGCGGGACTCTGCTATAGGTAATGTGCCTGTTTCTGGTGTCTGTGTTTGGTGTGGTAAAATATAGGCCATGCGTATGTTCTCTGCACTACAGGAGTGTCTTTACTATCACTGTTTAGTGGTGGGTAGAACTATGGGGACTGGGTTGGCAGGAGCCCCAACTGGGATTTGAACCTGTGACCCTCTGGTCTTACAGGCACTGGCTGTGTCTGTTGCATCACACTGTGGCCACAGAGACTGTGCAGTCCCTGGAGTTAGTTAAACCGGCCTGACGAGTCAGAAACCCTGCTCTGCAACAGGTTTACTGTGGCCTCATTTACCTTGTATGCAGACAAAGGTGCACATAAACCGCAGAAATGACCTCACAAAAGGGGCACACACCCTTAACCAAGCTGGGCAACAATGATATCATTGGGAAACATTACACCACACACCCAGGACAGCTCCTTTACAATGTAATGCTCTTTGCAAGGGTCTGCGGAGCGTAGACCCTTCCACACATCATTTCCTTTTATTTTGGTGCTTTCCAGGGAGTGTTGTTCCTTGTTGCCCATTGCTATCACTGTTGCCCAGCTGAATTCTGCTTTTTAAAATGTTTCTTGTGGTCATTTTTAACGTTTTATGTGATATTTTGTTCTGTGCACATGTATCACACTGCTCACGTTTTGTGGGTTTCCCCGGTTTTCTGTACATTGCTGACGTAAATGGTTTCTCTTCCCTTTAAATGCCTTTAACGACAGGTTTTCATTTGCGTTGGAGGTGAGCTCTGACACTCCGCGCGTTAGTATGAGGGGAGCCTCTCTCCGCCCACTCTCCGCCCATTGACCCCTTCTCTCCGCCCACTCTCCACCTTCTGCGCTGTTTTAACGCGCCGCGGAGCTTTACGATCGTTAACTACGGTTACCGCGCGTAGTATGACGTTAACGGTCGTTAGCGCGTCGGTACGCGCGTTATACGGCACTTACGGTCGTTAACGTCATACTACGCGCGTTATTCACGTTTAGTAAACATAGCCCTTAGATTCAGCTAGCTTATGGAGCGCCTAATATGGTGCCTTGGGGGTTGACAACCTTTCAACATGCCCTCTGGGGCACATTATAACCCACCTTGGCTGACGTGGTGGTTTAGGATGTGCCTTCTGGTGCGCCATAAAGGGTGCATTAGTTTATGGCACTGAGGTGCAGGTATTTTTAGCTGGCAGCACAGATTGTTGGACTGTTACGAGCAGGAAAAGGAACTGCCTTGGTAACTCTTATTCATTAAGCCCACTGGGGGAATTGAACTCATGACCCCTGCTCCAGCAGTTACTGCATTAACCAGTGTGCTACACCTCTATTGCTGTGATTATAGGTCAGCATGCGAAGTTAAGGTTAACGCGTGGTAACGTGCGCGGCTTCCTCTATCGCGAGATAATGGACATGGCGCACTTTATCGCGTGATAACCCAAGCTTGCTACCTTAAGACCGGAACGTCCACTCCTTATATGGCATCCTTCACATTATCGCTGCAACTAGCACCGGGAACATTAAGACAGTTTAGTAAACATACCCCTTAGTTTTATTCTTCATTCCTTTCCTTATGATTCCTAGCAATTTATTTGCCTTCTTGGCTGCTGCTGCACACTGGGCAGAGGGTTTCAACATGTTATCCACAATGACGCCTACATCTTTTTCTTGGGCGGTGGTTCCTAATGTGGAATCTTGCATCATGTAACCATAGTTTGGGTTATTCTTTCCTAGGTACATAACTTTGTACTTGTCCACATTAAATTTCATCTGCCATTTGGATGCCCAGTCTTCCAATTTATCAAGATCCTCTTGCAACTTTCCACAATCCTCAAGGGTTTTAACAACTTTAAATAGTTTTGTGTCATCTGCAAATTTGATAACCTCACTTGTTATTCCCTTTTCCAGGTCATTTATGAGTATGTCAAAAAGCAGCAGACCCAGCACAGATCCCTGGAGTACTCCACTATTGATCTTTCTCCATTGGGAAAATTGTCCATTTAGCCCTACCCTCTGCTTTCTATCTTTTAACCAATTCCTGATCCACAATAGTACACTACCGCCTATCCCATGACTTTTTAGTTTTGCCAAAAGTCTCTGATGAGGGACCTTGTCAAAGGCTTTCTGAAAGTCCAGATACACTATATCAACTGACTCACCTTTGTCTACCTGTTTATTCACACCTTCAAAATAACATAACAGATTAGTAAGACAAAATCTTCCTTGTCTAAAGCTATGTTGGCTGTCTCCCATAAAGCCACGAATATCTACATGTTTAGTAATTTTGTTCTTTATGATAGTTTCTACCATTTTTCCCAGTACTGATGTCAGGCTCACCGGTCTGTAGTTTCCAGGATCACTCCTGGAACTCTTTTTTTTTTTTAAACGTTTATTTTCATTTTACAACAAGCAAAAAGAAACAACACACCAAAGGAGACAAATACAAGCATACAATAAGGAAAAAGCAACCCCAATTACCCCCCACCCCTATGCTTCTTCTCTAAGCTGATAAGTATCATCATATAAGCGCTTACAAACAACAGTAATTGTACAGCAAAACAAACAGAAATAGTATCTGCGATACAGATTGATCATGTGACAGAGATTTACACAGATTTAAACAGTCAGATGAGAGCATTTAGCAGTTTGAACATAGTCGTTGAGCATCTTCCATTTAGACAAGTGGTGGGGGGTCTGAACGGAAGAAGCTAACATACGAGGTATTTGCTCATATTTACTGTAGAGACAGACATGATTCCACCATTCATTGGGGCTCAGATGGGAGCTATTTTCCAGTATTTCGTAATTAGGGAAATAGCTATGCCCCAAAAAACCAAGCACGGGGATGTTCACCTTGCGTAGTGACATGGAATGAGAAAGATATGGCAGCATGATCTGAAATATGGAGAGGATGAATCCTAGCCGTGTCCACTTGGGATATCAGTGCTTTGGAGATAAGAAGAAAATCTATTCTAGATTATGAGTGATGGGGGGCTGAGAAAAAGGTGAACTCTAAGTCGGAGGGGTAAAGCAGCCTCCATATATCTACTAACGCAAGATCTTTCATCAGAGCTGTAAGGGTATCAAGACTCTTGGGTGGACCACTCGTTCTAGGCGGCAATCTATCTATCAAAGGATCAAGTACTTGGTTGAAATCGCCGCCAAGTATTAACGGAGTATTGGCAGAGGCCTGTGCCAACTGCGCAATACTTGCATAGTAAGCAGGGTTATCCACATTCGGAGCATAAATACAAATACACGTGAATTCACTATCTCCAACCTTAAGGTGTGCACGGGCCCATCTACCCTCCTTATCAGAGCTAGTATCCATTACAGTAGCTTGCAAAGACTTCTTAACCAAGATGGTTACCCCACGGGAGAGTAGGCAGCCACCATGTAAGGCTTAGCATTAAGTTTCAGTGTTTCAGCGGAGTTTAAATGCGTTTCCTGAAGAAACACTAAATCAGCATGCTCATGATTAAGATAGCTAAGGATTTTCTTTCTTTTGATTGGACTATTGATGCCTTTTACGTTCAGCGATAAGATCTTACATAAGGCCATTCAGAAGGGTTAAAAATTCTGAAAAAGAACATGATAACGCACATAATTTCACAATGTCCCTCATATTAACTGTATATGGTTGTACACATGACATGATAGAAAATAAACTAATGAAAAACAATGAAGCGCCCCATATAAAAAAAATAAGCACCGAAGTGCATTAGAGAAGAAGCAAAACCCCAGAAATTACTGGCGACCATATGTCTGCGGGGAGAAACCCCAGAGAAGGCCTAAATTGAAACATATAACCTATATAGCTGTGCATGTTCCGAATCCAACCGAGGTGCACATCATGGAGGGATAGGAGACCAAGAAAGTTATATATAGAAAGAAAGAAAAGTCCAGGCAGTCTCTGTTCCAGGCTGTGGTCACCGCGTCGGGCCATTCAAAATGGCGGGCAGATCCGGCGGAGTACAGATCCAAGTTGTTGGATTAGCGCATCTGGTCTGCTTCTTTGGAATCTAAAAATGTTGCTAGTAGATCAGGATCTTCGAATGTTCTAGTTTGGTTATGGAGAGTCACTCTGAGCTTCGCTGGATACAATAGGCCAAAGCGAGCCTGTAGCTGTTGAAGTCTAGGGCGAAAAGCAAGGAGTCTCTTCCGACGGTCAACTGTGGGCTTTGCCAAGTCAGGGAAGAAGGAGACTTTATGACTTTCATACTCCAGATGATGATTCGCCCGGGCAGCATTTAGAATTTGCTCAACTTGCTGATATCTCAGTAATCGAAAGATGATAGGCCGGGGGGTCGTCCGATTGAGCGCCATGTTGGTAGGAACACGATGTGCTCGGTCAATTTCCAGATCTCTGTGAAAAGTGATCTTCAGCAAGGAGGGAAGAGTTTTGACCAGGAATTCTCTTATATCTCCTGCTTCCGCCCCCTCCGGTACTCCAATGAGCCTTACATTGTTGCGACGGGCTCGATTATTGCTATCCTCTAACTCTTTTTGAAGATTCTGTATCTGACGCTCAGCCTTGTCCAGTTTCTCCAAGCGCACCGCGTGCGAGTCGAGGACCCCCGCCATGTTGTCCTGCCGTAGTGAAAGACCTTCAAGCCGGTCCTGAAGCATACCGAAGTCTTCTCGCATGGCTCGGAGCGCTTCTCCGTTGGACTGTACCAGTTCCTTCACACCGCGTATTTCCTCCAAGATCTCCTGTTGCATTTCGGGGTTTTCCCGAAGTGGAACTATCTTTTGTGGGGAAGACAACTCTGTTTTGGAGCGTTTTCCGTGTGAAGAAGAGGGAGACCCGAAGTCTAAGCGCGCTGGTTTGTGGGCCGCCATCCCCCCCGAGGTACCCCGGTAAGTTCGGAGCAAAATATTAAGTTTATGTAGGTATTAAGTCAGGATTCTGAGTAGGCCTCTCGGGAGCTTCAGCGCGAAGCGTCTAACCCGCTGGACATCAGGCTCCGCCCCCCCTCCTGGAACTCTTTTTAAAAATTGGTGTTACATTGGCCATCCTCCAATCTTCAGGTATTACAAATGATTTTAATGATAGTTCACAGATTACTGATAGTAGGTATGCAATCTCATATTTCAGTTCTTTCAACAATCTTGGATGTATGCCATCTGGTCCAGGTGATTTGCTGTTCTTCAGTTTATCAAATAGTTGTAATATATCTTCCTGGTGTGTCAATATTTCTTTCAATTCTTCTGCAGCATCTCCTTTAAGTACCATTTCAGTCATGGGTGACATTCCTACATCTTTCTCAGTAAAGACTGAAGTAAAGAATTCATTCAGTCTCTCTGTTATGGTCTTGTCCCTTCTTAGCTTTTATTTTATTTTTTATTCTGTGCTCTTTAGAATCAGTGTGGTTTACATATATACTAACAGGTACTTTTTATTTCCTTGTTCTTGAAGGGCTCACAATCTAGGTGTGCCTGGGGCAATGGAGGGTTGGGTGACTTGCCTGGGGCCATGGGGTTTGGCCCTGGTCCCTCTGGCCTGAGGTTGCTTGTCCCCATGCAGGAATTGAGCCCCTGGCCCTCTGGCTTGAGGTGGCCTGTCCCAACCACTGAGCCACTCTACCCCCCCCCCCCCAAAAGCCCCTCTATCATCTAATGGTCCAACTGACTCTCTCACAGAATTTTTGCTACGAATGTACTTGAAAACATCTTCATTACGTGTTTTT
This sequence comes from Ichthyophis bannanicus, assembly GCA_033557465.1. Classification (NCBI taxonomy): domain Eukaryota; kingdom Metazoa; phylum Chordata; class Amphibia; order Gymnophiona; family Ichthyophiidae; genus Ichthyophis; species Ichthyophis bannanicus. Next base: position 803,308,737 of record CM066035.1, on the reverse strand, counting down.
GCTTCCACAGCAAGCTTCTTCTCAAATTCTCTCTTTGCCTGCCTTATCAATGCCTTGCATTTAACTTGCCAGTGCTTGTGCTGTTTCTAGTTTTTGTCATTTGGCTCTTTTTTCCATTTCCTGAAAGATGCTTTTTTTGGCAACAACAGCCTCTCTGACCTCATTTTTAAACCATGCTGGCAGTTTTTTGGACTTCCACTTTTCTTAAAGCGTGGAATACAGCTGATCTGGGCTTCAAAGATAGTATTTTTAAACAACACCCTAGCTTGATGTAAGTATTTAACCTTTGCAACTTCTCCTTTTAGTTTTTTCTTAACTAATTTCCTCATTTTATCATAGCCTCCTATTCAAAAGTTAAAAGGTAGTACTGTGGATTTCTTTACCATCCCTTCTCCATTAATAAGTAGATGATAGCTATAAGAGACTGAGTGCCAGGGGATGGGTGAATAGAGGGGAGGGGGTGGGGTATAAGCTATTCAGCTGAGAAAAGCTGAACAAAAGTTCAAAAAAGGTACAAATTGCAAGCTCTGCTATGAGAGGACATAGGATGAGAGTAAAAGGGGATAGACTCAGGAGTAAAATGTGGAAATATTTCTTTATGGAAAGAGTGGTAGATGAGTGGAATAGTCTCCCAGTGGAGGTAGTGAACACAAGAACAGAATGTTTGTGTCTTTTCTATCTGACCTTTGACCCTTTGACTTCTTGCAGGAATACCGGCATTTGTTAAAAGGTCCGTTTTCAAGCGAGTCCGCTCATTCATCTCACTAGTGGCATGGACCGTGAGATATTGTGCATTTAGGTAAGTTTATAGCTTTCACAGTTCTTTCTGCTTTTCTCTTAATCTTGTTTTGTTTGTTTTTCACTGTAAGGATACTCTTTTGCTACTACCAACTCTGTGGGTCATGTTAATTGTCTCTTTAACTACTTTGCAGACTTAAAGCTGTTTGTTGGAGATCCCGCAGGTCTTTTTGCAAGACCGTCACGGTCATCGATTCTTAGAGATGTTTCGCCCTGTGACAGGTACTTTTATCTATATATCTTTGTGCTGTAAAGCACAATTTATATTTATGGCACAGAATGTTATTCTTTATATGTGCTTCATTACACCCTAGGTTGATACCCAGAGCTGATTCTAAAATGGCAGTACTCTTATTTCCACAAGAGTAAGTAACCTCTAAGCTGGTACTTACAGTAATAAGAATTTATTAGTTCTCCGTTGAGTATTATAACATGAGAGAACACTGCCCATTTTTGTTAATTGCTTGTATTGGCTCACATTTGTGGTACATATAGCTTTTTAAGGTTATTGTGCAAGACCTATCCTGCTGTCCTCTTCACCCCCACTATGGTCTCTTCCTAAACACTGCATGTAAGCGGGAGAGCTCTCATCACTACATTAGTAGATGCTTGTTTAGTAAATCGTTTTGATTTAGTTTTTAATGATCATGTTATTATTATGTTTATTCCCATTTTTGTTTATATTATTTATTTTTCTATGAGGCTTCACCCCCTGAGGAAGGTGCATGCTGAAACGCGTTGTGGTACACTGTAATAAAGATTGAACCTGCTGTTACTGACTCTCCGCTGTCTGTTTGCTGTGTTTTCTGGATGAGAGTTTGCTCTCCATTGGACTCCTGGTGGTGGACACAAGGACAGTATCTGAATTCAAAAAAGCAGGGACAAACACAGAGGATCTTTAAAGCAAAAAAGGGGGCTATTGTAGTTGATATGGAAGGACAGACTCGATAGGCCAAGTGGTCTTTTTCTGCGGTCACATTTCTATGTTTCTATAAACTCTCCTGATGTCTCAAAAATGTGCTGCCACCTGCTTTCGAGAGAAAAGTATGAACCAGAAATGACCACCTTGCTCCTCTGTATCTCTTACTGAGGGCCAGATTCACTAAAGCAGCAATCCTCAAGGACAACAAATGCTTTGTCATTTCTGGATATCCCTCATGCCTATTTATTAGGAAAATACTGAAAATTCAAACAATTTCGTGGCTCTGAAGGAGCATCAGTGATTACCACTGAACAAAAGGGTTGCTCCCGTTATGTACCTGTACTAAAAATGCTCAGTACTTTGGGCCTAAATTACTATCAAGATCTTTTTTACCCTTGGGCTCTTTTGCCCCAGTATTGGAAAAACAAAAGAACAAATAAATGACAGCAGCAAACTTCTAAATCCCAATAATGTATTATCTTTTTTACATAAGACTTACAAACTAGGAGCCTGATTCATTATCAGGCCCTTAGCCACCACAGAGTTAAAAGCGACACTTGGGAAGCTCTCTCATTAGCAACAAACCTTCTCTATGTGGCTCTTTGAATGGCTGGTCCTCAAATACCATGTCCTACTTGCTGTGACTCGCTTCTGGATCTTTCATCGGTTATGTCGTCCTTCAGGTCCTTACTCCCATTCTCTCACATTACGTTTTGTTCTCATATGCTTTTATGTGCAGTTTTGCATCAGATGTTTTCCAGCCTTTTCAAGTGGTTATATCTGTAATTAGAAAGCGGTGCCGGGTATTGATCAGTGCCTGTGCAGCTGTAAAAGCTTCACCTGTTGCCTGCTTTTCATTATCTATGTGCCGCTTTTCAGTATTTTTTTGTGCTTTATGTTTAGCGCTTCTGCAAATCACCAGCTTGACCTCTTGCAGATGGCTGTCTTCTATCGTGAAATCAGTTAGATCCTGCACTTCTTGGTACAAACTGTTACATTCTCATATCTTTCGTGTTAGGCCACTGTGAATTCGTGCGGTTTCTTCACTTTAAGCAATCTCCAAGGCTGTCCAAGGTCCGATGCTTGCCTGAACAGTTTTTCCCAGATACCTTTGTTTCTTCTTGGATTGGTTCCATAAAGCAGAAGCTGCAAAGCAATCAAGCTGTTAGCAGCGTTCAGCCAATGCCTCTGGCCTAAAAGATAGCACATGAACTATATTCTCATAATAGAGAGGGAATAAGGCAGCCAAGGGAAGAGACTAGGCATCATGCCCTTAGAAAAGTGATGCTGGATTACACAAAGTAACACACATTACGGAACTTCATTTTTTATTATTTGATTCATTCACTCTTAATGCTTAAACCATATGCTCTCCTTTTAAATTTTTCAGCTAGTCAGTAAACATTACTTCTCATACCAATTCTTGCAATATTTTATGTAGTAATGATGCAGGCTGCGTTGGGTTAACAAGCTGTGATCATGGCAGCCAAAGAAGACTAGTGGCTATATTTACATATTTATTTACCTACATATATATATATATTTACTTATTTATCTATGGGGTATGTTTACTAAACCTTCTTAATGTGCGCTCTGTGACGTTACCACGCGTTAAGGTGCCTTAAGGCGCGTTAATGGCGCTTTATCAGGCGCTCAGGTACCTTAGCGCGCGTTAACGCGCACAGCGGCGCAAATGAGCGCTGAAGGTGGGGAAAGGCTCCCGAAGGGCGGAGGAAGGCTCCCCAGGGGCGGAGAGAAGGGGTCAATGGGTGGAGAGTGGGAGGGGAGAGGCTCCCCGCACACTAACGATGTGAAATCCGAGGCTTAAAACTAACGCCAGTGAAACCCTGGCGTTAGAGCTGATTTAAAGGGCAGAGAAACCATTTATGTCAGCAATGTACAGTAAAACCAGGGAACCTACAAAAAAGTGATAAGTGTGATACATGTGCAAGGAACAAAAGTGCAAAGAAACATTAAAAATGACCCCAACAAAATATTAAAAAACCATAACCAAGCTGGGCAATAGTGATATTAATGGGAAACAACAAAAAGCACTCCTGAGAAAGCTCCAAAAAAAAGATATGAAGTTTGGAATTGTCTACGCTCCGTCCCCATACAAGGTGAATGATCCCACAGTGCAATTGCGCTCATCAGGGTTTCCCTCTCCATTGGACAGGTTTCCTATGGGGTGCACATGTTCCACAACAGCAGGGCGGGCATGTCGGAATGGGCAACTGGACAGATGCTGGGAAAGGGGACACAGAGGGCTGCAGCTGGCACATGCTGTACTGCAGCTGGGCCACAGTGTGGACTAGGGTGATGCCTAGGTGGCCCATAGGAATGCTGAAACAGTAGAGCAGCCAGACAGCAACTGATGAGGGCCCAGCATGGGCACGAGTGTGCTTCCCACAGTGTCACAGGGGATAGTACCCAGTAGGGACCCCCAAGGGCACAGAACAGTGGCAGGCGGTGCTGGGGGGAACCGTGGACACCTATGCAGGCACCCCTACCCCAGAACCCGCACCATAGGCAACCGCCTACCCGCACACTGGATGGCCTGAGACTGCGCTCCACCAGCACCACCAGCAGAAGGGCATGTCAGCAGGGTGGCAGAGGGGCACTGGTGGTGGAGGGGGCAGTGGCAGCTGCCCAGAGCAGACCATGGCCTAGCCCTGTGTAGGTGGGTGCCATGCACTGCAACAGACAGGCCCCGTCTGATGAACAGTCATGGTATCCCCAGGGAATGTACTGTCTCTGTGGCAACACAGTGGTGCAGTGCACACAGCCAGTGTGATCAGGAGCAGAAGGTCACAGGTACAAGTCCCAGCTGTGCTTCCTGCCAACCCTCCCCCCATTTTTTACCCACTACTAAAACGTGCTAATACAGACAGAACCTTTATTGCAGATGACTTAAACATTCCCAAAACACCTACATTTTACCCTACAGAGCACAGACACCATAAACAGGCGCATTACCTAGAGCAGAGTCTCCCAAATGCAGTCCTGGAGGGCCAAACACCATTCAGGTTCCATGCTGCCTGTGCTGCATATCAATGCACCGCCCCCATGGTATGCAGATGTATCTCATGCATATTTATGAGGGACAGCATGAAAACCCGTACAATGTTTGGCACACCAGGACTGGAGTTGGGAACCTCTGCCGTAAAGCAGCAGCAACAGGGGCAGACACACCCACACCCACAGGCTCTATTAGCCAATGCCTCCTGGAGAGGCAGGGCATTGGGCCCTGCGTGCATCTCCCAATACTAGCACTTGCATACCATAGCAATGCCACCCCAAACCTGGGAATATGGTACACAGCTACCAAAAGGTAGCTATGATTACTGGCAGATAGCAATTCCTACGTTAAGCACGGTTTGCTGATTGAGCTCCATCATAGCAACCTTTCTGATGTCTGTGGAGTGTGCTTCAGGTCTGGTGTCTGACAGTGTTTACCACCCTGGGGAGTGGCCCCCAATAGTATTGCGTACCATATCCATGTCTGCACTGTGCCCAGGACTGGTGTGGTGGCCAGGGCTGCCAAACACCTCTATAGTAGCACAATGCTGGCATAGGTGCGGGAGTGTGTGTCTGTCTATCCAGTGTGTGGTGGCTGCAAACACCCTCCACAGCCCACACTGCCAGCACTGTTGCCAGTATTGGCCTGCCAATGTGCATAATGAGGAGCAAGGTACCATGGGTATAGCCCGGACAGGGTGGCCTGGACAGGATGCATCTGCACGGGGCATAGGGCAATGGCTGGGACATTGTAGTGCCCGGCCACCACCTGCACAGACAAGGTGCCCACAGCATGTTCTGCTGGGAGATCGCTCTCACCCTGACTGAACAGTGACCACGGCATGGCTAGGTTCCCCCATAGTGTTATGCAGTTTTTTTTCATGTGATGTTTATGGGTTCTCTTTTGGGGCCCAGTCACTGGCTTATCTGCTTGGTGTGTATGCTGACATCCCAGTTGTGGGTGCATGCATTTCCACCAGGAACATGCACTATGGACTAGCTAGCAGACTGTCTGCAGCTGGTATGTGTCTTGCTGGAACACCTTGCAGGGTGTAGTAGTTGAAGGCTTGCTGCAGGAGAGTATCAGATATTGGTGGGGTGCAGCTTAGTATATCCAGGCCTAATGTCTGTCTGCTATCGCTTTATGGATGTGTACAGAGCTGCATTGACTGCCCTGTAGGGTGTCTGTTCCCCAGCAGGACTGGGGTTGATGGTCCTCTCTACTGCCACCATTGCAGGGAGGTAGATTGTGGATCTGTTGGTGGGAGACCATGTTTACCACCCTCAGCCCTGGTGGGGGGGGGGGGGGTGTGGTGGTGGTACATAATCCTCCTATGGGTCCTTAAGGGCTAAACCTTGACTGAGAAATACAGATGTATCCAAGGTGTGTCTGCAGACACTACATATTTCACACATTAACACTGCTGGGGTCCTGCAGCATGGCCTAGTTCTGCTGTGGACCTGGTGCTGGGTGCCCCACCTCACCCTCAGTGTGAGTACAGTACCTGCACAATGTGACGGTGTGTAGCTACTTTGTGCCAGTACCACACACGGTCAGTTCCCCCTACCAGGCCGAGGTGTTGTGGGGGTGCATACCCCATCTTGTGATCATCTGTAGACTGCTGATTTGCATGTGCAGTGCATCATGGGTATGGGTGGGTTAACCCAGTGGTCCCCAACCCAGTCCTATGGGGCCCACCGGCCAGTCAGGTTTTCGGGATATCCCTAATGACTATGCATGAGATATATATGCATTAGAGATATCCTGCCAACCTGACTGGTTTGTGACCCTCCAGGGCTGGATTTGGAGACCCCTGCCTTACACCTCTGTCATTTAAGATTGTGAGTGGGCAAGGTACAGATGTCCTAGACATTGAAAGGGTATATAGAATGTGTCACATTCCTCCTCGATTCTCACCACCACCAAAAAGTTGTCTTAAAAGCTGATATAGCAGAATTAGAAAAGGTACACAGAAGAACTACCAAAATGGTAAATGAGATAGAAGAATACACCTAGGAGGAGATGCTTAAAAAGTTAGGGCTCTTCAACTTGTAAAAAAGATGACTAAGGAAAAATATGATAGCGGTCTATAAATTAATGAATGGAGTGGAACGGGTAAATATAGGCTGGTTGTTTACTCCTACAAAAAGTAGGACTAATAAGAGCAAATATTTTTTCACTTAAGAAGTAAAAAAAACCTCTGGAATTCATTACTGGAGAATATAGTAAAAGCTGTTAGTATAGCTGGGTTTAAAAAAGGTTTAGACAAGTTCCTGCAGGAAAAGTCCATAAACCATTATTAAAGAGAACCAGGGATATACACTGGCTACCATGGAATAAGTATATAAATATATAAATATGTTTGTATGTTATTTATGGTTTATTTGCAAATATATAAATAAAATATAAATAAATATATAAACATAAACATATAAATATATAACTAAATATAGGGGTATGTTTACTAAACCTTCTTAATGTGCGCCCGGCGTTAGTGTGCAGGATGCCATATAAGGAGTGGGCGTTTCAGTCTAAAGTAGCAAAACGGGATTAGCATGCAATAACGCGCGCTGCTGCGCACATTATTGGGCAAAGCGCCGCTAAGCACGTTACCGCGCGGTAATCTTAAGTAGGCGCACAGACATCCAAGCATAGAAACAGAAGTATAGCACAATGGTTAATGCACTGACTGATGATACAGAGGTTATGAGTTTGATTCCCCAGTGTGCCTAATGCATAAGGCTACACACCCAAAAGGGAAACACATAGCAAAACTATTTTTGTTGGAACTCACACCATGAGGGAACTTCCTCTCGTTGTGTGCTGTTCCGTTTTCATCTTAAATTTAAATAAGGACTTAGACTTAACAAGGATTGGAGGGATGGAAATCCTCTAATACCAGCCGAAGGGAAATATAATTCATATGATGGTTAAAGCTTAAGAAAGAGTCACTTAGCTGGAACTTGAATTCCTTCTGCAGCAGTGTATCAGGTGCTCAAACCGTCAACATCTCCAACAGACGAAGCCCTTGCTGAAATCCTCTCCAGGACAGTACGTTTTTTTTGGGGTTTTTTTTTTTAATGTTCAAATCTATTTTATTCAAATTTTTCCAGGCAACTTCAAACAAGAAATAACAATACAGGCATCTCCAAACAATGAACATCAATACAGACATCTCATTGTAAATTAGAAACAAAATACAATATAGAAAGGACTACAGAATAATAAATGGAGAAAGATATTGGCAGAACAAACCAACAGAGCTGAGCAGGGTGGGAAATAAACACTCCCCATAACCCCATCAGAGCCACAAAGGTCATAGATGTCATCACAAACAGCAGCACGCATTAGCAAGGCCTAAATGCCCCGGGGATCCCACACTTCTTATTCACCCATCAAATGGCACACCCGGGGAATTGAGGCCGAACCCCACCCACCCACCCACCTCCACATCCTAAACACCACATGCCCTACAAACAGACAACCCAAACAAGTTGCCATCAAGATAACACTAGTCCCAAAACATACCCCCAACATCCCGTCACCTCCAGCACAGAGCAAGAAGCACCCAACGCAAAGATGACAGACCCAGGGTGGGCTCTTCTCCCAGGTCCATCCCCGTCCAAACTAGGCCCAAGTGACACCCCCCCAATTAACCCCCTACCATACTGCCCCCCCTAACCCTCCTCCTACCCACCCACCCCTCCCATCCCGCCCCCCTCCCTAGTTCCAATCTCTCGTCAGCCCCCCAACCAGGTGTATGCATAAGAGAGAGAGAGATGGCCCAACTATCCACAAAGAACCAACCACAGGGAACCTTCAGGGCCCACCCAGGACCATACTGCGCACCCGAAGAGGCAAGAGAGAAAGATGTGGACCCCAGCCCTCCAAAAACCGTTGCCAGCATCGTGGGTGGCCACTAGCATGTATCCTATCCATGAGCAGCAACCCATGCAGCTTAACCCTCCACATGCCATACGTAGGCCCTGCCGCAGTTAGCCACTGCTGAAGTACAGTCAAACGGGCAATCAGCAACACCAATCGCAACCAACGCAACACAGGGAGCCCTAGCTGCCCTTTCCACACATCATCCCAGACATCCAGCACCACATTACCAGCACTCAAAGAGAGGGGCTGCTGCACACAAACGACCAAGTGGGCCACTACTTTCCCCCAAAAGTCCTGGGCCTTCGAGCATGTCCAAAACATATGCCCCAGCATCGCCCGGGGTTCTCCACACCTAGGACAGCCAGGAGACGCCGCAATGCCCGCTCTCCACGCCCGATGAGGCGCATAATGCAGACGGCGCAATATTTTAAACTGGGCATCTCGGTGAAGCACCATCACACTCAACTCAGGAAGTCCCGCCAGAGCTCGTAAGATCTCATCCGCAGTGACCTCCTGGCCTAGGTCTGAAGTCCAAGCGCTCGCTAAATCCTCCAAGGTAATCGGCTGTACAAACTCCCAAAGCATTTTATGCAGACCCGAAACCTTCACCCTCTGGTCTCCCCCCCGAAGTGCCAGCTCCAAGTCAGAACTAACCCCCCCTCTCAGAGCCTCACTGGGGATACCACGAATATAGCTACGAAGCTGCATATACGGGAAGACATCCCACGACACTAGGGGATACTGCCAAGATAACAAAGAAAAACGTTCCGCCGCCCCATCCACCGTCACTATCTGCTCCAAATTCTCCAGGCCCAGTCTCGCCCATCGGGCGAACGAAGGTCCCTCCATGCCTGGTAGAAAATCCGCATTTCCTCTAATCGGAAGATATGGAGAGTAGCGTGCCATCAACCGACGCCCCGCACAAAAAGACCGCCAGGCTTGCCCCACCGGCACCAAGACAGACCCCCGGAGGTCTGGAGGCAGCCCGCGGACTCCCGGAGCATGTAAAATGTACCTCAAATGGAAGGGACGTACCGCCTCCCGAAGCAGACCCAAAGGCGAGTAGTCATCCAGATCCCAGAGCCAATCCCACGCAAACCGAAGGAGGCAAGCCACATTATACTTCCGCAAATCGGGAAGCCCTAGACCTCCCAGCTCTCTAGGTTGTTGCAAGACCGCCAGTCGTACCCGTGGCCTACGCCCCCTCCAAAGAAATTGATTAAGAAGTGCGTTCAGCTTCTGAAGATCGGAGCGCCTAAGGAACAGCGGAAGAAGCTGAAACATGTATAGGATCTTGGGGAAAATGGCCATTTTATATAAAGCTACTCGACCACCCAGGGAGAGCGGCAAGTCCCGCCACTTCTCTACTGTAAGCGACACCGTCGCAACCAATTTGGAGACATTGAGGTGATAGAGATCACGCAGCCCAAATATTTGAAATGCCCCGCTGCCCATTTCAGAGGAAATTCCCCCGGCCAAACCGGCGATGGCTCCCGACCCAACCACATCGCCTCTGATTTGTCTAGATTTAGTCGTAGGCCCGAGGGCACACCATACTCTCTAATAAGTTGTAACAAGTGGGGCAACCCTTCCATTGGATCAGCTAAATGAACAAGCAGATCGTCTGCAAATGCCACGAGTCGAAACTCCTTCCCACCAACAGAAATACCCCGAATCTCCGTGGCGTGTCGGATCCGGATCAATAGAGGTTCCAACGTCAAAACGAATAAAAGCGGGGACAAGGAACACCCCTGACGAGTCCCCTTCTGAATGCAAAAATCTGCGGACATATGCCCATTCACCAGTAGAGCACCCTTCGGGTCAGCATACAATAAGCGAACCACGTCAACAAAGAAACCGGAGAATCCCATCGCCCCAAGGACCTGATACATGAATCCCCAGTTTACTCGATCAAACGCTTTCTCAGCGTCAAAGCTAATAAGGAGAGAGCCAAGGTCCGCCGACTGCCGTGAACTCATAGATACCAAGATCCGTTGCACGTTAGAGGCGGCATACCGGCCACGCACAAACCCCACTTGATCCTGGTGTATCAAGTTCGGTAAAAACCGCGCCAACCGATCCGCCATGATTTTGGCCAGAATCTTAATGTCGACATTAAGGAGCGAGATAGGGCGATACGAGCCAGGCAAAAGCGGGTCTCGGCCAGGTTTCGGTAGTATGGTCACCAATGCTTTATTGGCCTCAAAGGGGAACCTCCCCCCCTTAACCAGGTCTTCAAAATAGCCCACCAGAGGTCCCACGATGACATCGCCCATGGCTTTAAAGAATTCGCCCCGGTAGCCATCCACCCCCGGGGCCCTGCCAGTCTTCAAGGTCTTAATCACGCCCTGCACCTCGCGCCCCGACAGAGGCTGATTAAGAGCCTGTAGGCCCTCAGCACTAGGTTTCGTCAAGAGACAGTTCTGGAGAAAAACCCGACCCTCCACCTCCGGAGCCCCCTCGCCCGCATAAAGTTGTTGGAAAAAATCCAGAAACACCGCTTCAATATCCCGCCTAAGAGTCCCATCCTGATGGCGAACAGCCCCTATAGTACGAGGCCCCCCCGCAGGCCGCACCAACGAGGACATCAAACGACCCGCCTTATTCCCATGCTGATATAGCTTATATCGATAGTACAACATTGATTTCTGCGCCCGCCGATGCAGAAGCATCTCCAATTCTGTCTGAAGGTCCCGCAGCACACGTTGATGCCCTGCCGTCCGGCAACCAGCCACCTTCCTCCGCGCCTTCCCCAATTCTTTTTCTAAATGCAGAATCCGCCGGTTCAACTGCTTGCGCCGCATACTAGTGTAATTGATAATGTCCCCTCTCAATACAGCCTTCCCAGCTTCCAAAAAGAGGGCAGGAGATATCTCTGGCCGATCATTGAAGGCCACGTATTCTGCCCAACGATCCCGGAGATGCCGTTCAAACTGCACATCTCCACTAAATTCCAGCGGGTATCTCCAGAGCCGAGCCCGGCCAGGAGCACAGTCGCACATCTCCAAAAGTACCATCGCGTGATCCGAAAGGACCGAGGGACCCACCTCCGTGCACCGGACCCAACTAAATAAAGAGTCCGAGATCAAAAAATAATCCAGTCTGGACCAAGAGCCATGAGCCCTAGACATATGCGTGTATTCCTGGTCCTCCGGGTGTAAGACCCGCCAGATATCCAAAAGCTTATGCCCCTCGCACAGGCCCCACAAACGCCGTCGAGTCTTCTGACTCCGACCTCCAGCTGGCCCAGACCTGTCCAAATTCGCATCCAGCACTTCATTAAAGTCACCCCCTAGAATCACCTGATATCCAGTTGTATCATCTAAAAGCCGGGTAAGAACCTGAAAAAATCGGGCCTCATACACATTCGGCGCATAAATTGAGCAGAGAGCCACCTTCCTGCCCGCCAGCAATCCCCTCACACAAACATATCGACCTTCCAAGTCAATGTCCACTCTTTCTTCAACCCAATTCACCGACCTAGTGATTAAGATGGCCACACCCCGCTTTCGCCCTATCGCCGGGGACCCATAAACTTTAGTTACATGACCCTTGCATAACTTGTCGTGTTCTGCAGCGGACTGGTGAGTCTCCTGCAACATAATAACCCCAATCTGTTTTTGTCGCAAGTGTTGAAACACTTTATAGCACTTAATTGGGGAGTCCAATCCACATACGTTCCACGATGCGATCCTAATGCCTACACTCATCACTCATGCCAGTGAAAGCCACAGACTGACACAACACCAGCACTCCCTCTGGCGGAGACCGCCCTAGCCTAGGGCCCCCACTCAGCCACTTCGATAAGATATCCCAAGACTTCCATATCCACACACAGACGATCAGGCATCCAACCAATCTCTCTAGCACCCCCAATAGACCAGACACACACCACATCTCGCTACCCCACCCTAGCCCTACCCCAACCCCCCCTCCCCCCATCACAACTACCATTAACCATAACCCCCCCATTCCCAACAGAACCCCCACCATTTCACCTCCCCAATACCCCAATCCTACTCCAAACCAGCCTGCTCTTGCGCTGGCCCTTCCATGACTCCCGTAGCATGCAGAGCCCCCCCCCCCCCCCAAGATGGTAAGAGCACAACCAAAACCCCATACCCAAGCCCGGGGTATTCCACATGCTAAATCCCCCCTCCTGACCACCTATACAACCCCTAACAAACAAGTAAGCACTTCCCACAGCACAATACAACCCAACCGGTCAGCCCCAAGGACAATCAAAGGGATTCCCCAAGGCATCCAGGGACCCAATCTGCACAATAATTTAGAGGCAAACAGAACCATGAAAAGGGAAAAAAAAAAAAACAATCAACAAATATCCTGTCTAACATAGGCAATACAAAGTAATGCATGCAGAGAAAGGTAGACAAGGGGGAGATACAGCAACCAAGCCTCAGCCCCTATATATGGAGAAGAACGGGAGGGAGAAAAAAAAATAGAAAATGAAATAAAGAAAACGAAATAAAATCATGAAAAGGGAATACATGAAAGGAGAAAAAAGAAAGAAACTGTACTCAAAGTCCAGCCTCCATAAATGGCACAGTCACCTCCAATAAAGATATACAGGGCTGTACTCAATACCCCACAGAGAGCAAGGCAAACATGACAGTTCACAGGGTCCAAGTCCGAGTCAACGTAGCTCAGTGAAGGCACCGTAATCAGCCAAGACAGTTGCAGAAATCCATCGCTGCTTCAGGCGTCAAGAAAGTCCGTCGGCCATCAGCACACTCCACGCGCAGGGTCGCTGAGTAGGCCACCGTGAAGCGCAGGCCCCGCTCAACCAGTCGGCCACACACCTCTTTGAAGGCTCGACGATGCAGCGAGACCCCAGCGGAATAATCCTGAAAAATCAGGACCTTGCAAGCTGCATTCTCTGAGCACCGTAGCTGCCGCGATGCCCGCAAAACACCCTCCTTCTGGGCAGCATTAAGGAAGCGTGCGATCACCGCCCTGGGCCTGCTATCCCCAGAGTGATAGGGCCCAAATCGGTGCACTCTCTCCAATACGATGGCACCCAACTCCGCCGCTTCGAGGTGGAATAAGTCCCATGTCCATCTGCCGCCTTCCGGACATACAGGACCGTGACCATAATAGGCCCTGTACATCTGGGTGAGTCAGCCTGCCCCTGCTCCACCCACTCTCTGCCTCCCATCCTCTCCCTCCCGCCCCCATCCAGCGTTCCTTGCACAAACTCTCTGTAGGTGCAGGGAGGGCTGTGCAGGGAATCACATCCAAGGCCTGAATGGGGGTTGGATGTCCATCCTGGACTCCAACCCCGCTATTCAGCCCACAGAATCTACCCCTAAGTGCAAAACTTTTCACTAGTCCACATTACATTTTATCTGCCATTTGGATGTCCAGTCTTCCAATTTATCAAGGTCCTCTTGCAAACTTCTTGTGTTTTAATAACTTTGAATAATTTTGTGTCATCAGCAAATCTGATCACCTCCCTCATTATTCCCATTTCTAGTTCATTTATGAATATGTTTAAAAGCAGAGGACCCAGCACAGATAGCTGTGGTACTCCACTATTCACCTTTATCCATTGAGAAAATTGGCCATTTAGCCCTACTCTCTGTTTTCTATCTTTTAACCAGTTCCTGATCCACAATATTAGACTGCTTCCTATCCCATGACTCTTTAATTTTGCCAAGAGTCTCTCATGAAGGACCTTGTCAAAGGCTTTTTGAAAATCCAGATACACTATATCAACTGTCTCACCTTTGTCTACCTGCTTATGTACACCTTTAAATAAATATAACAGATTAGTAAGACAAGACTTTCCTTGGCTAAATCCATGTTGTTTTTCTCCCATTAAGCCATTATTCTTTATAATGGTTTCTACCGTTGTCAGGTTTTGATGTCAGGTCTGTAGTTTCCCTGATCAACCCTGGAACCATTCTTAAAAAGTGATATTACATTGGCCAATCTCCATTCTTCAGGTACTACCGATGGTTTTAATGATAGTTCACAGATTACATTGCAATCTCGTATTTCAGTTCTTTCAATACCCTTGGATGTATAGTTGTAATACTTCTTCCAGGTTAATCGATATTTCTTTCAGTTCTTCCAATATATCACTTTTAAATACCATTTCAGGCATGGGTAACTGCCCTTCATCTTCTTCAGTAAAGACCAAAGCAAAGAATTCATTCAGTCTCTCCGCTATGGTATTGTTCTCCTTTAGCATCCCTTTTACCCCTCTGTTATCTAATGGTCCAACTGACTCTCTCACAAGTTTTTTCCTACAAATGTACTTGAAAAAATTTTTTATTATATGTTTTTTCTTCGATGGCAAGCTTTGTTTCAAATTCTCTCTTTGCCTGCCTTATCAGTGCCTTGTATCTAACTTGCCAGTGCTTATGTTGGTTCCCATTTTCGTCATTTGACTCTTTTTTCCATTTTCTGAAAGATGATTTTTTTTTTTGCTAGAACACCCTCTCTGACCCCATGTTTACAGTAAACCATACTGTCAGTTTTTTGGCCTTCCTTCCACTTTTCTTAAAGTATGGAATACATCTAGTCTGGGCTTCCAATATAGTATTTTTAAACAATGCCCATGTTTGATGTAAATCTTTAACTTTGCAGCTACTCCTTTTATTATCCTCATTTTATCATAGTCTCCCTTTTGAAAGTTAAAAAGTAGTTCTGTGGATTTCCTTGCCATCCTCGCTCCATTTAGTAAATCAAATGTGATCATGCTATGATCACTATTGCCAAGTGGCCCTAACACTATTATCTCTTGCATCAAATCCTGTTCCTTGTCAGTTCATGAACCAGCTGCTCCAAGAAGCAGTCATTTATTTCATCTAGAAACTTTATCTCCCTAGCATATCTTGCTGTAAGACTGACCCACTCAATACCAGGGTAATTGGAATCACTCATTATTACTGTGTTATAACTTTTGTTAACTTCCCTAATTTCTTTTAGCATTTCCTAATCCTTCTCTTCATTCTGGCCAGGTGATCGGTACTACACCCTCATTGCCATCACTTTACCCTGTTTACATGGAATATTTATCCATGGAGATTCTACAGTGTATTTTGTTTCCTGCAAACATTAATCCTGTGTGACTCAATGCCCTCGCTAACACAGAGCACAACTCCTCTACAAATTTGATCTACCTTATCATTGCAATATACTTTGTACACAGGTATCACAGTCCCATTGGTTGTTCTCCTTCCACCAGATCTCTGAGGAGAAGAAGAAGAAGAAGAAGAAGCAGCAGCAGCTGCTGCTAGGAGGAGTAGCCTAGTGGTTGGGGCAAGGTACTTCAGGCCAGAAGGTCTGGGGTTCAAATCCCACTAGAGGACAGCAACCTTGGGCCGGAAGGACTGGGGTTTCTAGTCCCACAGATGCTCCTTGTGGTCTTGGGCAAGCCACTTAACCCTCCATTGCCCATATTCCCTGTAAGTATTAGTGTATGTGTCTCATATCCCCACGTGTTAAATGTATCCCCCAATTGTGTTGTGACCACTTTGATTGAAGGATAAGGCGGTATACAAAACTGTCTAAATAAATAAATACTATTTAGCACTTATAAAGTGCCACGCACGCAGCGCTGCACAGGTAACCTATAAAAGGTAACCAACATACAAGAGACAGTCCCTGCCCATCAGAGTCATGCTCATCAGAGCTTACAATCTAGTTAGAACAGTACATTAGTTAAGACAGTACAAAGCATTAATCAGTTGTACGCAGGGTATGGTGTGGTGCAGTTTGGTCTGCAGTTTGGTCGTAAACATTGACGGGGGTTAGGGTAAGATGAGGAAGGAGTCAGGATCTGAATGCAATGGTGAAGAGGTGGGTCTTCAACCTGGATTTGAAGACGGCCAGGGAGGATGCCTGGCACACAGACACAGGTAGGCTGTTCCAGGCGTAAGGTGCAGCAAGGTGAAAGGAGCACAGTCGGGAGTTTGCGGTGTTGGTGAAAGGCATTGATAGAAGTGATTTGTTAGCGGAGCGCAGATTTCAAGAAGGGATGTAGGGCGAGATAAGGGATAAGAGGTATTGAGAGGCCATAGAGTGAATGCATTTATATGTCAGCAGGAGAAGCTTGAATTGGATGCAGAACTGGACAGGAAGCCAGTGAAGCGACTTGAGAAGAGGAGTAATATGGGCATGGCGAGGCTGGCAGAAGATTAGTTGAGCAGTGTGATTTTGTATAGATTGAAGGGGAAGGAGGTGGCTTACGGGAAGACCAGCGAGGAGTAGGTTAGAGTAATCGAGGTGAGAGGAGATTAAGGAGTGGATAAGCGTTTTGGTAGTGTGTTCAGAGAGGAAGGGGCGGATTTTGCTGATGTTGTAGAGAAAGAAGCGGCAGGTCTTAACTACAAGCTGGATATGAGCGGAGAAGGAGAGAGAGGTGTCAAAGATAACCCCTAGATTGCGGGCCGAGGGAACAGGAAGGATAGTAGATCCATCCACATGGATTGAGAGAGGGGGAAGTGAGGGGGGAGGAGTTAGGTGGAAAGACAAGGAGTTCAGTCTTGGCCATGTTCAATTTCAATTGTCGATGGGACATCCAGGCAGCGATGTCCGAAAGACAGGCAGAGATCTTGGACTGGGTTGCCGGAGAAATATTAGGTGTAGAGAGGTAGATTTGGGAGTCATCGGCATAGAGATGGTACTGAAAGCCATGGGAGGAGATAAGCATGCCAAGGCCTTGGGTATAGAGAGAAAAAGAGGAGGGGGCCCAAGACAGAACCCTGGGGTACACCTACATGGAGCGGGCACGGGAGGAGGAGGAGCCATCAGAGAATACACTGAATGAGCGATGGGAGAGGTAAGAGGAGAACCAGGATAGTACGGAGTCCTTGAAGCCAAGCGAGGAGAGGGTGATGAGGAGACGGTCATGGTCAACGGTGTCAAAGGCAGTAGAAAGGTCAAGAAGGATGAGGATAGAATAGAGGCCCTTGCATTTAGCCAGGAACAGGTCATTTGTGACTTTTGTGAGTGCCGTTTCAGTGGAGTGTAGAGGACGGAAGCTGGATTGAAGTGGGTCAAGGAGGGCCTGGGAGGTGAGGAAGTTGAGGCAGCGACGGCGGACTGCACGTTCTAATAGTTTGGATATGAAGAGAAGGATGGAGATGGGTCGATAGTTAGAGGGGCAGGTGGGATCAAGTGAGGGTTTCTTGAAGAGGGGTGTGACAACAGCATGTTTGAAGTCAACGGGGACAGTTGCAGTGGAGAGTGAGAGGTTGAGGATATGAGTGATAGAGGGGGCAATGGTGAGGGGGATGGAACATAGGAGACGGGTGGGGATAGGGTCTGATGAACAGGTAGTGGGTTTGGAGGAGGACAGAAGGAGTGAAGTTTCTTCCTCAGAGATCAGAGGGAAGGAGGAGAGGGTGGCAGAGGGAGTGTGGATGGGGGAGGAAAATTGGGGAGGAGGGGAGGTAGATGGGGGTGTAGGGAATTGGAGGGCAATCTTGTGTATTTTGTCGTGGAAGTAGTCGGCTAGGGTTTGGGCAGAAAGGGAAGGCTGGATCGGGGGCGGGGGGACCTTGAGGAGAGAGTTGAGGGTATTATAGAGACGGCGAGGATCAGAGGCAAGGGAGTTGGTCAGATGGATGTAGTAATCTTGTTTGGCAAGTGCTAAGGCTGACTGGAAGGAGCCAAGCATGAATTTGAAGTGTAGAAGGTCTTCTGGGGAGTGGGATTTGGACCAGGCTCGTTCAGCAGAACGGGCACAGATGTGTAGGTAATGTATTGTGGGTGAAAGCCAGGGTTGGGGAGTAGATCATTTGACAAGATGTGGGGTGGGAGGAGCAAGAGTGTCAAGGGCTGAGGATAATGTAGTATTGTATGAAGATAATGCCTCGTCGACGGAGTTGGAGAATAAGATGGCGGAAAGAGAAGGAGAGATGGTGGAGGAGAGAGTCAGGGGAACAATATTATGAAGGTTTCTAAATAGGTCGGAGGAGACAGGACGAGGTTGAGACGGCGGAAGTTGAAGAGTAAATGTTAAGAGGTGATGTCAGATGAAGAAAGGATTAATTTGCAGAAGTTTGAAGGAGAGGAGTTGGAGAAGAGTATTAGGTCAAGGCAGTGGCCGTGTAGATGTGTGGGGCAGTGGAGCAAAGTTGGAGGTGGAACAAAGAGGTAAGAGCGAGGAACTTTGAGGCATGGGGGTCGGAGGGGTTGTCGATGTGAATGTTGAAATTGCCAAGAATAAGAGTGGGGGAGGAGGGATCCATAAAGGCAGAAAGCCAGGAGTCGAGGTTGGCGTGGAAGGTAGATTTGGATTTGTCCGGTGGGCGATAAATAACAGCTATTCGGAGGGGCAGTGGTGAGAGGAGGCGAATGGAGTGGACTTCGAAGGAGGAGGGGGAGTATGATTGGGGTGGTAGGAGGGGTTGGAATTGGCAGGAGGGAGAGAGTAGGAGGCCAACGCCACCACCGCGACCAGTAGATCGAGGTGTATGGGAACATAGAAACATAGAAATATAGAAATATGATAACAGAAAAAGACCACATGGCCTATCTACTCTGTCCTTCCATAACAACAACTACAACAGTCCCCTTTTTACTTTTACAGATCCTCTGTGTTTGTCCCATGCATTTTTGAATTCAGTTACTGTCCTCATCTCTACCACCTCCACTGGGAGACTATTCCATGGATCCACTACTCTTTCCGTAAAGAAATATTTCCGCATATCACTCCTGAATCTATCCACCTTCACCCTCATCCCATGTCCCCTCATAGCAGAACTTGGAGAATTGGTTGCCGCCATAGCAGAGAAAGGCAATGGATACAGTGTTGTCTGGGGGATCCAGGTCTCAGTCAAGGCAAGAAGGTGTAGGGCATTGGAGATGAAAAGGTCATGAATAAAAGAGGGTTTTTTGATGACTGAGGATGCGTTTCATAGGGCACATGAAAATGGGAGAGTGGAGGGGGGTGGAGAGGGATATGGATAAGGTTGGATAAGTTACATGTAGATTTCTTATCAGAGTAGTGTGGGGGTCTATATCTAGGGTAATGCTGAGATTTAGAGGGAGCAGGGTGTGGGTGGGTGTGTCTGGGTGAGTGTGCTCTCCAAGAGGGACATGAGGGAGGGGAAATGAGGGGTAAGTTGATGGTATCGGGTAGGTTATGTGAGGGATTGTTTTTGGGGATAGGGTTGGAGTAGATGTCTATGGATAAGTGATTGTGGGATGAATGAGGGAGGGCAAAAGGAGGGAGGAGCGGGATGTGGATGAGATTAGATGGGGTACGTGAGGAACTTTGTTTAGTGTGAGAAGGAAATCGGGGGGGGGGGCAGGGTTGGGATTGATATTACCAGATGAGAGAAGGAGAAGGAGTATTAGAGAGCGAGATATAGTGGAGATAGTACGGCGGAAGCGAGGGTGGGGTTGCCTTAAAGAGAGGGGGGCTGGTTGAATACGGGGGATGGTGTGAAGAAGCTCAAGAGCAGGTGCAAGGCAAGGGGGCAGAATGGAGAGAGAAGTGAGGAAGGTAGAGAGGGGGGCTGGTTGAATGTGGGAGATGGTATGAGGAAGCTCAAGGGCAGGTGCAAGGCTAGGGGGCAGAGTGGAGGGAGAAGTGAGGAAGGTGGGGGAAGAGGAGGGGGAAGAGGAGGGAGGGTGTTGGTAGGAGGGGTGGCAGTTGGGGAGGATAATGAAGAGGAGGACAATGAGATGTGGGGCCATGGTGGTGGGCATCAAGGCCTGAGCAAGCAATGGGCAGCAAGATCTAGGGAAACAGAGGGTAGCAATTGACAGGCAGACAAGCAGGCAGTGGGTAGCAGTTCAATGCAAGCAATGGGTAGCAAGCAGAGGATAGGCAGTGGATAACAGTTCTATACAACAGTGGGTGGCAGTATTATGCGACAATGGGTGGCAACAGTATGCAACAATGGGTAGCAGTACTAAGCAACAATGGATAAGCAATGAATAACAGTTCAATGCAACAGTGGGTAGCAATACTATGCAAACAATGGGTAGCAGTTCTAGGCAACAATGGGTGGCAACAGTGAGCAGACAATGGGTGGCAGTTCTAAGTAACAGTGGGTGGCAGTAGTGTGCAAACAATGGGTGGCAAACAGTATACAAACAATGGGTGGCAACAGTGTGCAAACATTGGGTAGCAGTACTATACAAGCAATGAATAAACAATGGATAATGGTTCTATGCAGCGATGGGTGGCAGTTCAATGCCCACCAATGGGTAGCAGTGCGATTTAGGCAATGGGAACAATGCTAAGTAAGCAGAGGGAAGTGGTGCTATGCAGACAGTGGGTAGTAGTTCTATGCAGGCAATTATGCAGGCAATGGATAACAGTTCTATGCAGGCAATGGGTAGCAGTTAAATGCAGACAGTGGGTAGTAGTTCTATGCAGGCAATGGATAACAGTTCTATACAGGAAATGAGTAGCAGTTGAATGCAGGCAATGGGTAGCAGATCAATGCAAGCAATGGATAACAGTTCTAAGCAAACAATCGGTGGAGGAACAATCGTGCTTACTCGGTTCCAGGGAGCAACAGTGATTTGGAGGAGCAGGGTAGATCACTCCAGAGCGCCCCCAGGCCCGCGCCTAAGGGCCACGCCAAAGGACCCTCTGGTGAGGCCCTCAGGTGCGGGCCCTCAGATGAGGGCCCGCCAGGCACGGGCACGCCTGCTGGAGCGCACCACTTTAAAGGGCCGATCACCCTTTGATGATCGTTGACGGCATGTCTGAGAGGCTCCCGCTGGAGCGCGCCGCTTTAAAGGGCTGATCGCCCTTTGATGATCGTTGGCGGCGTGTCTGAGAGGCTCCCGCTGGAGCGCGCCACTTTAAAGGGCCGATCGCCCTTTGATGATCGTTGGCGGCATGCCAATTATATCTAACCTTTCATTTAGTGCTATATATTCTAACTCTCCCATCTTATTTTTTAAACTTCTGGCATTTGCATACAGGCATTTTAGAGGTTGTATTTTATTCATATTAATCTGGTTATCAGTTGATAGGTGTAATTTGGAATCTTTCAGCTCTGTCTGTATTTAAGGGCATCTGGGTTACATTTATCTTTATTGGAACCTCTCTATTGGGATGCCCTCTTTTGCTAATATCCTTCAAGGACACATCCTTCCAAACCATGTGCTTTTGGGCCACTGTTGGCTTTCCTCTATTATCTAGTTTAAAAGATCAGGCCAGGCATGAGAGATAATTTCAGAACCTACAGCAGTACTCCAGTACATGGGCGAGACTTGTGGGAAGGAAAGGGGGGAGGACATCTGGTAATAGAATATGAACCAAAAAAAGGTGATGGTGGTGGTGGTGGGGGGGTCTCTTACCTAACTGGTATTACCACATGGCAATTAGTACTGCTAGTCTATCTGACTGGTTAACTGGTATTGTGTAGGAATATATGTAAGATTTGTTTACTGTTTATTAAATGGTGATGCCTACCTGAATTGTTTAAGTGCATTGTTGGCATTGCATATATAATTATAGTTGTAGAGATGAATAAAGCTTGTTAATATTGCCAGCCAGCATTGTTCATAGTCATACCTTTTCTGGGGTTTGCTGAGGGGAAGGAAACCCCATCTGTTACACTCTTTTCCCCAGCTGGAGGCAGCAAATGCCAAAACTTTGGGGACAAACAGAGCCTGCCCAAGGGGGGAACTCCTGTCAGGTTGACCCTCGACCCAAGGATGCCCACTAGAGGGCACTATTAGAAATGGAATAGTCCTGCACACAAAGCATGTGGGAAAGTAAGGGGTATGTTTACTAAACCGTCTTAACATCACAGCGGTGGTATTATCACGCGATAAGTGACGTTATTGTGCGATATTGTGTGATAACGTCACTTATTGCGCGATAACTTTGCGGCGGCGTTAAGGCACACTAACGCTGTGAAATCCGGGTCTGAAGGGTAGAGTAAGGCTTCCCAGAGGGCGGAGAGAAGGGGTCAATGGGTGGAGAGTGGGCGGGGAGAGGCTCCAGGCACACTAATGCTGTGAAATCCGGATCTGAACACTAACGCCAGTGAAACCCCCGCGTTAGGCACATTTGCAGGAAAGAGAAACCATCTCAGTCAGCAATGTGCAGCAAAGGCAGGGAAACCCATAAAAAGTGATAGTTGTGATTTACTTATTTATTTATTTATTTACATTTCTTATATACCGCGCTATTAAGATCAGTGCGGTTTACAGCGAACAGAACAATAGTACAATGTATCAAAAAACACATTGTGCTTACAATGAACAGGGAAATAACTTGGGTGAGAACTTGGATGAGAACTATTTACAGCACATTTTAAAGGTTACAGAATATTCATCATTGAATAGGATTGATGTGATACATGTGCAGGAACCAAAAAGGCAAATAAACATATAAAATGACCAGAACCACATTTAAAATCCCAATAACCAAGCTGGCCAATAGTGATATTAATGATAAACACAAAGCAACACTACTGACAAAACGTAAAAATTAAGATATCATGTTTGGAAGGGTCTATGCTCTGTCCTCCTATAAAGTGAATGATCACACATTGAAATAGCGCAGATCAGGGTTTCTGTCATTTAGATTGGGCAGGTTTGTTATGGTGTGCACATGTGCAGCAACAGCAGAGTGAGCACGTAGGAAAGGGCAACTGTACTGATGCTGTAAATGGGATACAGGGGGCTGTAGGCGGCACATGCTGTGGTCCAGCTGGGGCACAGTGTGGGCTAGGCAGATGCCTAGCTGGCACATAGGAATGCTGAAACTGTAAAGCAGCAAGACGGCAACTGACGAGGGTCCAACATGGGCACAAGTGTGTGTCCCACAGTGTCATAGGGGATATTATCCAGCAGGTACCCCCAAGAGCACATAACATTGGCAGGCGGTGGTGGGGGGGGAGGGAAAGCACGCATGTCCATGTAGGCACCCCTACCCGAGAACCCATACCATAGGCAGCTGCCTACCGGCACACTGGATGGCCTGGGACTGAACACCACCAGCACCACCGGCATAATGGCATGGCAGCATGGTGGCGGAGGGGTGCTGGTGGCGGAGGGGGCAGTAGCATCTGCCCACAGCAGACCATGGCCAAGCCCCATTTAGGTGGGTGCCATGCACTGCAACAGACAGGGTCTGTCTGAGAAACAATCATGGTATCCCCAGGGAATGATCTGTCTCTGTGGCAACAGTATGGTGCAGTACACACAGTCAGTGTGTTCAGGCGCAGAAAGTCACAAGTTCAAGTCCCAGCTGTGGCTCCTGCCAACCCTGTCCCCATATTTTACCCAGTACTAAACCATGGTAATAAAGACAGAACCTTTATTGCAGATAAAATAAACATGCCTGAAACGCCTATATTTTACCCTACAGAGCACAGACACCATAAACATGTGCAATCCCTAGAGCAGAGTTTCCCAACTGCAGTCCTGGAGGGCCAAACACCATTCAGGTTTCAAGCTGTCCCTAATAAATATGCCTGTGCTGCATTTGTATGTGCCACCCCCATTGAATGCAGATGTATCTCATGCAAATTCATTAAGGACAGCATGAAAATCTGAACAGTGTTTGGCCCACCAGGACCGGAGTTGGGAACCTCTGCCCTAGAGCAGCAGCCAACAAGGGCATAAACACCCACACCCACAGGCTCCACTTTCCAAAGCCTCATGGAGAGTCAGGCTGTTGGGCCCTGCACAGAGCAGCATCTCCCAATACTGGCACCTGCATACCTTAGCAATGCCGTCCTAAACTTGGGAACACGTTCCATATATATCAAAAGGTTGTTATAATTAATGTCAGCTAACAAATCCTAAGTTAAACACAATTTGTTGATAGAGATTCATCATAGCAATCTTTCTGATATCTGTGGAGTGTGTTTCAGTTATTGATTCTGACAGTGTTTACCACCCCGGGGAGTGATCCTAACAGTATTGAGTACCATTGCAATGCCCGCACTGTGCCCAGGACTGGTGTGGTGGCCAGGGCTGCCACAAACCTCTATATTTGCACAATGCTGGTATAGGTGTGGGAGTGTGTGTCTGTCTATCCAGTGTGTTGTGGCAGCCTACACCTTACTGAGCCCACATTGCTTGCACTGTTTCCAGTGTTAGCCTGCCAATGTGCATAATGAGGAACAAGGTACTGTGGGTATGGCTCGGACAGGGTGGCATGGGCAGGATGCATTTGCACAGGGTATAGGGAAATGGCTGGGACATTGTAGTGCCCGACCACCACCTGCATGGACAGGGTGGCCACAGCATGTCATGCTGGGAGGTCGCTCTCACCCTGATTGAGCAGTGCGCATGGCATGGCTAGGTTCCCCCACAGTGCTATACAGTGTTTCTCTCAAGTGATATTTATGTTTTTTCCCCCCCCCGGAGCCCAATCACTGACATATCTGTGTGTGTGTGTGTGTGTGTGTTTTCACATCCCAGTTTTGGGTGCACACAGTTTCTCCAGGAACATGCACTATGTGCTAGCTAGCAGATTGTCTGCGGTTAGAATCTGTATGGCTGCACCACCTTGCAGGGTGTAGTAGGTGCACACTGTCCTCTGCTGGTGAATGTCAGATTGTGGTGTGGGATGTGGGATGTGGGGTGTGGGGTGTGGGGTGTGGGGTGTGGGGCAGCTGAGCTGATGGGACCCACTACCTATCTGCCAGTGGCCCTGTCCCAAGTGCAGATCTTCAGCAGCTGTCTGTTCGCCACCAGGACTGGGGTTACTGGTCCCAGAGCCTGTCCTCATGTACCTCCACTGCCCCCCTTGCAAAGGGTGAGAGTGAAGGTCTGTTGGGGGGGGGGGGTAAGATCATGTCCCCCACCCTGACCCAGAGAAGGTGGTTTGCTAAGTACATTGTTGCCATGTGAGCCCTGACACATCCCTGCTCCCTAAACAGGTGACCATAGTAAGCACAGTGGATATGCACTATGTTGTGCACATCATGGTCCACAAGGGCCAGACATAACTGGTAATTACAAATGGACACAGAGATCTCCTAAAGGTGTCTGTAATAAATACCTGTCATACACTAGCACTGATGGAGATCTGCAGCAAATCTCACCTCAACCAACCTGGGTACTGCGGACCTGGTGCTGGCCACTCCACCTCACCCTCAGGGTGAGCACAGAACACGCACACTGGCATGGCCTGTGGGTACTCTGTGCCAGTAACACACACGGTCATTCCCCCCTACCAAGCTGACATGCTGTAGAGGTGCATACCCCATCTGGTGAGCAGATGTAGACTTCTGTTCTGCATGTGAATTGCATTATGGGTACTGTTGATTCTATCCTATCCTGGTAGCTACAGCAGACAGTTTTATGGTGATGTGCACTCTTTCTGTAGCCAGCCATTGGTGTGCTAACTTCCATAGTGATATAGCACAATGGTTAATGCAATGACTTCAGTAGCAGAGGTCATGGGTTTGATTCCTCTCTGTTCACCTTTTTTTTATGGCTGTCCTACACAACTACGTTTCATTTGTGTAACAGTCATATCTGTGCAGATCTGTGCTGTCGCCACATTATACCCTCATCACTGTTGCCATCCATCCTTCTGTCTGTCTATGTGTTTGTGCCAGCTGTGTGGCATCCTGCCCTAATGTGCAGGCTGCTACCCCATGTCTTGCACTTGCACACGTTTCTGCATTGCAGCTCTTCATGCTTGCCTCTCCTGTGTCTGCTCTGCATTGCACTGCTCTCCTCTGTCCTCATGTCATTGCACTTTTCCTGCCACCTCTACCTCCTCTGGTGGACACGTATCCCCATCCTCTGTCACACACTGTCATTGTTGCACTGTACATTACCGTCACCATGTACATCGGTACAGCTGCCCCCGATATATTTGTCCACTTTACCTGCTGCCACATGGGCTGCACACAAATTTGGCTGGTCCATGAGCTCCGTCATCTACTTCCTTCCATCACTTGTTCATTGCCTTTCCTTGGTGCTCTGTGCAGTGTTATGGTTACATCTGTGTTTGAGCCATACATTTCATGCTTGTGACTTTGGGACACCTTTGTGCCTCTGGGCACCATCTCCTGTGTCACCTTGGCATCCCTGGGGCATCTTTCGCAGCACCTTAAGTTTGGCCAGCTTATTGGGCGCCTTATATGCTGCCTTGGAGGATGCCAACCTTTCCTGCCGCTCTCTGTGGCACATTATGATCTGCCTTGGATGACGTGGTGCTTTATGATGTGCCTTATTGTGCGCCCTAAAAGGTGCATTAGGTTGCGGCACTGGGGTGAGGCTTTTTTGGCTGGCAGTGCAAATTGTTGGGATGTGTCTGACTGTTACAAGCAGGAAAAGGGATTGCCTCAGACAGACTTTTAATTGAGCCCACTGGGGGATCAAACTCATGACCGCTGTATCAGTGGTCAACGTATTAACCACTGTGCTACACCTCTATTGCTGCATTTGCAGGTCAGCGTGCCTAATTAAGGCTAACGTGCGTTAACGTGCCACGGCTCCCTCTATCGCGTGATAACTGACTTTATCGCGTGATAACCCAAAATTTATTTATTTATTTATTTCTCTTATATACCGTGCTCTTCGATATCAGTGCATTTTACATGGAACATAGGAGCATCTTACAGTGGGGGGTTACACCGTAATTACATAGAACAGGTAACTCAACTTGGATAACAGTCTTAACTATTTACATCTGAATGGCTAACAGAAAAGTATTTACACATATATACATCGCATTGAGAGAGGTTACATGTTTATTTATTTTATTTATTTATTTAACATTTCTTTTATACCGTGCTCTTTTCCATCAGTGCGGTTTACAGAGAACAAAGTGACTCAATGACAGCGAAGGCAATCAGAGTTTACATAAAACAGGGGAAAACAACTTGGAGTGAACTGGGGGAAACTATGTACAATTTACAAGTTACCACGTTAATCTTTCCATTGTTCCTAGGGTTATTCAATGGACATGTGGTCATGAAGCCTTGTTTTAGGTGCGGGGTTAGAGTACCTTCTTCCGGGTAGCATTTGAGGAAGAGGTAGTGTTTCAGTGCCTTCCTGAATTTGGTTAGGTCCGGGATTGCTCGTATATTAGGTGAAAGAGCATTCCAGCATCTGGGTGCGCAGAGATTGAAGGCCCTGTTTACAGTTGCGTGTGGGGATTATCAAGGTGTTTATTGCAGTAGAGCATCTGGTTCTATTTGGGGGGGGGGGGTGATGTGAGTCCAGCAAGTAAAGAGGGAGCGAGACCGTTAATGGACTTGAATGTTAGCAGTAGGATCTTGAAGGTGATTCTGTAATGAATTGGGAGCCAGTGAAGACTTTTGAGGATGGGTGTTATGTGTTCTCACCTTGAGGTCCCTTTTAGAACTCTCGCTGCAGCGTTCATGGCAAGTTGGAGCGGGTTCAGGGCGGATTGTGGGAGTCCTTGGAGGATTGCATTGGCGTAGTCCAGATGAGGTATGGTTAGTGCCTGAACGATTGTTCTAAAGTCGTCTGGTTGAAGTAGGGGGCGTAGATGTTTGAGAGACTTGATTTTATGGTATGTTGATTTTACCATATTGCCAATATGCATTTTCATATCCAGTCTCTGGTCCAGTGTAATACCCAGGTATCGAATTGAGGATTTAGTTTGCAGTTCTATCTCCCCAATTTTTAGGCAGGCTGGAGGGGAAAAGTTGTAGTTTCTGGAGATGAACAGCACTTCGGTTTTTTTGTGTTGTATCCGGAGATTCTGGTTTAGGAGCCATTTCTCCACTGTGCTAAAGCAGTTGGTTAGTGATGAGAGGTCAATCTTGTCAATCTGAAATGGTTTGTAAAGTAGAACGTCATCAGCATAGATCATGCATTCGACGTTGAATGATCGTATGAGGTTGCAGATAGGCTGCATATAGATGTTGAACAGTAAGGCTGAAAAGGAGGATCCTTGTGGGATGCCTTGTTTCTGGTGGAATGGTTTGGAGGTGGAGGTCTCTGTTTGAACATGTTGCCATCTGTCGGAAAGGTATGACTTACACCAGGATAGTGCAAGGTCGTGGATACCTTTTTCTTTGAGTTGCTTCAGAAGGGTTTCATGGCATACAGAGTCAAACGCTGCAGCTATGTCCAGGAAAATAAGGGCAACTCCATGATGTATGTTATCTACTGCGCTGAGAATATTGTTGAAGAGGGTGGTAAGTAATGTTTCTACCCCATGGGATTCTCTGAATCCGTGTTGGCAGTGGTCTAGTGGCGAAGTATTGTTGATGTGTTGTTGAATCTGGTATAGGACTTCTTTCTCGATTATCTTTGCCAGTAGTGGAATGCTGGCGATTGGTCTGTATGATTCCACTTTCTGGGGTCTAGCTTGCTGTTTTTTAGCAGGGGTCTGACAGATGTGTGTTTGAGATTTAGGGGGAAAAAGCCTGACGTGAAGGATGTGTCCACGAGTCTAGCTATGAACGGGCTAAATTCTGACCGAAGTTCCTTTATCTAGAAGGCTGGACAGGGGTCAGTCTGAGCGGTAGTGGTGTTGAATGTAGAGATGGTGTCAATGATTTGCTTATTAGTTGGGGTGGTGAATATTGTCAGAGTAGTTGTGTTTGATGGATCCATGATGAGGGAGGGTGGGTCAGTCTTGTTGGTTTGGCATAATTTTGATTGGAGGAAGTCAGCGTAGTCTTGGGCGTGGATCATAGGTATTTGCTCTGGGCCTGGTTCTTTCGTTAGGTTTCTGACGAGGTTAAATAGGTCATGTGGTTTTCGAAGAGATCGCATTAGTGTGTCGGTGTGGGCTTGCCTCATTTTCTCAGTTATCGCCTCGCGGTGTCTTACGAGCTGGAGGTTGTAGGCTTCCTGATTTTCAGTGGATCGTGATCGCATCCATCGCCTTTCGAGTTTCCTGAGTTTGAGGAGAGAAGTGCTACCTTAAGACTGGAACACCCACTCCTTATATGGCATTCTTCACATTATCGCTGGAGCTAGTGCCAGGAACATTAAGACGGTTTAGTAAACATACCCCTAAGAGTCCTGAGGAGATACCTTACATTTAGGCTCACATTTAGTGTCTCTAGCTATATGTCTAGTACTGCTCAATACAAGAATAATTTGAAACATCTAGATTAGATTAGATATTTCAACTATTCCCCAGAGGTTCTTGTGACCTGAAGGTTGCTATTATTTTTCAAAAGATTAAAGAAATAAAGTCCATGAACAAAACATTCTCGTGGTAACCAGAATCAGGTCCAAGGACAGACTGGCGTGCCCCTACTGCCTGCGGGGACATCCTCCCGTCAGGTGCCTTGACTCCTGCGGCCTAGGTCCCCCTTTTCCCTGATGCCCAACCCATGGCTGGCTTGCCGTGGCATTGATCGGGCGGTGGGGACCCACTGCCTCCAGTCCTGGCCCTGGGGGGATCCCCAGGCCCGATTGCCGGTTTTGTGCTGGCTCGCCCCTGCTCCATCCCGATCCTGCCCCCTCCCGCCCTGCACCGACTCGCCCCGTCCTGATGCTCAGGACGTATAGGGAGAGCCAGAGGGGGAATTGGGACATGACAGCTTGTGGGACTGTATGTCCCATAGGGTACAATTTTCAAAGGGCTTTGCACAGGTAACTTCCCTAGTTACCCATATAAAGGCCTTATCCGGGATTTTCTAAGGGCACCTACATGGGTAGTGCCTTTTGAAAATCCCGGATAAGTCCCTAACGCACCCATATGCTATGTGGGTATCGTCGAGGCATATTAGGGGCCTTCCGGGGAGGAGCGGGGGCAGAGGAAAGGGCTAAATGGGTAGCAGTGATTTTCAATGCTACCCACTTAGCCCTCTGTGCCTTAAAGATAGGCGAGGTTTTTAAGGTACAGAGGCTAAGTGGGTAGCATCGAAAATTGCTGCTACCCATTTAGCCTTGGCGGCTGCCGGTGTATCCAGACAAACCCAAATTTTCACTTCTGTTGCCGCGGAATTGAAAATCTGGGTTAAGGGGGTCTCCGGGCAGGCTAGGCGCTGCCATGGCGCATAGCCTGCCTAATTGAAAATCGGGTCCATAGTTTCTAAATATTACTTGTATAAGAAATTAACTTTGGATTTTAGATTTAATTACTTGCCTTTTGCCGATCTGAGCTCAAGGCTAATTATAATCATGTATGGAAGTTATTTCACTGCCTAAGCAAGCTTACAATTTAAGATACACCTTAGGCAATGGAGAGTGAAGTGACTTGCCCAAGGCCACAAGGAGAGTCAGTAGGAAAAGCAAGATTTAAGCCCTAGCTTCCCTGGCTCTTTGCCTGATGTTCTAACCATTATGCTACTCATCCACACTACTAGCACCCCCATCCCCGGTGTGTTTGTCACTAAATAATTACAGAATTCATCTGCTTAGGCTTCGTTTGCATAATGTGTTCATGTCTAGTTAGTAATTGGGTATTTTTCATTACAACTATGAATCACTATTTGGAAAACTGGTTTAGGCATTTAATGAGACAGTGCTGAACCTTTGCTAGGGAACAAATTGCATTACAAATGCAAGCACCTTAGTTTTAAACAGCAGCCAAAATATAGAGACTCTGTCTCTACCCTATATGTCTTTCAGCAGCCATACTAATCCTAGGAGAAACTGGAATCTTCTAGGTTGTGATATCTTTCAAAGGTCCAACAAAGAAAGACCTGGAAATAGGAATAACAAGTGAGATGATCAAATTTGCAGATGACACAAAATTATTCAAAGTTGTTAAAATACAAAAGGATTGTGAAAAATTACAAGAGGACCTTGAAAATTGGGAGACTGGGCATCCAAATGGCAGACAAAATTTAATGTGCACAAGTGCAGAGTTATGCACTTAGGGAAGAAAAACCCAAGCTACAGTTACACAATGCAAGGTTCCACATTAGGAATCGCCACCCAGGAAAAGGATCTGGGCATCATTGTGGGTAATACGTTGAAACACTCTGCCCAGTGTGCAGTGGCGGCCAAGAAAGCAAATAGAATGCTAGGAATCATAAGGAAAAGAATAGAAAATAAAACCAAGGATATTATAATGCCTCTGTATCTCTCCATGGAGAGACCACACCTTGAATATTTTGTGCAATTCTTGTCACCATATCTAAAAATGGATATAGCAGAATTGGAAAAGGTACAGAGTAGAGAGACCAAAATGGTAAAGTTGAGGAAAGGCTTAAAAGATTAGGGCTCTTCCACCTGGAAAAGGAAATGCTGAGGGGAGATAAGACAGAGGTCTATAAAATAATGAATGAAGTGGAAAGGGTAAACGTAGATTGGTTGTTTACTCCTTCAAAAAATAGAAAGACTAGAGGACACACAATGAAGCTATAATGTAGCGCATTTAAGACAAATTGGAGAAAATATCTTTTCACTCAACATATAATCAAACTTTGGAATTTGTTACCAGAGGATGTATTAAGAGCTGCTGGTATAGATGGGTTTAAAAGAGGTTTGGACAAGTTCCTGGAGGAAATGTACATAAACTATTATTAAAGTGGACCAGGGAAATTCACTGCTTATTCCTGGGATAAGCAGCATGGAATCTGTATATAGTACCTTTTGGGAACCTGGCAGGTACTTGTAATCAGGATTGGCCACTGTTGGAAACAGGATACTGAGCTTGATGGACCTTTAGGGGTATGTTTACTAAAGTGCGGTAATCGTGAATAACGCGTGTAACGTACGGTTAACGATCGTTTGCACGTCAGAACGCACGTTATGACATGCGAACGATCGTTAACCGTACGTTACGCACGTTAACCGCAGTTAACGATCGTAAACCCCCGTGGCGCGTTAAAACAGCGCAGAAGGTGGAGAGTGGGCGGAAAGAAGGGGTCAATGGGTGGAGAGTGGGCGGGGAGAGGCTCCCCTCACACTAACGCGCTGAATTTCAGAGCTCAATTCCAACGCGAATGAAAACCTGCCGTTAAAGGCATAATAAAGGGAAGAGAAACCATTTACGTCAGCAATGTACAGCAAAACCGGGGAAACCTACAAAACGTGATCAGTGTGATACATGTGCACTGAACAAAATAGCAAATAGGAATGGAAAATGACCACAACAAAACCCTAAAAAACTATAATCCAGCTGGTCAACAGTGATATTGATGGTCAACCATAAAAAACACTCCCAGGAAAGCTCTAAAAAAAAGAAATGAGCTTTGGAAGGGTCCACGGAGCGTAGACCCTTCCAAAATCATTCCCTAATTTTAATTATGAGCATTCCTGGGAGTGTTTTCCACGATTGCCCATTAATATCACTATTGGCCAGCTTGGTTATGTTTCTATACCCTTATTCTGAGGTCATATTTGGGGTTTATGTGCACCTATGTCACCATACAAGGTGAATGAGCCCACAGTAAAAATGTGCAGAGCAGGGTTTCTGACTCTTTCGGCCAGGTGTCCTATCTCCAGGGACTGCAATTTCTCTGTGGCCACAGTGTGGTGCAGTGGACACAACCAGTACCTGTAGGACCAGAGGGTCACAGGTTCAAATCCCAGCTGGGGCCTCTGCCAACCCAGTCCCCATATTTTACCCACCACTAAACAGAGATAGTAAAGACACCCCTTTATTGCAGAGAACATAGGCATTGTTCAAACACCAATATGTTACCCTACACCGCACACACACCATAACAATGGGCATTACCAACAGCCGAGTCCCCCAAATGCAGTCCTGGAGTGCCACACCTCAATCAGGTCATATTCATTTTCCAAGATAAGGACATGTCAGCATGTTGGCGGAAGGGTACAGGTGATGGAGGGGGCAGTGGCTGCTAGTCACAGCAGACAGTGGCCTAGCCATGTGCAGGCTGGCACATCCACAGCAACAGACAGGCCCTGTTGGATGTACAGTCATGGACTACCCAGGTAATACAGCATATCTGTGGCAACACGGTGGTGCAGTGCACACAGACAGTGTGTGCAAGAACAGAAGGTTGCAGGTTTAAAGCCCAGCTGGGTCAACATCCAATCCAGTCCACATATTTTCCCCCCAACTGTACCATGATTGTAATGACAAACCTTTATTGCTGAGAACATACGCATGGTTAATACGCCTATATTTTACCCCACCGAGTACAGACACCATAAACAGGCGCATTACCTAGAGCAGAGTCTCCCAAATGCAGTCCTGGGGGGCCACACACCATTCAGGTTCCATGCTGCCTCTAATAAATATGCCTATGCTGCATATCTATGCACCACCCCCATGGTATGCAGATGTAGCTCATGCATATTCATGAGGGACAGCATGAAAACCCGAACAGTGTTTGGCACACCAAGACTGGAGTTGGGAACCTCTGCCGTAAAGCAGCAGCCAACAGGGGCAGACACACCCACACCCACACCCACAGGCCCCATTGGCCAATGCCTCCTGGAGAGGCAGGACATTGGGCCCTGTGTGCATCTCCCAATACTACCACATGCATCCCTAGCAATGCCACCCTACACCTGGGTATACGGTACACACCTATCAAACGTTTCCTATGAGTACTGGCAGATAGAAAGTCCTACATTAAGCACAGTTTGCTCATTGAGCTCCATCATAACAATCATTCTGATGTCAGCGGTGTGTGCTACAGGTCAGGTCTCTGACAGTGTTTACCACCCTGGGGAGTGACGCCCAACAGTATTGCGGACCATATCCATGCCTGGACTGTGCCCAGGACTGGTGTGGTGGGCAGGGCTGCTGAACCCCTCTACAGTAGCTCAATGCTGGCATAGGTGTCGGAGTGTGTATCTGTCTCTACAGTGTGTGGTGGCTGCAAACACCTTCCACAGTCCACACTGCCAGCATTGTTGCCAGTATTGGCCTGCCAATGTGCATAATGAGGAGCAAGGTACCATGGGTATAGCCCAGACAGGGTGGCCTGGGCAGGCTGCATCTGCACAGCGCATAGGGCACTGACTGCGGCATATTAGTGCCCGGCCACCACCTACACAGACAGGGTGACCGCTGTATGTCCTGCAGGGAGATCAATCTCACCCTGACTGTGCAGTGACCACAGCATGGCTAGGCATCCCCATAGTGCTATATGGTATTTCTCTCATGTGATAGATATGGGTTTCCTTTTGGGGCCTAGTCACTGATTTCTCTGCTTTCTGTGTATGCTGACATCCCATTTCTGGGTGCATGCATTTCCACTGGGCACATGCACTATTGACTAACTAGTAGACTGTTTGCAGCTGGTATATGTCTTGATGGAGTGGCTTGCAGGGTGCTGTGGCTGATGGGTTGTCGTCACAGGAGAATATCAGATAGTGGTGGGGTGCAGCTTACCATATCCAGGCCTAATGTCTGTCTGCTATTGTGTTATGGATGTGTATAGAGCTGCATTGACTGCCCTGTGGGGGGGTGGTGGTGCTGGTACATGGCTCACGGCCCACCTGGGGGCTACACCTGACTGAGACATCCAAGGTTTTATCTGCAGAAACAACCTATCTCACACATTAACACTGCTTTGGACCTCTGCCATGGCCTCTTTCAGCCATGGACGGTGCTGTGGACCTGGTGCTGGGCGCCTCACTGCACCCTCAGGGTGAGCACAGTACCCGCACAATGTGACGGTGTGTAGCTACTCTGTGCCAGTAAAACACACGGTCAGTACCCCCTACCAGGCCGAGGTGCTGTGGGGTGCATTCCCCATGGTGTGTATCTGTGGACAGCTGATTTGCATGTGCAGTGCATCATGGGTGGGACTGGCACAATCCAACCCTGTGAACATCCAGCACCTGCTCACAGGCTCTGATAAACCATAGGCTATCACACTTACATCTGTAGCATAATTCATAGGTGCAAGACACCCTAAAGCAGGGGTAGGGAACCTTGGTCCTGGAGAGCCGCAGACCAGACAGGTTTTCGGGATATCCCTAATGAATATGCATGAGATATATATGCATTAGAGATATCCTGCCAACCTGACTGGTTTGTGGCCCTCCAGGGCTGGATTTGGAGACCCCTGCCTTACACCTCTGTCAGTTAAGATTGTGAGTGGGCAAGGTGCAGATGTCCTAGACATTGAAAGGGTATATAGAATGTGTCACATTCCTCCTCGATTCTCACCACCACCAAAAAGTTGTCTAATAGACAATATTTTGGTGGTGGTGGGAAGTGAGGAGGAATGTGACACATTCTATCTAACCTTTTTGATGTCTTGGACATCTGCACCCTGCCCACTCACAATCTTAAATGACAGAGGTGTAAGGCAGGGGTCTCCAAATCCAGCTCTGGAGGGCCACAAACCAGTCAGGTTGGCAGGATATCTCTAATGCATATATATCTCATGCATATTCATTAGGGATATCCCGAAAACCTGACTGGTCTGCGGCTCTCCAGGACCAGGGTTCCCTACCCCTGCCCTAAAGAGTCTGTAATATAAAGTGCCCATGCTGGTAAAAACACACGTACCCATGCACGATTGTACGTACGCACCAACGCACATGGCTACGCACACTGTGAGGGTGTGTTTCTGACAACACTACTGAACATAAAGAAAAACATGCCTCCTCATTCCTTATGTAATGTACAGGGTGATGCCTGGGCCAGCCTTCTGCATTAGGCACACTGGGGACTCAAACCCATGCTGCCTGTAGCAGCGGTCAGTGCAGTAACCATTGTGCTACAGCTCTGTTTCAGTGATTTGTGTCTGTACGCCTTCTTACGATTAACACGCGGTAATGTGCCATGGCGCCCTGTAACGCTCTTTAGTTTTTGGAACGCGCGTTAGTGGTAACGATGTACCGCCCATGTCCTTATTTGGGGTTTCTGTCTCTACCGCGGCTCCTAACGCGAATTGCACTAGCGCACTTTAGTAAACATACCCCTTAGTCTGACCCTGTATGGCAAATCTTATGTTCTTGAGTTCTGTGATCTGATGAATGGACTTAAAAACTCATGGGCTACTCCATTTTTTGTTGGTCCTTTTAAGAATATCTCATTATCACAACCTATGAAGTCATAGGGATTGATATCCTCTTTTCTCCCATTTTCTCTTTAGGAAAATACCTTCATGAATCAGGCCCTAAATGCATAAGAACACAAGGCTGGGATGTTGCCCTGCCCTTTACAGAAGGACAAGTGACTTTTACTAGTTATGATCAGGGCCAGTCCAATCTTCAGGCTAGCTCGCTTTTTTTGAGGGAGGGCAAAGATCAGGGCATTCAAAGCTAATCAAAAGATTCTTTTTTTTAATTTAGATTTTACAGTATATACATACAGTAAAGAAAAATTAGAAACAAATTCAAGTATTACTTCATAATATAAAAAAGAAAATTCATTAGTACAAAATAGTAGCCCACATCACGGAGACCAGAAAGGAAACAACATACATCTCACAGGAATGAAAACGAAACTTCCATTCCAGAGTATGCCTTCACAACAGAAAAACTCTTCATCAAAGGAAAAAATAAAGGTACCAAGAATAGAAGGCATTATGACTCATCCGATTATAAATTTTTAATCACTAAGAATCCTTCTAATTGCAATGCATCAGTAAACATAAACTTAGCACCCTGACACCATAATAAACATTTAAATGGAAACGCACGAAAAACGTTGCACTAATTACCAGAACACATGGTTTCAACCAAAAAAAAATTCTCCTATGTGCCTGTGTAGCTCTAGAAACATCAGGAAATATAGAAACCTTTTGACCAAAAAAATTGGGATCTTTGTTCGCAAAGCAAGCTTTAAAAATTAAGGTTTTATCAAGTTCTGACTGTAGGGTTATGACTAGGATGGCCCTAGAGGGGATATTATCCTGTGAGTCTTCAAGAAATTTAGTTAGATCAACTCCATCTGATATATTACCCCCTTCTATTTCCACCTCAGGTCAACCCTCAGCCATAGAACAAGATGTAATATAAACAACATTGGAAATTAATATTTCAACCACATTTGCCAATTTCAAACATTCCGAGAAGTATTTACTAAGCAAGATCCCAGGGGACAATAAATGTGTCTTTGGGAAATTTATAAGTCTTAAGCTTCTCATCACATTCTCCACTGATTCAAATTGAGCATGAATATTTAAACTGTCCTTAATAGAAGAGACATTGGCAGCTTGAAGAGTTCCCAGTTGAGATACATACTCCACACTGCAAAGCCTCTGATCCTGTTCCTGCAATTTATCCACCATGGCCTGAGAAAAACAAGTAATCTCATCCATTTTACCCTTCAACAAATCTGTGACACAACCTTCCATATGTCAAACAAGGAAACATCAGAAGAGGGCACAGTGTTCAACTCAGGGGCACAAGCCTCCTCCATTTTGGGAATTGCTGTGGAACCAGAGACCGACCCATCCATATAAGGAACCAGAGACCGACCCATCCATATAAGCACTGGTAGGGGTTCTGGCCTCTCCACTCACGGACACCTTCAGGTAGGAGACGTCTCTATGACTTACTAGCCGCTGTGAGCCACCAGGACATGGAGGAGGGGTACGCTCAATCGGGCTCATGGAAGTGCCCAACAGGGATGAGATAGATAAACCAGAAGACTCAAGATTAAGCAAGCTAAGCTCAGCTAATTTAGCTTTCAAGTGTTTATCAATAGGTCCCACAGTCACTGTAACAGAAGACTTAGCAACAGTCTTACCTTTCGCCTTCCTCTTCCAATCCTTGGGCATTCTTCCAATATTCATCAAGGAGACTAGCCCTAAAAGTCCCAAAATGGCCCCAAAGGGATGTGGCCCTTTGGTCTCACAGCCCTTTGGTTGCATGCCCACGGCCATGCGTGCCACACTTCTGGTAGGCATAACTCACTGCACTTCTCACACCCCATGTGTGATCTTACTGGTAGTTGAAAGCAGGCTGCTGGTGCCGCGAATCACAGTTCTTGCAGTAATAACTCTCCAGTCTCACTGGGAGTGTGACTTAGCTGGCTTGAATGTTCCCAGCAGTCCAGCATGTCACACTTCCAGTAGGTGGGACTCGCCACACTTCTCTTCACATGCTTTGCCCAATCTTACTGGCAGTGGAAAACAGACTGCTGGTGCCATGAATCACAGTTCCTGCAACGGTAACTCTCCAGTCTCCTAAACAATAGATTCTGACAACCAAGTGGCATCATAGGCAAACCATAAGGCTTATGGTTTGCCTATGATGCCAAGACCTTGAAGCAGTTCTGGAGTCGGCCCTGCCTATGATTATGTGAAAAGTATGTATTACACTTAAAGTCAGGTCCATAGTATGAATGTATGGTGATTGGAAATCAATCACTTTGTACTTGATTCATCGAAAAATGTTTTCAAACACTGAAGAGCAAAGCATCAAGAAGCAATCTGTTAGCAATTTTCAGAAAAGTAGATGGTTGGGAAATACTACACACACATATACAAAAAAATCACCATAGCCAGAAAAAGATTTGGAGCATGGATGAAGAGGAACTGCCATTAGCACCATCCTTTCCACCATCAGACTTGTCTGCAGACACCCAATGACCCAAGTACATGCAAGAAATCTAGTCGCTTTCAGGAACTGTCAGTCCCAAATGCATTTGCTCCTTCTTCCACAAGAGAAAATAAATCCACAAAACCAATTTGACAAGGAAACATTTATGACAAAAGTATGGTGCACTTTTCGTAAAAATAATAGATTTAAGGACCTTGCAAAACTCCCCCAGAGTTATTAGCACAATTTTCTTCTCTGAAATTTCCTTTCCTATAGATCCAACAAGACAAAACCAAGAACTGTTCCTGATGAGCCTGAGCCACCTGGTGATTCCATCACCCCCACCCCTCCCGCCCCTCCCCCCTCTTACGAGGACAAAGATTTGAAGGGAAAGGGGGAGTTTTGCATTTTGGAGAACAACATCTTTAATCATTCAAAAGGCTTATCAAGGTACTGGTCCACACAACTGTTTTTGCTGAATTTCTTTACAGAAATGCTTGTTTTCTTTAAATTAGTTGTCCTTTTTAAGAATTCTTTACAGTATGCCTTATGTACCTGATCAGGTTTTTGTAAGGGTTTTCATACTCAAATTGTTTTCATTTTTCTTGGGGACTTGCTTTGATTTTTGGGGGAGGAGGAGGAGTGTGGAGTTTCATTTGGTTTTGTTTTATTTCATTTTGTTATTTGAAATAGCATGCACTGTTTGCAAAGACTGTGGTCTGGGAGAGGTAATTTTTCTGACAGGATACCTATGTCAAAGTTCCAAAATGTTGCCTATTTTATGAAGACAACATAGCCGCTTATGTGCCTTTATAAAATATGTTCCCAGGGGGACGGATTTAGCTGCAGACCAGAATGGATGCTTGAACGATAGTTCGCTGGTCCTGATAGAGAATCCTGCCGATTCCTTCTGACCCTCCCAAGGAGAAGCATTCCCCCTCCTATAAACATCTTCAGTCATGCCCAGTATTAAATCGGCACACCCTGAATATCCTCTGACTCAGCTACAAGGGGTAAAGTGCTCAAAACATGAGCCATCTTCCCCAAACAAGATGGCCCCCGTCAAAGAGCCAGAAGACAGCTTGCAATAAATGGTTGCAGAACTCTGTCAAATCAAAGAGCTAATCGCAGAAAATAGAAATTCTCTCAACACTCTAGGGGCCAAGCTAACAGAAGTTAACTCTTAGGGGTATGTTTACTAAACCGTCTTAATGTTACTGGCGTTAGTTGCAGTCTTACTGTGATGAATGCCATATAAGGTAGTGGGCGTTCTGGTCTTAAGGTAGCATTTCGGGTTATCGCGCGATAACGTCCATTATCGCGCAATAGAGGGAGCCGTGGCACGTTAACGCGTGTTAGCCTTAATTAGGCACGCTGATCTACAAGCACAACGACAGAGGTGTAGCACACTGGTTAACACAATGACTGCTGAAACAGGGGTCATGAGTTTGATCCCCCAGTTGGCTTAATGAGTAAGGCTGTTTGAGGTATTACCCTTTACTTTAAATCAGTGCTGTCTGTGGCATTTTCTTTTTTAATTTAAATTAGTGCTGCCAGCAAACACACCCTCACAGTGCCATAACCTAAGGTGCTGCATAAGACGCCCTATAAGGCACTCCAGAGGGCACATTATAAAGTGCACTTCCCGCCAAGGCACCTTATAATGTTCCCTATAGGGCACCTTATAAGGCGCCTTAGAGGGCGCTTTATAGGGCACCTTATGAGGCACCTTGGGGTTACAGCACTGTGAGGGTGTTTTTGCTGGCAGCACTAATTTAAATTAAAAAAAGAAACGCCTCAAACAGCCCTATCAAATAGCACCACTGTGGGATCAAACCCATGACCTCTGCCTCCATAGTCAGTGAAGTAACCAGTGGGCTACATGTTTAAAGCTACTAATAAACCCCTGGCTGGCTACAGAAGGACTGCAGATCACCACACAAACTGTCTGCTGTGGTTATCAGGATAGGGTTAACCCACCCATACCCATGATGCAGTGCACATGCAGATCAGCAGTCTACAGATGATCACAAGATGGGGTATGCACCCCCACAGCACCTCGGCCTGGTAGAGGGAACTGACCGTGTGTGTTACTGGCACAGAGTAGCTACAGACTGTCACATTGTGCGGGTACTGTGCTCACCCTGAGGGCGAGGTGGGGTGCCCAGCACCTGGTCCGCAGCACCTGGCTTAGCTGAGATAGACTATGCTGCAAGTTGCTATCAGTGCCAGTGTATGATAGGTAGTCATTGCAGACACACCTAGGATACATCTGTGTCCATCTGTATTTCCCAGTCATGTCTAGCCCTTGTGGAATGTGATGTACCCAGAATAGTGCATATCCTATATGGGTGCCATGGTCACATGATCTCAGAGAGGGGGGGTGTTTGGACCCATAGGCGGATTATGTAGCACCACCCAACCTGCCCTCTGGGTCTCAGGGTGGGGGACAGGATCTCCCACCAACAGATCAACACTCTACATTCCTGCAATGGTGGCAGTAGAGGGGACCATCAACCCCAGTCCTGCTGGGGAACAGGCACCCTACAGGCAGTCAATGCAGATCTGTACGCATCCATAAGGCAATGGCAGACAGACAGTAGGCCTGGAAATGCTCAGCTGCCCCCACCACTATCTGACATTCTCCAGCCACTGCACCCTGCAAGGTGTTCCAGCCATACACATACTAACGCCAGACAGTCTGCTAGCTAGCACATAGTGCATGTTCCTGGAGGAGATGCAAGTACACACACCAAGCAGATAAGTCAGTGATTGGGCCCCAGAAAAAAGAACCCATAAATATCACTTGAGAGAAATACTATACAGCACTATGGGGGAACCTAGCCATGCTGTGGTCACTGCTCAGTCAGGGTGAGAGTGACCTCCCAGCAGGACATGTGGTGGCCGGGCACTACAATGTCCCAGCCTATTGCCTCCAAACAAGGGTTTCTCAAGGGACTCAAACATCAAATCAATGTCCTGACGACAGCGCAGCCCATTTTCTTAACCAGCGGTCACCCTCCAATTCTCTGGGGAATCCAAAAAACGCCCTGTTTGGAGAAATGCACGGGCGCCTTATAAAGTTGGCGTTGGGACATGCCTCAAGCTATTCAAATAGTCACAACAAGATTGAGAGCAACTAATGAAAATTAAAAGAAAATTGCAACACAACTGAAAAGGAGCCTATGACGTACTACATAAAATTATAAGATGAGTATTTTTCCATATTGAAATTTATAGTGCGATACACTTGATACGTCACCAGTTCCTACTAATATGAGCCACTGATGTAAAACCAGCACATGTTTGGGAAATTTTGATAATCCTCAGACTTCAAGTGCTATTGGTTGATTCTGAGGCTCAATTCATGACAACAAAGAAGTACTGAAGAAATTGAATTGTTTAATTGTTGAATGAAGTTTAGTTCTATTACATCCCAGATATTATTGGCCTACAAGTACAAGAAGCCCATGTGAAGCTCTCAGCCTATGCAGATGACTTGCTCTTATTTGTTTCTCCCCAGTCCATTCAATCAGTACTTACAGCCATAGACCACTACCCTTGGCTGTCTGGCTACAAAATAAATAGGTCTAATCCATTTCTTTTCCCCTAAATGTGCTATCTACTCAAGATGATATAGCTTCCTTCGCTTTTCAATGGACAGATTCCTCCATTAAGTATTTGGGTATGAACTACTACACCACACTGACAGGCACCATTACGCATGCCATGGACCGATGTATGATGCTTCTTCATTCTCTGACATTGCAATGGTCCCTGCTTCATCTCTCCTGGTTGGGCCATGTTGAAACCATCAAAATAATGCTCGCTCCAAAACTTACTATACCATTGGGATGTTTCCCATCCTGCTCCCAGATTCCTTCTATAAAAATATAGACAGACTAATGGTGTCCTTTTTATGTAAGAGTAAACCCCCTTGTATTACTCTGTGGAAGTTAAAACTCAGCAAAGCTCGAAGTGGAGTTCAATTCCCCGACTTTCTCGCACATCACTGCTCCTTTCTCCTGAAGCAAAGCGCCAGATGGGTCTCACACCAGCTGGAATACTCTATACTGGTGTGGCTCTCCTTAGAAGAGTAACTTGGCAATCAAACAAACTAAAGATTCCAAAAGAATTCATAAAAACCCACAAATTAACAAATAACAGAGCCTTTTCCCATATAGCTCCAACCATCTGGAACTCGTTACCAGAGGACTTACGATCACTATCAGAGATAATGGAATTCAGAAAAAAATTGAAAACGTATCTATTTAATAAACACTATAATACCATGGAAAACCCTCCACTCAACCTAGATAAAGGCTAAATACGAACCTACCCACATCAAGCTAATACACCCTACTATAAAGGATAACATTCAAAACTTAAATAAATAACACTCCACTCCCATGCCTTGATACTCCTACTTGTATATAGCTACAACTGGTATGTTCTGCCTAATGCGGTACAGACAGTACTTCTGTTTAAATTGTTACACACTCTGTTATAGCTGAAATGTCCTGATTAGTTGTTGAATCACTGAATTATGCAAGTTAAGATGTTCTATGTAATAAGTTATAATGTTCAATGTTCTATGTAAAACAAACTCTGCTTTGTTAACTGTTGTTAATTGTACACCGCAACTGATCGCTGGAAGATGCGGTATATAAATAAGTGTTAAATAAATAAATAAATAAATCCTGCCCAGTTGTTGCCTG
Organism: Ichthyophis bannanicus; assembly: GCA_033557465.1. Classification (NCBI taxonomy): domain Eukaryota; kingdom Metazoa; phylum Chordata; class Amphibia; order Gymnophiona; family Ichthyophiidae; genus Ichthyophis; species Ichthyophis bannanicus. The sequence continues at coordinate 803,265,104 of CM066035.1, read as the reverse complement.
AGTTGTGTGGAGTCCTGTCTAAGTATATATCCCCAGTCATTCAATCTACACAGACGGTGCTTCAAGCCTTTGTCTGCCTGCATAATCCCTTGCCTACATTCTCTAAAAGTTCCCCCCTTTGGTGTAACCCCAAATTTAAAATACAGAAACACCTGATTAATTGGAGTACCTGGCAATTGCAGGGCATCTGGACTGTTGGACAACTCCAACAAGGGAACACTTATAAATCCTTTTCAGATTTATAGGGAGAGTTCCAGCTGCCTGCACATTACTTTTTCCAATGGCTTCAACTTAAACATTGCTTGACTTTGGTGGGACTGATTCTGTCCAATCAGTTGGAGTACTGTCCAATCTTGCAAACCATATGTACTGTCACGGCCTCTCCACATGAAGCGACTAGCTTTTATACGATCATTCAGAACGAACAAACTCAACCACGACTGGGGCAGAACTTAATTGGGAGAAGGACACCTTCCCGTAAACAATGGGACTTTTTTGGAGCGCCTTAACAAGACCCTTTTGGATCTGCCTCCCTTACCCAATCGCTATTTTTTCTAGCCCATTGGACCCTTATTACTCCAGTCCTTCTCTCCAAATGGTGTCATGGGGTAGATCAGTCAGAGCCTATGGAGATAGGAAACTCTGAGCAAAACACAGCTAACACTGACAGCTCAGATCTGCACATGGCCCAAGGTTGCTATAGGCAATGTACACAAGCTGCTTCACGAGGTGTGAGGGAACGCCCAAACAGTAAGCTAGCTCATAGCTCATTAGGGAATGAGGGGCAGCTGGGAAGGGGTGGAGCCCAAGCAAACACCAGGACATACGCAGTTAAAAATCACTTACCAGAGGGTAGTGAAGGGAGACCACCAGGGAATTCAAGAGCCGTTGCTGACAGAGAGAGAGCACCGGGGAATTCAGGAGCCGTTGGTAACAGAGAGAGACTACCAGGGAAGTACAGAGCTGTTGAACCCATGAGGAACTGCTTTGGGAAGCAGTGCACAGCTGAACAGTATCCCAGGGAACCTTGCTACGGAGGGAGCAGAGGAGGTAGTCCTGGAACCAGGCTGAGGAAAGCCAAGCTGCCCAGCATCAGGTACAGAGAAGGAGAGAGCTTCTATCCTGAAGATAGTTTTATGCCAAGAGGAAAGCTGAAAGAGAAACATAGTAAAAGTCTTCTGCTGAGAAACTCTGAAGAGAGAGTGCTGGAAGGTAGGCTTATTGATCCTAATAGAAGAGGAATAGAGTATAATGAATTGCCCTGTACATATCAAGAGTTGTGTGGCTCTCCTAAAAGAAACTACAGAGAATATGGTAATTACCCATTCCACTCTAGCCGGGAGGAGGAAGGGAACTCTCTGAGCTGTAGGGAGGAACTCTGTAACAATAACGGAAGTTTCAGTCCAAAGGAAACTTACTCCGGTGTTGAAGAAATGCAATGTGATTCCTATGAGGAACCTGCTTATGATAATTGCATGGACTGTACGTTTACCATGTCAGATGACATCACTTCTTTGTGCTGAAGTGCTGTAAAAAGTGTTTGTAAAGAAAACAGGAAGAAAGTTATTTGATTTGAAAGAGACTGTTTTCTTTTTCCTTTTTGTCCATTGCAAAGCTGAAGTTAAGCAGAGTTTTTGTTCCAGGGTTTCTTTAATTTGGTACCAGACGAATGGTCTTTATGTTCCTTTGTTTCATTGTGCTTGAAATCCAACCCCGGGAAGGGGAATAAAAAGTCCTGTCTTGAAGCCTTACCACTTGACTGCAACTACATTCTTTTGCTAGTTTGTGGAACCACAACTCCCAGGGGGCACTGCAACGCCTTTCTATAACACTCCACAGCTACTGAAGAACATGCCCCGATGAATTACCCACGCTTCTGGCCTCTGGGGACCTTCACGGGTGACAATGGTCCACAACAAAAGACAATCACTGTGATCTTGCTGTTCAGATATTCAGACTCTTTCTCATGTTCTGTAAGATTGCCTTAAGTTCTAGACCTATTGGCAGGAAGTTTGGATGAAAATTCAGCAGATCTTTAAACTGACTGAATCACTAACCCGTCAGATCCTTATTTATCTCTCTCTGGCGGTCCCTTCCAGGCTCCCTAAAGCAGAACAAACTCTCTTTGACATTCTTCTTAGTATTACACTGAAGATCATTGTAACCCACTGGAAAACCTCTGGTGAGACTGAAATCCATCAATGGTGGAATATGGTTTGTTTCTACTGGAAATATGATGCTCCTTTTTTTATCAGCTTTGGACAGATGGCTAAATGTACGCACATGTGGTAACTATTAGATAATTTTGTCGTAAACTCTATTTCATGTCTACCTGTAAAATGAGATTTCCTTCTATGATTTATTTGTTTGTTCAGGAGCCAGAAGGGTGGTGGGGAAGGGATACCCCACTGGTATATATATTGGTGTTTTTTGTTCTTCATCTTTTTCATTTCTTTTGACTGGTTGTAAACTTGAAATTTAAATAAAGATATTACAAAAAATATATGCTCCCACAACTGTCTCCAGTAGTACACAAATTCTCACGCATATATTTATACACTACCTGCTTCAAAGAAGGTGTAAATATGTGTGTGCACTCTATGCCTGTACTCATGTATTTTAAAAAATGTTGCATGTACTTCATATACGGGACCCTGTGGATAGTTGTCCTAAACAGTTAAGCAGCTAATTGCTGAAAGCTGCTGTTATTGTATAAGTCTATCACATTGCTAGACTTCTTTTTTTGTGTTGACCTTCAACCTTGCCAAGCATGATGTCTTTCTCTAATGATCACCACCCATTTGGGCAGGCAGGGCTGGCCCAAGGATATCAGCTGCCCCTAGGCAATCCTTCAGTCATTGCTGCCCTCACCACCAAGACTTTCCAGGAACATTTCCCTTCTTTCTGTTATTTCTGAATATTGGCACTGAAAAGATTAATGAAACAACCACAGAACTTCCAGTTTAAATATGCTGGAAGCTGCTGTCCATTGCACCCTCTCTAAAATGCACTTCCTGTTGCCGTAGGGATAGGATCAGTAGGGGCTTTGAGAGTGTTTGAACATGAGGCTCCATGGAACTTCATTTAACTTTTCAGTGCTGACTTTCAGAAATAGTTAAATAAAGTGAACTTTTCTTAGAAGGTTGGGATGGGGGATATGGCAGTAATGGTGATGTCTAAGGCGACGGCTAGAACACTGGCATTACCTGCATGGAAGAACATCCTGGCAATCTATTTTCTGTACCTTGCCACAAAAAAATAATAGATAGTGTGCACAAACTATGTCCATGGAAATGCTTGCATGTGGCATGCATATAAACAAATACATTGTTTATCATTTATCATTTGTTGTCATTTGATATACCGCCCTTCATGGGAGACATACAGAGCAGTTCACAAACCTATTATAAAAATAAAAGATAGAAGCAGAAAGGAATGCCAATTCCGTACAGAAAATGGTAGAGATAAAAGGAAAGAGAGAAGAGTGGAAAGTGGAAAGTCACATCAATAATTATTGTCAAAAAGAAGAACAAACTCTGCACGTTTAAACCGAAAGTATACCAGTATCCTCAAAACTGATGTATTCAAGTAAAAACTTCAGGCAGACTTCAGCAATCAATTCAAGCCCTATAGACAAAGCAACTGATCCCCGTGGGAAGTCAGCTTTAAAGTCTGAAGAGGATTCTTCAGTTAACCTCATTACGAAATTCTCCCTTTTTAGCTCTCAATTGAAACGCATTATCCAACATCATGCCAATGTGCTGCATAGCATTCCTGGCCTGGAAAGCAAAAATGTACGATGTGTATGGCAGCGAAGTAGTAATTTTAAAGAACTGCTTAGTCCGGCTGTGCTGCGTCCATTGCCCTCTCCTTCTTCATCTGAATGTATTAAAGTTGGGCATGTGAAGTGTGGCGAATGCAACATTTGCAGTATTACAAAAGAACTATGTGTTTTCTGCTATCGGGGCAGGACTTATCGGCTCAAGCATCTTACTTCATGTACCTCTACATTTGTTATATATTGCATTCTATGCCCTTGTGGTCTAGCATACATAGGTAAAACAACTCGAATGTTCAAAGTTCGTATGAATGAGCACAAGAGCAGGTTAAAATGTCAGCGTCGTGAAGCCCCGATTGTTGATCATTGCCTGCAGTTACATCATACATTCCAGGAGCTACAATGTTTCTGTTTGGATGTAGTCAGTTCATCACAACGAGATAAAACTAGGGATTGTGCTCTTCTGTGGCATGAACAACGTTGGATCCATCGGGTGGGATCAGTTGCCCCCTATGGTCTTAATTTGCGGGTCGAATGGGAAGTTTGTGTGTGAGTTTCTGCTGCCTCAAATGAGCCAATGATTCTCTCTATAAAATGCGCAGTTCGCATGCGCGGCGTCCAGAAGCAGTTGGTAATGCTTGGATGGTCTTCAATCAATCTGTTGTGAGGCATGTTCCTCTCTTCTTTGCATTGGATGAGTCTATTTCTATCAGCAATGAAAGTATGTACGGTTTAAACTTTGATGTATTCTTGTATTTTTGCATTGTAGTGTTTTAGCGACCCCCTGAAGAAACCTGCTCGGGTGAAACGCAAGATAGCGCGAGTGAGAGCGTTGGGGATAAGGCGATGGCCAAGCACGTTTTCAAGCAATACCTTAAAGCTAAGTCAAGCTGACCACTCTCTTTACAAAAGTTTGGATGAATAATTTTGAGTCTAATTGTTTATTATTTTGTTTAAAGAGTCAGTGGATGCCCCTTTCCAGAGCAACAAAGTATTAAAGGTCGTTGATGCAATCAGGGCTATGCCCAGACAGTTGTTACTGACTGGAGTATGTTTTTGCCCGCTGAGTCTGAGACCTATCAGTTGCTTTGTCTATAGGGCTTGAATTGATTGCTGAAGTCTGCCTGAAGTTTTTACTTGAATACATCAGTTTTGAGGATACTGGTATACTTTCGGTTTAAACGTGCAGAGTTTGTTCTTCTTTTTGACAAAAATTTTTGCTCTGTGATAAGTCTTGACCACTACTATATTTGTGTAGTACATCAGTAATTATGTCAAAGACAACAGCAACCAGCATTAGCCAAAATCAGCCCTCTAGGCCTGACCCAACCCCAAAGACCTGCTGAAATAGATGTGTTTTTAGAAGGGACTTGAACTTATTGAAGGAGAGTTCCAGACGAATATGAAACAGTAGGCAGTACTATAAAGTAGGGGCTACAAAGAAAAAAAGCGGTATGCCTAGTAGTTTCATCTTTAGCCCGGGAAGGGGGGGGGGGGGAATAACTAATCTATTATCATGAAGGGAATGAAGGCAGCATGGGGGTGTGTATGGAATGGTAAGGTAAGTGAAGTACTGAGGAGCATTGTTATGAAGAGCCTTATGGGTTAAATTGAGAGACTTATGATGAATGTGTTGAAGCAAAGGGAGCCAGTGATGTTGAATGAAGAGGGGAGGTCATGTGGTCAAATGTCCTAGCACATGCGAGAGTTTGTTTGGCGGTAATTTGGATGGATTGAAATATTTTTAACTGGCAATTAGGTAAACTGGCATAGATCATGTTACAATAATCAAGGTATGCTATGATGGTGCTGTTGTCATATATACTTTTAGATGCATATTCAGCCTTGCAGTTTGCATGAATAAGATGCTTTGCACATGGAAAATGCTTTATAAATTCGTGCTTTGGATGTCTGTAAAAATGCTATTCGTGCTTTGGATGTCTGTAAATGGGAATGCAGATATCCAAATTACAGAGATTATCTGGAGGCATTTTAGAAGCCAGACAGAGATGTCCCCAGTGTGAGAACATCCAAGTAGAATGGGGGCATGTCGGAGGAGTAGAAGTGTCTGTAAATGGGAACTGTAAGGAACCAAGGGTCAGCTGGACTGTTGGCCAGACAGTTCCCCAGCTGACACCTTCCTCCATCCAGAAGGGAAACCACTCAGGGAAGACATATCACTTCTCCATAAAATACACATGACAGAGAGGACCTACACTTCCCACTAATATGCTACCACTACTACTACTAAGCATTTATAAAGTGCTACCAGGTGCACACAGCGCTGTACAATGAAAACACAAAAGAGCTTACAATCTAAAAACTCACCTTATGCAGGACAACACGCTCATACATGGTAATAACTATCTCACAGATTTTTCTTCCAAAAGGATTTTTTATTATTATTCCCTATCTTACAGAAACAGAAAACTAAGAACAACTGAAAACAGTCCAGTGGAATTTCCAGTTTTACCACCTCTCACTGCAAGCAAAAAGGGTCATTCTGTCTTATCTTAGATGCAGATTTCTAAACAATTACAAGTCAGAATATCTGGTCCTGCCTGCATGATTCTATCTTACTTCCTGACTCAACAGTTAGTATGACAAGCTTTCCTGGACACACTAAGACAAGCTGCCATGCACACAAAATTCAGACATGACAACAGAGATACTGGGGCCATAGGGAACCCAGGAAATCCATACTTCCCCACAGCCTCCACTCCGAAGCAGACGGATTTCTCGTGTATCTTGTCCTGTCACATTATATACCCTTGTTCAGGACCATACTTACTATTGGGGCATTCTTCTCTAATTAGCTCATTCTTGTTCGAGCTGTCTGGGGCCCCACTTGTGTGATGTTATTCTACTCATGTTTGTACCCTCTCCGTTGACCTTTCTTGGGCCCATGTCTGCAATTATCAGTCTGGGCCTTGTCAGATTTATATTGTTATCTGATCTCTGCCCCCCTCATTTAGTTCTTTACCTGGTTTTCTTGCTTGGTTCTCTCCCACCCCTCAGTTCCCAAGAAATATATCTCTTCAACTCCTTGTATTCTGACAACTATATTGGGGGCCATACGTTCTTCTTCATGCTAAGCTGGCATATTTATCTCTCATGATTGCCTTTCTACCCTCTCTCTGTCCACCGTTTACAGATAAGTGTGTTTTCACATACTTTTCCATATGATGTCACATACCTCTGAAAGCTGCACGTACGCACCTCAGTACAAATGCCAGCATTCAGACATTTCGCTGATTTTTCTTTCTATTATTGTGTTAACTCTTTCTCCTCTGGCTCTCACAGAATGCAGATATCCAAATTACAGAGATTCTCTGGAGGCATTTTAGAAGCCAGACAGAGATGTCCCCAGTGTGAGAACATCCAAGTAGAATGGAGGCATGCCGGAGGAGTAGCTTGGGTGGAGAAATGAAGATGCACATTGCTGTGCAATTTCAGAATGCCATAAGCACGTCTGGCCTTGGTAGTTGTGGTGTCCATGCCTATACCTGTTCCTGACCACAAATAAGAAGCAAAAAAGTGCTTGTTTTAAGGTGGAAATGCTAGCAGGAGAAAGAGCACAGTGTGGTGTCATAGGCACTGTCCAATCAGAGTGTTGGGACGTGTCACAGAACATGGTCATCCTCCTTCTAGAAAACATTGGCTGGGACATCCAGGAAGCCATTTCTATAGGCAGTCCAATTTAGGGACGGCCATGTTTCTAAAATCAGGCAAAACGTCAACGTCAATGGGTGTTCTCTTGGACGTTTTGCCCTGGACACCCAGATTTTACCTCTACATCCTTTCAAAAATGCCACTTAAAATGTTTAGTGTACACTGTTTGCACCTAGCATGCACAATTTAAAAAAAAAGAAACAGAAAAGATGTCAGAGGTTTTAAATTGTTTTGTTTCAGAAATAAAGCAAAACATTTCTTGAGTCATTTCAAAGAAATGCACACCCTAGTTTTCTGCAGTTTTTCTATTTTGCATGCCCACAAACTTATTTGCATAACTTTCCTGGCAGTAGAAAGCTATAAACATAGAGCCCGATTTTGAATTAGTTTTTTCTCGCCTATCTTTAAGGCACAGAGAGCTAAGCTGGTAGCATCGAAAATTGCTGCTACCCATGTAACGGCTTCCTCTGCCCCTGCTCCGCCCCACCCCACCCCCAGATAGCATCGGGGTGCGTTAGGAACTTAGCCGGGATTTTCAAAGGGCACTATCCATGCAGGTGCACTTCAAAAGTCACGGATAAGGCCTTTACATTGGTAACTAAGGAAGTTACCTGTGTAAAGGCCTTCGAAAATCGGGCTTAAATTAAAAAACAGAGGACAATAGTTGAAGAAGCTGGTGGTTAGAGAAGCAGGAATAGCAGGGATCCTCAGTTATCACCAGCAGAAGAACTACAGAGTCTGAGGAATCACTGGGAGCAGAAGCCCAGCCTTTGGTCACAATCTGGACCGTGAAGGAATGAGAAAATACTGCAACCATGTAGAAAGGTGAGTAAAGGAGCAGAGCAAGAGTCTGGGAGAGAAAAAAAAATTAGGGCTAGTAGAAGATAGGTATTGGAAAAAGAGAACTAAATGAAGGGAGGAGAAAAGGAAAGCAAGGGGGTGAATGAGGAGAGAGTGAGAGAGTGAAGTGCAGGGGCGGATGTGAAGAGAGATGAAAATAGTAGAGAGAGTGAATGAACAGAATACTGCACTTAGGTGGGGGGGGAGGGACAAAGGACTGAGTGCTGAGTGGGTGGAAGTTAAAGACTACACTGCAAATGAAGTAGAGAGTGGATGGGGAAAGAACGCTATATCGGGAGGATGGAACATTATTACTACTACCGCTACTTCTCATTTGTATAGTGCTACAAGGCATACTCGGTGCTGTACACATACATACATGTAAGAGACAGTCCCATCTCAGAAGAGCTCACAATTTATTCAAGACAGGCACTATGACAGTCAACCATGAAGAAAACTATCACAAATACCAATTAGCCAACAAAAGACATGACCCGCTCTCCCTGGTCTCAATTCATGAAAATATGGAAGGAAACAGATTCAACTGGAATACAACTGAAGTCATTGCACGAGCACAAACAAAAAGAGAAAGAGAATTTCTGGAAGCCTGGTTTTCCACCACAAACTCTATAAACAGACATATCAATATAGACCCTGTCTACCAATCTCTGCAGACCAAAGAGCTGAGGCACCACCACCAACGCCTGGGAGCAGCAACCCTCAGGGAAACCAAAGAGCTGAATCACCACTAACAAGGCTCAGGAACAGCAATGACACCCCAGCAAGCCACAGGGAAACCAACTAATTAATCCCTGTGGACCAAAGAGCTGATTCATCACCAACAAGGCTCAGGAACAGCAATGACACCCCAGCAAGCCACAGGGAAACCAACTAATTAATCCCTGTGGACCAAAGAGCTGATTCATCACCAACAAGGCTCAGAAACAGCAACCACACCCCAGCAACCCTCAGGGAAACCAACCAATCAACCTCTGTGGACCAAAGAGATGAGTCATCATCAAGGTTCAGAAACAGCAACCACGCCCAGCAACCCTCAAAGAAACCAATCAATCAATCTCCGCGAACGAAAAAGCTGAGTCACCACCAACCCCAATATAAGTACAAATGCAAGCATTCAAGCACATTACCATCTGAAACCCTGCACTGATGATGTTCCCTCAAATGGTGACGAAACGTCTGCAATCAAATTATCAAGCTCGGAGAACAATCCAGCATCATGACAGGCACATATACAGACTTATTCAGTCCCGGACGTAGATCCCCTCTGTACGTCCGGTCTGAACCGGACATACAGAGGGGATCGCGATTCTGATCCTGCGGGGCACATCTAATCCCACGGGATCAGAATTGTGAACAATCCTGTATGTGCAGGCTGGGACTGCAATTCAGCCCAGCCTGCATGTACAGGACTGTACTCGGTTAACTCAGTGAAGGCTCTTCAATGGAGCCGCGGTGCCATGGGGTCATGTTGCCATGGCACCGCAGCTCCATTGAAGAGCCACAATGCCAGCTACCGAACTTCAGGGCTTCATTCCCTGCAGCCTGACCCCCAATCCGGCCTCCTAGGGTCAGGGTCTGGCTATGTGGAAACCCATCCGCACCCTGGGCAGCCGAAAAAGAGACCTTCAGGGAAGTTATTCCACCTCGGAGGTGGAATAACTTCCCCTCATATGTTGCTGGCCTTGGACGAACAGGGCCGACATTAGAATCGGGCCATAGCAAACAGGGTGGTAAAAAGAAAAGTAAGGGAGTCAGGATTGAAAAGCAGCCTCAATGACCTGGGTTTTTAACCTGGATTTGACTAGAGTTAGGGATGGAGCCTGACATAGTGGCTCAGGTAGTCTGTTCCAGGCATATGGTGCAGCAAGGCATAACAAAAAATGTCTGGAGTTGTCAGTACAGATAAGAGGGATTTGCATCGGGGACAAAATTTATTCGTAATTCACCCCTGCCACCCACACTGCTGAAAAAAATTATTGGGGGGGGGGGATAGGGGTGCAAGAACATATTGAATGTATTTTATCCATTGTGTGTAAGTGCTGGAGTTAAAGACCCCCTTTGAAAATATGGTGTAGTCCACTGTGTGCACCTAGATTGTAAACTTTTTGGGGACAGGAAATTACCTACTGTATCTGAGTGTGACTTGCCTTGAACTTCTGAGAAAGCTTTGAGTTACATCAGCTTCCCTTCCTAATTTGTGCATGTGTTTTGATTTAAATTCACATGTGCAATGCATTTTGTTACCGCTCTGAATTTTTCTCTCAACATAGCAGGACTGAAAGTTTAAAAGGGGGACATTCCTCGAGATGACTGATTTAGAGGTGAGTGATGAAAAGCTGCTTCCAAGCTCTGGATTTATAGCCTGTCACAAATCTGCATCAGACAGAATTTAAGGGGGAGATCCAAGCTTTGCCTTCACACACAGACAGGACTCACACACAAGCAGCAGAGTGAGGGCCATAAAATGCATCACTTCTTATCTCTATAATTAGATTTCTATCATCAGAAACAAGCCTCTATAACTCACCACATCAAAACACTCAGCTCTCTCATCCCTTAATACACATTTTCCTGCTAAGTGGTGAACTCACCATGCAGCAAATCTTGAAGTATCTATGAAGAATGAAAGACAGCTAGACCTTCCTCATAGGAGCTCCTCTGTCATTCTCTGTAGCCTTTATGGATCTCGTAGCATGAAAGTGGACCTAAAATGGCCCATCTCCATGTATGATTGCTTGACATGACACCACTAACAAATAAAAGAGCTCCGTATTCTCTGTGCATTTGCAGATTTTTTTCTGTGGTACGGTCAGGGATAGAACTGGCTTAATCCCAAAATGGGAGGGAACAGCGACATTTGCTGACAATACACTAGACATATATTTCAGTTCTATTGTGTGTTATTCTTTAACCCCTCCTCTCTCTCGCACTTCATTTTGTTCTCCTCTCTCCCCTCTTTTTTTAATTTCCCATGATTCCATATCTCTATCACCCCCTCTCTCTTTCTTTCTTTCTTTCTAGGCCACTTAAAAATTGTTGATCCCTTCCCTAGCTGAAAGTAAGTGTCCTTGTAAAATAGCTTCACAAAAACTGCAGAAATCATGGCTAAAATGCAGGCCAGGACCGGCACAAGGAGATGAGGTGCCCTAGGTGAACCTCAACCCTTGAGCTTCCCTAACTGGCTTCCTGCCTTTCATTGCCCCTCACTGGGACCTACAGCAGCGGCAATCGATTGAAACAGCCCCGCGGTGTTTACCTGCAAACGTTGTTGCCACGGAGCTCTCTACTTCCAACCCCGCTGATGGCCAACTTCATGTTTGCATGGGAGCAAAATCTCTGCTCTGCAGGGCTGTTTAAATCCATTGCCGCTACTGTAGGTCCCAGTGAGGGGCAACAGCAGCGGCAATGGGAGCCCCAGAGGGCTGGTGCTCTTGTCGGCTTCCTAGTTTGCCTAACAGTAGTGCCAGCCCTGATGAAGCCATAGATTTCTACCTGCTCAGGAGGATGTGTAAATATCCATGAGTAAAGCACACATATACTTTCATATTTTATAAGCTACCAGGCCGATATTCAAAACCCTTTGTTGGATGGCCAACGGAAGGCCTTCTGGATAGTGCTGCTAAATGTCTCCACAGGCTGTCTGGCTCTATCTGGCCCATAGGCAGAGGAGGGCATGTCAGTGCTAGCCAGGTAATTGCCGGCACTGATCTGGTCAGTGAAATAGTCAGCCGGCACTTTTCCAGACAGATTAGGCTGCACAAAAAGCAGGCCTAAGTTGCTATCTAGATAAGTGCCAGCTGAATATTGTGCCGACCAGATCTGTGCTGGCACAAGAGCCGGTCCAACCATTAGGCAATCTAGGCAATTGCCTAGGGCAGCAGCTTCTTTAAGGGTGGGGGGAAGGTGACAAAGAGCAAGGCATAAAAAGAAAAACAATAGATTCTGAAAGCCAGGGGTCTTAAGGCTTAAGGTTTGCCTGGGGTACCAATATCTTGAACTAAATCTTGGGCTGGCCCTGGATGGCACTTATCTCGATAGTGCCCCTCATCCTCAGTATTCAACAGCAATTCCCATCTAGATACTGCCACTGAATATCCCACTGATATTTAAGTGCCATGATTGGCATTAGAATATCGGACCCTACATGTGTACTTCACAGGTCTACCCATGCTTTACACAAACTATGTCTCCGAACATGTTTGCAGAGAGGTAATGTAAAAGTAGGCACCTTCTTGTCATCACTTGTGCTTTTACAAGCATATACCATGGAGTAATTTTATAAAATCCCTTTTCCAGGGGTAAATCATGGTTTACCTGCAGAACAAAAACTTTACGATTTGCCCCCTAAATGACAACAATGAGGAGTTACGCTTGGGAGGTTTTATTAAAGGTCATTGCTAGTCTTCAGTGTTAAAAATGCAAAGCAAATCATATATTATAAGAAGAAATCCTCAGATCCAAGTATTGCAGTGGGTATGTGCCGTAGGAAGGCTGTGTTTCTGTGTCAGGAGGAGACTGTGAGGGCAGTGAAGAGATTATTACAGAAAAAAAATCAACTGGATAAAAGAGACAGTCAAGTTTTATTACTTAGCATATTTTACACCATAGATCTTCTTAATACAGGAAATCTCCAATATGGAGAGTCTCAGATTGAGCTTTCCGCCCACCCTTTAATCACATTTGTTTCCCTAACCTGTTTATCTTGAAGACTTTCCCATCCATTGAACATAACTTTAATGGAGTTAGCTTGCAAGGAGCTGGCCCAGCTGCAAAGGTAACTTCATTTGCTGCCTGTACTGGGAAACTTTGTATGTGTAAAGCAGGTTAGAAGGAGGTGTTTTCAAGCAAACTGATATGAAACTGGAAATCTCAGCGAGGAAAGATGACAGGTGGTATCTGAGTGTAAATTTCAGATCCAGCTTTTGCAGGCATGAAAGCAGGGATAGGTAGCAAATATGGGAAGCGTGCAACCTTCGTCCTAAATTGATCAGAGGAGACCTCCGGGAGCCTAGGAAGGATGTAAAAAATGTTATCTACCAGTGATTGACACCAGCATTATTTCATCTAGTTTCTCTTTGCTGTTTAGCTTTGATTCAGAGTGACTGTCTGACTTTGGTTCATAAAGAACGGCTAATTCGGATCCGGCTTCCATATTAGCAGGAGAGAACCCCAGCTTGCAAGGCATTTGGAGATGTCACTGTTGCTCGCCATGTTTCTACAGAAGGGAGAGCTTGCTGAAGAAGACTGACAGATAGCCAAGCTCAACAAATCGGGAGAAAGCAAACATACACAAGTCTGGATATTGGTTACAGAATATAAAAATATACCTGGTTTCAGCTAATATTCTCTTTGCTGCCCATTTCTCCAAGCACTGAGCTGCTATTGCTGGTGTCAGAGAGGGATGAAGGGCCAGCTGGATCCTTGCTCTAACCCTGTTTAGCAGTCTTCGCATCCTTAAATGGCTTTCTTAGATGTTAGTCCATCATAACATTAGGAGCGTGCACAGAAAAAGACTTTCATATTCCATTTATTTTGCTTTTTATTATTTTGTTTCTGTCATTTTGACATGCATTAAATGAAATGACGTGTCATTTCAGATGGGAAATGACAGAAGCTAAAACAAGCATCTGTTGTTTCCCTGTCATTTTAAAACAGGTAACCCTTACCTTGAAGGTAGGGCATAAATTCTGCCTAAGCAGCCCCCGCAATGTGGGGGGTCCACACAGCAGCGCGGCAAAGTTACTTTAATCTGTTTGCTACGCTACCTTCATTCTAGGCCCAGAGGTGTTCCTCCCTGGCAGAAGTCTCGCAATACCACAAAAGTTTGCTTGGGGGCCCCCCCACTAGAACTTTCGCCACTCACTGAGGGCAACTTGCTTGGAGGTCCAGATGCAACCATAGAAACCAGTGGTACAACCATTTAACAGGTTAGGTAAGGGACACAGCAGTGGGGGTGGGTGGGTGAGTGGAAAGTATGAATGGATATTGAGTTCTATATGGGAATTTGTATGCATATTACCCAAAGTAGAGAAATCACTGCTAGGCAGACTGGATGTGCCCTTAAGGACTGGATGTGCCAATATAATAAGCCCAATATCCTGCTGGATGTGCCAATATAATAAGCCCAATATCCTGCTTCCAACAGTATTTAATGCAGATCACAAGTACCTGGCAGGATGCCAGAAAGTAGCTAGATTCTATGCTGCTTACCTCAAGCAGTGACTTTTCCAAACCACTACCCTAATAATGGTTTAATGGATTTCTCCTTCAGGAACTTATCCAAACTTCTTTTAAACACAGTTATGCTAACTGCTTTTACGACATCCTTTGGCAATGAATTCCAGAGGGTAATTATGCATTGAGTGAAAAAAACATTTTCTCCTATTTGTTTTCAATGTACTACTTAATAACTTCATGTTGCATTCCCTAGTTTTTGTATTTTATACATCATTTATTAGGGGGGTTATTTTAGAAGCCCTACTCATGCTTTGCCATTTGAAAACAGGTATGCAAATGTCCAAATCACAGAGATCTCCCTGGAGCCATTTCTATAGATGTCCCTAGCTCAAGAATGTCCAAGTTGTGAAGGGGCATCATGGAAGCGTGATTGGGACATTCTGGGCAAGTTGGATATGCACGCCTCATTTCAGAAATGGCAAGGACTTCACCACCCACTAGTGCGACTGTCCATGTGTATTCCTGCTCCAGAGCATGAATAGGCATCAGAAAAACTCTCATTCTGGAGAAGGGCACAGATAGAAGAGATCTGCCAGAAGAGCGGAGTTCCCAAGGAGGGGTATAGGGAGAGATAAGAGAGGAAAGGTAGTGAGGAGCAGCCAAATGAAGACACTTATAGGTCAGTTAGGTTTGAACTGGATGTGGAAATGGATAGCAAGTCAATGAAGTGACTTGAGAAGAGAGTGACATGAGCATAGCGACACTAGGAGAAGATTAGCTGTGCAGCTGAGTTTTGAACAGGCTGAAGTGAGGGGAGATGATTGAGAGAAAGACCACATGAGCAGGCAGAGATCTGGACCTGAATACCCAAAGAGATTTCAAGTGCAGAGAGGTAGATCTGGGAATCATCAGCGTAGAGATGGTACTGAAAACCGTGGGAGGAGATAAGTGCACCAAGGGACTGAGTGTAGAGAAAGAAAAGGAGAGGTCCCAAGACAGAGCCCTGGGGTACTACAACTGAAAGTGGGATAGCAGCAGAGGAAGATCCACAAGAACATACACTAAAATTGCAGTGGGCAAGATAGGAAGAAAACCAGGATGGGACAGAACCCCTAAATCCAAGTGAGGACAGGGTATTGAGAAGAAGGTGGTGATCAACAGTGTCGAAAGCAGAAGAATGGTCAAGAAGGATGATGATCAAGTAAAGGCCCTCGGATTTGGCGAGGAACAAGTCATTGGAGAATTTGGCAAGAACCGTCTCAGTAGAATGTAGAATGCGAAGCCAGATTGCAGTGGATTCAGAAGGGACTGAGAGGAAATTAAGTCAAAATAACAGCAGTGAACCACACGTTCAAGTGGTTTAGAAATAAAGTGAGGGGGAGAGATGGGTTGATAATTTGAAGGACAGGTAGGATCAATGGACGGTTTCTTGAAGAGAGGTGTAACCACAGCATGCTTCAAGCATGCTGTGATTGCACCTCTCCTGAAGAAAGCAATAGGTTGAGGATATGAGAGTCCTAAGCCCCCCCTCCCCCCATAGCCCATTATCAGTGGAGGAGATGGAGTTTAGTAGATGGGTGGGAATGGAATCAGGGGAGCAGATAGTAAGTTTAGAGGAGGAGAGAAGATGTTTGGTTTCTTCCTTAGTGATCTTAGAAAAGAAGGAAAGGGCGACAGAGGTTGGGGGATGGATTTGGGAGTGAAGAGGGGGAAGGGGGGATGGGGATAACCTTGAAGAGAACTCGAGCATAATCTTGTGAACTTTATCATGGAAATAGTCAGCCAAGGTCTGGGCAGAAAGGGAAGGAGAGGATGGTGGTGGAGACACTTTGAGGAGAGAGATGAGTTCTAAAGAGGGTCAGAGGAAAGAGAGTTAGTCAGACAGACATAGTACTCTTGTTTGGTGAGTGTTATGGCAGACTGGAAAGGGGTAACCATGAATTTGAAATGTAGGAGGTCCTCAAGGGTACGGGATTTGGGCCAAAAGTACTTAGCTGAGCAGGCACAGGAACATAGGTAGTGGGTTTTAGAGGAGAGCCAGAGCTGAGGTACAGTATGCCTCACAGGAGTGGGAGGAGCAAGAGCATCCAGAGCACAGGAGAGTAGTGTTATAGGAACATACAGCCTCATCAATGGAAAGAGATGGTGAGACAGCAGTGGAGAAAGCTGATGGGTTGATAGCATGAAGATTCCTAAAGATGTTGGAAGAGATTGGGTGTGAGTGAGGTGGGGGGTAATGAAGAGTGAAACTTAGCAGGTGATGGTCAGATAAGGAAATAACTGAGGTGCATAAATTTGAGGGTAAGCAGTTAGAGAAGACAAGGTCAAGGCAGTGGCCTAGCTGGTGAGTAGGGGCAGTAGAGCATAGCTGGAGATTGAATGAGGTAGTAAGGGAAAGAAGTTTTAAGGCATGAGAATCAGAGGGCTTATCAACATGAATGTTAAAATCCCTAAGGATAAGGGGTGGGGGGTGGGGGGAGAGATGCATCCATAAAGAGGGACAGCCATGAGTGAAAGTCAGTGAGAAAGGAAGAGGTGGATTTATCAGGAGGCCAATAAATGACACCAATCCGGAGAGGTAGTGGAGTAAAGAGGCAGATGAAATGGACTTCAAAGGAAGGAAAGGAGTGACAGTGAGGCAGAAGGAGGATTGGAACTGGTAGGAATGGGCGAGTAGAAACCCAATACCACCGCCATGTCCAATGAAGCGAGGTCTATGGGGGCACTGGTAGCCCCCCATGACAGAGGGCAGCAACAGAAGTAGAGTCTTCGGGGAGAAGCCAGGTCTCAGAGCAAGAAGATGCAGAGTATTAGTGATAAAGAGGTTGTGAATGAAAGTGAGTTTATTAGAGATGGAGTGTGTATTCCACAAGGTGCATGAGAAAGGGAGAGAGGACAGGAAAGGAGAGGGATAGGAATAAGATTTGAGAGGTTGAGTGTGAAAAAAGTCCCAGGTTTGGGATTTATATCCCCTGATGAGAAAAGGAGAAGGAGCAGGTGAGTGTGAGGGAGAGAGGAGGGGGCATGATGGTAATGAGCATGAGGTTCTTTCAGAGAGAGGGAAGATGGCCGAATGAGAGAAAGAAGATGGTGAAGCTGAAGAGCACATGACAAGGTAGAAGACAGGATGAAAGGAGAGGTGAGGATGGTAAGGAGGTGTGGTAAAAAGTTGGGTCTTGAGATCGTTGGAATGAAGGGAGAAGATTAAGGAATGCCAACAATAGGAAAAGATAGTGATGTGGGGCCACTGGAATGAGATAGATGGGGGAGTAGAAGTTGTAGAAAATAAATGATGAATAGGCAGGAGAGACGTCTAAGAGGACTAGAGTGCACCTGTGCGTAATACTGGTAATAAGCACAGGATAGCTATAGCCCAGGGATGGGTGGGTGGGTTGTGGGGTGGGTGAGAGCGAGGGATAAAGAAAGTAGAAAAGGAGCAAGGAGCAGCCAGTATGAAATCAGTCTACCCCACTTGTCTTCTCTACAGGTGGAAGGAGATGAGAAGGTTGGGGACAGGCACATCGTAAATACAGAATACAATTCCTGAGGCTAGTTTCCAGGCACTGACTTGTTGCACCATTTGGAGGCCTTGCCTGGAATTTTTGCTTTAGAGAAGTGACAGATACCCACAATATCATGTAAGTATTTAAAAAGAAGACCTGCCTGCACAGGTGCAAACGGAATTAAGGACCCCTTTTATTAAAGGCAGGTGACCAGTTTGTGTGTATTTTAAAGGCAGCCAGGAACATTAACATGCGGGCATGCTAGCCATCGCACATTAAAATGCATGGCAATCAGGAATTGTGTGATGGGATGGGGAATGCGTGGAGTATAGAAGTGGAGAGTGCATTACCACTAGCACTAGGGCAATTGTCATGTGCTCACTGTCAATGTGGCTCTTAATGCGAATTCACTTAACGACACCTCTGTGGAAGTCATTAGGTGAAGTCATCTTACTAGAGCGCGCATTAGCATTCACGTGTTAGTGTTAAGTGCCAGGAACATGCTGGTTAAACCCCCCCGACATCTAACGCAGAGGATTTGCACTTAACGTGTTGTTTTCACATGTTAAGTAAACCTTAGCAGGCTTTAGTAAAAGAAGCCCTGAATGCGAATGACTTTCTTATCAAACGCAAGAATGAATCTGCCAGTCTGCCACTCCCCTCTCTCATTCTGAATGTTATATCTTAGATTGTCATATTAGTGATTTAGCATCATTCCAGCAGAACAACAGTCAGGTGCATCCTTTCTTTCTGACACATCTATGTGGGTGACAGAATATGACCAGCCCTTGCTGACCTCATCCCTGGAGCTGATGAAGAAAAACTGCCCTTCTGCTTTCCTTTGTAGTCCTGGATGCAAAGCAGCTTTTTAATCCCATGTATTACAGTTTAAGTGGGTGATTATCTCTGAAGTACAAACATGCCACTTCTTTGCAAGCATTTTTTCTTTAGATGAGGGGAGCAGAGAGAGGATTTAACTTACACCATTTATGATACTAAAAAATGAAAATCAGCTATCGAGACAATGTTGCGAAGTAGGTAATTATTCTGCTGCTAACAGTGGGTGCTGCTCTTTTCTATGTATTTTTTCCATGTACTCCAAGTTGGAAAGCTATTATTTTTTATTCCAAGAGTTGTGCTTGGGTGCAGAGAGTGTCTGTGGCTGTTTATTCTCCAAAGTCAGATGCTCTCACAGGATTTCCTCACAAAAACCTTTTCCCATGAGCTTCTTGAATTTTCCCGCAAGAAATATCACAAAAACTGATTGCAGTGGGAAGGTGGTCTCAGTCACCACAATGACAAATTCTGCTGTGGGCACTTTTCCAAGTCTGAGATAGGAACAGATAGTTGGGAATTGCTGTTAGGATATTGCAAGACCACCTGTTTGCATCCAAGGCTTTTTTTTTATTTAGGGTACATAAAGGTGGTTCTAGTGACATCCTCTGCATATACTGCTATTCTCATTGAGGGTATTTATGTATTAAGGACAGGACTAACCCCAGAGTTGGTTCATTGTGTTAGTATCCTAGGCAAACCTTAAGCTTTATGCCTGCTGTGGCTGCCAGGATCTATTGTTTAGCTTTGAATGTCCCTGTGCGTTTCTGCCCTCCAGAAGCTGCCACCCTAGGCCACCGCCTAACTTGCCTAATGGTTGGGCCAGCCCTGATTAAGGAAAACGTGTTCAGTTATACCACTGTCCTTAGTACATAAGTTCAGTTCTGGAATATTGCTTGAGTAGCAAACAAAATATTCCCCTTGCCAACGAGAAACCCCTCTCCTCCTAAGAATGTCTCTCTCATGCAGTCCCAGGTCCCTTAAGAACAAAAGACCACTATGAATTGGAAAGTTCATAGTTTAAAAATAAGCATCTCCTCAAAATCCATCAGCAGGAGGGCTACAAGCTATGCCATCTATGGGATCCAAGGGTCCTGGCACAAATCTGCATTTGCCATATATTGAAACCCAAGTCTTTTCTTCTCCATGGAATAATTTCACTTGACTGTCTGCATCTCTCTAAACGACAAATGACAAAACACCATTATTATCTCTTCTTGTGTTAACTTGCCTTTTGCCTTCTCACCAAATCCCATAATTAGGGAATCTTCAGGCCTGCCCAGAGTGTGATCTTCCAAAAGAGAAAAGGAAAGGACCAGGCAAATGAAAAAAACAAACAAACAGATGCCATGGAATATAATGGACTCCAGATTGCATTAGAGACACCAACCAATCAGATGTTGGGGATGTACATTTGTTTGGAAAATGTAGTGAAACAGTCTTGTTTCATTTAGTTTTGTTTCAAAATGAATCCCATCCGGGAATAAAACAGATAAAGCAAGTACTTTTCCTAAAAATTAAATGAAAACCCCTCTTAAATGAATATGTGGCCATGCATGCCCCTATCAGATTTCTTCAACACATTGGGGTATGTTTACTAAACTGCGTTAGTGCAAATCGCGTTAGGAGCCGCGTTAGTGAAAGGAAAGCCAAAAAAGGACATGGGCGGGATATCCTAACCACTAACGCGCGTTCCAAAAACTAACGAGCGTTACAGGGCGCCGTGGCGCGTTACTGCGCGTTAATCGAATGAAGGCGTACAAAAGCACTGAAACAGAGCTGTAGCACAATGGTTAGTGTACTGACCTCTGTTACAGGCAGCATGGGTTCGAGTCCCCAGTGTGCCTAACGCAGAAGGCTGGCCCAGGCATCACCCTGTACATTACATAGGGAATGAGGAGGCATGTTTTTCTTTACGTTGAGTAGTGGTGCCAGAAACACACCCTCGCAGTGTGCCTAGCCGCGTGCATTGGTGCGTGCGTACAATCGTGCGTGGGTACGTGTGTTTTTACCAGCATGGGCACCTAATATTACAGACTCTTTAGGGTGTCCTGCACCTATGCATTATGCTAACAGATGTACGTGTGATGGCCTATGGTGTATCTGAGCCTGTGAGCAGGTGCTGGATTTACCCATGGTTGGATTGTGCCAGTCACACCCATGATGCACTGCACATGCAAATCAGCCGTCCACAGATACACACCATGGGGAATGTACCCCCACAGCACCTCAGCCTGGTAGGGGGGAAGTGATCAGGTGCACCCCCACAGTACCTCGGCCTGGTAGGGGGTACTGACCATGTGTTGTACTGGCACAGAGTAGCTACACACTGTCACATTGTGCGGGTACTGTGCTCACCCTGAGGGTGCAGTGAGGCGCCCAGCACTAGATCCACAGCACCATCCATGGCTGAAAGAGGCCATGGTGCAGGTCCAAAGCAGTGTTAATGTGTGCAATAGGTAGTTTCTGCAGGAACACCTTGGACATCTCTGTCTGTTTCAGTCAGGTGCACCATCACCCCCCCTCCCCCCCAGGGCTGAGGGCAGCAAACCAGGTCTCCCATCAAAAGATCCACAGTCTACCTCCCTGCAAAGGTGGCAGTAGAGGGGAACATCAACCCCAGTCAATGCAGCTCTGTACACATCCATAACACAATAGCAGACAGACATTAGGCCTGGATATGGTATGCTGCACCCCACCACTATCTGATTTTCCCCTGGTGCAAGCCATCAGCCACTGCACCCTGCAAGCCACTCCATCACAACACACACCAGCTGCAAACAGTCTGCTAGTGCCCAGTGGAGATGCCTGCACCCAGAACTGGGATGTCAGCATACACAGCAAGCAGATACATCAGTGACTGGGCCCCAAAAGGAAACCCATATCTATCACATGAGAGAAATACTAGATAGCGCTATGGGAGTGCCTAGCCATGCTGTGGTCACTGCACAGTCAGGGTGAGAGTGATCTCTCAGCAGGATATACTGAGGTCACCCTGTCTGTGTAGGTGGTGGCCGGGCACCACAATGTGCCTGTCACTGCCCTATGCCCTGTGCAGATGCACCCTGGCCAGGCCACCCTGTCCGGCCTATACCCATGGTACCTTGCTCCTCATTATGCACATTGGCAGCCCAATACTGGCAACATTGCTGGCAGTGTGGGCTGTGGAAGGTGTTTGCAGCCACCACACACTGGATAGACAGACAGCCACCCCCACACCTATGCCAGCATTGTGCTACTATAGAGGTGGTCAGCAGCCATACCCACCACACCAGTCATGGGCATAGTACAGGCATGGATATGGTACACAAGACTGTTGGGGGGTCACTCCCCAGGGTGGTGAACACTGTCAGACCTGCAGCACACACCGCAGATATCAGAATGATTGTTATGGTGGAGCTCAATGAGCAAAATGTGCTTAACGTAGGAATTGATATCTGCCAGTTATCATAGGAAACGTTTGATAGCTGTGTACCATATACCCAGGTGTAGGGTGGCATTGCTAAGGTATGCAACTTCTAGTATTGGGAGATACAGGCAGGGCCCAATGTCTTGCCTCTCCAGGAGGCATTGGCCAATGGGGCCTGTGGGTGTGGCCCTGTTGGCTGCTGCTTTACGGCAGAGTTCCCCAACTCCAGTCCTGGTGTTCCAAACACTGTTCGGGTTTTCATGCTGTCCCTCATAAATATGCATGAGCTACATCTGCATACCATGGGGGTGGTGCATAGCTATGCAGCACAGGCATCTTTATTAGAGGCAGCATGGAACCGGAATGGTGTGCGGCCCTCCAGGACTGCATTTGCGGGACTCTGCTTTAGGTAATGTGCCTGTTTCTGGTGTCTGTGTTTGATGTGGTAAAATATAAGCGTAGTAACCATGCGTATGTTCTCTGCAATAAAGGAGTGTCTTTACTATCACTGTTTAGTGGTGGGTAAAGCTATGGGGACTGGGGTGGCAGGAGCCCCAGCTGGGATTTGAACCTGTGACCCTCTGGTTTTATAGGCACTGGCTGTGTCCATTGCACCACACTGTGGCCACAGAGACAGTGCAGTCCCTGGAGATAGGAAAATTGGCCTGACGAGTCAGAAACCCTGCTCTGCACAATTTTACTGTGGGCTCATTTACCTTGTATGGAGACAAAAGTGCAAATAAACCTCAAACAGACCTCGAAAAAAGGGGCAAACACCCATAACCGAGCTGGGCAACAATGATATCATTGGGCAACAATGAAAAACACTCCCAGGAAAGCTCCAATAAAATGAAATGCTTTTTGAAAGGGTCTACGGAGCGTAGACCCTTCCAAACATCATTTATTTTTTTTGGAGCTTTCCTGGGAGTGTTTTTCATTGTTGCCCATTGCTATCACTGTTGCCCAGCAGGATTATACTTTCTACAATATTTCTTGTGGTCATTTTTAAAGTTTTATGTGAACTTTTGTTCTGTGCACATGTATCACACTGCTCACGTTTTGTAGGTTTCCCCGGTTTTGCTGTACATTGCTGACGGAAATGGTTTCTCTTCCCTGTAATATGCCTTTAACGGCAGGTTTTCATTCACGTTGGAATTGAGCTCAGAAATTCAGCATATTAGTGAGAGGGGAGCCTCTCCCCACCCACTCTCTGCCCATTGACCCCTTCTCTCCGCCCACTCTCCACCTTCTGCGCTGTTTTAACGCGCCGCGGGGCTTTACGATCGTTACGTGCAGTTAACGCGCGTAGTATGACGTTAACGGTCGTTGGCGCATGATTACGCGCGTTATACTGCACTTACGATCGTTAACGTCATACAACGCGCGTTATTCAAGTTTACCGCATTTTAGTAAACATACCCCATTGTGTTAAATGGACTTTTACTTGTGTTGAAGAGTCTTGTGTGAAATTGTCGCTGCTGCTGTATATTGAACATTAAAGTGTCCAGGCCAAATGTTTTCAGAAGCGTTTCTATCTTATTTTTCTTGAATGATTTAAAAAATGAACGCAAAAGCTTCCATGCAAGTGTAAAATATATAACTCTCCTAACATGGCAAGGTATGATTGTGAAGAATAAGTGAGACTTCAACGCAGTATGTGAGGTTAGCAATTTATTTATTTATTTGCAAAGATTTGGTATACCACTAACGGTTTGGTACATCATAGCGGTTTACAGATAATACCAGTTTCTTGATTACAGGAACTACAAAAACAAATACAACACAGTCAAAAAGGACAACAAAAAACATGGGGGGGACAACAATATCAATCACAAAATACAAAAGTTGCAACAGAAAATTGCAACGGAAACAGGAGGGGGGGGGGGAACCAACATCTAACTTCAGAGCTTGGAGCAAAGAGAGGAGAGAAGGATCTATTCAAAGGCCTGATTATGCAAAGTTTTAAACTTTGCATAAGAGGATTCCATCCCGAGAACCATGGGCATGTGTTTCAAAGATGAGGGGCTTGGAAACAAAAGGCAATGGATTGATAGACTTCTAACTGTAGTGTGCATTTTGTCGGGGTCACTAAGATGAACGGAGAGGACTAGAGAGACAGTAGGGAATGAGATGAGAGTGTAGGTATAAAGGTAGCCTAGTATAGTAGGCCTGATGTATAAACAGGAAGAGTTTGAACTTAATTCAGAAAGCAAGCGGGAGCCAGTGCTGCTCATGGAGCAGAGAGGAGTGATGTGATCATTTCATTTTGTGTTGTAGATAAGCCTTACAGCTGTGTTCTGTATGAGTTGCGGGCACTTTGCTTGTGCTTGGGATATACCTAAGAGAAGAGAGTTACAATAGCCCAGTCTATTTATAACCAGTGAGTGAATGACTATTTGTAAAGCCTTTCTATCCAGATAAGATTTCATTGATCTTATCCGTCTTAGAGCAAAGAAACAACTTTGGACAGATTTTGAAATGAAGGGGTGAAATGTTAGGTGTTCATCTGCAATGCATGTCTTCAAGTCAGTCCTGACTCCTGGTGACCCAGAAGCTCCTGGGTTTTCTTGGCAGTGTCACTGGAAGTAGATTACCAGGCCTTTCTTCTGAGGCAATGGAGGGTTAAGTGACTTGTCCAAGGCCACAAGGAGTGCTAGTGGGAATTGAATCCTGGTTGCTTGGTTACCAAGCCAGTGTTCTAACCACTAGGCTACTCCTCCACTCCATGGATGTTCATCTAGAAGGACTTAATTAAGATTGGGGTTGACGTGATTTGTGGCATGTAAGGGGGAGGATAGGAATTGTGTGAAATCCAGAGTGCCTCTGTTGTATTGGTATTAAGAACCATCCTATGTGATCAGAACCAGTCCACCACAGACTGTACTTTGGAGTCAAGTTCTGACTGGAGTTGGGGATCCCAGCTATAATGAGCTCAATGTCGTCAGCATATAAGTATGAACTAATGTTTAAATCTTGGATGAATAAAGCTAGTAGAGATATGAAAAAGTTAAAGAGAGTAGGGGCAAGGATAGATCCTTGAGGTATACAGTATGTCTGAGAAAAAGAGAGATTTGAGACCATCAATAAGGACCTGTAAGATATGATCAGAGAAATAAGAATGAAACCGGTTCAGGGCAATATGTCTTATTCCTGTTTCTTGTGGTCAGTCTAGCAAGTGAGTAGGATCAATAATGTCAAAGGCTGAGTTGAGGTCAAGCTGAATTACAAGAATGTTGAGAAGGTTGTCCAAATGAATTGCTATTTTATTAATGATCCCTAGAAGGGAGGCCTCAGCACTATGGTGTTGCCTGAAACCCGATTGCTGAGGGTGGCAAGAATTGTTTGACTCCCAAAAATAGGAGAGTTCTACAAAATATTTTCAAAAAGCTTAGCTAAGAATGGCAAATTGAAAACTGGGCGATAGTTGCTCAGAATATCAGAATCAAGATTCTGCTGCTTTAGTAAAGGACGGACCATAGAGTGCTTCCAGGAGAGACAAACCTCTCGTTATTTAGTTCTAATATGGTGGGAGCAAAGGAATCCCAGCAGGGGTTTAGTAAAGGAGGAGGAACAGTGTCTGTCACAGAATGAGAAACATGACAGAAAGAGTGAGATTCCACTGTAGTGTGTGAAGAGGAACAAGTGAGACTTTATTGCACAGTATGCTGTCAATGATGGTAGAAATGAGTGACAATTGTGCAATGTATGCAGAGTCAGCTCAACCAGCAGGCAGACCAGGCGGTCACTTAAGGTGGCAGCTTCTGGAGGGCGCAAAGAGTGGGGCATTCAAAGTTAAACAATAGATTTTGACAGCTAGAGGGGCTGTAAGGCTTAAGGTTTGCCTAGGGTGCCAATACCTTGAACCAACTCTTGGGCTGGCCCTGCGTGTGTGGGGATGGTGTTAGGAGGAATCAATTAGACTCATTAGTAGGGTACATAAGGGAAGTGTTAGGAAGAATAAGTGAGATTTCAGTTCAGTGGGTGAGTTTTCCTAATCTCTGAGAATCCAGATATTATTTAGGGATCCATATGATCACCCCATAAAAACTGGCAGATAGCACCCTTTACAGTGGAGAAGTAGCCTAGTGGTTAAAATGATAGTGTAACATCCATGAGATCTGGGTTTGCTTCCCACTGGCACTCCTTGTGACCTTGGGCAAGTCTCTTTACCCTCCATTGTCTCAGAAGAAAAGGCCTGGTGATGTCCTTCTGGACATACCTTGGCAAGAAAACCCAGGAGTTGCCAGGAGTCAGCACTGACTTGATGGTGCTTAAAAAAATGTTCTTTATCCCCTGATTTTAATGAAAGTGTTAAAAGTGGGATTTAAATCTCAAGGTGATAAGATATTGAGTTGCTTAACATCTAATATTGTCAGTAAGAGAGAGTGAAGTCTTAGTAATGCTTCTACAATGGGAAGCTCTAATTGCTCTGCACTAATTGACCCAAGTAAAAGGGCTGGTCAGTACAGGAAACATGCCCCCCCCTAAGTAAATAAATGGCTTCTGGGTCAAAATCCCCATCCTCAAAGTAGTGAAAGAGCATAGCATATGCAGGTCATATGCAAACCTTTGTGGCTGACATGAGGAAACCAGCTCCTTTTTGCTAGTGAAGATTTCCAAGGCACCTCTGGGGTATGGGGGAGTAAGATCTAGGGATGTGGTCCTGGAGGCCCTTCATTGACTTTGGGGACATGGGGGGGTTTCAACCTTGAGCTGAAGCCTTTCATTATTTTCATGGATGTGAAGAGGTTCAGGCCTAGAGATTCTCATTGATTTTGGAGAAGGATGGATGTTCTGGCTCAAAGGGTCACATTATGTTAGGGTGAGGGGTGGGGGCTGATGAAGAGCCCGGTGCCCTGTGTTAATGATGCCTAGGGAGCACTGAACTTCAGAAGTATCAATGATGATGTTTATTTCTTCTTAATTACATATCTCACCCAACCAGCCTAAGGAGAGTGAGAATAAAACACAATAAAATAATACAATACAATAATACATACAGTAGCAGGAGTGGAGGAGTTAGAGCAACAGCTTGATACCCAAGAGATCAGCTTTTGATTCCCACTGGCACTCCTTGTGACCTTGGGCAAGTCACTTTACCCTCCACTGCAGTCATACCTTGCCAAGAAAATCAGGGGCTGCTGGGTCACCAAGAGTCTTAATAGTTCCCAAGATGATGACATCATGTACTAAAGCTACATCAAACAGAGCTTTCTCAATATTCGCACCCATGAATTGGAATATACTTCCCCATGAAATCCGCGGCATCAAAAGCATATTACAATTCCGAAAAGCCGTGAAGCATCACTTATTCACAAAATACTACCCAGAAGTGATCATGGACACTCACACAACCAACAGGCCTCCCAATTACACCAAACACCTTAGCACCTTAATACAACCAGAAAATGGTTAGACTCCACGATAGTTCACATTACTACTGTTGACCCGTGCCACCTACATGAATACACGTACAATATCCACTCGAGTTTAAATATGGTATATAGTAAAAGCATATATATAGTATAATGTTGACTGTACATAGTTATCCCTGTTATTCCTTGTTATATATTCCCTTGTTCTCTGTAAACTCAATGTTACCTGTATGCATTGCAGTATATTTTGTTCGATGTACACCGCGCTGATTTTAATAGCGCGGTATAGAAGAGATGTTAAATAAATAAATAAATAAAAATAAGAGTCAATATTGACTTGACAGCACTTAAATAAGCAAACAAAAAAATAGCATAATACCTAACAATACACACAATCTTTCCCCCTCCCATGAATATTTGTTCTTCAGTAGCACATCCACTATTAATACCTAATGAGAGCATTTCATTTTTTCCCTTTTGTATGTGCCTTTGTGTGACGATCAAGAGCTCCAGCAACAATGCTAACAGCCATGGAGATAACATGTAATAATAACATTGGGGAGGATCTAACGTGGTTAGCCGTTGCCACTAAACTTTAAACCTAGATATTCAATGCCGGAGTTATATCCGGGCCCGACATTGAATATCTGGGTTGCCCAGATTGGCAGGAAGCTAACCGGACAGTGGCGATATTCATCTGCTACCTTGTTAGCTTCCTGGTGAAAGTAAGACCAGCCTTTGCTGCGCCTTACTGTCACTGCCTTGCCATAATCGGGCAGTGGCTCAGTATCACCGCTGCCCGTCCCCAGACCACCCTCAGAACATCCTGATTCTAACCAGTTAGCATTGGCGTGTGCAGCGGCGGCACCCAGGGATATTTAGCAGCACTAATCTCTTTGAATATCCCACCTATTATCTCTACATAGGTGTTATCCCATGGCCATGTTAAACATGGACATTAACATGCATGCCCATTTATTCATAGGTTTCTTAGCAAGTGTAAGCCATTTCATCAAGATATTTTTGTAAGTTTTTCTAGGCACATGTGCTTATAGTTGAATTTTCTTTATCCATCTCTCTGCTGCACTAAGGAAAACAAAAGTGTTCCTGGGGCATGTCTAAACAGTGACCTGCAAGAAGTGAAAGAGACACATCAGGGCTGCGTTATTTATCGAGGCACACAACCCAGTGACCTTGCTTAAGATGCTGTGGCCCACCTCAGGGGACCTGTTGAAAGGGATGTGAATTCTTGCAGACAGTTTGTTCTCTTGTTCGGTCCAGCACAAAAAGGCAGAGAAGTAGGACAACCAGCCCAGTGTTTGAAATCAGCCATATAGCCCAAAGCCAGAGCAAGGAGCTTTGATTCAGGCAGGAGTGGGCTGGCCTATTTTCCTAGCATTGTTTTTTATTGATTTGTGATTGTGCACCATCCTGCTGCTCTTGTGAAGGTACGGTAGATCAAGTTAAATAAAACAAAACATAAAACATTCATGAGGGGCAGAACTTGGAATGCCGAAAAAATGTAGGAGGAAGCTGCCCTAATTCCTAATCACGTAACTGTTCAAAACAGGGGTCTCAAACATGCGGCCCGTGACGGAGAGGAAACAAACTAAAAAACCCCCAAAAAAACCCTGGCTTCTGCCGCTGCCACCGTGGCAGCAGCAGAATCAACTGTCAATTTTAAAAAAAAAAACCTGGCTTCTGCCGCTGCCGCCGTGGCAGCAGCAGAATCAACTGTCAATTTTAAAAAAAACCTCTGGCTTCTGCTGCTGCCGCCATGGCAGCGGCAGAATCAGCTGTCCCGCGGCCCCTTCCCATCTGCCCGGCAGAACCCTCAGTCAGCTCCATCAGTGGCAGGCTTTTCAAGCCACGAAGAGAGTATTTAACAGAGCCACGCGAGAGGGAAATACACTTTATCTTTATCTTTATCTTTATTTACAATATTTGATATACTGCCTAGACCTGAGGTATTAAAGCGGTGTACAATAAAAAAGTACGGGCTGCAGGAAAATACAGGGAGAAAAGGAACGTCATTAAATTAATAGGAACGTGATAGGAAAGGGAGGGAGAAAAATAGTGAAGGACAGAGGAAAAGAATCAGACAAACACTACGGGAAGAGACACAAGGAAGGGAGTGGGTGAGAGGGAGAACCCATGATGTTGAATGATAGAAAATGAGGAAGTTATGAATGGCTAGAGAAAGTAGGAAGATCAAAGGCTTGACAGAAAAGGTGTGTTTTGAGAAGAGCTTTAAACTGGGGAAAGGATGCTTCAGTACGAATAGAACACGGAAGGGAATTCCAAAGGGCGGGACTTATAAAGAAAAAGACAGCGTGTCGGGTGGATTCGAGGTGGGCCTGGGTGGGTGAAGGCAGGAAGCGGCGGTTGCCATACGCAGAGCGGAGCATGCGAGGAGTGGGTTGAAGAAAGATGAGATCAGCTAAATACTGCGGGGTGTTAGTATAGAGAAGCTTATTGGTGATAGTGAGTAACTTATACACAAATCGTACCTTAACAGGAAGCCAGTGAAGGGAGAGAAGGCGTGGGGTGATGGGGTCCCAGTGTGAGGAGAAAGTAAGGAGACGTGCGGCTGTGTTTTGAATTAGTTGCAGTCTTCGAATTTGGTATTGGGGGAGATCTGAGAATAAGGAATTACAATAATCGAGCCGTGTAATCACCAAAGAAAGAACAAGAGTGGTAAGGGACGTGGGTGGGAGAAGAGAGCGAACAGATCTGATCCTGCGGAGATGGAAGAAGGAACTACGCACCACTCCCGAGATGTGCTGATGAAACGAGAGTGAAGAGTCCAGAGTAACACCAAGATAGCGAAGGGTTGAGACCAGGGGGATGGGTGAATTGGACATAAGCGGTGACAGGGTGGGTGGAGGAGCTCTGAAGGTGAACCAGATAGCTGCTGATTTAGAGGGGTTAACGATAAGAAATTTTTCACGGAACCAGGTGGCAATGGAAGTGAGACAATTGTTGAGGAGTGAGAGATCAGGAGCTAGAGGTGATGTATGGTGAATCAGGAGGATATTGTCAGCAAAAGAATAGGTGGATAGGCTGGATTGTTGGATTAGTAAGGCAAGGGGGGCGAGAAAAACATTGAAGAGAAGGGGTGTGAGAATGGAGCTCTGAGGGACACTGCATTGTAAGGGGAGAGCAGCGGAGGAGGTGGTACCAGATTGAACGGTGAAGGTATGGGAAAAGAGAAAGGATTGGAACCACCGGTGGACTGTACTGTGAATCCCAAGGTCGGATAGTCGTGAGAGGAGAGTGCGGTGGTCTACAACATCGAATGCTGCGGAGAGATCCAGGGAGACGGCGATGGAGAAATCACCCTTCACTCTTCGCGGGCGGCCCTGAAAGCTGCCGCCAATGGAGCTGAGCTGAGGGCTCTACAGGGCAGACAGGAAGGGGCCGCGGGACAGCTGATTCTGCCGCTGCCACGGCGGCAGCAGCAGAAGCCAGTTTTTTTTTAAAATTTACCTGGGCTGATGGGGGGGAGGGGGACTAAGATTGAAAATGGGGTGATGGGAGGGTTAGGACTGGAAGTGGGCTGTTGGGAGGCTTAGGACTGGTAATGGACTGGGGGGGGGGGTGTTGCTAGGACTGGAAATGGGCTGAGTAGAAGGGGGGGCTTGAACTGCAAATAGCTGATGGGGACGGGGTTTTGGAATGGAAATGGGCTGAGTGGAAGGGGGGCTTGAATTGCAAATAGCTGATGGGGAGGGGGGCTTGGAATGGAAATGGGCTGTGAGGGAAGGGAACTAGGATTGGAAATGGGCTTAGTGGGGGGAGCTAGGACAGGAAATGGGCTGATGGTGGGGCTAGGATAGGACTGGAAATGGGCTGATGTGGGGACTAGAAAGGAGCGGATGCTGGGTGGGGCTGGAACTAGAAGGGAGCTGATGTTGGGGGAGGATTAGAATGAGATGGGGCTGGGAGAGTGAAATGGAGAGGGGAAAAATATTTTGTTTGGGAGGGAAGATAAATCTACAATTGGCCGGGTATTGGGAGAGTAAGTGGGGATTGAGGATGGAGGGGTAAAATTTGAGTGGATGAAATAGGAATGAGGAAAGAGCAAAAGGAGAAAGATTAGTATGTTAAAGCAGATATAAAGAGAGAATGGAAAAAAACTAGAAGAGAGAAGAAAGGAGAAATGGACAGCAGACGATGGAGAGTTAGCAGAAGACATGAAGAAACCAGAAGAAAGTGGCTGGAAGAATTGCAACTGAAAAAAACATGCACAAAAGGTAGAAAAATATC
Source organism: Ichthyophis bannanicus (assembly GCA_033557465.1). Lineage (NCBI taxonomy): Eukaryota > Metazoa > Chordata > Amphibia > Gymnophiona > Ichthyophiidae > Ichthyophis > Ichthyophis bannanicus. The sequence goes on along the minus strand of CM066035.1, from coordinate 803,233,226 downwards.
TCTTTATTTTGAATTTATTAACTGGAATATGTCAGCTCTGGGAAATGCTATCATGAATTAGAGCAATTCACTCTTTTCACTCATAACACTAGAACCAGGTCTCAGATTAATATCGCACTCTTATTTAGACTTACGTCCAGTGATATGGTGCTATATTTTACATCAATGACCTGAGTGTTTTAAACAGAAGCTGTGCTAGGTGGTGTTTACAAACGGTGAATAAATCCGTATCGGTGGCGGATTTTCAGTTAAGTCTTATTCACCGTTTGTAAACACCACCTAGCACAGCTTCTGTTTAAAACACTCAGGTCATTGATGTAAAATATAGCACCATATCACTGGACGTAAGTCTAAATAAGAGTGCGATATTAATCTGAGACCTGGTTCTAGTGTTATGAGTGAAAAGAGTGAATTGCTCTAATTCATGATAGTGTTATACTTGAACGTATTGTAGTAGTTATAATCGAAGTGAACGCATTCAGTGAAGAGACCAAGCGATTTGTGAGCTCTGGGAAATGTGCATCATTAACGTCTGCGCTTTGTATGGTAACATTATGCAAATATTTATGCAAATGAGAACCCCCTTATGCAAATGAGGCCCCGCATCTTATGCGACCCGCGGGTTACTTTACAAGTCCTCATTTGGCCCTCAAAGCAATTTGAGTTTGCGACCCCTGGTTTAAAATAAATAACCAAACAGGTGAATATGTTCGGCTAATATTTGAGTGATTCTAAGCAATCAAATTATTTTATACAGGGATCAGTCCCACACCTACTTCTTATTAAAGGCATTCATTTTTTAACTCTTATGTCCTTGTTATCACTAAATTTTCAAAACTCAGATGTGCATGAACGTCAAAGGAATAAAAGCATGACTGCTGGTTATGAAACTCTCATCATCCTTTTTTACTTTATCTTGCCTTCTGCAAAAGATAGTGCCCTTCGCTGTATCTTATACAGATTCAGGGATGTTTCTGAAGGGCAGGCCCTCTGAGAGGGAGGGGGATCAGTAGTAGGGATGCACGTTCATTCATCAACAGTGCACCCTATTGCACAATAGGGTGCATCATCATGAAATAGCACTCCCTATTCATGCATATGCTAAAAGCGCATGCTATTATGCAATAGGGTGCACTGTTGCGCAATAGGGCGTACTATTTAAAAAAGATGATACGAAGACAAAACAAACGAAGCCCTCCAACAAAACAAAACAAATATTTTTCCCTGCACAACCCTAGTCAGCAGGGACATTCAGCCCAGGTCTCACCTCACAGTGGAGGCCTCACCTCGGCCAAGGGTGCATGGTCATCTACTTTAACCCTATATAATCTTTCTCTTTTTTTTTATCTATATAATAAAATTTTTGAATTTTGAACATTTTTTTAATATGTTATTCTTTGAATTAAAATATATTTTACCCTCCTTCCCAACCAATAAGGGGTCCTCACTATATGAAATGGCCCGGTCCTTATCTGAACTCTCAGAGGTCCTGGTGTAGGATCTCGTAGCACAGGAAATACTGTCTTCTATTGTATCTAATGCAGATTCAGAGGTATTTCTGCAGGGTCTCACAAAGTAGAATGGGGCTGATGGGTGGCATGACTATGTTGTGAAAGCCGTGCCACACATATATGATGCTTCTTTCAAAAAATAGTCATCCCACCGCCGCCACCCCCCAATCCATCATCACAACTTGCAGTGATGGGGGGGAGGGGGTGGCAGCAGCGGTGACATGACTCCATATAGAAAGCACCGGCATGTATGTATGCCGCCACTTTCAAAATAGAGTCATGCTGCCAGGGCCCTCCCCAAGATAAGAAGATGGAATCGGGGGGGGGGGGGGGGCAGTGGCAGGCTGAGGGGGCAGTGGTGGTGGCTTTGGCCTGGGGCAGAATAAACATTTGGGCTGCCCCTGCATGTCAGGTGCAACATTGCTTGATTAACTGTCAGGGGCATGGCAACCATGTCACTGGCAGGTAAAGCGGATCCTATAGTGTGTGTGGTGTTAGTGTGGGTGCATGTAACACCACCTACTGAAGTGCCAATAGGTGATCCTACTAAGGCAGTTAGTACATGTTGAGAACTCTGCGCCAACTGCACAAAGCACACTGTGCCCCACCCTGCCCACTCACAACCTTAACTTGAGATAAACAGTTTGGGTCTCATTCCATTGTGAACGTTCCGACCCACTGTGCGCCGGGTCGGAACCGGACATACAGAGGTAGACAGGATTCTGATCCCGCCAGACATGTCTAGACATGCGGGGTCAGAATCATGTCTAGGCCTGTATTTATTTATTTGGTTTTATACCACACTATTCAAGATCAGCATGGTTTACAAGGTAACAACATAGTACATGGAACAGTTTACTTTTAACATATTACATTTAATATATTGAACATGTGAACAAGGTATATACAGTTAACTATTTACATTGGTAGATCAATAGATCATTCACAGTAGCTTATAATACTGGGGAACTATTTACAGTCTGATAGATTTTGAATATGATATTGATGGAGACACTTTAAGTTATGTGGTCGAAAGCAAGGTGGAATAGGTATGTCTTGATTGCTTTGCGAAAGGTGGCCAACTCTGATATGAGACGAATAGGAGGAGGTAGGGAGTTCCATAGTAGAGGGGCTAAGAGGGAAAAGGCTCTGTTCATGGCGAATTGGGAGGTTTTTCTTGTTATGGATGGGATGGTGAGAGTATTTATCATATTTGTTCTTCTCGCTCTGTTGTCAGGAGTCCAATGTAGGGGATCTTCCAGTAAGGATGCTGATAGGTGGTGGAGAATCTCACCTGTATGTGCAGGCGAGGCCCCGATTTCGGTCGGCCTGCATGTACAGAGCTCTGCCTGGCTAACTCAGTCAAGGCTCCTGAATACAGCCACGGTGCCATGGCATCCGGTTGCCATGGCACCACGGCTCCATTCCAGACCTGCGATCCCCCGCCACTGACCTGTTCTTTCATTCCCCGCAGCCCAATCCCTGATTTGGCCTCCCAAGACCAGGGTCAGGCTGCGGGGAATCCACTGCACCACCTCCTACCTCTTCCACTGCCCGGGCCTACTGTCTAGGGGAACTTATTTCATCTCAGAGATGAAATAAGTTCCCCGTTCAGTCTGCTGTCCCCGGACATACAGGACCGGCCCACTGCCTGCCCCAGACATACAGGCCCTGGACATACAGGCCAATCCCACTGCTTGCCCTTACTCTGCCTCTGCAGCATCCCTTTCCCGCCCCCTTCTAGCCTCTATGTACAAACTCCTTGGCTCATTGCCTTGGATGGCAGACAAAAGCAACATAGGAGAGGTCTGACTGTGTAGCTAAAACATATTGAGTGCTGATAACACTTGCAGCCATAGACCATTGCTTGAGGCCAAAATTGGAATAGTTCTCCATTTATGGGATAGATTCAGCTGCGCAACCATCATCTGTTCTCGCTTGTTAAGCAAATGAGAGGCCACTAGCAAAGCCCCCTCTCATTATGTGGAGAGGCCCATGTGAGAGGCTGACATGTCTCATTCTGGTGTACCCCCAAACATAGGCAGATAGTTATGTAGGGAGATGCACATTGAACATCCTGAGCACGTTATAAAACTCAGCATACATGAAACTGCCATGCATGCAGTATGGTACAGATGATATCACAATCAAAGTCAGCATATGTTTTACTGGCTCCCCAGCAACCAGCATGTGCTGGCAGCCTTGGATTAGATTGGCATGCATACACATAGTGTAACCACAGAGAGCTCAGTAGTGTAACTTCCCTCACCCGTCCACACCAGAGTATGCCAGGGCACCCAGGGCAATCAGTAACAGAAACAGTGCCATCATAGCAATGGACTAGGTCAATTTCATGGCACTGTATGCAGCTGTCAAGCACAGTCGGCAAATGTCTGCTCAGTTACATCATTATGGGCCATGTATACACTGGCCCAGCTAGGTGTCAGCAGTGTTCCTGCTGCCACAGTGCATCAACATCACAAGGGGTTGTAACCCATGCTAGGGTACAAGCACATTAAAGACACCCTGGCAGCTGTTGGCCTAGGTGGGTGCATACTGCAAATGGCACAAGCTGTGCTGAACATCCACCAAGCACACAGCATGTGCTCCTGAGAAACTGCTGTTTTCGAGCCATATACCATTCTTGAAACATATCACTGCAGCACTCTAGGAATGGAGCAGATGTGACGTACCTTGGCCTATAAATAAGCACCTTGATGGAAACAGCACACATAACTGTAACAGCAAGCAGACATGCATGAGGTGTGAAGCAGCACTTGCATTTGATTGACTTCCCCTGCCAGCACTTTCAAACATCTGAGTTGGGAAGGTACCAAACTTTGGTTTAGCAACTTACACAATTGGAGGAGTGTGCACCAGTGGCTCTGCTGCCATTATTGTGCAGTATGACATAATCATTGTTGTCATATCCTGGTAGTTCATGTTCAGATCATTGATGTTTGTCTGTCAAATGAGAAATGAGAATCTCAGAAACAATGGACTGACAGCAAATATCAGTCCAGAAACTGGTAAACATGGCTGCTCTGCACAAAGCCAGGAATCAGACCTTTCAGCTAGAGTTCTAGTGTCACAGTGTCCTCACTATAGCAGATGGCATCTGTTGTCCTGCTCCTCACACATTGAAATCACTGCTACAGGTACCATGAAACATCTATAGAATAATCTCACCAACCCAGGACTGTCTCACAAAGCCACTTTTGGAACTGAGTTACTTGCCAACCCTGTTACATATAGCATCCACAAAACATGGCCTGCCTTATAGCTCTGCTGATAAGGCACAGCTGTGCCTCTCAGATGCATGACACAGATGTGGCTAACTCATTTGCTATATAACAAATTTTGTGGATGGCAGAGCCCTCCAGGTCACCAGCCACAGACATCCTAAAAAGCTATGGAGAAACATTCCTGTAACAGGGTCACTCAGCAGCTCTGGCCAAATCAATGGGAAGGCATACATCATCCATCTGTGGTCTCACATTCCCATAATGAGAATGTGTGGGATCTTTTAGTCCTGTCTCTCACCCCTGACAATCACTGTGCCAGCAACCATAATGCATCTGCATGACATCCCCCCTTACCCAGGAGAGGTTCCGAAACCCATTCTTGGAATTCTGACACTTGTCAACTGTTGCATCTAGGCAGTACAGAATATGGTCAGGCATAGTGGAGTATGACCAAGGCCCAATAGGGCATCTGCATTGTCTCACCCTAATGCATTGCACTCCTTTGCTCCCACCCCACATTTAGGGCTGCTGGGGATGGCCACTGTCACCAAATGCGTAGATTTGCCAAGTGACCTAGTTTCTAGAGTGCAATTATAACTCAGTCCAGAATTTGTGACTATGGGGGATGTTTACTAAAAACCGGAAATGTGCGCGCCGCAAAATAGCGCACGGAAACGCGGCATTGAAACGCACATAAACGCGTTTAAACGCCCCGCACACGTGCGTGTCACCCCCGCACAGGTACGCGGCACACTAACGGGCCCCGTACAAGTGCGGGCCAGCAAATGTCCGATAGAGGCGTGGAACGGCTAAAGGAGGGCGGAGGAAGGCTCCGGAGGGGCGGAGGGACGGGGTCAATGGGTGGAGAGTGGGAGGGGAGAGGCTCCCCGCACAGTATCGGGCCCGAATTTGCATGTAAAAACTACCGCGAGGGAATCACTCGCGGTAGAAAGCATTTAAAGGGAAGAGAAACCATTTCCGTCAGCAATGTACAGGAAAACCGGGGAAACCAGCAAAACGTGAGCAGTGTGATACATGTGCACAGCACAAAAGTGCAAATAAAAATAGAAAATGACCACAACAGAACTAGTAAAAATAGTAGTTCAGCTGTGGAACAGTTATAGTGATGGGCAAATACAGAAAACACACCCAGCAAAGCTCCAGAAAAAAAGAAATGAATTTTGGAAGGGTTTACGGAGCGGAGACTCTTCCAAAAAACATTTCCTTTTGTGGAGCTTTCCTGGGAGTGTTTGCTATGGTTGCCCATTAATATCACTGTTGCCCAGCGTGGTGATATTTTATCACCCATTTCCCTTGGTCATTTCTGGGGTTTATGTGCACGTTTGTCACCAGACAGGGTGCATATGCCCACAGTAAATTTGCGTAGAGCAGGGTTTGTGACTCAATCCTGCCAGGCTTACTACCTCCAGGGGCTGCACTGTCTATGTGGCCATAGTGTGGTGCAACAGACAGAGTCAGTACCTCAAGGGTCAGAGGTTCAAAGCCCAGCTGGGGCACTTGCCAGCCCAGTCCCTATATTTTACCCACCAGTAAACACAGATAGCGCAGACACCCCTGTATTGCAGGGGACATAAGCATGGGGAAAACACCCATATTTTACCCAACAACGCACACACACCACAACAATGGCCATTACCCACAGCCAAGTACCCCAAATGCAGTCCCGTACTGCCACATTCCAATCAGGTCACCTGCTTTTTATGGGAGAAGCTCATGCCAGCATGTTGGCGGACGAGTACATGTGGTGCAGGGGGCAGTGGCTGCTAGCGACAGAAGACAGAGGCCTAGCCATGTGCAGGCTGGCACAGTCCACAGCAAGACAGGCCCTGCCGGATCCACAGTCATGGACTATCCAGGGAGTTCAGCCAAGCTGTGGCTACACGGTGGTGCAGTGCACACAGACAGTGCATGCAAGAACAGAAAGTCACAGGTTCAAAGACCAGCTGGGGCTACCAGCAATCCCACCCACATATTTTCCCCACAAATAAACAGTGACAGTAAGGACACACCTTTCGTGACGAGGACATATGCAATGGTAATACGTCTATCTTTTACCCCACTGAGCACAGACACCATGAACAGGGGCAGAACCTACAGCAGAATCCCCCAAATGCAGTCCTGTTGGGCCACACACCAGTCAGGTTCCATGCTGCCACTCATACAAATGCCTGTGCTGTATATCTATGCACCCCCCCCACGGCATGTAGATGTAGCTCATGCATATTCATGAGGGACAGCAGGAAGACCCGAACAGTGTGATGCAAAACTGTGCTGGAGTGGGGAAGCGCTGCCGTAAAGCAGCAGCCAACAGGGGCAGACACAAACACACCCACAGGCCCCATTGGCCAATGTCTCCTGTAGAGGCAGAACATTGGACCCTGCATGCATCTCCCAATACCAGCACCTGCATACCTTAGCAATGTCACCCTACACCTGAGGTACACAGCTCTGAAACGTTTGCTAAGAGTACAGGCTGATAGATATCCCTACGTTACGCACATACTGCTAGTTGACCCCATCCGAACAATCTGTTTGGTGTCTGCGGTGCATACTCCAGGCCTGGCCTCTGACGTGTTCACCACCCTAGGGAGTGACCCCCAGCAGTACTGCGTACCATATCCATGCCTGTGCCGTGCCCAGGACCGGTGTGGTGGCCAAGGCGAATCACCCCCTCAATAGTAGCACAATGCTGGCATAGGTGTGGGAGTGTGTGTGTGTCTGTCTATACAGTGTGTGTTGGCTGCAAACACCTTCCCCAACCCACACTGCCAGCACTACTGCCAGTATTGGCCTGCCAATGTGCATAATGAGCAGCAAGGTACCATGGGTATAGGTCAGACATGGTGGGCTGGCCAGGATGCATCTGCACAGGGCATAGGGCACTGGCTGTGACATTGTAGTGCCAGGTCACCACCTACACAGACAGGGTGACCTCTGTATGTGCTGCTGGGGGAGCACTCTCACCCTGAGTGTGCAGTGATGACAGCATGGCTAGGCACCCCCATAGTGCTGTATTGTGTTTCTCTCTTGTGATATATATGGGTTTCCTGTTGGGGCCTCCTTACAGAACTCTCTGCTTGTGTGTGCTGCCACCCCAGTTTTGGGTGCATGCATTTCCATCAGGGCTAACCAGCAGACTGTTCACAGCTGGTATGTGTCTTGATGGAGTGCCTTGCAGGGTGCAGTGGCTGATGGCTTGCTGCAGGTGAATCTTTGGATATCCAGGCCTAAAGTCTGTCTGATTTTGTGTTATGGGTGTGTGTGTGTGTGTGTAGAGCTGCTTGGACTGCCCTGTAGCGTGTCTGTTCCCCAGCAGGAACTGGGGTTTGATGGTCCACTCTACTACCATGGGTGGGGGTAGGATGGGGGGTCTGTTTGTCACCTCGGGGGGGGGGGGGGGGGGGTGGTGGTGGTGTTGTTGCTTTGACCACCTAGGGGTCCATGGGGAACTCCACTAACTGAGACAGACAGAGATATCCAACATGTTTCTGCAGCACCTTCCTATCTCACAGGTTAGTACTGTTTTGGAGCTCTGTCATGGCCTCATCCAGCCATGGCTGGTGTTGTGGACTTGGTCCTGGCCGCCACATCACACCCTCAGGGTGAGCACAGTACCCGCACAATGTGACGGTGTGTAGCTACTCTTTGCTGGTAGTTCACCCGCTCAGGACCCCCTACCAGGCCGAGGTGCTGTGTGTTGTGTGGGTGCACATGGACAATTCCCCCTACCAGGCCGGGTAGCTGTTGGGGTGCATTCCCCATCTTGTGTGCATCTGTAGACAGCTGATTTGCATGTGCAGTGCATCATGGGTACGGGTGGCCTAACCCTATCCTGTCTACAACAGCAGACTGTCTGTGGGGTGACGTGCAGGCTCTCTGCAGCCAGCCAGGGGCTTGCTGTCAGCTATAGAGCTGTAGCCCAATGGTTACGTCACTCCCTGTACAGCCAGAGGTCATGGGTTCAAACCCACAGTGGGGCCCTTTGATAGGGCTGTCCACAGCTTTATTTTTATTTACTGTACATATGTCTATGCCGGCAAAACCACACACAGCTTACTATACCCATTAGGTGCCTCTGAGGGTGCTTTATAGGGCGCCCTATAGGCCACCTTATGGTTGCCATCTATATAGGGTGCACTATACATTATCCTGTGTCACAACATACATGGTGCCCTATAGGGGACATTCTAGGGTGCCTTGGCGGACAGTGCACTGTAACATGTGCCTTACGGGCATCCGTATGTTAATGCACTGTGAGAGCGGGTTTACTAGTGGTGGGAAATAAAATATAAATGGAAGGCCTCCTACAGCACTCCTCACCATGATACATACTAAATAAATGCTATTTGTTATATATAGGTTCATAACGAATATGTACAAAGTTTCCCAAAGTTATAATCCAAGTTGAATTCTCCTGTTATATGTAAACTCACAACAGCCTGTTGCTTGTAATGAGTATTCTTGTTTAATGTGAACCGCGCTGATGAAAAAGAGTGCGGTATAGAAGAACTGTAAATAAATAAATAAATAAAAATACTGCCCCAGCCAGCCTTGTTCACTGGGCACTGTGAGGGGTTGAACCCTTGGCCCCTGCACCATTGGTTAGTGTCTTAACCATTGTGCTGTGGCTCTGTTCCTGTGTTTGTGCATCCGCACGCAGCCTTGTAGCCATCAGCGCGCCATCTTGTGGCACACTAAATTAACAGCGCGCCGCCTTATGCCGCACAACATGGAAATGCCCCTAAAATAATGCCTCTGCCAGCTGTCTTCAATGTGCACTGTGGGGAATTGAACCCATGATTCCTGCACAAGTGGTGAGTGTCTTAACCATTGTGCTATGGCTCTGTTCGTGTTGTTTGCACATCAGCACGCCACTTATCCCTCCCACTATTGGACTGCCCCCTCACACATCAGCGCGCCGCCTTCTGCCCACATTTATCAGCGCACCGCCTTCTGCTGCCCAAACTTAACAATGCGCCGCCATCTGCCGCCCACACTAAACAGTGCGCCATCTCATGCCGTAATAAAAATAACAGTGCGCCGCCTTCTGCTGCCCAAAATTAATATGCCTCCTAACCACTTATGCCCATAAATGTCGCTGCCTCAGCTGGTCTTTTTTGTTGAGCGCAATGGGGGCTTGAACTCCTGGCCCCTGCACCATTGGTCGGTGTCTTCACCGTTGTACTACAGCTTGGTTGTTTGGTTCTGCAGCAGTGCCCCACTTAGCCTTCCCACGCGCTAATGTGGGCCCCGCACATTAGCGCAACGGACAAACGTACGGTCCGGTTTTTTCCTTTTTTCTGCCTGGCCCGCACACTCCTTATATGGCACCAGCACACTAACGGGAACCCGCACAGCAACGGTGTTTAGTAAACATACCCCTATGTCTTTCTTAAGCATTACACTGTTCTACAGCCAAAATGCTTCCAAAATAAATTCAGTCACACTTTACTAAGTCTGAGTTGCTGAGAAAGAAAAAGATGCTTATAATTGTTTATTGGCTCTAGTTTTCAATTTACACTACTGGATCCGTACATATGACCTTGACTTTGGAAGTGTTAAGGATATGCGAGTTATAATGGAAAGGGATCTCAATTTAAACCATAAATTACTAAAATTACTGCACATCTTTGACTGGATTTGCGATAAATCAGTTTTTGTTTGGACAGTGCTTGCTTTTCAGGCAAAACAGTTAATAAATGATGAAATTTGAAAGTGCCGATGCGTCATATATGATATGACTTGCACTGTTATTCCTAGAAGTCATAGATGATGCAATCCTAACTCAGTTTAATTATGTTACTCTGCAGAACAAATTGTGCAACACTGTTTTCATAAACATGACATGTCAATAGTACTTTGGCTGTAGACCAGTAGTCTTAGTGTTCGATTTTTTTCCATTTAGCCAAAGTGAGAGATGCCTCATAATTTCTTGAACAATGCAGATCACTTCTGCTACGTTTGTGATGAAGTGACTTTTGCATCACCAAAACGCAGTATAACTGCTTTGATTAAGAAAGCCTACCACCTTTACTTTGGCTGGAAAATTGGAGATCAGGACAAGAGCTGACCCCACACATATGCTGCAACACTTGTGCAACAATTCTTTGCCAGTGGTTGAATAGAAAAAGGAAATCCATGCCTTTTGCAGTGCCAATGATTTGGAGAGAGCTGACAGATCATATCAGCAATTGTGACCTCTGCATGGTGTCTCCTGTTGGGAAAGGTTTGTCGAAGAAAAGATTTGGACTGTGCAGTATCCAAATATTCCATCAGCTATTTGCCCATGGAGAAGGATTGCTGGTTTCTGATGCTCCAGAATCATAGTAAATTGAGTCAGATGTGGAAGAGGAAGGGGATGACACTTCAGGTCCAAAACCATCAATGTCACATGACCCAGATTTTCTCCCATCTTCCTCCTTTGAATCACACCTCAAAATACAAGGTGAACTGAATGACCTTGTCAGGGATTTTGAACTACTTTAGAGTAAGCAGAGTACACTGCAGCAGTGGAATCTCCTGTCAGGCGATGGTAGGGTTTCCATGTTCTGTGAACATCAAAAGGATCTTGTTACATTCTTCTTCATGGAAGGTGATCTTATAGCCTGCAAAAATGTCGATTGCAGCCCTCAACATCATTCATCATCCAGATGAGTGAAGACTGTTCATCAATTCATTGAAGACCTAAAACTGTTTTGCTTCATAATGACAATGTTTTGTCATCGATTCAAGTTGGTCATGTAGTCCTTATGAAGGAAATCTATGACAATATAAAACAGCTGTTGAGATGCATAAACTATGACCATCATCAGGGGCAGCTTTGTAGTGATTTGAAAGTCATTGATTTCTTTTAGACTGGATACACAAAGCTCTGCTGTTTTCTCTGTAAATGGGATAGTCGTGCAAAAGATTCCCACTACATCAAGAGAGATTGGCCAATCCGACAGTCATTGGAACCTGGAAAGAAAAGTGTGCAGCATCCACCACTTGTTGAATCAAGGAAGATTTTGTTACTACCCTTACACATTAAGCTGGGTCTAATGAAAAATTTTGTCAAGTCCATGGAAAAAACAAAACCAGCTTTCAAGTATCTCAGCAGGAAATTTTCAAGTCTAAGTGAAGCTAAGATAAAGGAAGGTGTCTTTGTTGGTCTCCTTAAATGCTTGGAGGTTGTCAACACCCTCTTAGTGTGTGCTTGCTATTAGCGTGCTCTGCCCTACAGCTGCTGTTGCTGCAGCTTCTCACTTTCCCAGTGGCTGGAGAGTGGGAACCAGTGTTGCTGCAACGCCTCACCGTTCTAAGGCCTGGAGAATGTGAGGACCTAGCAGAGGCATGTGCTCTTGAGGGAAGGGGAAACATGGAGATCCAATGCTTCCTTTTATTCTTGGACTATGGCAATGCCAGCTCAGTGAGTGCGCGCTCTGCCGTACAGCCGGTGTTGGTGCAGCTTCTCACTATCCCAGTGGCTGGAGAGTATGAGGATTCTGCAGAGCCTTGTGAGAGAGCAATACCAGGCAGAGGAGCTGCTTGATGAGATGGGGAGGATTGCACATGCAAATACAGCCATGGAAATGTAAGATACAGGAAACATACCATTCCTAATTCATAGGCTGGTCTTGAACCCATGATCCTTCTCTCTCACACACACATAGAAGCATCAATTAGCATTGGGGAGTGTAGGGGACTTAGTTGAGGATATTCAATGGCACTACCCATGTATGTGCCATTGAATATCCGGTTAGCAGGCATTTACACGGTTAAATGGCTGTTAACCGTGTAAATGCCTTTTGAATATCAGGCCCATAATCCATATATTCACACTCTACATTTTCTGTCTGTAGCCCTGGCAACCTGCCTGTATGATGTTCCTCCCCTCCACGCCATCTCTAACACAACCCAACAAATAGTGGGCTAAAATAATTCAGACCATCGCCAAAGTGGATCCCCTTCCATTAACACTCTGTGAGCTATCTAGGTATCACCTATGGTCTGTGAGCTCAGCCACTTATTCTTAGCATATATGAAACCAGTGATAACTCCATAATAACCTCTATGATAAAAATATTTTAACTGTCTATCTAGACTGTGGCCATACAGTGTATTGCACTGTCATCATAGCAGTAGAAAAGTTGGATGCATGCCATTATACTCCTCTCTTGTAGCTCTCAGTATAGTCTGTTTAGCAAAAAGGACTTGATATGCACTCTGTCTTGACCTCTGTAGGCTGGCTTTTACCACCTTGGCAATGCTGGCCTTTCTTCTTTTTCTGCTCTGTTGCATTGTTCCCCTCCCCCCATTGTTGGAACAGAGGAATTTCTGCAAGCATGCACTGCTATGCAGCTCAGCTACAGCTAGCTGTGATGTCAGACCCCATGTACAAGCCCACCAAAAAGACCTATAAGTGATTAATATGAGTACCAATACAAAAAAATCACAGAAATAGCAGAAACTCCCAAAATCTATTTGAAAATATTTTTGTCAGATGGAACAGCAGGAGAAAAGATTTATCCCTCTCGAATGCTGAAAGCATCCATTTTCTCAAAAAAGCTCAAAGAACCACACTTATCTCATAAAACGCTGATGCCTTCAGTAGAAATGCGTCCAATAAGGCCAATTCCACTCCACTCTGAAAGTTAATCCCAGAATTACATGACGTGCACATTTCAAATCCAAACTCAGGACTCTGTATCAAGTGCCTCCGGGTGTTGTTCTTCAAGGGCTTCTCCAAAACCGTCATATACCAACTTGAAATCTTTTAAGACTCTGCGTTTAAAAGGATTGGCCAACAGATGACATGTGCATTCTTTTGAGCCACTAATCACAATGAAGGGATAACCCCATGTCATGGGGGAAACCCTACCATGATAGGTTACAATTACTTCAGGCTTAGCCAATCGATTTCACGATTGAGACCAAAAGGATGAATGGTATTTGAGACGATAAATCCAGCGTTGCTCTAACCAATGGAGTTTGAAAACCCGATTGCCTCCAGAGGGGTCGATAGGAATGTAATCATTGACAGTCCATAAAAGATCATCAAATGAATGTGACAACTCCAAACAATGTTCTACCATGTCCAATAGACCGTGGAGAACGATCCTGTGGTGAAGCTGAAGTTATTAAAATGTCCCGTAAATTGGAACCTCTTGAGTAGGCAATAACTAATGGTTTTGAAAAGCATGGATGAAGGTTCAATATAGACCAGTGTTTTCGCAATACCTTAACCACCCAAAATGAATTGTACATGAAAGGTAATACTCCAAATATAGACTCCAATTCCTGAGTGGTGGAAGCCAGTAATGAAAAATTAGAATGTCTATTATCATGTGTATTTGCCTGCAAATTAGAGCAATGTTCCAACAATAACCACTCTCTGTGCACGACTTGTTCGTTTACAGGCCTTCTTAATTACAGATAGATGATAACCCCTAGCTTGCAAACAAAGGCATAAATCCTGGGCACAGATATGAAACTGTTCCAGCGTAGAGCACAATCTTTGTATCCTTAGGAATTGACCAAAAGATAAACCCCTTTGAAGGGAACCAGGATGAAAACTATGAAAACACAAAAGATTATTATGTTGGGAAGGTTTTCTAAACAGGGTAGATGACAGCCTCCCAGCATTTTTGTAGATAGTGATATCTAAAAAATCAATCTGTTGATGATGGATCCGACAAAAAAATTTTCAAAAAGATTTTGGGTGTTTCTGCTATTTTTGTGATTTTTTTGTATTCAGACCCCATGTACAGGCATCCATACAATCTTTATCTACTAGGACAGGTGGCATGCCATACAGGGATTGCTGTTTTGGCATCCTTTGCATGTTTTATTGGATAAGCAGGACCCATCAGATTGGGCACAAATCTTACTCCTCATTATCTCTGCTCCCTTATGGCTGGGTAGATTTGGATTGAATGTGCACTAATGTGGCTGCTAAAACCCACTGGTCTCAATGGCAGCAGACATTGACTGTCACAGACAACACACATTTATTTATTATTTATATTCTCTTATATACCACGCTATTCAGCATCAGTGCAGTTTACATTGAACAAACTGAAATTACATTGAACAGGGCATTATAACTTGGAGATAACTATTTTACAGGGAACATGGGCTATGGAGGGTTAAGTGGCTTGCCCAAGACCACAAGGAGCACCTGTGGGACTAGAACCTCCAGTCCTTCCGGCCCAAGGTTGCTGTCCTCTAGTGAGATTTGAACCCCTGACCTTCCAGCCTGAAGTACCTTGCCCCAACCACTAGGCCACTCCTCCACTCCACACATTCCAGCAGATCACATATGTCAGCACCACACCTATAATCACAACAGTGTACTGTGATTTCTGTGGCTGTTGCTAATACCTGGGTTTGCCCCAAGTCCCACTGGATATTCCTTGACCTACTGGTCACCACAGGATCCATATCAAATGCTCATAAGGGCTGGCCATGTGCTTTATGTGGCACAAGTTCCGCAGGCTTATCGTGGTGCAACAAAAATGTTCCTTTGATCGCTGGAAGGGGCGGTATAGAAATATATACATAAATAAATAAATAAAAATACACACGTGAGATAGCTGCAGTGCTGAGACACGATGACTCCCAGCAAGCAATACTGTACTGTCTTCCAACCACAGCAACCTGTACCTGCAACCTTATGGCCTATATACAGCCATTATGAGTGAGGGCAGCCATCTTGTGGCAATGCTTACTTCAATTATTTTTTTGTAAAATGCACAGCACGATGCTGAGCATGGGACTCAAGTACTGTATTAGGCCAGCAACCCACCTTCGTTACCTCATATAGCGCGGTATCCAGCTCTTAGGATCATTCCAAGAAACCTGTCAGGACTTGTGGAGCAGCTAGCCATGATTATTATGTGGAGCCAGTACAGGACTTGCGGAGCAGCTAGCCATGATTATTATGTGGAGCAGTATATTGCTTTGGTACAGACAGAGGCATGGCTTTTATGCATGCTGTTCAAACACATACCAGCTGCTGAAAACTCCCATTGCACATGTTAGGCCATGATGGCCATGTGGGCAACTGACATGTTTTTATAATGTTCAGATGACACCCTTAGGGCTATGTCATCTCTCACGGGATAATCATCGCACACATGTGTCACAGGAGCATTGCACATTGCATGCATGTGCTTCACATTGTTAGAGCTTTGCCAACCAGGTCTTTCTAAAACCACCTCATAAATGAGTGCATGCACATCCAACAATTCCAGTCAGGAACTGGTGACTTGTGCGGTCAACATGTTCTGCGGGTCACTGTGGGACTTGCAGTTTATGGTGTGTTCCTCCTAAGTCTACCTAGGTTACCATTTTGGTAAACAGTATTGGCAAACTTATGGGGATGTGGGCGTGTCACAACACTTCTAGAATATAGGTTCCCTCAAAAAATATATTTGTGACTATCATCCCTGAGCCCCCAGGTGATGTGCAAAGCACATCAGTCATGGCATCATCAACCATGAGAGTAGACATTTAAGCAGTACACGCTGTGCAGACAGTGTCACTGGCAGGGGACACCACTCCCTTACAATCATTGCATACAGATGCATGAACAGCTCTGGGGAGTCCCAAATGACTTAGGTGAGATCTTGTCAGTACCTTGTCAATGGTGTGCCTTTCAGTGAAAATATTGGCCACCCGACAGCTCACAGCATCATTTGGAGGTGGAGAGACATGTGATCCTATCCCAAGGCCAGGTGATATTAGTCATGCAACAGTTCTGTTATGATAGTCAGCTCATTAGAAGTGTAGCACACAGACACTTTTGTGTTTGTGCCCTTTTTCCAATGCTTCCATACTTTGCAGCCTCTTCGATCATGCTCCTATCAGGCTATTACAGAGATATAGGCCCCTGATGGGTCCCTTTCCCCACTTGTGGCCCCAAAGTTTGGGCTGCACCTCCAGTTTTGCCTAGTCATGGGCCAGGAATCATGCCAAATGCATGACATTGTCGCAGACATGGTGGCTTACCTAAGGGAGCATATCTGATGCTCAGCTCATATTCTGTGATATTATAGCACAGAGTGGGTATATTCCTATACCTGTATGCAGTCAGATCTTGCCTTGTTTCTTACAAGAACAGTGAAGCATTTCCATGTGGTCTGCATACACTTAACAGCAGACCAGATCTGAAAATAGGTAAATGTCATGATGGCACTGCAGCCATACACACAAACCTCAGCAGCAGACTCCAAATGTGTGAGTCAGCATGCAACAGCTGTCAATGCTGCTTCCTACATATTCCTGCGCAACTGCAGATATCGATTGTAACCAAATAGCACTGACCATTGGCCCTCATCCCTATTCTGGCAGCTCTGGCTTTCACTGATGTGTACTCTGGTATAACGTGCATTCAGTGTTCCCACTGGCCCCTTTGGGGATCCATAGCACAGAGACAGCATACAACCAACAACCCTCCTCTGTGGTTGACAAGAGGCAGCACACAAGACATTACAGCCAGGTCCACCTAAGAGAAGTGAAGAGGGGATGCCTATATTTTATTTTATTATTTTATTTAGCAAGCATTTGTAGCCCGCTCCTTCCAGCGATCAGAAGCGGGTAGGATTACTATTGTGAAACTGCCGAATCAAGGCAGGTACAAATTTTGTTTACATACAGATTGTCAGAAAAGCACATCATACAGAGTTAACACTTCTTAGCTATGGGGGAGTTCATTTACATATATACATAAATACATATATACAGGATATATGTAAGTTTTGTCACAGATCTGGCTGTGGGTAATACATTGTTGTCTCAGCTGACATCTTATATCCTGTGTCACACATGGGCCATCTCCATATTGCCTTGTGATTACACACACAGACTGACCTAGAGATGGTATGTACATCTGTGGTGACAATATCTGTGCTGCCAGTGTTTGCTTTGAGCCTCATGCATACACATAGCACATTGTGCATACATGCCTCCTCATAGTGTGCATTCGTAGTTGGCTGCCTGACCTATATCATAGTCAATGGAGTAGCAGGGCTGGTCAGCTGATATGTCAGGAGAGTCTCACTTGATAGACCATTGCCACATGGGAGCAGCATGACAGCCCTTCAGTAAACCTATGACACAGATATAGTATTTGAAATACCTGACTGTGGCTGAGATGTCTGAGGCTCAAAGAGAAAAAAAAGGTGTTGACAGTGCTCTCACAGATCAATCCCTTTGTCCAGGAACACTTATGTCAGAGCTAGGGAGCATGAACCATGCATGCAGGCACCAGTTTGTGTAGCATTCCTCTCTCTGGCAGCACTACCTCTATGAGGATCCTCTACACATATCATTGGGGGCACTAGTCCTATTTATTCTGTTATGCCCATGCTGGTGTGTTGACAGTGCTTATTGATAGATTATGGCTGCAGTACAACAAGATTGAAAGACAGACAATCACCTCATTGCCTCTGTATTTCTGTTGTGCAGCTGCCATTATTGGGGCATTCACATCTGCCAGGTGCCAGGGTCAAAGACAATGTTCTGTGCATTTAGCAACAGGAGAGATGTTGTATAGTTTCCAAAGTCATAAAATATTTGGAGATTCAGCTGAGCATATTTGTCAGCTTTGACCACACCTCATTTTCACCTGACCAGCTGATTGGCATATGGTTATTCTAAAGTAGTGGTAAGGAAAGCAAGTGTTACTGTGAGGAGTATATAGGGGCAGATGTCCATTTTCACTATAATGGTACAGAATGTGAGCCTTTGAGGAACAACATCATGCTGAGCAGTCTTTCTTTCTTGCACAGGTGCTGGGCCTTCATTTACAGCCACTGCAGATCCTGGAAGCAGCATAGGCAGCAACAGCCAAGGCAGCCCCTCCACACCACAGAGGGGGAGAACATGGAGGAGGCAGAGGAGGAAGACAACATCCTCCTGGAGGCCATGGAGGCAGAGGTGGAGAAGGCACATGATGTGCAGGCTGCCTCCTCAAGCAGGGATGGTGCTACCTCAGCTCTTGAGGCAGCTACTGACCTCATCCTTCCCTCCCCCGAACTTTCTCCTGTACCCCTGGCTGCAGAGGACCCTGGAGTGGCCAGACAGCTGCCCCACAGATTCCCCTCAATATGTGATGCTCCCTCAGCTGCCAGCACCTCTTGCAGTACCCATTCCACATTCAGAGGCTGCCACATAGACACTATGTTTGTGGCATCTGTGGCTGGACATGGAGGAGACTATGGAGCAGCTGTAGGCCTATGTGGCGAGGGTGGCAGGTGACCTTCACTTGCTAGAGGAGGAAATAAGGCAACTTTGGGGTCATCTGCTACCCTCACCCAGAATGGATGTGCCACATCCATGAAATTGTTGATCCCATTCTCTGTGTTGGCTCCTCTGCAGCCAGGGATCATGTGGCATTCATTGGCTCCTTCCTTTCCCTAGTCCCCCCACACATGTACAGTGAGGCATGTTTACCTGTTTTTATTGCGCAATGAATATAGTTTATCAAAATATGTGTTTTGGGGTTATTTTGCCTGACTTGCGTGTTTATTTGGGTAGTTGTCTATGCAATGGTTCCATAACATGATGGCAAGTGCATGGTAGAGAAATGCCTACCAATTTCACACACACCTCCAAATGCCCCATCATCATGTGTCTCAGTAGTTGGATGCATATTGCCGATTTCAGCAGACTCTGTGATCCAAGTACAAGCATGGTGACATGCTGCAGTGGGAGTGAGTGACCCCTATCTCACCAGCCTATGTTGTGCCTATATTGACTCCTGCACCCAACATTTATACACCATGTGGAGGAGCACCTAAGCACTAGGCAGGCCACTTTTCTTATGAAGGTACATCATGTCCATCAGAGCTCTTTGCACGACAGCCATATGAGATGTCTATCCTGGGCAGCACATGACCTTTCAGCAATAAATAGTTGTCATCTGCATAAGGGCCTCACAATGTGTGGTTTCAACTGGGTGTCCCTTACATATTGGTCCAGGAGATTGACCCTTACACATACCACACCACTCTGGCTGATGCATCCTTCCAGTGCAGATGAACACAAGGCAATATGTTTTATATTACAGAGAGGAGATGCTATATGGTGACTTCCTACATTACACCCCAGCACATGCCCTCCTATCGACTATCATGGCAGCATTCATCATGCATGTGGACATCAGCCCTCCCCAATTAAACTATATTGCACACTGTTCTACGAGAACATTTAGCCTCAACCCATTGGGATGCTGCTTCCATCACTGCCAACAGCAAGACTGAGTGTATGTAGGGAGGCTTGATTTGTCTCACCAATCAGCAATATATGAAATATAAGAGATCACAGAGAGAGGAAGACAGGCATCTATATTTGGAAAAAGAGAAGCTAACAAAGTAGTCAGGAAAGCAAAGATTCAAAAAGAGGAGGAAATGGCCAATCCAATAAAATGGGGGATAAGACATTTTTCAGATATGTTAGTGAGAAGAGGAAGGGCAAAAGTGGTATTGTCAGACTCAAGGGTGAAGGGGAGGAATATGTATTAGCTAATGAGGATAAATACTCGATCCATCCGCAATAAATGGCCTGTCCTCACTGACTATATCAATCATCGGAATCTGGACCTGCTCTTCATCACCGAAACTTGGTTAACCGACACCGACATGGTCCTCACCAACCAGCTAAGACTTCCTGGCTACGACCTCTTTAACTGTCCCAGAATGAACCGAAGAGGTGGGGGGGGGGGAGGGGTCATCAAAATAGCTAGAAGCGACCTCCATTTCCAGTGCAACTTAGCCCAGAGTGCAACCAATCTTGACAGCATCCTGATCTCAAACAAGGTCTTAGCAATCTTTCTCTTTTACCGTCCACCATCTTCAAATGCCGATGAACTGGCCACAATCCTCGACTTAGCATGCAACCATAATACCCAGCAGAAACAGCTCTGGCTTTTAGGTGACTTTAATCTCCCATCACTCTCTACCAAGCACTCCACAGCATTCCTGGATGCAATGACTGCGCTGGACTACCAACTCATACACACTCCTTCCCACGCCGGAGGTAAAATCCTGGACCTTATTTTTGCCCCTCTACCCCCCCCCCCACACCTTTTGCAACCATATCTCACTGCTCATGCTATTGGTCCCCTGGTCTGACCATAATGCCATACTCTTCTACATTCCATATGACATAGAAGAGCGGCAGTCTCCCGTATCAAATTCTCCTGTCTTCCACTGCTTCAGATACTTCAACAAAGAAACATTCCTCAGCGACACTCTGAATGACCTCAACTCTGAAACCAACGATCTGGACAAGCTAATAGAGATTTGGAACAACAACCTCTCTAGAGCTGCGCTCCTACCACCCTCCACAAAACCTACCTACAAGAACAACGCAGCCATGTGGTTTACTGCTGACCTGCGTGAATCATTAGTACACCTCAGAAAGCTAGAACGCCACTGGCGACCCTTTAGGCATATCAATGACCAAACTACATACCTGAATAACTTACATCAACATCAAAGAGAAGTCAACCACAAGAGAAAGGAATACTACACCAGCACCCTCATGTGCTCCCTTAACAAACCTTGGGAGGTCTTCAGCCTCATTAAATCCCTCACAAAGGATGCAACCACGCATGAACCAATGCGTACTCCTAGCCCAGAGGCCTTTGCCACATACTTTCAAAGTAAAACCACTTCAACAACGTCCTACTCAGATTGGTCTGACCTTGAAAACTCACTCAGGCACTTCCCTCCTCCTGGTGACACACTCATATCCACGCTAGAGGTCTTTTACCCATACTCTCCTGAGCAAATAGAAAAGATCATCTGTGGAATCAACACCACCACCTCCCCAGCTGATCCATGTCCAGCATTTTGGATCAAGCAAGCACAAAAAAACCTCAGCCCAGTTATCGCCAGAATCACTCACCTCTCACTGTCTAAAGGCTTTCTTCCACCGCCCCTCAAAACCGCCTCCATCAGGCCACTGATAAAGAATAACAAGCTAGATCCATCAGATATCAGTTCCTACAGACCCATATCCAGTCTACCCTTCCTTACCAAAATACTAGAAAAAAATGTCCACAAACAAATCCAGGACCACATTGACTCCTATGCACCTCTGTACCCACAGTAGCACGGGTTCCGCCAACAACATGGTGTGGAAACTCTACTGGCGACTCTCCTGGACAGAATCTACACAGGCTTAGACAAGAAGAAACAAGGATTCATCCTGATATTCATGGACATTGCCTCTGTCTTCGATAAAGTCAACCACAATCTCCTACTCACCCGCCTGCATCAAAAAGATATAAGGAATCTAGCCTTCAACTGGTTCAAATCATACCTGTCTGATCGTCAGCAACAAGTCCGCATAGGAACTCAATCATCCAGACCATTCCAGCAGACGCAAGGAGTCCCACAGGGCTCATCCCTCTCTGCCCTGCTCTTCAACATATATATATAGCCGATCTGCACCATTATACAATCTTTCAACATTTACTACCACATTTATGTCGATAACGTCTTGCTCTACACCCCTTTCTCCATAGATAGCCCCGACTACTCTTCCATTGTAAGATGCTTCAATGCGGTCTTGGATTGGCTTTCTACCCACAATTTGATGATTAACAGCAGAAAATCAGAGGTCTTTTTTATAACCAAAGACCAAACGTTTATCCCACCAACTTCTCTCAGGTTGAAAGATTTCAAGCTCATGGCTAAGAAAGAAGTATGCTATCTTGGAATCATCTTGGACCAACATCTGAATTGGGAAGCCCACATACAAAATGTCATTAAGGCAGTCTATCATAAATTAAGAACCCTCCGGAATCTATGCCCCCTCCTCGAGCCCTCAGATTTTCGTACAGTATTCCAATCCCTCATCTTTCCTCACTTGGACTACGCCAACATAATTTTCCATGGCCTGCCAAAGCACGCTCTCCAGCCATTACAACAGGCCATGGACACAGCCGCCTGAACACTCCTATCTGCGTCCAGATTTGAACACATCACGCCCCTCTTGATTCAGCTACACTGGCTCCCTATAACAAGCCACCTGATATACAAAGCCCTCTTACTTACCTTCAAGTCTCTTTACGACATGTCTGCGACCTCCCTCATAGATCTCATACAACATACCCCTGAAAACAGAACTAGGAGGTCAAGCCCTGTAAAAAATAAGTATATGAAAATAGTTTGGGTATCGGTTTCCCTGTTAATATATTTGAGGCCCCATGAACCTGATATTATTGTATTAGCTTTCATATGGCACCGGTAGAACATATATCAGTACGTTTTTTGGACTGCACCTTCCTATATTGCACCAGCTATGTATGTACATGACCTAGTGTCCTCTGTCACTTCATAGCAATTGGTTAGAGTGATTAGCTGTAGTTGCCATCACACACTAGAGAGATGATACCTGTGTGATGCTCCAATGAGTTGCTATGTACTTATGTATCTATTGACCTTGTGGTGCTGATCAGACCTATGAGACCCACCAGACTTCAGCTAGCAGATTGTTTCATGGAAGGAACTGCTTCTGCTGAGACATTTGTGAGAAACCCCCACTGCTGTAAGGCTGGACATACCATATGGACAGATTTGCACATCTCTACCTGCAGATTGTCAGCCCTGGCCAACATGGTGCAGGGTTGCAAACCCTAGAAGAAGCTTGAAATGGCATGCCCGTCTCATACCCCCAATGTGCAGATATGTATGCAGTTTTCCTAGATGAGGGGTTGAGATTGGGCAACCTCATGACCTAGGCCCCATATAGCTGTATCCCTTGCTATTCACAGATACACATCAATGTTTCACAGGGCTGCTGGTAACCATTATATAACAACTGCAAGTAGCAATACCATGTGTCATACACATGCTATTGCATGGCAGGGGTGTTCTACAAACAGTTCACATGTAAGGTGTACACATAGCTCATGTCTGCACCATATGAATTCTGCAGGTGTTAGAGTGGCATGCTAACGGTGCATGACAGTACATGTTCTAGACAACAACTATCTATGTGCTCACAGCAGGTGAACTGTAGAACAGAGACGGGCAAGCAATATATTTTCATGTGTGGAGGGGATGTGTGGAGTTGAGAGGAGGGGCATGCTGCAACAGTGCAGATCCCTGTGTGGCATTACAGAGAGGCACATTTCATGGACATGAGGGTGACAGGGGACAATTTGTGGGAAAACAAATGAGACAAAACACCCATATCAGCAGGAAAGCATGTGTACACCTTTGTGGCAACTCTGATCTGCACCACACAGTGACACGTATGGATTGACAAACTGTCTTATCATAGTACATTTGGTCTGCAAGCATGCACATTGCAATCAGACCAGTCAGATCTCATGAATTTTATTGTCTCTCCTGCAGCACATTGTCAAGGGTCCTACAATTTTACCCAGTAGATGCATGACACACGAGTCTGACATTACTGTGAACTTTATTGATAACCCTGAATGCACATCTATTGCTCCATTGCATATTATATGCAGAACATAAAGCAAAGTCACACTCCTGAGATGACCACCTGCACAGGTCATCATACCTTTGTACATGCTCCATAATGGCAATATGAGATCCACATCAATTCAGAGACCTTGTTCCATTGTACAGTCTGAGTATGGACCTGTCAGAGGAATATTCCAATGTGCCCATAGCCTTATCTGGACAGGTGCATTTTCTGGATGCATGCAGCTTGTAGAGATGTGTGACTCTTATGTTCTTGGATCATAGACAATTTACTTGTCCAGCTATTAAATGCATATGTGTCAGGATGACTGGAGGGTCTTTATAACAGATGAGAGATTTGTGAAGCTGAAATAGATGTTCTTGGATGTTTCCTGTGACATTGCAACTATTTATCACAGACACTACAACACAAGTTATCTGCATTTGGAAGCTCGCATCAGGGACGCCTGAACAGGGCAGAGCTGCGCTATAAAGGGGCCAGTGTGCTGCCTTGATGGGGAAGTATACACACTGTGAGGTCTCCTCATGCACAGTGTAAATGGCATGCATTGATTAAAGAGATTAGCAAAAGATTGTGGCAGCCTTTGGAGTCAGACAGGTAAATACCAACATACATACTCAAAGTTGACGTTATTAATCTGTCAAAGTTTTCTCTTCTTAAATCTGTGATGTGTTTGTTACATGTGTGTCTTCCAAAGGACATTTGCTGGGTTGTAGCAGACACAGGGGTCTTTGTCTCATTCCACATATTTGACAGGTTGTGGGTCTCTTACACAATATCAGGAATCCCCCCTTGGGACATCTGGAAACCTTCCATACAATTGATACAGCCAGTGGTTGGTCTTGAACTCTCAAACACTGATGTATGGGGCAGTTACTGTATCACTGTGCTAGCACAATTGCTTGCGATCATGCTGTTATTGCATTAGCCATGACTGACATATTTGCAGATACTGCACCAGCAGTGGAGGCATGGCAACATTAGACCCAGCATGGGGAGGACCTGATGTGCCTAGGCGGAGGTATTGGTGTGTGCTTTGGGACTTTGGGACCATGCATGTGCCATGATTCTGAGGGTGCTCTGTGCATTGGCCTGTGTCATGCAGTTCCTTCTCCATATTACAGCTGTTGTAGGCGTTCATCATATACTTTCAGTCCATCCCATACAACCCTTTGCTGTACTTCCCTACTACTGGCATGTGACCCTGTTTGTGTATGACATAACAGGAAGTGCTGTTTCTATGCCTCCACCTCCCCTTAGCCTGCTTCCTTTGCCCTTTGCCTTTTGCCTTTGAGGGATGTGTGGCTAAATGTCAGATGCTGTCAAACCATCAGACGTGGGAGCAGTACTTTGTAGTACCATACCACAATGAGAGACAGCTGCAATGTCTGCTTATGTTACCTAGGTGAGTTTATGCAGAGTTTCAGAGGGAGTTGAACTGTTACCCCTTTAATAACCATACTGCTTTGTTAAACCATGAGGCTACTACAGTTGTCTATGCAGAGGTGGCTCCTGTTTCCTCACAGTTTTGGGGATCCATACTTACTGTCATGCACATTGGTGCCGAGGTGGTCACCAAGCCATTCCCAGAGCAGCCAGGTGTAGACACAGAAATATGGTGGTCTGCTAGTCATGATTACTGTCCATCCTTTCTGTGATCATGACTACTGCTACTGCTATTAATCATTTATAAAGTGCTCAAGACATACGCAGCATTATACATATACATATAAAGACGGTCCCTGCTCATCAGAGCTTACAATCTAATTAAGACAGACAAGACTATGTAGGCTATGTAGATGTACATAGCCACCCTGTGCATTTTGTAAATATTGCCAAATATCATGTGCAACATTATATTAATCTGTACATAGTGTATATAGTTCACCTGTTCACCATGTTTAATTTCCCTGTTCATTGTAAGTTCAATGTTAGACTGTTCTACATTGCACAACTCTTGTTACTTGTGAACCACGCTGATGATGAATAGTGCGGTATAAGAAAAACAATAAATAAATAAATAAAATAAATATGACAAAAGTTAAGAATAAGGGCAGAATAGGGAAGGGTAAGGAGACACAAAGAAAATAAAGGATCAGGATGCAAAAGCAGCCTCAAAGAGGTGAGCCGTTAGCATGGATTTGAAAAGGGGCAGAGATGAAGCCTGACATGCAGATTCAGGTAGTTTATTCCAGGCATAAAGAGCAGCAAGGTGAAAGGATCGAAGTCTGGAGTTGGTAGTGGAAGAAAAGGGCAAAGAGAGAAGCAAGCCAGTAGAAGAGTTGAGTTCACGAGATGGGGTGTAGAGAGAGAGGAGAGAGGAAAGGTAGTGAGGGGCTGAAGAATGAATGCATTTAAAGGTCAGAAGGAGAAGTTTGAGTTGGATATGGAAACGGAAGGGAAGCTAATGAAGTGATTTGGGAAGAGGGGTTATATGAGTATATCATGGCTGGCAAAAGATTAGTCGTGCAGCAGAGATCTAAACAGATTGAAGGGGAGAGAGGTGACTCAGAGGAAGACTAGCAAGAAGGAGGTTGCAATAGTCGAGACGGGAAGTAATTAGAGTGGACAAGAGTTTTAGTAGTGTGTTCAGAAAGGAAGGGGCAAATTTTTGCTAATGTTACAGAGAAAGAAACGACAGCTTTTAGCAATTTGTTGAATATGTGAGGAGAAGGAAAGAGAGGAGTCAAAGATCATGATGATGGGATTACTGCGACATTCTCCATTTCCTACTCCTGCTGGGATTCAGAGCACAAACCTCAGACCTCAGTGACAAAGATCTGAATAATGCATTATCCTGCATGCTTGGTTTGTCACACTGACAAAGAATATTGCTTTCATGTGATGCTTAATGTAGCATACAATACTAAAATGATTTGTCCCACAAAAGCATCCATGTGCACAATATTGGCTGCCACATTCCAGCAGGAGTATGTTGGGTAGCAAGGCCATACAGCACCCTCTTCCACCCCCATGCTTCATTCAGCACATCCATCTCCATATAGGCATCATGATCACTCATGTATTCTCCTGACAGCTGGTACATCCTAGCCTACATCGTGGTACTTTGCTCCATAGGACGTATCACACACACAACACTTGCAGAGGATGTGCAGGTTGCTACTCTTGCCCAGTCATTCTTGCTATGCCTACATCGCAGCCATGGTCACTCCTCCTTGGCACATTCCTATCCACTTCTATTCCTCCCACTGACATCACAGCAGATTACATGAGCACCCCTCACTGATACAGTCCAACTATTTCCCATATTATCCTCCCACTCACTGTCTAACATATATAGAACATATGGATGTGACATGTCCATCACCTATTCCCTTTGCTCCCATCCAGCACCTCAGTTCTCACTTATCCCGCATTGCATCATTTAAAGACGCCGGCAGTGTTTACATCTCTACTGTTTATTTTGTTTGTTTGCCTGTTTTGTTCTTTACAGTTAAGTAACTTGCTTATGAAAACTTGTTTGATTGTATATTTCCAGTCTTCCTGTCCGCTGCTACCTTTTTTGGCGAAACTTGCAGAATGCTTCATTCTCCCTCAGTTAACCGATCACTTGGAAAGCACCCTAGTTCTGCATCCTCGTCAATCGGGATTCCGCACTAATCACAGCACTGAAACTATCGTCACCTTCATTCTCAATTATTTACATACCATGTTGGACCAAGGTTATATTGCACTTGCCATTTCTCTCGATCTCACTGCTGCATTTGACCTCGTTGACCACAACCTCCCCCTCTCACGTCACCACAAAGTCAGTCTCCAGGATAATGTTTTTTCTTGATTTTCTTCCTTTTTCCTTGATTGCAGCTATCAAGTTTGCTGCCATAACTCCTCTTCCTCTTGCTATTCCCTCCCCTGTGGGGTCCCTCAGGGGTCAGCTCTCTCCCCCATCCTGTTCAACGTCTTTCTCAGCCCCTTGGCTACCTTCATTCAGTTACTAGGTATCACGTTTTATATTTATGCAGATGACATTTTGCTTTTGGTACATTTCAACAGCATTTCACCAGATCTTTCTGGCTTAAACTCGGCTCTCGACTCTATCTCTGCCTGGTTGTTCAACAATACGATAAAGCTTAACTCCACCAAACTACTGCCACCTGGATTACAAATACCAAGCTTTCCCCCACTTTAGCCCCTTCCATTGGTTCAACGTCCATCTCACTGCTCCCCTCTTTAAATATCTTGGTGTCTACATAGATTCAGAACTTTCCTTCTTCACTCATATCTCACACCTTACTCGGTCTGCATTCTCAGCTCTTCAGAAATTCCGAGCCCTTTGCCCATTTTTTGACCAAGCGGCTCTGACCACACATCCTCAGCACTGATATCACTTGCTTTGATTACTGTAATGTCATTTTCTCTGGTCTTCCGCAACATCAACTCAAAAGCCTCCAAACCATCCAGAACACCGCCATCCGTGCCCTAACTCACACTAGGAAATACGATCATGTCACGCCCCTCCTCATTCAGCACCATTGGCTTTCCTTCCCCCAAAGAGTTCACTTCAAAATCCTTACCCTCACTCATAAAGCCCTCCATAACTTGGCATCTCAATATCTAGCTTTGTTGATTATCCCCTATGTGCTCCAACTTTGCCTTCTATCACTCCAGGACTGGTCCTTTTGTCCCCTTTATTTGTCAAATATGAGTCCACATGCCGGTCTGCTTTATTCTTCTTGGCCTCTTCTCTCTGGAATTGCCTCCCTTCCCATCTCCAATTGGAACCATCTCTTCCTCGATTTAAAAAACTTTTAAAAGCCTTTCTATTTACCCAAGCCTTTGGAGATGATCTCACTTGAGTCAGGTTCTGCCTGCAGCCCGCTTCCCCTGTTTGTCTGGTTGTTTCCTCTCTCTATTCTCCTCTTTCTGCTTCCTATGCTATGACTTTCCTGTTATAATATGGAGTTCCTTTCTTATCCTTGCTTTATGGTGATGTGTCTTTTTAATTGTAAGCTGCTCTGTATGCCTGGTTAAGGGCAGTTAATAAAATGCTAATAAACCATAACCATAACCATTGCAGGGACTGTCCTTTTCGCTTGTTAACCCACACATTTGGTGCTCTTGATGCCCACTATTCCTTTACCACCCACTAATCGGCCGTTAGCGCCCTTTCCTCTGGAATGCCTCCTCCCCACCCCTGCCATTACCATGCTCAGGGGGCCTTAATGCTGTTGTTTGTGCATGTTAAAGGGACGTTAAAGATGCATCCTTAAAGCACTTAACACCCTTTAGAAGACATACCCCTAAGTCTCACAAAATATAGATTTCCAGTTTTAGCTGCTTCATTCACTGTACACTAAAAACATAATAAGCTGAATATTGGAACCGGTGAATGCGGCTCTTTTGATAGAATTTAGCATTTTCATGATTATATATGTTTCTGCTGCCTTGATGTCATTTCATAATCACTATATCAAACCTTGGCCTCGCTGGTTGCAGGCAGTTTCATAGCTTTATCAGCCTGTCAGTACAAGCAGGATTTGATGGTGAGATAACACCGTGAGTAAGTGGCAGAGGGACAATACCCTGCTATGATTTGGCTCTCTTTCATTTGCAGCCTTATTCCCTTTGCTGCTACTGCTGTCATTTCCATACTTTGTACCTGAAACTACAAATGATCATGGGGAGGGCAGCAGGGCTCTTGGGTGATAGGGGGTTCTTTATTATCATTTATAAGGTTTGACTAATTGGCATATCTGGGAGCCAGCAAAACTGGTTCAGTTAGAACAGAGTAACACAGGAAATAATAGCACAAAAAAGACCAGCTGGTCAGTCCAATCTGCCCAGTTATTCGAGTACACATTACAAAGATATATCCCAGCTGCCAGCCGTGGAAACTTGACTTAGAAGATATCGCTCTTTAACTTGTTGGTTTTTGTAGATGAGCATTGAAAATCCCATACTTCATCCAACCACTATTCCCTATGGCTTCCCACCAAGCTTTGTAATAATCTAAACAGATACCAGACATATAGTACTCGCTGCCAGAACACCTGGATTTCCATGTCACCCTTGCATCTCTGAGCTGTACCAGGCCACCACTAGCCTGCAACATTAATATGATTAGTTTCTGGCAAATTGTGGCCTGTTAGAATTAACCTGGCTCCCCTCTGGCCTGCAGTGTTATTCAGTTGGGCTCCTTTTTGAATCCCTTTGGTCCAACCATATCACTTCCCCACTTCTTTCTATGCTTGTGGGAGCAAAGGCTGGATTGCTTGCAATACTGCAACCTTCCCATCTTGTTCCTACTACTGTCATATAATATGAAACCCAGTCAGTCCACCCTTACCCCTCCCCCCACTCCTGATGTAACGCCACAGACCCCAGATGATCCTCTGCATACTCTTCATGTCTATCCCACTAGAGATCATCCGTGCTAGATTGATCCTATGGTTTCTTGAATTCTGTTATCATTTTTATCTCCATCACTTCCACTGGGAGGCCTTTCCATCAAACCCTTTTCATAAAGAAATGGTATCTGGTGTTGCTTCTGAGTCTACCTGGAGCTTTACACCATGATCTGTTGTTCTAGGGCATCTTCTCCTGAAAAATGGTTTGTGTCTTGTTTCTTTTTCACACTTTTGAAGTACTGAATGGCTCTGCCATATCATCTGTCTCATTTATTCATATAGATGTTTATGTCCTTATGTCTCATTTTATATAGTTTTTGGTGCAGACCCCACACCATTTTGATAGCCTTTTTGTGGTCCAACTCCAGTCTATCTATGTCCTTCTGGAAATGCAGTCTCCAGAACTGGAAAAATTTTCTAGATAATGTCTCATGAAAAAACTATGACCCTGGAAAAGTGGATAATTCCCAAAATAAAATAAATTAATGCAACCCTTGTTCTGTGTGGCCTCCCAGTCCCCATCTGCCTCAGCTACTAATGAGATCCAAATTTTTGTGGCCTTGGTTGGGTGTCTGCAAACCCCGGCAGTCATCTTGTGTCTTTAGACTTAAGCAGTTTCCCAGCATTTTCTCCCAATTACTCCAAGATCAGCACATCATAACAATTAAGGAAAAAAATTGCCTTGACCAGCATAGTCTCTATCAGATCCCCATTTAGGCGCCATTTGTGTAACTCCTTCTGTGGGTGGGGCATTTGGTTCATGCCACCGAGGTTACTGAGTAAATAGTAAAGGGGTTTCTGGAGGGGAGAAAGCAACAGCTCAGAATAAACTCTTTGCACTTTTCTTGCATAAAAATCAGTCTATTCCAGAGTGTTCCTATTATTTAAAAAAATACTTCTCTTTTATGAATTTTCTCTAAAACATCAAAATGCACACACCTCACAGGAGAACATAATTAATGTAAAAAAAATATATAGGGCCTGATATTCAGCTGTGGCAGCTAGTTTGATTATAGCACCTAGCCATCACTGCTGAATGCTAAACCCGGATATTCAATGCCAGGGCCATACCTGGCCACTGGCATTGAATATCTGGGTCAAGCCTCACAGCCCAGAAGCTAAGCGATCAGCGGCAATATTGAACCACTGCCTGGTTAGCTCCTGCTGATAAAGATAGGCTAGCTTTAACCATGGCTATTATTATTCATTGGTCGCTAATTGGGCAGTGGATCAATATCATTGCTGATCGGTTAGCAACTAGTATCGCCCCTGGAACACCCTGATGCTAACCGTTTAGCATCAGGGTGTATAGCAGTAGTATTGATGGATATTTAGCGGCACTAACTGTGTTAATGCCGTTAAATATCCCACTTAGAGGCAGTTACATGGTTTACAGGTCTGTAAACCGTGTAACTACCTTTGGATATCGGGCCCATAGTAATTTAAAAAAAAACGCAAATCCACAGTTCTTAGAATTTACTCCATTTTTTAAGCAGGTAGCTTTCAGTGTCTGCTCTGATGTAGACATACAGGCTGACTTCTTGTGCTTGTTCAAGGTCCAAGCTCTCATGTACCGTATTTTCATGAAAATAGCACACTCACATATATAACATGCACACACATATAAAATACGGAAAGGACATTCTGTACAAACGTTTCTGGATAACATGCACACACATATACCACTCATGGCCTTATTGGATTGGGATCTTGCCAGGAATGAAACACAATTCCTACACTGACGACTTCAAACTGAAAGTTGTGAGACTAGAAGAAACAAGCAACAGAGCAGCAGCAAGAAAGTTCAAGGTTGGAGAAATGTCCATTCATGAATGGAGAAAGAAAAAGGAGCTCAAGAAAATGAACCCCCTGAAAACGCACACATTGTGGGCCCAAAGCAAAATGGCCTCAACTGGAAAATGACTTGAAGGAGTGGGGTCTTTCTTGGAGGGAACAAAATCGATCTATCTTTACTGACGCAATTCAGATCAAAGCGAAGCTTCTGGCAAATGAAAGAGGAATCATGGATTTCAAAGCAGGTTTCACCTGGATTTCTAGATTCATGATGATCGACTTCCATGAATTTGTCTCCAAAGAAATCTCTGAATATGGTATTTCTGCAATGAACATTATAAATATGAATGAGGTTCCATTGTCTTTCAACATCCCTGTCACCAGGGCTATAGCTGCTTCAGGTACAAAAACTGTAACCATTACAACCACTGGGCATAAGAGGGCTTGTTTCACTGTAGTTCTTGGATGCACTGTGAGTGAAGTGAAATTAAAGCCAATCATAGTTTTCAAGAGAGATATTATACTCTGCAAAAAAGTGCCCACTGGTGTGGTTGTCCATTGCAAAATGAAGGGATGGATGGACTGTGACTGTGACTGTGAAAGTATGGTTAGATAAATGTTATAGGACCAGGCAGGGGGAATTCTTTTTGAAGAAGTCCTTACTAATTTTTGACACCATGGCTGCCCACAAAGAAAAAAAATATTCAAAATTATATAAACTCCACCGGTACCCACATAGCTGTAATACCTGGCAGTTTTATCTGCAAGCTAGAGCCGATAGATATAGCGGTTAACCATCAGTTTAAGACATTCGTGAGAAGAGAGTAGGATGAATGGATACAGTCTGGGATTCATGAATTCACACCATTAGGAAACAGGCAAGGTTTTCGGAAGTCTGCAAGTGGGTGACTTCTTCTTGGGGAAAAATAATGCCACAAATCATCTGCAATGGCTTCAGAAAGGCTGGGATTGTCTACCAGCAGAATAAGACACATTCGGATACCAATGCCAAAGGTGATGATGCCAATAACAGTGATGGCGACATCACTTCAGAAATTAAAGAAGAACATCTGCATTCAAGCATTCCTTCATCTGCAAGAGCATTCCTCTTAGATATTTCAATGATGACAGTGAGGAGGGAATGGACTTTGAAGGGTTTCAAGGAGTCAGATGATGATGATGATGTTGATTGAACCGGAATTGGCCTAGACTAATTTAGAATAAATAACAAAGAATGTACAGAAAGAACCCTTATTAAAATTCAGGATTTAAGAAATAAAGAAATTACAAAAAATTAAAAACAACTGCTTGTTTTTTCTGTCTTGTGATGTCAATAACATGTATAGAGCGTGACCATGCATATATATATATTTATTTATTTAGCCAGTTTTGTATACTACCTTATCCTTCAATCAAAGTGGTTAGGGATATAACGAGGGGTTTACATTAAACATAGGTGACAGGGGGGCGGAGCTAGCCACTGAACAGAATGGACGCCTGAATTTTTGCTCCCGTTGCTGCCCAAGAATCCTGAACATATCCCGGTATTCCATTGAAGTTTGTACCCCCTACCTACATCAATAACACCGCAATACAGCTGGATGGCATCCCTGAAGCCTGCCCGGCTGGAATTTCCACAGGGATCCGGCTCAGCAGCGAAACGATCCAAACCCGAAGTGGGTTCCCCGCAGAAAATGGCCGCGGGAGAGAAGGAGGGAGTGACTGCCGGTGGCCTACGTGCAGTGCTACAGGAATTGAAATGCGTTAAAGAAATGATTGCAGCCAATTCTAGTTCACTGAACATGATTCAAGAAGACTTGCTGGAGGTAAAAGAGAAACTCCTCACCATCACCACTCGACTTAATGCAGTTGAATTACAAACCCAGAAGCATGGCGTTGCATTAGAACAGCTGGGCCCTTTGGCCAAACGAGTCCGGCACATAGAAAATCTGATTGAAGATCAAAATAACCATTCCCGTAGAAATAATATCCGCCTTGTTGGAGTCCCTGAAGGCGCTGAAGGTACTGATCCGATTGGATTTCTGGAAAAAACCATACCGGAGATGCTGCAGCTTGTCTTTGCAAGGCCTTTTGAACTAGAACGGGCCCATCGAATCCCAACACACAAAGCTGAAAACACACGCTACCCGCGCCCACTCATAATGAAGGTACTGAGATACCCACAGGTCCTACAGATCTTTCAAGCTGCACGGAAGGCCGGATCACTGCAAATCCAGGGACACAAAGTAGCACTTTATCCGGATTTGAGCAAGCAAACGGTAGATCGGAGAAAAGCGTTGCTGGCCTGTAGACCCATGCTACAAAGTGCACAGGCAAGATACGGGCTATACTACCCAGGAACCATGCGGGTCACGCTGCATAATGAAACGAGGAATTTTGTTGATGCTGAAAAACTGAAAACTTTCCTACAAGAAAAATGCGGTATGGAAACCTGAGGTCAATCTTCTGATCTCTCACGCAGTGTAGAGAACTCAGCATATACTCAGGGGGTGCGGCCGTGCGTTCTCACAAATTTTAGAACGCCTTAAGCCTTGTTAAACACCTCATTGATTGTATTTCTGTTGTTCTAAATAGTTTTAATTAAACAGATATTTCTGCTTGAAATGTAGGGGTGGCAACGGGAGGTCGGGGTTGGTTACTGTTTCAGTGGATTGTGTTCACCTTAGCGATACAATGTTTGCCAGTTATGCAGTTGTTTGTGTCAGTCCAGTCCAGTACAAAACCCTCCACATACACGCAAATGCAAGTACGCGGCAGGCCTATCCATAGGATAGCTTTCACCTATAAGACAGCTTACTCCAACGTTGATGTCTAGTGATCTTTTAATGCTTTCGTTAAATGTAAAAGGTATTACTGGCCCGGTCAAGCGAAAGAAGATTTTAGCGTACTGCCAGCAAAAAAAAGCAGATATTGCCCTCTTACAAGAGACACATTTAACAGATACTGAATCGCAGAAAGTAACCTCTAAATACTTCCTGGTGGCGGCCTCGGCCTCTGCCACTCAACGCAAAGGGGGGGTAATAATATTAGTGCGCAAATTCCTGCAATCCGCCATTACCGACACACGGATTGATCCGCTAGGTCGATGGGCCAGAGTGACGATGAAAATAAATCAACAGCTTTACACATTCTTCAATATTTACGCGCCCAACCTCGATGACCCTAACTTTTTCAAACTGATAGCTAAAGAAGTTACAGCCGCGGCTCACACCAATATCATATTAGGGGGCGATTTTAATGTCATCTTGGATCCACTGTTAGATCGCACGCCCTATCGGGCTGTAGACAAAGTCAAATCGCAGGCGATTCTTAAAGGCATCATAACAGAGCTACACTTGGTAGACCCCTGGCGCCTACTTCATCCCCAAGAAAGAGACTACACATTTTATTCCATCCCACATAATACCCAAACAAGGATCGATTTCTTCCTACTGTCCACAGAGCTGATGCCCCAAGTGTTGTCCGCAGAGATATATGCTACAACGGTATCGGATCACGCCGCTGTCTCCTTAGTGTTGAATACCAACGTTACACAGCATGTTCCGCCAAGATGGACATTTGATAAATCCCTACTAGCAGATGA
Organism: Ichthyophis bannanicus; assembly: GCA_033557465.1. Lineage (NCBI taxonomy): Eukaryota > Metazoa > Chordata > Amphibia > Gymnophiona > Ichthyophiidae > Ichthyophis > Ichthyophis bannanicus. Next base: position 803,197,231 of record CM066035.1, on the reverse strand, counting down.
CTCCTTTGTACAGCTACTGTCAGGGGAAATTGAGACCTATTTTAAATATAATACACCCACTGATACCTCCATCTGGAGCTGGTGGGAAGGTTTTAAAGCGACCATACGAGCTCATATTACCACCTACACCATTAGACGGCGTAAAGCCAGGAAAAAAGAAAAAGATGAATTGGAACTCCAAATAAAAGCTGGGGGAAGGTTACTAGCCAAAAGAGCTGACTCAATGATATTGATTAGACTCCAAAAATTGCGATACCAATATAATGCTCTCCTCAACAAAGAAGCACTGAGTAGTATCCAGCTACAACGTAGTATATACTACTATGACAGCAACCGCGCAGGATCCCTCTTAGCTCGGCAGCTCAGACCAAAAACCAGCAAGACCGCTATAGCGGCGTTGCAGGACAATTCCGGGGGCCTTCTCCTGAGATCTGACAAAATACTAGACCGCTGCAAAGAATTCTATGAGGAACTATATCGCTCAGATACCCAATGTAGTGACAGAGCCTTTGAAGATTTTGTCTCCAAGATAGTAGGACCCACATTAACCAGTCATCAAAGTCGAACGCTGGAACAAGAGATCTCAGTAACTGAAATACAAGATGCGATCAAACAGATGGCTCGTGGCAAAGCCGCTGGTCCAGATGGTATCCCGCTGGAATTCTATAATAAATATTGCATTCAATTGGCTCCCATGCTACAGATCTACTACAGTGGCCTGCAAGATGAATCTCCAGAGATTGGAGCCCTGGCAGAGGCTGTGGTGGTAATTCACCCGAAACCGGGCAGGGATACACAAAAGATAGAGAATTACAGACCCATCTCTCTCCTAAACTCTGATTATAAAATCTATGCTAAAGTGCTTGCTAACCGATTAGGACGGATCTTAAAAGATTTGATACATGAGGATCAATGTGGATTTATACAAAACAGATCCACTACAGATAATGGAAGATTATTGGCACATGTACTGGCATCTGCCAAGACCAAGGCCGAGCCCCTGATAGGGCTAGCATTGGATGCCGAAAAAGCCTTCGATCGACTGGAATGGTCCTTTCTATTTCGATCCCTACGGTGGTTTGGGATAGGAGAAAAGTTCCTAAAACGCGTTGAATTGTTATATACCAAACCCACAGCTCGAATAGCGGTCAACTCACACCTCTCAGCCCCTTTTCAGTTGCAAAGAGGGACCAGACAGAGTTGCCCCCTGTCGCCGATGCTTTTTAATTTAGCCCTGGAACCCTTATTAATAGCGCTCCGACAGAAGGAAAACATAAAAGGAATTGAGTTAGCTGATGGTCCCTGTAAATTGTCAGCATATGCCGATGACCTGCTCATTTTTCTACAACCATCAGACCTTCCTGAAACACTGCAACTCATAGATGCATACTCAGCGATATCCGGATATAAAGTAAATTTGAATAAAACAACAATTATTCCTCTGAATGAACAGGTCAGCGAAGAAATGATGCGTGGATACCCCTTTCAATATGAGAAGTCATCCTTTAGATACCTGGGCGTGACCTATGGCACCACCTTGGAAGAGACTGTCGCAATCAACATTAAGATGTGTCAAGAAATTGTACATGATAACATCTGCAAGTGGACCCCCCTTCATTTGAGTTGGTGGGGCAGGCTAGAAACGATAAAAATGATGTTGGTACCAAAACTCAGCTATATATTAAGTATGATACCCTTACGTTTCCCGCCAGCCTTCTATAAGAAAATGAATAGTCAACTGATAGCCTTTCTATGGAACAACCGAGTACCCCGAATAGCTGCCTGGAAACTGAAGTTACCTAATACACAAGGAGGTGTCCATTTCCCAGATCTCGGCTGGCTACACACTGCCTCTCTTTTAAAGCAGGGTGCTCAATGGGTCGACTCTGACGACACGGATAAAGGACCTAGATGGCTGAGTGTGGAGCGGGCCCTACATTCCCCCCTGCCCACATGGCTACTGGTAGGCACAGTAGTAGACCAGACTGCACCACATAATGCTATTATCCGAGAAACACAGCATGCCTGTCGATTGTTGGCATCATGTATCGATGGAGGGGATGACTTTGCCGCAGATATGCCCATATGGCTGAACCCACGCCTTCTCATCGGAGGGAAGCCTGTCTTATGGAAAAAATGGGTGGAACATGATCTTATCACCATTGGACAACTGATCAATGGAAGTGCATTTAAAACCTTTGACAGATTAAGAACGGAATTCCGATTGCCTAATACATGCTATTTCCAATGGTGTCAGCTCCGATCCTGCATGAGCAAAGCGGGTGTGTCACCTGTCTTGATACGTACAGGATGGCCACTGCGACAGAAACTTCAAGAATTACAAACAGATGCTAAAGCTGTTTCAAGATGTGTTGCGATTCTCCGATCCAAAAGTGACAAGACATGTTCTAAGATACAGTCGGTGTGGGCTACTGAAACCGGTCAAGATCTACCTCCGGAAAATTGGGACACTTTTTGGGGAACTCAAATACGTGCCACGAGAGCAGCGTCTCTCACACAATCTATGTACTTTATAGCACATCGAGCGCATATTACACCGGCTAAGAAAATGAAATGGACACTACAGGAGGGAAATCGATGTTGGTCCTGTAACATGGAAATTGGGACACTGGCACATATGTTGTTCCATTGTAAATCCCTGGAAATATATTGGAACAGAGTTTGGGAACGCATATCACAGATCCTCAACTTACAAACTCCTATCACTTATCGGATAGTGATATATAAATCCATAGCTCTGGAACCTACTCTGATGAAATGGGATGGTAAACTGCTGGACTTAATGCTCGGGATAGCGCTTAAAATAGTTCTAATACACTGGAAGAATCTCGACAAAGCTTGTTTCGAGCATTGGTGGAGTCTCTTAATCCTACATAAGACCTACGAAGAGATCTATATAGCCAAGAACCCATGGTCTGGTAAACTAAGTAAGAAATGGTCAGCTTTACAAAATTATGTTTGATGAAAATGATTGCTGGAGGCTGCCTTGTGGAATGGTCTCTGCTGTAACCACATTGAACGGAGAGAGGGAGGGTGGCGTGCTGGCATGGACTGATACTAGTTCTTGTTAACGTTATTGTACTGTCTTGTTTAAGTTATTATATTCTTTTGCTATTTTGATCAATAACATCTGCTTGTATCCTGCTATATCATGATCGTTTGTATTGTTATTTTATATGTTAAAACTGAATAAAAACTACTATTAAAAAAAAAAAAAACATAGGTGACAAAATGTACATATATTTCTGGGGGTTGAGTCCCAGGTCTGAAATATTGGTGTAAGGTGGCTGTATCGGCAAGGCTGCATGGATTGGGAGTTAAGGTTCTTGTTCATATGAGGCCATGAACAGGTTGGTTTTGAGGGATTTGCGGAAGTCCTTGAGGTCCTTTTGTGCTCTTAGTTCCTCAAGGAGTGAGTTCCATAGGTCTGGCGCCGAGAGTGAAAAGGCTCTTTTGGAAGTTGATTGCTTCGTTTTGTGGTATCCGGCCAGGGTGAGGAGTCTGTTGGTGCCTTGGGTTCTCCTGGGTCTGCTGCTTGTGTCTTTGGTTATTGTGGTCTGTAGAATTTCTGCTGAGCAGTGGTGTATGGTCTTGAAGATGATTAGTGTTGCCTTGAATTTTGCCCGTGCCATTATGGGTAGCCGCCAAATTCTACACTAGTTGCACTAACTGTCGGAGTACTGGTGTTATGTGTTCGTATTTGGATGTGCCTGTGATTATGCGTGCTGCAGTGTTCTAAACCAATTGAAGTGTGTGTACTGAGTGTTTGGGTAATCCCTGATATAGTGAATTTCCATAGTCCAGTATGGGGGTGATGACTGCCTGGCATACTGTGTGGAAGTGTTCTTGGCTGAGGAGTGGCTTGGGTCGTCTGATTATCTTTAAACAGTGGTACGCTTTTGCTGCAGTCTTGTTAATGTGGGAATGGAGATTCAGGTTCTTGTCTATGATGACACCGAGATACTTTACTTTATCCTTTGTTGTGATTGTCCTGTGTAGTATGTCGATTTCTTGGGGTGGGTTGAATGCTGTTCTCCTGGAAATAAACATTGCTTCAGTTTTATTAAAGTTTACCTTGAGGTTATTGTCAGCAAGCCAGGTGTTCATATGTTTGAGGCACTCAGTCATTGAGGTTATGTCAGGGGTGCTCAGGTCGATTGGGATGTACACCATTATATCGTCCACGTACAGGTGATATTGTATGTTGTGTTGCCTGAGAATGCTGCATATGGGCTATATGTAGATGTTGAACAGTATTGATGAGAGGTCCGATCCCTGTGGTATTCCTTGCGTGGAGGTAAATTGAGCTGATTTCTTTTCCCCACATTTTACTTGCTGTGCATGGTTGTTTAGGTAGGAGATTAACCATTTCAGGGTGTTGTTGCGTAATCCCATTTCTTGGAGGCGCTAAAGGAGTATGTGGTAATATACTGTGTCAAAGGCAGCTGAGATGTCAATGAAGATTAGAAGGAAATCGTTCTTTATGTTGTCTATTCCTTCCAGTAGGGTGTCGAAGAGGGAGGTGAGCAGAGTCTCTATGTTGTGATGTGGTTTGAAGCCATGTTGGTGCAAGTCCAGTGGAGCATGAACGTCCATGCATGGGGCTTGCATGGTTTGGAAAAAATACGTATAACACATGTATTATTTGCGTGAAAATATGACACTGACACTTGTCCTCTTCAGGGCTCTTAGAAGGTATCCAGTTTACTCCATCTGCTGATAGACACAAACAAACAGACCGGTGGTTCCAAAACTGTGGGTTGTGACCCCAAATGGGATCCAAAATTCTCATTTGGGGTCACGCTGCATTCAGAGTTTTTGGATCAAGATTAAGAAGACTGAAACCAATACTCTGCCATTGCTGTCTTCAACCAACCTCTTCTACCCCTGATCCAGTGTCAGCCTTCTCTTTCCTTCTGCAGCCAATTAAATCGTGCCCCTCCTCCTTTCTCTGGAACTTGCATTAGCAAGCGCTCACATAACAGATAAGAAGTGTGGAGACCTCAGACTGGAGTCTATACATGCACAGAAGTCTTAGCCTCAGTTGTGTCCCACCCCCTCCCAGACTTCCTGTTTCTATGGGGCAGGACACAACTAAGGCTGAACCTTCTGCGATTGCACAGACTCCAGCTTGAGTTTTCTGGACATCATATCTGTACTGTGAGCACTGATGCAGGTTCCAGGGGAGGGAGGAGTGGCATGATTTAGTTCGCTGCCCCAAGACATTCAAACCCTCCACCACAGACATACGCACACATACATTGCCCCAAGACATTCAAACCCCCACCACCACCACACACACACACGCGCACACATTGTGGAACCTGTGTACTTTTTTGGGAACCTGCCAAGTAATTGGATTGGCCATTGTTGGAAAGAGGATACTGAGCTTGGTGGACCTTGGTCTGACCCAATATGACATTTTTTATGCTCTTATGTTCTTAATTTCCCCTCCTAGCTGCAAAAGATACATTGAGGTTTGGTCCCACATAGTCTAAGATAAATCTTTCAAGGCAGTCCAGTGAAATACACTTAGCAATTTTCCACCACCTTCTGAGGAACACTGTGCAGCTTGAGATATTTAGAGATGCACCATGGCTGGATTCCTCCAGACTCCTTGCCAGCAAAGCTTCTTTAAACACCTGTATGCCCAACTTCTCCAGCCTACTTGGGGTCTTCACTTCCTTTAATCTCCTACTCTCTCATTAGGCCTGGCCAACCTGGGAAACCCTCTTCAACAGGGGGACATGATATTTTATAGTTCCCATCAAGATCCAAAGATGGAAACATCCACACATTTGGGAAGAAACCTCAACTCATCCTCCATTACATTAGTCCATTTGTCAGCATGATGAGGAACAGTGACTCCAGATGTTACCTCAGTCTCAGGGTAGAGTAAATTCTAGAGTCCTGCTATTTTAAATCATCACCTCCTTCTTAGGCACATTTCATCTGAGCAATATAGTTTCTGTTGGGCAGGGTCCATCCATCTATCTGTTTGTCTATTTGCCCACTTGTTTGTATCCATAGAGGCAGCATAGAGGCAAAAAGCAAATACCCAATCCCTACTAGGAGAAGAAGAATGAAAGAGTTTCTGCAGTGGCAAAGAGCTGAAGTGTCTGTCTATGGGGACCTAATCCTACTTGTAGAGCCATCACAATGTTTGACAGTGATGATCTAACTCCCACTGACAGGAGAAGACTAGACGAGCTGCGGAAATAACAAAGAGCTGAAATGTCTACCTGCAAACTCCTTATAGCAGAAGAGAGGAAGAGCTGCATTGTCAGGGAGGGACTGGACTATAGTAAAGCTACAACCATAGTGAAGTAATCCCTATGGAGGAAAACAAAAGGATAGAAATAGCTCTAGAGAGGGAGTGGGAGGGAGGGTAGAGTAAAATGAGAAAGGGCAAGAAGTTGAATGAAAAGGAAGAGAGTGAAAGAGGGTGTGGGATGGAGAAAAGGGGACAAGAGTGCAAGGGTAGATGCAGAGTGAATTGTGGCAATGGTGCTTCACCTCCATTCTGCTAGCTGCCTTTCACACCCTCCCACAGAGGGGAGGTCTTGTGGGCTTCCAAGGTCCTGTGGACCTTCAGTTCCCAGACAGCCACAGCACTCATCCTGGGGACTACTTGGTTTTGGCCACCTCCATGGGAGTGTGTAGTGTTCCTCCAGAACTTCTTCCATTGGGGAGAGCATATTTGTCCTATGTAGAATGTTTCCTGCCCCTATGTCAAGCACGCCTGACAGATCATATTACCCAATCCTTAAAGATTTGCATTGGCTTCCAATAATGAGTACAATAAAATATAAAGTAATAATTACCACTTTTAAGCTACTCCATAACATCTCACCCTCCTTCCTCATATCTAAGATTCACACACAAGCAGAGACTAGGAGCAGAAGAAACAGCAATCTAAACACACTTACAATACCATCATCAATCTGTAGAACAAAACAAGTAACCAGCTTTAGGGCCTTCCCTTAAATTGCACCCAAACTATGGAACCTTATCCCAGAACCCATCAGGTCTATCAAAGAACTCCAAACATTTTGGAAAGAACGAAAGACATTACTATTTAACGAATACTATAACAACAATGCCTAAAGTATATCCTGTTCACCCTTGTCCCACAACTGATTTAAATGCATATAGTTAATGTTATATATAATGTTAATAGCTCCCTATATAATGGCTCCAGTTCTAGGCAGCTACTTTGTAAATAGTTTAAAGTTTTTTTTTTGTTTGTTTTAATTGTTCTCTGTAACTGGTTTGTTCAATTTAAATCACCCCTGATCGCAATAAAATAAAATAAATAAATAAATATTGGACCCCAGGGGTGGATGTCCTTATAGTGGGCCATAGGGATGCTTCTAGACACTATGGACCCTAGGGGGTATGTTTACTAAACTGCGTTAGTGCAATTCGCGTTAGGAGCCGCGGTAGTGAAAGAAACCACAAATAAGGACATGGGCGGTACATCGTCACCACTACCGTGCGTTAGAAAAATTAACGAGCGTTTCCGGGCGCCGTGCCGCGTTACTGCGCGTTAATCGTAAGAAGACGTACAGACACAAAGCACTAAAACAGAGCTGTAGCACAATGGTTACGGTACTGGCCGCTGTTACAGGCAGTATGGGTTCGAGTCTCCAGTGTGCCTAACGCAGAAGGCTGTCCCAGGCATCACCCTGTACATTACAGAGGGAAAGAGGAGGCATGTTTTTCGTTACGCTGAGTATTGGTGTCAGAAAAACACCCTCGGAGTGTGCCTAGCCACGTACGTTGGTGCGTGCGAGGTTGCGTGCATTGGTACGTGCGTAGCTGCGCGCGTACAATCGTGTGTGGGTACGTGTGATTTTATGTGCGTGGGTACGTGTGTTTTTACTAGTGTGGGCATCTTATTTTACAGACTCTGTAGGGTGTCTTGCACCTATGCATTATGCTAGCAGATGTACGTGTGATGTCCTATGGTTTATCAGAGCCTGTGAGCAGGTGCTGGGGTTTCACAGGGTTGGATTGTGCCAGTCACACCCATGATGCACTGCACATGCAAATCAGCTGTCCACAAATACACACCATGGGGAATGCACCCCCACAGCACCTCGGCCTGGTAGGGGGGACTGACCATGTGCACCCCCACAGCACCTCGGCCTGGTAGGGGGTACTGACCGTGTGTTGTACTGGCACAGAGTAGCTACACACCGTCACATTGTGCGGGTACTGTGCTCACCCTGAGGGTGCAGTGAGGCGCCCAGCACCAGGTCCAAAGCAGTGTTAATGTGTGAGATAGGTAGGTTCTGCAGGACCACCTTAGACATCTCTGTCTGTTTCAGTCAGGTGTAGCCCCCATGCACCACCACCCCCCTCCTCCCCCAGGGCTGAGGGTGGCAAGCAGGGTCTCCCATCAAAAGATCCACAGTCTACCTCTCTGCAAAGGGGGCAGTAGAGGGGAACATTAACCCTAGTCCTGCTGAGGAACAGACACCCCACAGGGCAGTCAATGCAGCTCTGTACATAGCCATAACACAATAGCAGACAGACATTAGGCTGCACCCCACCACTATCTGATATTCCCCTGGTGCAAGCCATCAGCCACTCCATCACAACACCTACCAGCTGCAAACAGTCTGCTAGTGCCCAGTGGAGATGCCTGCACCCAGAACTGGGATGTCAGCATACACAGCAAGCAGATACATCAGTGACTGGGCCCCAAAAGGAAACCCATATTTATCACATGACAGAAATACTAGATAGCACTATGGGAGTGCCTAACCATGCTGTGGTCACTGCACAGTCAGGGTGAGAGTGATCTCTCAGCAGGATATACTGAGGTCACCTTGTCTGTGTAGGTGGTGGCCGGGCACTGCAATGTGCCTGTCACTGCCCTATGCCCTGTGCAGATGCACCCTGGCCAGGCCACCCTGTCCAGCCTATACCCATGGTACCTTGCTCCTCATTATGCACATTGGCAGCCCAATACTGGCAACATTGCTGGCAGTGTGGGCTGTGGAAGGTGTTTGCAGCCACCACACACTGGATAGACAGACAGCCACCCCCACACCTATGCCAGCATTGTGCTACTATAGAGGTGGTCAGCAGCCATACCCACCACACCAGTCCTGGGCATAGTACAGGCATGGATATGGTACACAAGACTGTTGGGGGGTCACTCCCCAGGGTGGTGAACACTGTCAGAGACCAGACCTGCAGCACACACCGCAGACATCAGAATGATTGTTATGGTGGAGCTCAATGAGCAAAATGTGCTTAACATAGGAATTGATATCTGACAGTTATCATAGGAAACGTTTGATAGCTGTGTACCATATACCCAGGTGTAGGGTGGCATTGCTAAGGTATGCAACTGCTAGTGTTGGGAGATACAGGCAGGGCCCAATGTCTTGCCTCTCCAGGTGGCATTGGCCAATGGGGCCTGTGGGTGGGTGTGTGGCCCTGTTGGCTGCTGCTTTACGGCAGAGTTCCCCAACTCCAGTCCTGGTGTTCCAAACACTGTTCGGGTTTTCATGCTGTCCCTCATAAATATGCATGAGCTACATCTGCATACCATGGGGGTGGTGCATAGCTATGCAGCACAGGCATCTTTATTAGAGGCAGCATGGAACCGGAATGGTGTGGGGCCCTCCAGGACTGCATTTGCGGGACTCTGCTTTAGGTAATGTGCCTGTTTCTGGTGTCTGTGTTTGGTGTGGTAAAATATAGGCCATGCGTATGTTCTCTGCCATAAAGGAGTGTCTTTACTATCACTGTTTAGTGGTGGGTAAAACTATGGGGACTGGGTTGGCAGGAGCCCCAGCTGGGATTTGAACCTGTGGCTCTCTGGTCTTACAGGCACTGGCTGTGTCTGTTGCACCACATTGTGGCCACAGAGACAATGCAGTCCCTGGAGTTAGTTAAACCGGCCTGACGAGTCAGAAACCCTGCTCTGCAACAGGTTTACTGTGGCCTCATTTACCTTGTATGCAGACAAAGGTGCACATAAACCTCAGAAAGGACCTCAGAAAAGGGGCACACACCCATAACCAAGCTGGGCAACAATGATATCATTGGGAAACATTACAATGTAATGCTCTTTGAAAGGGTCTGCGGAGCGTAGACCCTTCCACACATCATTTCTTTTTATTTTGGTGCTTTCCAGGGAGTGTTGTTCCTTGTTGTCCATTGCTATCACTGTTGCCCAGCGGAATTATGCTTTTTAAAATGTTTCTTGTGGTCATTTTTAACGTTTCATGTGACATTTTGTTCTGTGCACATGTATCACACTGCTCACGTTTTGTGGGTTTCCCCGGTTTTTCTGTACATTGCTGACGGAAATGGTTTCTCTTCCCTTTAAATGCCTTTAACGACAGGTTTTCATTCGCGTTGGAATTGAGCTCTGAAATTCAGCGCGTTAGTATGAGGGGAGCCTCTCCCCGCCCACTCTCCGCCCATTGACCCCTTCTCTCCGCCCACTCTCCACCTTCTGCGCTGTTTTAACGCGCCGCGGAGCTTTACGATCGTTAACTACGGTTAATGCGCGTAGTATGATGTTAATGGTCGTTAGCGCGTCGGTACACGCGTTATACGGCACTTACGATCGTTAACGTCGTATAACGCGCGTTAGTCACGTTTACCGCACTTTAGTAAACATCCCCCTATGTTGTAGAAGTGCTGGCTGGCAGGATTCCCAGACCATGTGCTTATTGTGTTTGGTCTCTAGATCTGTTGGCTCTAGCACTCCCCTTCCTCCACATGAGGGGTGCCACCCCATAATGCCTAGGGTGCTGTCCAAACTATATAAGAGGAATGATTGGGAGAGTTAAATACTGGTCTAGACATTTTTTTTATTGAGCAGTCATGCTTTCTAACAGACAGTGCTAGAGACTGGCAGACGGACATGAAATTCAAAGGCAGAGCCTTAAAGCTTATTTCTAACTTGCCCACCCAACATGTGCCCTGAGCTAGGGTGAGTGGCCTGTCACTGAGATACACTGGCTACCATTACAGAGGGGCACCAGGGCTACATTGAGATCATTAGACATGTTCTTCCTCAATATCTTTCTCCATAAAGACCACTCACTTGGATTTATGAGTCTCAAATGCATGATTCTGCACATTTTGCAGCGAATCTTAGATACCATGTACTCAATCAAGAGGAAAAATAACATAATGATTAAAGCAGTGGGCTAAAGTACCAGGGAAGCCTGGGTTCAAATCCCACCAAAGATCCTTGTGAACCTCAGAAAGTAACTTGACAGTCCATTACCTCAAGCAAAAAAATTGAATTATACTGAAAACCCCCTAGGTAAAGAGAAATATGGCGTGTACCTGAAGGAACTCACCTTGAACTATGACTGAAAAGGAATGAGTTAAATCTCTGTCCAATCCAACCACTTGCCAAGCTTTATTAGACCCCTTCTCATTTAGCCTACTTCTTTAGGGGTGTCCACTCTGCCACAGACTTTAGTATCATCAGCAAAAAACTGAATTAAAAGTAAATCAGGTACACAGAGGAAGATTTGAGAACAAGGCACACACTGAATGTCAACAGCTTGAGACAATATATTCAAAGTGACATTTCTAGACAGGGGTGTTTTTAAGTCCAGTGCCAGATAATGGTCATTGTTGAGCAAAACCCTTGATGATGCTGTCAGGCACAGAGTCTGTTGTAAGAAGGTCAGCAGTGCTGTAAATTACCTGCTGATTGTACTCATGTATCTAATGGCCTGGCCAGAAGTGATTCACTTCATTAAATGTGAGAAGCCATAACTCATGTTCTCTCTTCCTCTCTTGGGACATCGCAATGGTAAACAGTGACGAATTTCATGCTCTGGCTGCCCTGAGACATGGAATAGCTGGCTAACCCCCCCCCCCCCCTCCTCAAGCTGTGATGGAGGGTCACCCTCCAAAACCAAGGGGTATGTTTACAAAACCTGGTTAATGGTTAATCCAGGCTATCTACAACTAGGTCCCATTGAATAACATCGGACTTTGTTGCGGAGAGCTTGGGTTAACTGTTAGCCCCGGTTTAGTAAACATACCCCAAGAGTTGTGGTTTCCCTAGAGGAATCCCCTCTTGAAATTGCATCAGCTGGACAGCCTAAAATAAGGACGAGAGGCACAGGTTCAGGGCTTCCAGTGACAGAGGCAAACTTCTAGTATTAGGACGGCAGCTGTCCTTATGCAGTTACCTATTTTGCCAATTAGGAAGCCCACGCCTGCTGCTAAATGAGAATTGACCTTTTCACAGGATGTGGTTCTATGTGTCTTCTGTCAAAAGCACAATACAAACAAGATTCCCTGCTATGAAATAAGGATTTTGAGAAAACAAAATAACATCAATCTGTTTTTTATGGCACGTTCTTACTGCTGAGGTACACCTGTCATCAGTAAATGAAGTGAATCAGGGGCACTCTGGTCCGGGTTTCATCAACATATGTCACATGAGTGCCAGTAAAAGTGGAATATAATGCAAAATGTGAAAGTGCGGATAAAGGCAAGAAGATTTTAAGAACTAGTAGGCGCATAATCACAACATGCCATTCATTTATTTCTCAATCTTTTTATCCTTTTGATAAATTATTCTTGCAAGATGCTGTAGGCTAGATGGATATTTTAGCTTGGACACACAAGTGTAGACTGAATTAGAAGCCAAAATGTATGACATGTTTCTTGTGTGTTAAATTCCTTCTTCTTCCCACCCCCCTCCCCTTTTACATTTAACTGATTGCAGGCAAAATCTGTTCCAACATCAAACACTACTCCATACCTCAAAACCAGAACAACAGCACTCCCTTCAGTCTCTGCCCCATATGAAAAGTCTGAACTAGCTCTAAGTTAATGGCTTTGAAAAGTCGCATAAAGCAGCACTTACATTCATCAATTTACTCTGCATAAAATGTTGCTAAAAGTCAAGAGAGGCCAGAAGAATTCATTGGCTGGGGAAGAGCGCTCAGCGGTAGTACATGCATCTTTGACTCTCATTATGCATACATATCTCTACCATGTTATTGCTGCCACCAGCCCTAATTGGTCTTTGTAGATCAAGGCTCTCAAAGCTTTGGGATGGGGGTGGGGTCAATAGCAAGAGCTGTGTTGGAGGAGGAGTAAAAGTCTGGCATCCATCATCCTCCACAGAAAAGTTTAATAGCTGTTATTAATAACAGAGAGACCCTAATAATTGTTTTTCACAAAACTAGACTATTGTGCCTAAGGCAAACTGCTTCACCATGGGGCATGTTTACTAAAGTGAGCTAGCTGGTAGCATGGGGTTTTGCACCCGATTGTCATGTGGTTGGGCCATGCGACAGCAAGGAGCACGTGTAACCAAGGCCACAGCACAAAACTTCCTGCATTACCGCAGCAACAAATGAGTAGGCAGGGCCAAAGTAGAGACTGGGCGGAGAGAGGGCGGAGTCAGGGTACGCAGCTGTTATGGGTGTGGTAGTCACTCACTAGTTACATAACCATGCCACTAACACGGTAACAACTAACGCCAGCCTCTGACTAGGCACTAGCTGCGCTTACCAAGCTCCCACATGCTAACCTTGAGATTCAGACATGCAGTTCATATGTGAGTGTCAAGAAATATAAGGGCAGGAGCAGAGCTAACATACTGGAACAATAGGGGGCCAACTGGAGTTGGGAGCTGAATACCAAGGCACATGCCTAGGCCATTTTTTTGGGGGTGGGGGGACGACTGCATGGTATAGCTGACATGGTGGGACACACCAGCCTGACAACCTCAACACCAAGGCCTGTAGGTCTGCAGTCACCCTGCTGTGACAGTGGGCAAACATCCATGGACAGAGGAAAACCTGTCCTAATTAGGGTTGCCAACCGGCCGGTTTTCAGCCGGCCTGGCTGGTTTTTCCATGGCCAGGCCGGCTGCCGGCACAGATGTCAAACCGGCCGTTGAAAAGCCGGTTTTTTGCTCTGGCCGCAAGATCGGGAGCGGCCAGAGCAAAAAACCGGCTTTCCTCCCGAAGTCCGCGGCGCGAATGCGAACGCGATTCCCCATAATAGTGCAGCCGCTGCTTCTGCTTTGTACAGAGCAGCGGCTGCACTACACTTACTTTGAAAAGTAAAGAAACTGTATGAGGAGCCCTCCGGTCATGGCAGAGCCCGAGGAAGTGATGTCATGGGGGCGGGTTCCTCACAGGCTGTCTTTCCTTTCATATTAACTTTATTGCAGCTAAAGTTAATTTGAAAAGGAAAGACAGCCCGTGAGGAGCCCGCCCCCATGACATCACTTCCTCGGGCTCTGCGATGACCGGAGGGCTTCTCACACAATTTCTTTACTTTTCAAAGTAAGTGTATTGCAGCCGCTGCTCTGTACAAAGCAGAAGCAGCGGCTTGGGCAGGGCAGGGCAGGGGTGTGAGTGAACCAGCAAGGGGGGGGGGATGGTATGATTAAACCAGCGGGAGGGAGGGAGGGAGTTGGTGTGAGTGACCCAGCAGGAGGGGGTGAGTGAGTGACAGGGGGGTGGGTGAGTGAACCAGCAGTGGAAGGGGGGGGGGGGTGGGGTGAGTGAACCAGCACGGGAGGGGGGGGGGGTGAGTGAATAAGCATGGGAGGGGGGTTGGTGTGAACCAGCAGGGGAGCGGGGTTGGTGTGAGTGAACCAGCAGGGGAGGGGGGGGTGATGGTGTGAGTGAACCAGCAAGGGGGGGGTGAGTGAGTGACATGGGGGTGGGTAAGTGAACCAGTAGGGAGGGGAGGGGAGGGGAGGGGTGGTGTGAGTGAACCAGCAGGGGAGGGGGCGAGTGAGTGAACCAGCAGGGAGGGGGGGGGGGCGAGTGAGTGAACCAGCACTGAGGGGAGGGGGGTGTGAGTGAATCCTCGGTAATTTTTGTGGGTGGGGCTGGGGGAGGAGAATGGGTGGAGCATGGCGAGCCACAGGTGTCGGGTTTTTCTCGGTGAAAAAGTTGGCAACCCTAGTCCTAATGGACTGCTGTTCATATCTGCATATGCATTATATAGGTTTCATGGGCTGCTGGTATTGTGTGCTGTGGTGGTGTCAGCAAATAGGGCCTGTGCTCTGTGATGCAGTCAGTACTTGCCTCAGAGGCAGAGTTGGAGCCAGAAGTATATCATGGAATAATGAGCCAGTTGTTTTTTTCTCTTGTATAGGTGCTAGAGGCACAGTTCTTGCTGTCCACTGTGGATCCAAAGCTCATTGATACCCCAATGTTGTCCTTATAATGTTTTATTTTCTGATATGTATGGAGATTGTATGTAGTGAGCTATGAGTTTGCTGCTAGTGGTGCAAAAATGTGTGTCCAGGCTTCTGTGCGCCCGATCGGAATCAGAATGCACAGAGGCAGATCCAATTCTGATCCCATGGGGGTTAGATGTTCCCTGCGGGATCAGAATCGAGTCTGGGCTTGTACGGGTAGGCTGGGACCCGATTCTGATCAGCTTGCACGTACAGACCCCTGCCCGGTTAACTCAATCAGGCTCCTGAATGGAGCTACGGTGCCATGGCGGCCCATTGCCATGGCACCACAGCTCCATTCAGGAGCCACAAACCCCAGCAGCCAACCACTTTCTCCTTTCCTCGCAGCCCAACCCCTAATCCGTACTTCAATGGCCAGGGTTGGACTGTGGGGAACACCTTGCACCCTCTCATCTTTCTGCTGCTGCCCGGGCTTGCTGTCCCCTGATGTCCAGGGAGACTTATTCCACTTCCGAGGTGGAATACATCTCCCATCCAGTCTGCCAACCCCGGACGTACAGGGTCAACCTCAGAATTGGCCTTGTACGTCCGGGATCATGGACTGCCCATGCCCCACCCTTGCTCCGCTTCCGGAATGCCCCTCCCACCCCAGACTAAGCCTCCCCGAACCAACTCCTTGTTTGTATAGGGAGGCTTCTGCTGGGGATGGAAGGGGGGCATCCATCCCCTCTGTTTGCATTACAGAATAGACCCCATAGCTACTTCAGAGGTGGTAATGTGCAAATTCCAGGTGTTAACTTGTGCTCCCTATTGCACTTTAGTGACCATGCCCCTATATGAATTATGAATTCACTGCATTGACCAAGTTTATTATCCACTGTTGTAGATAAATACGTTTTTTTTCCTTTTATTAAATGGATTTGGATATAATATGACATTAGACTTGAAAGTATGAACAGAAAAATACAGAAAAATAGATGATTTTTATGAGATACTGTATTTAAGAAATATTACACTTCCTGACAACTGGCAAAATGAATAAGTTCATCGTTGATGGAGCAGAAATTGAAATAGTTGACAACTTTAACCTACTTGGATCAACTATCAATAAAGAAGCAACAAGCAGTCAAGAAATCCGACGACACATTGCTCTTGGCAGAATGTCTATGAAGGACCTAGACAAGATTCTCAAGAGCAGAGATGTCTCTCTCCATACAAAGATTTGACTTGTTCAAGCCATGGTATTTTCAATAACATATGGATGTGAAAGTTGGACAGTGAAAAAGATGGACAGGAAGAAAATTGATGCCTTTGAATTATGGTGCTGGTGAAGAATACTGTGTATACCATGGACTGCCCAAAGAACAAACCAGGCCGTACTAGAGGAGATCAAACCTAAGCTTTCTTTAGAAGCTCAGATGACAAGACTTCGACTTTCATACTTTGGACACATCATGCAAAGAGAGAGATCATTAGAGAAAGACATCATACTTGGCAAGGTAGAAGGTCAACGCAAAAGGGGAAGGCCAGCAATGAGATGGATCGATACAATAACAGCAGCTATGTGTGCCAGTCTGTCAGCAATGAGCTGTCTGACTGAAGATTGAACACAATTTAGGACAACTATCCAGAAGTTCGCCATGAGTCAACACCGACTTGACGGCACTTAACAACAATAACACTTTGACAGTTTTTGTTTATAAATATTTTCACCATTACTTTTGTGTGAAAATTGGGTGAAAAGCCAATTTTATAAGTATTCCCAACATATTTCATAGAAACATAGAAACATGATGACAGAAAAAGACCACAAGGCCCATCTAGTCTGTCCTTCCATAACAACTACAACAGTCCACTTTTTACCTTTAGAGATCCTCTGTGTTGGTCCCATGCTTTTTTGAATTCAGTTACTGTCCTCATCTCTACCACCTCCACTGGGAGACTATTCCACGGATCCACTACTCTTTCCGTAAAGAAATATTTCCGCATATCACTCCTGAATCTATCTCCCTTCACCCTCATCCCATGTCCCCTCGTCGCAGAACTTGCTTTCAATTGAAAGAGGCTCTCTCCCTGAACATTTATGCCACGGAGGTATTTAAACATCTCAATCATATCACCTCTATCCCGCCTTTCCTCTAAGGTGTACATATTAAGATCCTTAAGTCTGTCCTCATATGCTTTATAATGAAGACCCCTAATCATCTTAGTAGCAACCCTCTGCACCGACTCCATCCTGTTCACATCCTTTTGAAGGTGCGGTCTCCAGAATTGCACACCATACTCCAAATGAGGTCGCACCAAAGACTTATACAGAGGCATTATCACCTCCTTTTTTCTGCTAGCCATTCCTCTCCGTATGCACCCAAGCATCCTTCTAGCTTTTGCCGTCGCCTTTTCTACCTGTTTAGCTACTTTAAGATCATCGGACACAACTACGCCTAGGTCCCGCTCTTCTTTAGTGGACAAAAGTACTTCACCTCCTATACTGTATTGCTCCCTTGGATTGCTGCAGCCCAAATGCATGACCTTACATTTTTTAACATTAAATCCCAGTTGCCAAATTCTAGACCATTCTTCAAGCTTAGCCAGATCCCTCCTCATGTTATCTACACCTTCCTAGGTGTCTACTTTATTGCAGATTTTGGTGTCATCCGCAAAGAGGCAAACCTTACCCGACAGCCCTTCTGCTATATCACTAACCAAGATGTTAAAAAGAATCGGACCAAGGACAGATCCCTGGGGCACACCACTGGTAACATCCTTCTCCTCAGAGTGAGCTCCATTTACTTGTACTCTTTGTCGCCTCCCACCCAACCAATTTCGAACCCAAGCAGTAACTTTAGGGTCCATCCCTAGGGTGCTCAGTTTGTTTATAAGTCGCCTGTGAGGAACAGTGTCAAAGGCTTTACTGAAATCTAAATACACCACATCTAGAGCTCTCCCTCGGTCCAACTCCCTGGTCACCCAGTCAAAGAAATCAATCAGATTTGTCTGACAAGACCTGCCTCTGGTGAATCCATGCTGCCTCGGATCCTGTAATCCGCTGGACTCCAGAAACCTCACTATTTTCTCTTTCAACAGCATTTCCATTAATTTACTCACCACATTTGTATGTAATAAATTGTTGAACATTGTATCCAGTGTTGTTTGTGGGTAATCATGACTTTGTGTTAGATTCTTTGCTGGAAGTCAGCAGGTTCATTGGGCTTTTTTCTTTTGATTGAGCCTATTAAGATATTTAATTTGTATTGTAACATCATAAGTATCACATCTATGTTATATGAATATTTTACCATGTTTTATGGAATGGAGGAGTGTCCTTGTGATTAGAGCAGCAGCCTAGCATCTAGGAGATTGGGGTTCAATTTCCACTAGCATTTCATGTGACCTTTGGCGGTCACTTTACCCTCCCTTGCCTGGGAAGAAAAAACCTGGCAATTTACTTTGAATCATACACTGCCAAGAAAACCCAGGAGCTGCTGGATGGCCAGGAGTCAGCATTAATTTGATGATACTTAAACAAGCAAACAACCATGCTGCCTATTACGCTACATCATTTGTATTCTACTGAAATTGTATTATATTTCTGTTCTATCAATGTTCTGCTGTGATGTTTTAATATATATACTATTGACACTGTTTCACCCCTAATTATCAAAGCTGCAGTGGACAGGTTACCAGTCTTCTGGTGTTGGTTGGGAACCCTGTCTCCATCCTATCCATTGCTCTTGGCCTTGAGGATTGGTGGTGGCCTAATGGCTGTGGTGCCCAACCCTTCCACCACCTGTGATCCATGGTGCCCAAATGCACTCCCCCTTGGCCCAACACCCCTGTGATATAGCCTCTGATATGAGAGGTAAGAGACAGTCTCATCATAGGACACCCCAGATACCCCAACAGAGACAGTCCCAAAAGAATACCAGCTCGAACACCAGCTCTCAAAAAAATAAAGGCCCTTTAGAGCCTACAACAGCTTTACAGGTCTGTGGAAAAACATCACTCCCTAAGCCAGAGCTACTCAATTCCAGTCCTGGTGGCCCGCAACCCTGCAGGTTTTTTGGATATCCCTAATGATATGCATGAGATATATATGCATTAGAGATAGCCTGCCAACCTGACTGGTTTGTGGCCCTCCAGGGCTGGATTTGGAGACTCCTGCTTTACACCTCTGTCATTTAAGATTGTGAGTGGGCAAGGTACAGATGTTCTAGACATCAAAAGGGTAGATAGAATGTGTCACATTCCTCCTAGATTCTCAACACCACCAAAAAGTTGTCTAATAGACAATATTTTGGTGGTGGTGAGAAGCAAGGAGGAATGTAACAAATTCTAACCTTTTTGATGTCTTGGACATCTGCACCTTGCCCACTTACAATCTTAAATGACAGAGGTGTAAGGCAGGGGTCTCCAAATCCAGCCCTGGAGGGCCAAACACCAGTCAGGTTGGCAGGCTATCTCTAATGCATATATATCTCATGCATATCATTAGGGATATCCCAAAAACCTGCAGGGTTGCGGGCCACCAGGACTGGAATTGAGTAGCTCTGCGCCTAAGCAATGGTCCAGAAACCAAAAGACTGATAAAGGAGCTCCAACCAAGCTAGCCCATCTTTACTACAACAGGAAGGGGGAAGCTGCTCTAAGCCAGTAGGCCAAAGACACACATCCTTTAATGGTCAGAGTGAGGGTCATTGGCCTATGGGAACAGGGGCCATTGCCTCAGCATAACTTCCCAGGTCATGTATGCAGTGATACATAGTTCACCATGCAAGGAATGTGGTGGTCTGATAGCATATATTGGTGTCAAACCTTCATTTTGCCAGTTGTTGCAATACCTCATTTGCATACCTCTCCCCCAGCTGTACTCTGCGGTCTCCAACCCTGGTTATGTGGCAAGTACCTGCTGTTTCACTGAGCACAGGCCTTATCTCCTAACTCCTCTATAGATCATCACACCAGCAGCCCTCCCATATCTATCCAGTACAAATGCATACTTGAATATCATACGTTCAAGAGTTTGTGTGTCCGCATCCAATTCCCCCAGCAGATACACTCATGTACAGCAGGCCCTGGTTCTGTGACTCTCAGGCTGCAGTGCTCTGTTGCTATGGCAGACATACCATTATTTATTATTATTATTTTGGTTTTATATACAACATTATCATTTCAGTCAAAGTGGTTTACATTGTAACTTAAACTTGGTAATATATATTAAACTGGGACATTGATAAATTGGATTTTTCCTGAGGCAATGGAGGGTTAAGTGACTTACCCAAGATCACAAGGCGTACTAGTGGAAATCAAACCCTAGTTTCTTGGTTCTTAAGCCAGTGCTCTAACCATTAGGCAACTCCTCCACGCCACCATGTTGGCTATCCAATTCTGATGCACAAGGTAAGCACCTGGTTCAGTTCTGGACATTGCCATCCAGAGTTGTCAATGATAGTATATATGTGGGCTGGTTCAATGATTTAAACCACTTGACATTCAAGCCTGGGCCACACGT
This sequence comes from Ichthyophis bannanicus, assembly GCA_033557465.1. NCBI lineage: Eukaryota > Metazoa > Chordata > Amphibia > Gymnophiona > Ichthyophiidae > Ichthyophis > Ichthyophis bannanicus. The sequence goes on along the minus strand of CM066035.1, from coordinate 803,176,526 downwards.
TGGTGAAGCGCTAGCAAGGCAAGTGTGCCTACCACCTGGTTGGTGGGCTGGTGTTAGTTGCACCCATGCTAAAATGGCATCTTGGTGCCTCTAGTGCATCACTAGCATAGCCATGCCAGCCACATGCAGTTGCTACTGCTCACTGTCTGCCCCAAGTTCTCCCTAACCCCACCTATTCATGTGCTGCTCTGGTAATGCAACATTTTTAGTGCAGTTGCATGCTGGTGGCATGTTCCCAGCTACCATACAACCAAAATACATGCTGGCACCACACTAAACCCTATAGTACCAGAAACCGTGCTTTAGTGAACATGCACCTCTAATGGTTGTTAAAATTATTTTGCTTTGACTACAGCTGCTCTTTAACACTTCCCTAGGAGATGCTGCTGTAGACAATCTCCTACTCTGACTATTGGTTACGCCAACCCTGAAACTCCTGCATTGTTCAAGAGTACTCTGTTATCCTAAAATATTCTTCACTGTAAGGAGGGAGCAGAGAATTGCCTAAGTATAAATGGGTATTTTTTCCCTTCATCAAATGGAACACTCCAAAATCCTAAATAGAACTAAACAAGTTTTGAGGAAGAGGAGAAAGAGGAGGATTGTGGAAGAATCAATGGCAATTTGATTCTTGCAATATATTTTTATGTTTTTAGACTCAGTCCTCAAGTCAGTGTTTCAGCTATTTTTTTTAACGTGCTTCTGTCCTAGCCTTCACTCTGCCTCCTCTCCCTAGACCAGTGGTTACCAGCACTGTTTTAGATCTGCTCTTCAGGATATCCATAATGAACTGCATGACACATACTGTATAATAAGACATAGGGATATGTTTACTAACTCATCTTAATGTTACCGGCGTTAGTTGCAGTCTTACTGTGACGAATGCCATATAAGGTAGTGGGTGTTCCGGTCTTAAGGTAGCATTTCGGGTTATCGCGTGATAAAGTCAGTTATCACGCGATAGAGGGAGCCGTGGCACGTTAACATGCGTTAACCTTAATTAGGCGTGCTGACCTGCAATCACAGCAACAGAGGTGTAGCACGCTGGCCAATACAGTGACTGCTGATACAGTGGTCATGAGTTTGATCCCCCAGTGGGCTCAGTTAAAAGACTGTCTGAGGCAATCCCTTTTCCTGCTTGTAACAGTCAGACACAGTCCAACAATTTGCACTGCCAGCCAAAAAAGCCTCACCCCAGTGCCGCAACCTAATGCACCTTATAGGGCGCACCATAAGGCACATCATAAAGCACCACATCATCCAAGGCAGGTCATAATGTGCCCCAGAGGGCAGCAGGAAAGGTTGGCACCCTCCAAGGCAGCATATAAGGCGCCCCATAAGCTGGCCAAACCTAAGGTGCCCCAGGGATGCCAAGGTGACACAGAAGATGGTGCCCAGGGGCACAAAGGTGCCCCAAAGTCACAAGCATGAAATGTATGGCTGAAACACAGATTTACCATAACACTGCACAGAGCACCAAGGAAAAGCAATGAACAAGTGATGGAAGGAAGTAGATGATGGAGCTCATGGACCAGCCAAATCTGTGTGCAGCCTATGTGGCAGCAGGTAAAGTGGACAAACATATCAGGGGCAGCTGTACCGATGTACAGGGTGATGGTAATGTACAGTGCAACAATGACAGTGTATGGCAGAGGATGGGGGATACGTGTCCACCAGAGAAGGTAGAGGTGGCAGGATAAGTGCAATGACAGGAGGACAGAGGAGAGCAGTGCCATGCAGAGAAGACAGAGGAGAGACAAGCATGAAGAGTCGCAATGCAGAAAGGTGTGCCAGTGCAGGACATGGGGTAGCAGCCTGCACATTAGGGCAGGACGCCACATAGCTGGCACACACACATAGACGGACAGAAGAATGGATGGCAACAGTGATGAGGGTATAATGTGGTGGCAGCACAGATCTGCACAGATATGACTGTTACTCGAATGAAACGTAGTTGTGTAGGACAGCCATAAAAAAAAGGGAACAGAGAGGAATCAAACCCATGACCTCTGCTACTGAAGTCATTGCATTAACCATTGCGTTGCATCACTATGAGCATTATCATACCAATGGCTGGCTACAGAAAGACTGCACGTCACCATAAAACTGTCTGCTGTGGCTACCAGAATAGGATAGAACCAACAGTACCCATAATGCAATTCACATGCAGAACAGCAGTCTACATCTGCTCACCAGATGGGGTATGCACCTCTACAGCACGTCAGCTTGGTAGGGGGGAATGACCGGGCATGTTACTGACACAGAGTACCCACAGGCCATGCCAATGTGCGTGTTTTGTGCTCACCCTGAGGGTGAGGTGGAGTGACCAGCACCAGGTCCGCAGTACCCAGATTGGTTGAGGTGGGCTGTGCTGCAGATCTCCATCAGTGCCAGTTTGTGACAGGTATTTGTTGAAGACACCTTTAGGAAGTCTCTGTGTCCATTTGTAATTGCCAGTCATGTCTGGCACTTGTGGACCATGATGCATACAGCATAGTGCATATCCACTGTGCTTGCTATGGTCACCTGTTTAGGGAACAGGGGTGTGTCAGGGCTCACATTGCAACAATGTACTTAACAAACCACTCTCTCTAGGTCAGGGTGGGGGACATGATCTGCCCCCCCCCCCCCCGGAACAGACCCACACACTCACCCTTTTCAAGGGGGACGAACATAGGACCAGCAACCCCAGTCCTGGTGGCAAACAGACAGCTACTGAAGATATGCAGTTTGGACAGGGCCACTGGCAGATAGGTAGTGGGCCCAGTCAGCTCAGCTGCCCCTCACTATGATCTGCCATTCACCAGCAGAGAGCAGTCAGTGTGCACCTGCTGCACGGTGGTGCAGCCATACAGATACTAACTGCAGATAGTCTGCTAGCTAGTACACAGTGCATGTTCCAGAAGGAACTGTGCAGACCCAAAACTGGGATGTCAGTGATTGGGCACCAGAAAAGAGAACCCATAAACATCATTTGAAAGAAATACAGTACAGCACTATGGGGGAACCTAGCCATGCCGTGGTCACTGCTCAGTCAGGGTGAGAGTGACCTCCCAGCATGACATGCTGTGGCCACCCTGTCCGTGCAGGTGGTGGTCGGGCACTACAATGTCCCAGCCATTGGCCTATACCCTGTGCAAATGCATCCTGCCCATGCCACCCTGTCCAGGACATACCCACAGTACCTTGCTCCTCATTATGCACATTGGCAGGCTAACACTGGAAACAGTGCAAGCAGTGTGGGCTCAGTAAGGTGTAGGCAGCCACAACACACTGGATAGACAGACACACACTCACACACCTATGCCAGCATTGTGCAAATATAGAGGTTTGTGGCAGCCCTGGCCGCCACACCAGTCCTGGGCACAGTGCAGGCATTGCTATGGTACACAAAATGTTTGGGGTCACTCCCTGGGGTGGTAAACACTGTCAGAATCAATAACTGTAACACACTCCACAGATATCAGAAAGGTTGCTATGATGGACCTCTATCAACAAATCGTGTTTAACTTAGGATTTGTTGTCTGATATTAATCACAACAACCATTTGATATATGTGGAATGTGTTCCAATGTTTAGGACGGCATTGTTAAGGTATCTAGGTGCCAGTATTGGGAGATGCTGCTCTGCGCAGGGCCCAACAGTCTGACTCTCCATGAGGCGTTGGATAGTGGAGCCTGTGGGTGTTGGTGTTTGTACCCCCTGTTGGCCTCTGCTCTAGCTCTGAGTTTTCCAACTCCGGTCCTGTTGGGCTGAACACTGTTCAGGGTTTCATGCTGTCCCTAATGAATATGCATGAGATACATTTTCATACAATGGGGGCGGCGCATACAAATGCAGCACAGGCATATTTATTAGGGACAGCATGAAACCTGAATGGTGTTTGGCCCTCCAGGACTGCAGTTGGGAAACTCTGCTCTAGGGACTGCACATGTTTATGGTGTTTGTGCTTTGTAGGGTAAAATATAGGCGTTTCAGGCATATTTATGTTTTTTGCAACAAAGGTTCCATCTTTATTACCAAGGTTTAGTACTGGGTAAAATATAGGGACAGGGTTGGCAGGAGCCACAGCTGGGACATGAACTTGTGACCTTCTGCTCCTGAACACACTGGCTGCGTGTACTGCACCAAACTATTTCCGCAGGGGCAGGTCATTCCCTGGGGATACCATGACTGTTCATCAGACAGACCTTGTCTGCTGCAGTGCACGGCAACCACCTAAACGGGGCTTGGCCGTGGTCTGCTGTGGGCAGATGCCACTGCCCCCTCCGCCACTGGCACCCCTCCGCTACTATGCTGACATGCCCTTATGCCGGTGGTGCTGGTGGTGCGCAGTCCCAAGCCATCCAGTGTGTCGGTAGGCAGCTGCCTATGGTGTGGTTTCTCGGGTAGGGGTGCCTCCATGGACATGCGCGCTTCCCCCCAGCACCGCCTGCCAATGTTATGTGCCTTTGGGGGTACCTTCTGGGTAATATCCACTGTGACACTGTGGGACTCACACTCATGCCCAGGTTGGACCCTCATCAGTTGCTGTTTTGCTGCTTTACAGTTTTGGCATTCCTATGTGCCACCTAGGCCTCTGCCTGGCCTGCACTGTGCCCCAGCTGGACCACAGCATGTGCCGCCTGCAGCCCTCTGTAACCCATTTTCAGCATCAGTACAGTTGCCCTTTCCTATGTGCCCAATCTGCTGTTGCTGCACATGTGCACGCCACAACAAACCTGCCCAATATAAACGAGAAAAAACCCTGATCAGTGCTATTTCAATGTGGGATTATTCACTTTGAAGGGGGACAGAGAATAGACCCTTCCAAACATGATATCTTCTTTTTTGTGCTTTGTCAGTGGTGTTCCTTTATGTTTATCATTAATATCACTATTGGCCAGCTTGGTTATTGGGATTTCAAATGTGGTTTTGGTCATTTTCTATGTTTATTTGCCTTTTTGGTTCCTGAACTTGTATCACTACTATCACTTTCTGGGTTTCCAAGCCTTTGCTGTACATTGCTGACTGAAATGGTTTCTCTCTGCTGCAAATTTGCCTCTAGCGCAAAGTTTTCACTGGTGTTAGTTTTCAGACCCGGATTTCACAGCGTTAGTGTGCCTGGAGTCTCTCCCCGCCCACTCTCCGTCCATTGACCCCTTCTCTCCGCCCTCTGGGAAGCCTTAGTCCACCCTTCAGACTTGGATTTCATAGCATTAGTGTGCCTTAACGCCGCCACCGCGTTATCGCATGATAAGTGACGTTATTGCGCGATAATGTTACATTTTCGTGTGATAACGTCACTTATCGCGTGATAATACCACCGCTGCGACGTTAAGACGGTTTAGTAAACATACCCCATAGTGGAGACCAATATGTGCATATCTATCTCATGCAGCATCATTGCAAGTCCCCAAGAGCCCAACCAATTAGCTGAGTCTCCAGAAACAGATTTGGAAACACCACCTTAAACAATTATATCCCTGCCCACAAACCTGTTTCTCTATTGATATTTAAATTTCCTACAGAAACTCCTTCAGTTTTCAGGCAGAATGCCCAGTCCTTTCTGCTCCAAGCAGGATGTGAGTGAATTAGGAATATACTGTCATTATACAATGACATGAAAACATCAGTAATATTAATTATATCATTTGTGTATCATTTCCCATCTAAAATGACACAACAATAACATAATTCTGTTTCTTGTTATGTCATTTTAAAGCGTGTGCTAAACTTCTTTTGTGAACGTTATTAGTAAAACAGTAGAACGTGCTAAAATGAAATGAATGAACAGATGATAGGCACAGGAAAAACAAAACAGAAATGTCATAAATCTAAAAGGAAATGATGTAACATGAAATAACATTTATTTCCCATGCCATATCCCTTGAAGTGAACATAGGATGTCTTCTCACTTTAGAGATTGCATTTTTTTAAAGATGATTGGGGTCTGCCTGATAAAAAAAAGTTTGGTTCATGCTCATTTAAAACAAAATTTTCCCACTTTTTATTTTTTTTAATGTGTTTTCCCACACGTTCATTTTATACACACATCTTGTATTACACCTTTTTTTGCACATGTGAATCGATTTTACTCACATGAATTCATAGGCATCTGCTCATACGCATGAGTTGCATGCCCTAAAATCCTTTAGGTGTCTAAATGAACCGAATGTGCACCCACCAAAGCAGACCCTCAAAGACGCATGAATGGACAATAGCTATGGTTGAAGCCACGATGATTGGCGCTACTGCTCTCAAGTTTCAAACCCACTACATTAATTCATTTCCTTTTGTGTCTGTTACCATATGTCAAATATGTGCACATATTTTTTTCTACATGAATAATTTCAAAACTCAAAAGAGGCAGAGAAGCCATAGCTCTCAAATATCCATTGACTCACCTCCTAATCCCTCCCCTTCCTTGCTATATTATAAAATTGTATATTTTTATTTGACCCTTTCCATTAAATAAACAAAGACAGGGAAAACCATATTGTGCCTGACCATCTGGGCCAGCTTCCAGTCTATGACAAGAGCCAGCAGCTGGCTTATAAGAGCAGAGCATATGTAGAGGTGACCAGGTCCTGTTCTTCACTTCCACTTTCTAGCAATAGGATTACCACATAGCTCCATGTCACAAAGAACAAATTAACCCAGTCCTGATTTGACCCTATGGCATGCATGGATTTATATTTAAGATTTGTTTAGGGAAATCAATGGAACAATCAGAACTACAGATCCATACATGACTTGGGGTAAAACTAAGGGGTATGTTTACTAAACAGCGGTAAAGGAGCAAGTGTACCGTTAGCAGGTGCTAACTGTGCAGGTGCACACTTAACGCATGCAAAAAGGCACTTTAGTGGCCGCTAACGGCAGCAGCAGCATAAAGTGCCTTGTGGGTGGAGAGAAGGCGTGCACAAGGCAGAGAGTGGGGGTAAATGGGTGGGAGTGGGCAGAAACAAGGCTTGTCCCTTAACGCAGGCACCTTAACGGCAGGAACCCTAACGCAATTCAAAACCTGGCCGAAAGGGTGTTTTTTGAGGAGAGAGAGCATATTTTACGTCTGCAATGTGATGCAAAGAGAGCGGAGCCCAAAAGTGTGCTAATAGTGCTTCACTAGCCCCAACAGCATAGTGCCCAAGTATGAAAGGGCACTATGTTGATGCTGCAAATGGGGGTAAAGGAGGTGGCACATGGGTCGTGCAGTGGGGGCTGCTGATGCAAAGGGAGAACCAGGCAGCTGCCTAGATGGCATATAGAAACATAAGACTACAAAATATGCCAAACTGTTAGACCAAGGGCCATTATGCCCAGTATCCTGTGTCCAACAGTGCACAATCTAGGTCACAAGTACCTAGCAGTTTCCCCAAAAGACACACAGGATCCCCAATAACTGTAATGGGACAAGCAGGGCATAGCTAAGATCCTGTTTAGCAATGGTTTATGGACTGTTACCCAGGAACCCATCCAAACCCTTTTAAAGCCAGCTACACTGATAGCTTTTACCACAGCCTCTGGTAATGGATTGCAGGTTTTGATTACACGTTGACTGAAAAAGTATTTTCACCTAGAAGACCCAAATGGGTTACACTGTAGCCACATTGCATGTCCCCTAGTCTGTCTACAGTCTGATGACGTAAAAAAGTGACTTACGTTTACCCGTCCCACTCCAGTCAATAATCTATAGACCTCTATCATATCTCCCCTCGGCTGTCTCTTCCACAGGTTAATGAGCCCCAACCTTTTTAGCCTCCCCATAAAGGGGCATTCTGCCATCCGCGGAATCATCTGTGATATTCATCATGATCCCACAATGACAGTGGCAGCACACAGTTCTGCTACTGCTGCGGAAAGGCAGTGTGCCACAGAAGGTGGTCAAAGGGTCCTGGCACCACAGGCAGAGATCTAGGCTGCCTTCCCCCCACCTCGCTGCCGCAGAACCCAGCTATGGGGGAAGAGGCTGATAGTGCCAGATGCTGTAGCTCTCCAGGTAGCTGGAAAATGCAGGTGCCTGCGGAAATACTACAGCAGTGGCTGCCATCCTCCCCCCATAGGCAGCTGGTGGGGAGCTGCATGGTCATCCATGTGTGCCCTGGGACCACCACCACTGACAGTGCAGGGACATGTCTGCATGGTGGGGTGTTGGTGGTGGCGTGGGAAGTGGCACCAGCCTTCAGCAGACAGAAGCCTTGCCCTGGTCGTGTGCACCATGTGCATTGCAGCTGAAGGTCAGCTGAAGAGAAACATTTCAGCAACAGGAGCTGTTACTCCCCCTCCCCTCCCCTCCCCTCCATAAGACAGCACTGTGGTGCAACACACACAGCTGGTTGTATATGTGCAGAGGGCCACAGGTTCAGGTCCCTATTTGGGGTTTTGTATTACATATTCCTATGGACAAAGTTTAGCTGATAATGTAAGTAAAGCTCCAGCATGTGCAACCCTCAAGAAGATGATCAGCAAGGGTGGAAACACCTGCCAGCAGCACTGACAGGCTCCACTATCTACAGCTGGTTGGAGGCTAATAGCACAGGGTAATATAGCACCTGCAAACAGAGCACACGTTATCAATCCTTGAGCTAGACAGCAGTGTCAAGTAGGAATGCCAACCATCTCCACTTTTGCTCAGTACACCAATGAGAGTGTATGCGTGTGTGTGTGTATGGCTCCCCTTTGTCCTTGGCTTTCTGCACTGCATTTTGGTTCACATTGTCTGAATTTTTTCCAGCCTGTTTGGAAAATGTGAATAAGGCAAAGCAGAGGATTATGGGTATCACCTGAAACAGCGTAGACTGGCCTGGATGTGTCTGCCACAATGGTAGGGTCACTGGTTGAAATGGCATTGTGCCCATCTGCCACGTGCATTGCTTGGGTGGCCACTGCATGTTATGCTGCGATAGCACTCTCACTATGACCAAAAAGTGACCATGACATGGCTATGTATCCACATAGCTCTATTGTGTTTGACTCCAGTGATGTGAATGCATTCTCTGTCTGGTGGTGCTAATCACTGAGTATAATGGCTGGTTATTGCAAAGTGTAATGCTTTTGGTCAAGCTAGGTGCATGCTGACCAGCAGACAGACTGTAGCTGGTTTGTGCTTGCCTGGCAGAGCCCAGTCAAGGGTACCAAGGCAGTCTTTTTGCCCTGCTGTAGTTAATTGTTAGTCTTCAATCATTAGGGCAGCAGTGGTTCATGGCCTACTCAATCGCAATCATGATCCATACTCCAACAAACAAGTTCCTGAAGAAAAGAGCATCTGCCCCATGGTTCACAGCTGACCTGAGGGCATCACTAACCCTTCTACGGAGGCTTGAGAAGCACTGGAGGAAGTCACGCACCAGCAGTGACCAAGCAGCATACATCCAACACCTGGCTGCGCACCGCAAAGCCATCACAGACAAGATGAGACAATATCTTACAGACACCCTGAGACGGTCATTAAATAAACCGCATGACCTGTTTAACCTAGTCAAAACTCTTGCTAAAGAACCAACCCCTGAGCACCATGGCGATATCCACCCGCAGGACTTTGCAGTCTACATGCAATCCAAAATGTGCAAGACCAACAAAATAGTAATACCGGACACCCCCCCCCCCCCCGACGATCAAGAATACCCAGCATCGCTAACATCCTTCTCTACACCATCAAAGAAACTTATCGAAGATACCATCTTAGCCCTAAACACTACCACTGCACACACAGATCCTTGTCCGGCATTCTGGATAAAAGATCTGCGATGTGACCTCTCTCCAATTACAGCCAACATCATAAACCAATCCTTTAACACTGGGTCTTTCCCCTCTACTCTCAAGCAGACCTCTGTCAGACCTCTTTTAAAAAACACCAAGTTAGACCCCCAAAAGGTAGAGTCTTACAGGCCCATATCTAGTATACCTATGCTCGCAAAAATCATTGAAAAAGCAGTGCATAGGCAATTACAGGATCATATTGACTCTGCTGCCCCACTAGATCCATCCCAACATGGATTCAGAGAGTCACACGGAGTGGAAACACTACTCACAGCCCTTTTCAACAATATAATTTCTAGCGTTGACAACATCCGACATGGATTTGCACTCATTTTTTTAGATATAGCATCAGCTTTCGACTCAGTATGCCATGAGTTTCTTCTTTGCCGGCTAAGAGAGAAAGGTATCAGCGGAACGGCGCTCAAATGGTGCAGATCCTACCTGTCTGGAAGATGGCAGCATGTTCGAGCATACGGGGCTACATCGGAACCATTTCAACAAGGTCAAGGAGTGCCTCAAGGATCCTCCCTATCATCCTTGATGTTTAATATATACATCCAACCCATCTGCAACATCATTAGAACCTTCAATGTCAGTTATATGATATATGCCGACGATGTTCTGTTATACATGCCAGTATCATTGGATAAACTAGACCTCGCCCCTCTGACTAACTGCTTCAACACCATATCGGAGTGGCTCCTCTCACAAAATCTGCGAATTCAACACAGGAAGACGGAGGTTCTCTTCATCTCGAGGAATCCAAACTTCATACCACCCAACTGTGTGAAGGTAAATGATGCCGAACTACAAGTGAAACCTGCTATACGTTACCTTGGAGTGACGCTGGATCAAAACCTCGACATGAAGAAACACATTGCCAATACCGTAAGAGCGATCTATTTCAAGATAAGATCCCTCAGACACCTACGCTCGTTACTCGATCCAGATGATTTCCGCACCATTTACCAAGCCCTGATCATTCCCCATTTCGATTATGCAAACTCCATACTACAAGGGCTCCCCCAATCCACCTTGAACCCCCTGCAACTTGCTATGAACAGTGCAGCGCGGGTACTCTTTGGGGCATCCATGTAACACCCCATGTAACACCCCATGTAACACCCCTCCTGAAACAGTTACACTGGCTCCCCATTCAAGCCAGGATCAGTTTTAAGACCTTGCTGATGACCTTCAAAGCTGGCAAGGGGCTCTCCTCCTCCTCCCTATCCGAACTCATCCAACCACTTGCACCTAACAGACCAAGAAGAACCGCAGAGTCAAACATGCTAACAATCCCAAAAGAAATGACAAGATGCACCAAAACAACAGCTAACAGAGCTTTCCGACTCTGCGCCCCAAGACTATGGAATGCCTTACCGGCACATATCAGGGCAATCCCCAACTTGAGCTAGTTCAGGAAGGCCCTTAAACATTTCCTCTTCATCAAATATCTCACTGACAACACCGAACCTCAGTCCCACTTGAATAGCGAGAACCTCAGCAATAATAGTAGTCAACCAGGCAAGCCCTCGCAACATGTGTCCCCAACAATGTAAAACACCAAACAGTATCCTTTTCTCGCTACACTCTTATGTATATAGTTTACCCTGTTATCCAAGTTCCATATCCTGTTAATTGTAATGACCAGACATATGCAACTTGTCGGATGTTTCTGTTCCATGTAAACCGCGCTGATGTCGAATAGTGCGGTATATAAGAAATGTTAATAAATAAATAAATACTCACTGGGGTCCTGGCAGGACTGTAGACATAGTTCCCCACTGAGGTATCTTGGGAAGCATTATTGAAGTTGCAGAAAAAGAGAGTGCAATCAGATCTGCACGGACTTTCTTCAATTGAGTACATCAGTAGACAACAAATTCCCCAGGGTCTACGAATGTATAAAGAACCGCGCATGCCGGCTATAGACAATGTTTTTGTTGAAAAATGGAACAAAATTTTGAACACGTGTTCTTTGGATTTGATGGTGTTAATAGTCAATGCAACAAAAACATCTGTGGAGAAGATGGATGAAGAGATTGAAACTATACAAATGAATTTGAAGGAGAAAGAATCAGAAGAAAAATATCTTTAAAAAATGGATGAAACGCAAAAACAGTTGTCAATTTTACAGCAGGAAGTAATGTTTAAAAAAGCGAAGAAGCTAAAGAGGGATTATGCTGATTATATAGTGGGATATGTATATCCCTGGATGAGTTCAAATAAAAAAATAGTAAAAAAATTTAGAAAACAGATACATTTTGGAGATATGTCTGATAGTAGTTATGAGGATTCTAGTCAATCTGCTAAAAGTACTGATTTTTTGTCCGAAGAAGACGACACCAAAACGAAAAAGAAACAAGATGCACGTCGAGAAAAACATGCAAATCAAAGGAGAAAATAAACAGAGTTTTGAACTCCGAGGATGAAATTGATTTGGTGGCGAATATTTCAGGGAAAACATTGTCTCCAGAGTCTATTGCCCTGCTTAATAAAGGGTTATCATTTGTTCCCTATGCAACCTTTGATTTTTTTCAATTTTGAGTTGATTTTGAGGGTTTAATGCGGAAACTACATTTAAGAAGTTACTTTGCATTACAAAATGTAGATGATAATCAACAGCAGAATATAGCAGATGCTCTTCAAACACAACGTATTCCATTACCGTTAAAGTCTACCTGGTCCCCGCCGGGTCCATTACATCCCGCCTTAATGGTTTTTAAGGAATTGGTATTAATGGAAGTACAGAAATTAGAAAAATCAAGTAGATCATTTCTTTCCACATTAACTAAAGAAGAATGAAAAGCTTTACAAGAATTACAACTTAGATCAGATATATTAATAAGAAGAGCAGTCAAAGAAGGAGCAGTGGTGGTTTTAAGCAGGGAGTACTATGTAAAAGAGGCATTGCAACAATTACAAGATTTGAACACGTATAAAGTGTTGAAAGTAGATCCTACAGATGGTTTAAAAAGTGAAATTAAGGAAATAATACAGTTAGCTCTACAGGAGAAGTTAATTACTCAAAAGGAATTTCAGTATTTAAATAGTGTGACATCGACACTTGCAAAATTTTATACAGTTCCAAAAATTCATAAAAATTTGCAAAATCCACCAGGTAGACCAATAGTTGCAACTAAAGGCACAATTTTGGAACCTTTGTCTATGTTTGTAGATTCATATTTGCGTCCATTATTATTAAGTATTCCATCTTATGTAAAGGATACCACACATTTTTTAAATATTTTGAAAGACCTGCAACGATGGTCAACACAGGAAGATACATTATTAGTGACGTTAGATGTCACCTCCCTATATACGAGTATACTGCAAACTGCAGCGTATCTGGTAGTTGAACAACAATTAACTCAATGAGGTGATCTGACAAATAGGCAGATTACATTTTTGTTGTAATTGGCAAAATTAACTATTTTTCATAATTATTTTATTTTTGAAGGAGTTATGTATCAGCAACTATCTGGTGTAGCTATGGGAGCCACGTGTGCCCCCTCTATTGCAAATTTTTATATGGGGGAGTTTGAATGACAATGGATGTGTCAGCCTAATTTTGCAACTAATGTGATTTCTTGGAGTCGATACATCGATGATGTTTTTATGATATGGAAAGGTTCAGAAGAAAATCTCCTAGAGTTTGTGGAATGGTTAAACAATTGTGATCCTCATATAAAGTTCACATATTCATATCATAAAGATCGATTAGCATATTTAGATGTTATGATCAGTAGATGGAAGAAGGAATGGTTGACGTCTGTGTATAAGGAGAATACGGATAGAAATACATTTTCGCATTTTAAAAGTGCACATCCGTTCTCATTGAAGGAAAGTCTTCCTTTTTCACAATTTTTGAGGTATAGAAGAAATTGTTCAGATAAGAATGATTTTAAGCGGCTGTCCAAGCAATTATCTAATACATTTTGAAATAGAGGTTATCCGGGGAGAACGGTGAAACGGGCATATTTTAGAGCCCTTTATAATAATAGAACCTTATTATTGGGAGAAAAGAGCTCCAATAGAAAAGAAAATCTTAATTCAGATAGTCAATTTAATCACGAAATATTCTCCGTTAAGTGTAGGGATTCAAAATTTTTTAAAGAAGCATACTAATGTACTTACTGGCAATAGGTTGCCCCACCATGGCCATCATGGATCATTTGCAGCAGTTAGCCACATCATGCACACCTCTCCTGTGACTGTTCCACATGTGCACTCATGGACAATCTTCCCTTTGCTGCCCAAATCAGGAACATGCTGCCTCCACCCAGACACTGTCCTGGCCTATTGCATGCCCCACACTGACAGTACATCTGGTTACCTGTCCACACCTCACAGACACTATTATAGAACTTACGGCATGGTGTATGCTTTCAGGGGCATCTTAGACTGCTCGCCTGTCACAGCTCCCCCTGCTGCTGCATCTCCTCCGCTTACTTTGCTGCCACAAACACCCACCCATGACATTGTCAACACCCACTACCAGAATCACTGGCAGCCACCTATCTCACCTAGTCAACAGCACAGGCCTGCTGTTTGATCAAACATGCTCATCACACATACTTTCACATAGCCAGGCATCTGGTGAATCAAGTCTATTAGCTACCAATTGTGCTTGCATCCATACCTTCTGCAGTGGCTTCCCTGCCCCCCTTTCAACGTTTTAGAGGCTTTCCTGCATTAGGGTGCATGCAAGACACCTTTACACAGCATGTCCTTTTACAGCCCGCTAAATGTCCTCTACCACCCCTTAATGTCCTGTTACCACCCGCTAAGTGTCCATTAGCACCCCTTAATGCAGCATGTCGTGTTACCACCTGCTAAGTGTCCACTAGCACCCCTTAACGCCGGAACGCCTCTGCATGCTCAGCACACTTAGCACACGGTAACCCCTTATCGTTGCCATTACCGCACGGAAAAGAGTGCTCCTTTACCGCCATTTAGTAAACGTGCCACCCTAAGGCATGGAGTCAGGCAACAACCCTATTTAGCAGTCCTGGTGTAGGAAAGCCTTGATCCCAGGGTGATATCCATGGCCTTTGGTTAAATAGCTTATGATTGAATGGACTCATAAATGTGTCTAATACATGTCTACCCAGAGTTGTTTTGTCTCCTTCTATAAAGCTCTTTGAGTGAGAATGTAATCATGCTGGAAAGGTGCAGGCGGACCTTCCCTCGACTGCTCTGAACTCTGTATGTCTCTGGAGACTGGGAGAGTCCTATAGGCAAGAGGGGGAAGCCGGCCACACAATGGAGATTCAACAGTACTATTGAATATCAAAGCAGCCACATTGTCCCTTCACATGCATTTCAGACCTAAAGCCTTTTATCACCACTCACTGCAGATAATAATTATCTCCCATGCTTGAGTCAGTATTAAAACTTTATAATCTTATTGATTTCAATGCAGCACAGGCCCGGATTACAGGCTTTGATTTAATAGGGGTTTTAAAACTTATTTTTGTTCAGATTCACTATTATTTCTGAGTTGGTTAACAAGCTTGTCCACAAAACATTTTATGACATAAGCACAGAATTATTTTTCTGGACATCTTTCCATAAATAATCCAGCAGGCAGCTAAATTGCCAAGTGTACATTAATAAGCAGCAGGTCACGCACCCTGCAGTAGTGATGAGATGTTGACGACCCACCCTTTTTACCTCTGTCACTGCTGAAAAATGTCTTTCCCTCCTCCCTTACACCATAAAGAATAAGGAGGAAAAATGGGAATAATAAAATATAAGACTACAGCTCCAAAGGGTAAGGCATCATTTGCTATACTACAATCAGCCTCTATAGTAGAAAAGCAAGATATTGTGCCAGATCCTATCCATGTGATTCTGGATCATGGGTTCATTACATTCTCCCCAGTGTCCATCACTTAACATTGCATCACGGGAATTCTTCCCTTCCTCCACCACATCCTATCCTTGCAATGCAGCATCATGGCGGTCAATCACCTCCAGAGACCATCCCTGTAACACTGCACCATGGAGGTTATTTTTCCATAGACTCTGTCACTGTAATGCAGTATCATAGGCATCATTTTCTTTACAGCCCATCACTGCAGCAGGAACTGGGAAAGTAAAGAATATCTTCTTAATCTTGGATTTCTCTTGGATCACATACTTTATTGTAGTTTCAGTGTTAAAAACTTTATTTGCATCTTCAGAACTAACACTATTGACTACTAGTGGAGGAGTGGCCTAGTGGTTGGGGCAAGGTACTTCAGGCTGGAAGGTCAGGGGTTCAAATCCCACTAGAGGACAGCAACCTTGGGCCAGAAGGACTGGGGTTTCTAGTCCCACAGGTGCTCTTTCTGGTCTTGGGCAAGCCACTTAACCCTCCATAGCCCATGTTCTCTGTAAAATAGTTATCTCCAAGTTATTATGCCCTGTTCAATGTAATTTCAGTTTGTTCAATGTAAACCACACTGATACAGAATAGCACAGTATATAAGAGAATGTAAATAAATAAAATAAAATAAATACTAAATGAAGATTATTGTGACCCAATAGTGTTGGTCCAGAAGACCATTGTTTTTTTTCTTGTATTGTCAATTTTTAGCCTTTAGTATTCTTGGATCTATGATCTGGCTCAGTGGCCTTCACTAATTTTTAAGTGGGGGACACTTTGGACCCAAAGAAGCTGGAGGAGATCCGAGAAAAATCTTCTTACAGTACTGATCAACACATGCCACTGACATCATATCCCCTGAAGTCTCTCTCTCCCTCCCTCCCTGAACCCCACAATCTCTTCCTCTCTCTTTGCCTCAAGTCAGTACCCCGCCATCCCCAGCTGCCCCTTTTTCTCTCTAAGTCCTCCACTCTGGCTCTAGTAGTCTCGTATTCTCTCTCAACTCCCCAATCCTGTACCTAGCAGTCTCTCTCTCTCTCTTTCTCTCTTTGTTTCAACTGCCCCAGCAGTTTCCTTCTCCCTCCCCCATTCTTACTACGTTATGTTTCTCAGCAGCTGCTGGATGCTCAGACCATGGAGAGAGCAGCATGCTTTGATTCCTCCACGGACATGAGGGAAGCGGCTCCTGATAGTTAGTGTCAGCTCCTGTGCAGGTCTAGCTGCTGTCATCTTAATTTCTTCAGAGTATGTGCACATTCAACATGCCTCCTTCCTGCCTCATTCCATTAGTGACCCATGTACAAGTCTCTTTTTCTTTAGTCATACAGGCCGATGATGAGTCCATTAGGTGCACCAAAAGAAATTACTGAAAAGGCAGTGGGGGCCCACATTAGAGGTCTGCAAGGGCCACCACGGACTCATGGTTCTTGCAATAAAGAACACTGATCTAGCTGTTCCTTCAATATAACACAACAATGCATTTCCCCCTTCTTCTCACCTCCCACTGGATTCTGCACTTACAACAGATGGTTGAATGCTCTGAGGTGAACATAGATTTTGGAGGGACTCCAATCACAGTCTTGCCCCTTCACCCTACTGCAGTGTAATGCCTCTAACATCTTTTTCCTGCCCCTCTACTCTGCTTCCCACAAGGTTTGCTCCACCTCTGTCTGCTTTTACTGTACTCCTGTGCTGTAATTAGGTAATTTTTGCAGTCTGAGAACTCAAAAATATCGATTGTGTTTATAATAACTTGTCTGCCTAGGCACAGCTTCCCAACACTAATCACTCCTGGGGAAGGAGTCCCCAGATCACCGCTGTGCGGTCCAGTCCTGTCCTGAGGACGCCATAATTAATGCCTTTCCTGCTCCTGGTTATGTTCTCCTCACATCCTATAAGTCTGGAAAAAAGCAGAGGATGCTCTGATGGGATTATAATTGGACATAAGCACAAGCCCTAGTTCCGTGTAATGCATTTTTCTGTTTGACACTGAGGGCCACAATCGTAAATCTCCCCTAGTTTCTGTCACTTTTGCTGACATTAAGACAAATTAGTTTTTATATGTGTGTCTAGGAAGGGTTGGAGGCCAAGAGTTCTACCAAAGATTGTTTTTAACATTATACATCATCTTTACAAACTAAGACACAGCAGATATTATATATTATATACCTCATATTAGTAAGTCAGAGGACTTCCTAAAATTACAAATTCTGTTCTTGTCCTTATGGTTTTCCTATCTCCTCTTGTCTCTGTTTTCTCTTCCCCCTGTTTTCAGTTTATCCTTTTTGCTTTTGCTTTACCTCTGACCCTTTCTTGTTCCTCGCTTCCTTCTCCTCACCTCCAATGTGATTGCTTGTGGTTTTACTTAAGTAGATATTCATGTTTGTATCAATACAGCAGCCAGCCATCTGGTTTTGCAAATAATTCCAAAACTCCTATTGAATTTCCACTCTTTTCTGCATCCCTGGGGGGAGGGGGGCTCATTGGTAACCCTGAAGGCTTTCCTGTATTTGACTCACGGATTATAAAATACAGCCTTTCTTGGATCTAGCCTACGCCTTTAAGAGGGTAGTTTTATAACAGGGTTTCTAGGTGAAGTGGCTTGGCATGTACCTATTCAAAGCCTACTTTATAAAGACAAGTAGGCACAGTGGCGTACCAAGGGAGTGGCGATGGGTGCGGCCCGCCCCTGGTGCCAGCCAGGAGGTGGGTGCGCCCCCATCGGGTCTACACTTCCGAGGCAGCGTGGCAAGCTTACTTTAAAGCTGTGTGGCTTGTCGCACTGCCTCCAATGCAGGTCTATTGTCTCTTCTCTCCTGCCATGGATAAAGTGGACATACAGTATGTATGTAAATTACAGAGTTTCATAATCTATAAATGTGCTTTGTGACTCCTCCCACACTCCTCCAGATAATCCTCTTGGTGATGCCTATAGTAAAAATATGTGTGTGCCTGCAGTTGCACATGCTGTTATACCTGGCACAATTTTCTAAGAACCACGAACTTAAAGTAGAATTCCGTGATCAAACTATCTCATATATCTAACTAACACTGAAATATAATCCTAATCACATCAATACACAGGGCTACCCCTAGGCATGTGTAGGTGTATTTTGTCACAGAGCCCCGCTTTGTGCAGGGCCCTGCTCTTAGTTCCCTTTCTGTCATGTGCCTCTTCCCTCTCCTACTTACCACTATTGCTGCCACTGCCATACCTGTAGCAGGTAAGGGTGTTTTTTTCAAAGTTGAAACCACAGCTGTGACTGCTGCGATTGTGGCTGCTGTGTTGTTGCACCAGTGGTTGTCAACCAGGAGGCATGAGGAAAGCAGAGGCAGGTAGGTCGGAGCAGTAGCAGCCACAATTGGGCCTGGGTCCTGCTCCAGAGCTTAAGGAGAGCTGCTGGAACAGGCCCAGGCCTGCTTAGAGCAAGTTAAGGGGGAAAAGCTAGTTTTAAAGTGCCCTCCGCACCCCAAGCCCCTGAACCCTGCTGGGAGGGAGGGTCCAGGGCCAGAAGAGAAAGAAATGGGCAAGGCTAGAGAGGAGGCCCAGGTAATCAGATGACAACAGGCTGCGCACATTCAGCCCTAATGTGCCTGTTATAGAAACGTCCCTCTGCCCCCATGTGCAGCACAGTTTAATCCCTGGGCTTCGGGGTGTAAGGTCTGGGATTGAGCGATTGCCTCTGTGGGGTTGCCTGTGATGTGTAGGAATGGAGGGGATGTTGATGCTTGGGATGAATGAGGGGGATGGGGTAAGAGGGGGGGTATCAAAGATTTGGGGAAGGGGTGTGTGAGATATAGGACTATATGGGGGAAGGGTTGCTTCTGGGAACTGAGGGGTGTCGATGTGGGGGTGTCTGTAAAGTTGGTTATAGATGGGGAAAGGGGGTTGCTGTGTCTGTAATGGATGGAATGGATGAGGGAAGGGGATTTTGGGGCTGTCAGAGGTTCAGAGATAGCAGGGTGTCTGTGTGAGATTGGTGGAGGGAGTGTCTATAATGTGTGGGATGGATAAGGGTGAGAGGATTGCTGGTGGAGATGAAGGGGTGTCTGTGATGGTGGTGGTGGCGACTCTAAATGGGATGGAAGTAAATATATTTCTTTATTTTATTTATTCATGGGATTTGCTCTACTACTCTTTGAACAAGGAAGCCCTGAAGGTGTTTTATGTTTGCAGTGAATTATGGGGGATACAGGAGGTTGTCTATGAGGCAGTGGATTGAAGGGGGGGGGGGGTCTGCATGGTGGAAGGGGCTAGTTCTGTGGAAGGGATGAGAACCAGGGGATGGTGGATGAAAGTTGAGGTGGAGAGTATAGAAATAGGGAACTAGGGGGTGGGTGAAAGGTAGAGAAGGATATAGGAACAGGAGAAGGAGAGAGGCAGCGAGGGCAGTGGGAGCACTAGAAAGGGGTAGAATGGAAAATGGAAAGCTGATAGGTGAAAGGTAAAATGTGTGAGACAAAAGGACTGGAGGGTGAGAGAAAAAGAAAGTGAAGGGTAAAGTCTAGATATGAGTGGATAGAGAGGCAGAGGAGAGAGATGGGGGGAAAAGAGATAGAATAAAAGATCAACATCAAAGACATGTAGAGAAGGAACAGAAGAAGTCAGGAGGAAAGAAACAAATGAAGGGAGTCACTGAGAAGATAGACACAAGGAAAATAGAAAAAGAGAGAGTGGAACCAGCTCAGTTAGAAAAATAAAATGACCAGACCACAAATATAGAAAAAAAAATATTTTCAATTTAGCAACTGGTAACACTCTATGTTTATGTGCATCTCCTTCTAGTTCTCTGGTGTTGCAGTGCATGCAGCGTTTGGCTTCTTGGGGTTTCAGTTTGTTTTCTATACGTATTTATTTTTTAGTTTGCTATCCCTTATTCTCTACTTGGTGGGAGTTTATCTATGTTCGGAATGTGTGACTGAGCTCAGGTATTCTGTCAGCATTGAGTTTCTATATAAGTATCTGTAATAATCTGACGTGTTCAGTTTTCCTGCTAGCTCTATGGATTTTCCAGAGCTCATGACAATATTTATGATTTGCTCTTTTCTAGGTAGGCTCCTTGTTATGGGAGTTTTGGAAGTCCGTGCCATTATGGAAGGGTAGATTTGCTCTGTAGGTCCTGTCCTCACTTTTTCTTTTTGTTTCCTGTGTGGAGTCAACAGTAAGGTGCTGATGGGGAGGCGGGTACTGGAATATGGATGGTCTTTAAGGTTTGCAGTTTTGTAGCATGGTAAAAGAATGAATGAAGTATGGCAGATAAAGACCAGCATAGCCCATTTAGTCTGCCCAGTAAGGTGCCAGAGTTGTAGAGTTGTACATGCTGCTCCAGGCAGGTTACTCCTCCCTACTTACGTTTATTTTGATTCCATCCTCTTGCTACGTGGTGATCCTGTGTGTCTGTCCCATGCGTTGTGTTCTTGACGTTGCATGGACTGGTCTTAAATTTCAAATATTTTGTTGTTGCAGAATCAAGAAAATCTCAAACTTTAAGGGGCTATCTCAGTTGAAGTTTGTCTTGTGGCCTGACAGCTTCACTGTTACTGATTTCTGGGTTGTTTCAGCTCTGGCCCAGTCTAATCTAGCCTATACAACCTGATTTGAATTTCTAGCTACAAGGAATTTTTTTCTCATTTTATGCAGTATCTTTCTTCTTTATCATTAAACTGGTGATAGCACTCACCAAAGAAGTCTGCTTGCTGTTGTTGTCATGCAAATATTTATGCAAATGAGGCCCTGAGGTTATACAAATACTTATGCAAATGAGACCCCACAATGAGACTCCGCACATAGCCCGCATCACTCTTGGACTGCCCCTGTCAATACGTAAGCTGAAAATACATATAAAGAGGAGAACAGATCTCAGAATGCATCCTTTAGTGCTTCTAACTATACAAAGCCCCTTATGGAGCCTCATAGGCCAAGAAAAAAAAAGTTTACATATTAGAGAACTAAGGGATATGTTTACTAAACTGTCTTAACGTGCGCTCTGCGATGTTATGGCGCGATAAGGTACCTTATCGCGCGATGATGGCACTTTTTAATGCGCCACAGGTACCATATCGCGCGATAACGCGCACTGCGGCGCAAACAAGCGCTGAAGGTGGGGAAAGGCTCCCGGAGGGCGGAGGAAGGCTCCCCAGGGGCGGAGAGAAGGGGTCAATGGGTGGAGAGTGGGAGGGGAGAGGCTCCCTGCACACCAATGCTGTGAAATCCGAGGCTCAAAACTAACGCCAGTGAAACCCTGGCGTTAGAGCTGATTTAAAGGGAAAAGAAACCATTTCCGTGAGCAATTTACAGCAAAACCAGGGAAACCTACAAAAAGTGATAAGTGTGATACATGTGCACGGAACAAAAGGGCAAATAAACATTGAAAATGAACAGAAGTAAATGTAAAAAAAAACATAACCAAGCTGGGAAATAGTGATAGTAATGGGAAACATCAAAAAACACTCCAAAGAAAGCCCCCCAAAAAAGATATGAATTTCGGAAGGGTCTAGGCTCCATCCCCATACAAGGTGAATGAGCCCACAGTGAAATAGCACTGATCAGGGTTTCCCTCTCCATTGGACAGGTTTCCTATGGCATGCACATGTTCCACAACAGCACGGCGGGCATGTTGGAATGGGCAACTGGACAGATGCTGGGAAAGGGGATACAGAGGGCTTCAGGCGGCACATGCTGTGGTGCAGCTGGGGCACAGTGCGGACTAGGCAGATGCCTAGGTGGCACTTAGGAATGCTGAAACTGTACAGCAGCCAGACAGCAACTGATGAGGGCCCAACATGGGCATGAGAGTGTTTATCACAATGTCACATAGTACCCAGCAGGTACCTCCAAGGGCACAGAACATTGGCAGGCGGTGTTGGGGGGAAGCGTGGACATCTATGCAGGCACTCCTACCCCAGAACATGCACCATAGGCAGCCGCCTACCTGCACACTGGATGGCTTGAGACTGCACACCACCAGCACCACCATCAGAAGGGCATGTCAGCATGGTGGCAGAGGGGTACTGGTGGTGGAGGGGGGCAGTGGCAGCTGCCCAGAGCAGACCATGGCCTAGCCCTGTGTAGGTGGGTGCCATGCACTGCAACAGACAGGCCCTGCCAGACAAACAGTCATGGTATCACCAGGGAATGCCCTGTTTCTGTGGCAACATGGTGGTGCAGTGCATACAACCAGTGTGTTAGAAGGCAGAAGCTCACAGGTTCAAGTCCCAGCTATGGTGCCTGCCAACCCAGTCCCCATATTTTACCCACTACTACAAAGTGCTAATACAGACAGAACGTTTATTGCAGATGACGTAAACATGCCCAAAACACCTACATTTTACCCTACAGAGCAAAGACACCATAAACAGGCACATTACCTAGAGCAGAATCTCCCAAATGCAGTCCTGGAGGGCCGAACACCATTCAGGTTCCAAGCTGCCTCTAATAAAGATGCCTGTGCTGCATATCTATGCACCACCCCCATGGTATGCAGATGTATCTCATGCATATTCATGAGGGACAGCATGAAAACCCGAACAGTGTTTGGCACACCAGGACTGGAGTTGGGAACCTCTGCCGTAAAGCAGCAGCCAACAGGGGCAGACACACTCACACCCACAGGCTCCATTAGCCAATGCCTCCTGGAGAGGCAGGACATTGGGCCCTGCGTGCATCTCCTAATACTAGCACTTGCATACCTTAGCAATGCCACCCTACACCTGGGAATACGGTACACAGCTATCAAATGTTTGCTATGATTACTGACAGATAGCATTTCCTACGTTAAGCACAGTTTGCTGATTGAGATCCATCATAGCAACCTTTCTGATGTCTGTGGAGTGTGCTTCAGGTCTGGTCTCTGACAGTGTTTACCACCCTGGGGAGTGACCCCCAACAGTATTGCGTACCATATCCATGCCTGCACTGTGCCCAGGACTGGTGTGGTGGTCAGGGCTGCTAAACACCTCTATAGTAGCACAATGCTGGCATAGGTGTGGGAGTGTGTGTCTGTCTATCCAGTGTGTGGTGGCTGCAAACACCCTCCACAGCCCACACTGCCAGCACTGATGCCAGTATTGGCCTGACAATGTGCATAATGAGGAGCAAGGTACCATGGGTATAGCCCGGACAGGGTGGCCTGGCCAGGATGCATCTGCACAGGGCATAGGGCACTGGCTGGGACATTGTAGTGCCCGGCCACCACATGTTCCGCTGGGAGATCACTCTCACCCTGACTGAGCAGTGACCACGGCATGGCTAGGCTCCCCCATAGTGCTATTGAGTATTTTTTTTATGTGATATTTCTGGGTTTCCTTTTGGGACCCAGTCACTGACTTATCTGCTTGGTGTGTATGCTCACATCCCAGTTCTGGGTGCACGCATTTCCACCAATCACATGCATTATGGACTAGCTAGCAGACTATGTGCAGCTGGTATGTGTCTTAATGAATGCCTTGCAGGGTGCAGCGGCTGAAGGCTTGCTGCAGGAGGATATCAGATAGTGATGGGGTGCAGCTTAGCATATCCAGGCCTAATATCTGTCTGCTATTGCGCTATGGATGTGTACAGAGCTACATCGACTGCCCTGTAGGGTGTCTGTTCCCCCAGCAGGACTGGTGTTGATGGTCCCCTCTAGTGCCACCTTTGCTGGGAGGTAGAATGTGGATCTGTTGGTGGGAGACCTGTTTACCCCCCCTCAGCCCTGGAGGAGGAGGAGGAGGGTGGTGGTGGTACATAATCCTCCTAGGAGTCCATAGGGGCTAAACCTGACTGAGACATACGGATATAATCCAAGGTGTGTCTGCAGAAACTACCCACCTCACACATTAGCACTGCTGGGCATCTGCAGCATAGCCTATCTCTGCTGTGGACCTGGTGCTGGGCGCCCCACCTCACCCTCAGGGTGAGTGCAGTACCTGCACAATGTGACGGTGTGTAGCTACTCTGTGCCAGTAACACACACGGTCAGTTCCCCCTACCAGGCCGAGGTGCTGTGGGGGTGCATATCCCATCTTGTGTTCATCTGTAGACGGCTGATTTGCATGTGCAGTGCATCATGGGTACGTGTGGACTAACCCTTTCCTGGTGACCACAGCAGACTGTTTGTGTGGTGACATGCAGTACTTCTGCAGCCAGCCAGAGGCTTGCTAGCAGCTGTAGCCCTCTGGTTACTTCACTGACTGTGAAGTCAGAGGTCATGGGTTCAAACCCTCAGTGGGGTTATTTGAAAGGGCTGTCCAAAGCATTATCTATTTTTAATGTACATTAGTGCTGCCAGCAAAAACACCCTCAGCGTACTGTACCCATAAGGTGCCTCAGAGGGCGCCCTATAGGGCACCTTATGGTTACCGTCCATATAAGGTGCACTATACGGTATCCTATGGAGCAACTTATAGGGTGCCCTATAGGGGACATTATAGGGTGCCGTGGCAGACAGTACACTTTATAATGTGCCCTATGGAGTGCCTTATAGGGTGCCTTATGCGGCACCTTAGGTTACGGCTCGTGAGGGTGTGTTTGCTGGCAGCAATTAAAAAAATACAAATAGAGTGCCACAGGAAACAATACTTACATGTCAAAGCTGATGCCTCAGCCAGCCTTAAGTATTAGGCACACTGGGGGATTAAACTCATGACCCCTTTATCATCAGTCAGTGCCTTAACCATTGTGCTACACCGCTGTTCTTCCTTGCATGTCAGCGCACCTACTTAAGATTTCCATGCGTTTAAATGCACACTGCTGCCATCAAAAACAGTGCTATGACCTTGCCGTGCCTCATAGGGCACCCTATATGGCGCCCTATAGGCCACCCTTTAAGCAACATTGTAGGGTGCCTTGGCGGACAGTGCACTTTAAAATGTGCCCTCTGGGGTTCCTTATGGGGTGCCTTATGCAGCACCTTATGTTACAGCACTTTGAGAGTGCGTTTGCTAGCAGCAGTAATTAAAATACCTCATAATGCAATATTACACATAACAGGTAGTGCCTCAGCCAGCCTTATTCATTGGACACAGTGGGGGATTGAACCCATGACCCCTGCACCATCAGTCAGTGTCTTCACCATTGTACTGCAGCTCTGTTCCTCTGTTTGCACATCAGCGCGCCTGCTTATGCTTCCTGTGCGCGTTGCTCTGTGCGTGGCACACATTAGCGCGCAGCACACATTAGCGCGCGATAATCCCGGTTTGCTAGGTTAAGACTGAAACGCCCACTCCTTATATGGCATCC
This sequence comes from Ichthyophis bannanicus, assembly GCA_033557465.1. NCBI lineage: Eukaryota > Metazoa > Chordata > Amphibia > Gymnophiona > Ichthyophiidae > Ichthyophis > Ichthyophis bannanicus. The sequence goes on along the minus strand of CM066035.1, from coordinate 803,150,697 downwards.
TGCACACTAGCGCCGGGCGCACATTAGGACGGTTTAGTAAACATACCCCTAAATTTGTCTCTAATTTTATTGATTTTCTAATAATACACCCTGTATAGCGTACCCTCAATTACCAAGGGTTATCTTCATAAGCAAAGAGGATCCAAGTTTTTGGTTTGCTTTGGAATATGAGTGTATTTCCTATTCTTTGTAAATTGCTTTGACGATGATCCTTTTCTAGGCTCACTTGGTATTAGAGATACGAAAGGTAAATGCTTAATAACAAATTAACTAGAAGAAATTACCTACTAAAAGCACATGAATTAGCCACAATTGATGTTTTTAAGTCTTCCACAAAGTCAGTACCAAGTTAAAGTGCGAAAGGGCCCGATATTCAAAAGGCATTTACATGGTTTAAAGCCCAGTAAACCGTGTGAATGCCTTAGCTGGTGATATTCAATGGCATCTACATGGCATCGGCGCATAGCCCTTCAAAGATCCAGGCAGTTCAATATTGGGCCCTTAGCAATTTTATGTTTTTAATAAATTTTCTTTAGTACTTCTCCTTGTCTTGTCTTGCTGCACATTGGAAATCTCTGTTGAGTTCTGCAATTGCCTCTCTTTCTCCTCTGACTTTAGCTTCTCTGCATTTCTGGACAATTTTTAGATTTTCTTCAGTCATCTATTCTGGCCGTTTTTGCTTTTTCACCTTTTGTAGAGACTACTCGCTTTCTTGCAGCACAGCCTTCTTGATGTCATCCCATAACTCTTCTGGAACTCTGTCATTTGTATCTAAAACAACAAATTGATTTTTCAGGCAGTCTTTAAATTCCAGTGGTATATTCTCAAGGTCATATTTTGCTACATTCATGAGTGGTTTGCTCTTTTTCAACTTTAGCTTGAGTTGCATTCTGAGGTGTTTTCTCCTCCTTACATGTATTTTCAGCTTATGTATTGACAGGGGAAGTCCAAGGATGATGCGGGCTATGTGTGGACTCATTACGGGGTAGTTGGTGATCTGTACCACAGTCAGCTCTAGGTTTTGTCTTTGTTGATGTTATAGAGCTTTTCCATCATTGTCTTCCACAGATGTAGTCAATATGATTTCTGTACAATCCATTGGGTGAAATTCATGTGTACAGTCGGCTTGTGTTGCTGGAAGAAAGCGTTTGAGATGAATAGATCATTGGTCTTGCAGAAATCTCAGTCTTTCTCTAGCTTCATTTCTGTTGCCAAGTCCATATTTTCCAACCACTTTGCCTTCTTCTTTGTTGCCAACTTTTGCATTCCAGTCACCCATGACTTTCAGGATATCCTCTTTGCATGTTCTAGAGGAGAAAGAGAGGCAATTGCAGAACTCAACAGAGATTTCCAATGTGCAGCAAGACAAGATAAGGAGAAGTACTACAATGACACATGCAAGGAGATCAGAAACTATTAGAGGAAGAACAAGATCAGCTTTTCTAAATCTACGAGAGTTAAAGAAAAAAATTCTATCCTCGAATTGGAATGCTACAAGATGCTCAAGGATCCATGTTGAATGATGCTGAGAAGATCAAGAAAAGGTGGAAAGAATATACAGAGTCATTATACCATAAAGATCAAGTGGACCAACAGCCATTTCAACTTGTACCTTATGATCAGGAACCATTGGTGATGAAAGAAGAAGTCGAAGCAGCATTGAAAGCCTTATCAAAGAACAAAGCACCAGGCATTGATGGCATTCTCATTGAAGTATTACAGCAATTGGATGAAGCTATTATCATACTTACAAGGCTCTGCCAGGAAATTTGGAAGACAAATTCATGGCCAACTGACTGGAAAACATCTGTGTTTATACTAATACTGAAGAAAGGTGAACCGACTAACTGTGGACATTATCTCACAATTGCTCTGATCCCACATGCCAGCAAGATTCTACTCAAGATCATTCCGCAAAGACTACAACCATACCTGGAATGAGAACTGTCTGAAGTGCAAGCAAGGTTCAGGCAAGGGCGAGGAATGAGAGACATTATCGCAGATGTGAGATGGATCTTGAAAAGACAAAAGAATACCAAAAGGATATCCATATGTGTTTTATTGACTACAGCAAGGCTTTTGACTGTGTAAACCATGAGAAACTCTAGGCCACATTAAGAAGCTTGGGTATAACAGAACACCTGATCGTTCTCTTGCACAATATTTACATTGATCAAGAAGCAACAGTTTGAACGGAACTAGGAGAAACAGAATGGTTTAAAATCAGCAAAGGTGTATGATAAGCTGAATACTTTCCTCCTACCTCTTTAATTTATATGCAGAATGAATCACCAGAGAAATAGGACTGTATGAAGACAACTGAAGTGTGAAGATTGGTGGAAGGCTCATCAACAACCTTCGCTATGCTAATGATTTCACATTTCTGGCTGTAAGTGAAGATCTGAAACATTTGCTTCTCAAGATCAAGGATTATAGTCTTAAAATGGGACTGCACCTTAATATAAAGAAGACAAAGATCCTGACAGTTGGCAAAATGAATACGTTCATCAATGATGGAGAATAAATTGAAATAGTGGAAAACTTTAACCTACTTGGATCAACTATCAATAAAGAAGCAAAAAGCAGTCAAGAAATCCGACGACGTATAGCTCTTGGCAGAATGGCTATGAAGGACCTAGACAAGATTCTCAATAGCAGTTATATTTCTCTCCATACAAAAATTCAACTTGTCCATGCCATGGTATTTTCAATAACGTCATATGGATGCGAAAGTCGGATAGTGAAAAAGATGGACAGGAAGAAAATTGATGTCTTTGTATTATGGTACTGGCGACGAATACTGTATATATCATAGATTGCACAAAGAACAAATCAGTCAGTACTAGAGGAGATCAAACCTAAACTTTTCTTAGAAGCTCAGATGACAAGACTTTGTATTTCATAGTTTGGACACATCATGCGAAGAGAGAGATCATTGGAGAAAGACATAATGCTTGCAAGGTAGAAGGTCACTGTAAAAGAGGAATGCTGACAATGAGATGGATTGATACAATAACAGCAACTATGGATACCACTCTATCAACAGTGAGCCACTTGGCTGAAGACTGAACAAAGTTTAGGTCAACTATCCAGAGGGTCGCCATGAGTCGACACCAACTTGACAGCACTTAACAACAACAAAAACAACAAATAAAAATTCTTAATTAGCCATTGGGACCTGATGACACCAACTGCCAGTTTAAAAAAGTGAGCTACAAATAATAGGATAAAGGATATACCTATGTATGTTAGGGGTAGGCTACTTGTTCCTCTTGTCAATTGGATTGATGCACCAGGTTGGTGGTGCCAGGATATTATCCAGAAAGAACATATAGGAACATGTTTGCTAAGCTGGGATAATGGTTAGCAAGGGCTACTTGTTACTTGGGGGTATGTTTACTAAGGGCATTAAGGGAGCAAGTGTCCTGATAATGCCTGTTATGGGCAACTTTGCACCATTAGCACTGCAAAAAAGGGCCAATAATGCAATAACAAGCCTTACAGGGTCCCACAGTGTTAAAGGAAAAGGAGGTGGAGAGTGGGCATTAACGGGGTGGACAGTGTGCATTGACAGCGGGTGCTTCCTTATCGCCAGTTGCACAATTGCACATTAGAGCCCTCATAGCAGAGGTTTTTCCTCACCTATCTTTCAGGCTCAGGGGCTAAGAGGGTAGCATTGAAAATCGGTGCTATCCAGCTAGCTTCTGCGGCTTCCTGGATATGCAGCGAGACCCGAATTTTCAATGTTGGGGCCGCATATGAAACAGGCATTGAAAATTCGGGTTAGGCAGAAGGGCGGCAGGCTATGCGCCGACACGCTGTATAGCACCACCCAGATGAAAATTGGGCCCCATATTTTGAGGGGCGAGAGCCTATACCAATGTCTGCAATGTGATCCATACACAGGGGAAACCAAGACAATGATAGTTGTGCTCCATTAGCAGCAACAGCAAAGAAGCCAAGTATGAAAAGGTACTGTGTTGATGGTGCAAATGGAGCAAAGGAGTTGGCACCTTGGTGATGCAGTGCCCAAGCAGCTGCCCAGGTGGCACATCTGTGATGTCCGTCATGACCCCACAGTGACAGTGGTGACACATAGACATGCTGCTGATGTGGAAAAGGCAACATGCAACCAGGGGGCGGCACAAGGGTCCCTGGCATGCTAGGCAGAGATCCGGCTGCCCCCCCCCCACCCCCCGCCGCTGCAGAAGCCACCTGTGGAGGGATAGGCAGGCAATGGCAGCAGCAGTATCACTAAAAGGGGCCCCAAAAAGCAGCCGCCCCTAAAATACTGCTGGTGTGGCTGCCCAGACCCCCTCCCAAGATGAAATCAGCGCAGCTGGGGAGGGGAGCAGTGGTGGCTGTTGGGAGGGGGTGGTGTGTTCGGACATGTGTGTCACTGCCACATCCATCAGGACTTACTGGCCTTCTGTAGGTGCCCGCCTAACCCGCATAGTGGATGGACTGGCACTGCACACCATTCCCACTGCTACCATACTGCTGTGTCAGCATGGTGTGGGGTGGTGGAGGCTGACTCCTACCTGCAGCCAACAAAAACACTGTCCTACCCTGTGTGTCTGGTGCAATGCAACATCTGCCATAGTCTGTCTGATGGCAAACTATTCTTCAGCAGGGACATCGGAGAACATACTGTTCCCTCCCACATTTCCCGGTGGAGGAGGACAGGATCGGCAAGGTGTGCACAGCTGCACGGATGCAACAGCAGTAAGGACACCTGCAGCACTGAACCGGTGGGTATGCCATGATGGCAGGGAAAGATGTAGCGACTGGCAGGCTCCCCACAATAACCATTGGCCTATGGCTCCGGTCTATGTAACTGTGTGGATTGACTGGCCCTTGGTTGGCCCCCACCAACACATACTGAGTGGATATGTGAATATGGGGAGTACAAATGGTGATGCAGAGGGAATACTATGCAATAGGAGAACAGGGCATGTCAGGGCAAAATGTGCACCCAGCACCATCACCTGCAAGATGATAACACTACTATCACCACTATACATGTACATTGTTCATAAAGCACTACAAGGTGTATGCAGTTCTGTACAAGCACATAGGAAGACTGTCCCTGCCTGAAGAGTTTACAAAGAGGAATAAGATTACAATAGGGAGCGGAGATACCGGGAAACAAGAGATAAGGATCCAACAGCAGCCCCAAGGAGGTATGCCTCCTGCATTGATTTGAAGAGGCAGAGAGATGAGACATATATGGATAGAGGATGCTTGAGGCAGGCATAAGGAGCAGCAAGGTAAAAGGATCGTAGTCTGGAGCTGCCAGTAGATGAACAGGGCATAGAAAGGGGGTAGCCAGGGGAGGAGCAGATTCCATGGGAAAGGAGTGTAGGAAGAGAGGAGAGAGGAAAGGTAATGAGGGGCAGTAGAGGGGATGAATTTATAGGTTAGCACACAATGCATGTGCGTGATGGATGGGGAGCCAGTGAAGTGAGATCATGAGAGGGGTTATATGAATGTATCAGGGTTGGTGGAGGATCAGCCGCGCTGCAGAAGTCTGAAGAGATGGAAAAGGAGAGAGATTACTCTGAGGGAGACCAGAAGGGAGGATGGTGCAGTGGCAAGACAGGAGGTAACTATAGAGTGAACAAAGGTTTTTGTAGTGTGTTCAGAGAGCATGGGGCCCTGTGTGAATTGAGACACCTTCTGAATATAAGGACCAAGTCATCAACAGCCATCTTAGACACCTGTGAATCCACATCAGTCAAATCAGGCTGCAAGATGTGAGGTCATGCCATGGATGCACTACAAGCACGCACCAGGAATAAAGAAACAATGCCAGTCTGTTATGTGATGTAGCAGACTCTTATGAGGCAATGGAAACTGATAGTGATCCGGTGGAGAGAACCGGTACTGCAGGGGAATGCAGGATTTTCTCTGTTGAGAGGAAAAAAGAATGCAGAGCTAATCAGGAACCACTCCTCACTTCAAGGCAGGTGAGAAGCCAAGTCCCTGATTGGGCACGCCCAAGCAGGAGGCAGGCAGTGCAGTACTCAGCCAGCTTGTTAAAAACCCAGAAATAGAAACAGTTAAGCAAGCAAGGAGATTGGGAAGAAGGACACAAGCACCTGGACGAGGACAGGTCAGATGACCAGGAACAGGAACCGTGGGAGAGAGAACCACTAAGCAGCTGTGATCCAAGAAGGAGCAGACAGGAGCGGGGAGACTCAGGGGCAGAGAAAGATTTCTGGAAGCAGAAGAATTCTAAGGCACTGAGAGACCCAAGGCTGCAGCTCAGGAGTTTAAAGGACCCAGAAGAACCTTGGAATAGGAGGCAAAGGGATAAGGAATTACCCTGGAAGAAGCCCAAGCACAAGGTATCTGGTGGGTGGGGCACGGCTAGCAAGCTTAACAGTGGAAAGCCAGAAAGAGTGAATTTTAATTGTGAAAGACAGGATAAAGGCAGAAAGTTTGATAATAACTGGTTAAGCCAGGAGAAGCCTGACTGTTTTCCTTTTAACACTCTGAGAGACTCGCCAAGGACAGCTGAAGTGTTTTACCCTGCACTGCCATGTGGAGATAGGTGGGGGAAGGGAAATGCTTGCACGCTGAAATGTTGTCCAAGTAAAAGCACTGATAATTGCCTAGAGATAAGAAATATAAACAAGCATTTACCTGAAGGAGGATTTGCTCAGCCTAGCTCAGAAAATACACAGGCTGAATTACTTCTCACTGAATTCAGAGAGTTCCTTAAAAGCAGAGCAGTTTCTACTCAGAACGTAGCAAAGCCATTGATCAGCTGGGAAGAAGAAATGCCCTTAATTTCTTTGCCATCTACAGAACAGGAAGTCCCGATGGATTGCTCTACTTGTATGATTCCAAAGGACATTTAAGTGATTTGCTTGCCAGTGTTGTTTGTAAGAAAATAGCAAAGTTACCTCACTGTTTATATGAAGGGAATAAGTGGAAGCATATTCTGTGCAATTCAGGAGCAGTGCTGATATCAGAGCTTTCTGTTACCTTAATGAAAAGGAGATCACATGACAGGTGAATGTGATCAGTAATGGACATTCAGTCAAGCAGTGAAAAAAGCCTTGTTTAAGTTCAGTTTCTTAACCTTGTTTTGTACCACATTATTTAATTTACGTCTGCTGCATTTGAACTGCGAAAGCGGGAAATAAACCTCACAAAAAGAAATATTCTTTGCCTTGCCTTATCACTTGAGCACCAACACAACTACAACCTTAACCCTCAAGGGCACTCAAGGCCAGCCCCTCCCTTAACCCTCAAGGTCCAGGGAGTAGGTGGGTGGCAGTTAGTTCCAACATGCCATGCGATATGTGTGTGTGACTGTTGCATAGGCTACTTCTCTGAGTGGACATATTCCATGTGTAAGACAGGAGTGGAGGAGTGGCCTAGTGGTTGGGGCAAGGTACTTCAGGCCGGAAGGTCGGGGGTTCAAATCCCACTAGAGGACAGCAATCTTGGGCCGGAAGGACTGGGGTTTCTAGTCCCACAGGTGCTCCTTGTGGTCTTGGGCAAGCCACTTAACCCTCCATAGCCCATGTTCCCTGTAAAAATAGTTATCTCCAAGTTATAATGCCCTGTTCAATGTAATTTCAGTTTGTTCAATGTAAACCGCACTGATGCAGAATAGCGCGGTATATAAGAGAATGTAAATAAATAAATAAAATAGAGACAGCCTTGCACCAACACGACCCCTCCCACACACACCAAACACACCTTGTCAGGCAGGTATGGAACAGGGCATGCAGAGATCTCAGCAGACAAAGGTGGACCCTTACACATGCCCACATTCACCATGACAATGACCACATCTACAACTATGGACTGCTAAATCCATAAGGCAGTGCTGTGACTTAACACACAAGGCAAGTATTTATATGAGTGGTGGGTCACAGGTTCAAGACCTTGATGCATGTCCCTGTGTGTAAACTTTATCCTAAAGTGCAGGTACAGTGCCAGCATGTGCAACTCTCAACAAATTGTGCAGCAATGGTCCACACACCAATCAGCCACACAGACAGGCTCCACTTCCCATGGCTGCATGCAAGGTCAGCCTGATAGCACCAGCACACTGAGTGGGTTTTAACAACTGGTGAGATTTTCAGGCACACTTATAACGCCTGCACAATGAGCACATGTTAACAATGCTTGCACAGATAAGGAGCCGGAAGTGGCAGGCAGGAATGCCAACCATCATCACTTTTGCACAGCACGGTGATGTGTGTGTGTGTGTGTGTGTGTGTGTGTGTGTGTGTATGTGTGTGTGTCTCCAAAATAGTGTGGTCTTCTGCAATGCACCATGCCTTGCATTGCATAGACAGTTCCCACTGTTAGTCTTGAAATGTGTATGATGAGGAGCAGAGGATTGTGGGTATGGCCTGAAAAAAGCGGTTTACCCAGGATGTGTATACATCAGAAGTATGGTCCATGTTTGCCCTTGCGATGGAACCGTTAGCTGTGCATATTAGGTTATGAGCTGAGGAATTTGGTATCCACCTCGGTTCTGACTGGCACTCCATCTCGCTATATGCGGATGATACGCTCATTTATCTTAGTAATCCTTCCAAGTCTCTTCCAATAGTGGTAACCATCTTAGACCACTTTTCACATATATCCGGATTCATGGTAATTATGCAAAAGTCGGCATTACTTAGTTGCATATTCCGGTCTTCGAGCAGATTACTGTCTAGTGGAGGAGAGTTTCTGGTGGTGGATCACTTCCGCTACCTGGGTATTATAATACATAGAGATTTATCGCAGTTGTACGCCTTGAACTATCTTCCCCTCCTTAAGATACTTAGACGAGATATGGATTGCTGGGGATCTTGCTCAGTCTCCTGGTTAGGACGGATAAATGCTTATAAGTTGTTGGTCTTACCCAAGCTACTTTTCCTTTTTATGCAATTACCAATTTTTCTTCCTAGAATTTTCTTTAAAAATCTACAGAAGGCATTGTTGTGCTTTCTGTGGAATGGAAACCAACCCTTAATTAGTTGGCAGATTCTTACGCTACCAAATGGTCTGGGGGGCTAGGGCTTTCGGATCCAGAGTTATATTATTCTTGCATTTGTTTACAATCTCTATTGCTCTGGCAAATTAATGCGGAGGCAGACTGGGCTTCCCTGGAAAAGGAATGGTTGACGTCAATTGCATTCGAAGCAGTGCCTTTACTTAGTGAATCAAAGGAGGTGGCAAGGGTCCGGGCACACCCCTTCATCGGGCCATGCTGGGGAGCTTGGCGGAAGATTTGTCGACAGTTCGAAATACGTGCTTCTCAATCACCTCATCTGATTTTAGGAGCTATGGGGTTGGTTAGAGGCATGAAAAGAGGACGGGACTTGGAACTGTCTGCAACAAGATTGTCCTCTCTGTATGAAGGATCACATCCTTTGCCTAAGTGACGACTGGAGCAGCGTTTAGGGTTTCCTCTTTCCCAGTTTCAGTTTCTTCAGTTAAGTCATTGCCTGGACACTCAGATCTCGAAGTCAGATCTGGTAATAAGCCCTAAATGTTGGGAATCCAAACTCTTTGAATCCAGACGACTGCCTGCCTTCATTGCACAGCTGTACCGTAATCTGGTGGAAGATTTACCTGTGCTCTCTACGTTGAAGCTCCCTCAGAGGAGATGGGAAGCGACCTTGCCGGGGAAAGAACAGGATTTCTGGTTAGAAATTTATCAATATTCACATTCATGTTCTATTTCGTTGGGATTAATTCACACTCAACTGAGAATTCTATATCAGCTGTCAATCACACCGCAACATCTTTTTCATTGGAAACGAGCTGATGATCCATTATATTGGCGGCTGTGTGGCCGCCGGGGAGACTTTGATCACATGTGGTGGTACTGTCCTCGTATCCAATTCTATTGGAAGAAGGTATGGGTACATATCACTGGATGTCTACAGGTCACTTTCCCCTTTGATATGGAGATTTGTTTGCTGTGGGTACTTCCTGATTCAGCCAGTAGTGCCCCTCTCCGGAGGGTGGCTCAGTCACTCTTGCTAGCGGCCAAATCGGTAATAGCTCGTTTCTGGAAGCGCAGCAATGCGCCGTCTTATCTAGAGTGGCAATCTAAGTGTTGGGAAATTTTTCGGTTGGAAAAAATCACAGCTTTTGTACGTGGATTTCCCTTCCATGGCGAGGATATTTGGAGATTAGTGTTGCAAGATGATGCAGGGTAATCGATGCTACAGGTTGTCATACAGGTACTTAACAAGCAATTGCTTCTGGTTTCCTTTCTATTCTTTATTCCTTACTCATTTCTGGAGTTCTTGCTTTTGCTTCTTCTTATTATTTCCCATTTATCATCTGGATTTAGAGGGGTCGGGGGGAGGGGGAGGGTATGGGGGAGAGGGGGTTGGGGGAAAATATGTGCAGTGTTTGTTAGGCTTAGCCCCCTTGAGAGTCTAACTCTCCCTTGTTTGACTCATAGAAGGGATAGAAGTTGTAGGGGTTTTGGACCTTATTGAGGGGGGATATCATATCAAATCTTATCTTATCTTAGTCTATTATACTATTATATTTTTGCTAGAAGGTTTATTGCACTTGCCTTTGTCATTTCCAAGATTTTACAGTTGGATAACTCCATGGCTGGGTCAGGTATAACATTATACTGCATTGTTAGTGGTGTTCTATTTGTGGGATGTTTTATTACGTCATGTACTGCAGGGTTATGCGCTTTCTGCAATGTTATCAGTAAGGGATGCATAATAGTATTTCTTGCTTTCTTTTTATCCCCTGTTCTTGTTATCCTGTTGGACATGTTTTGGGATATTGTAGAGTATATATATATAAATATGATGATTGATATATATCTATATATCTATAGGGGTGTATGTTTTTACAGGATATGATATATGCTTTTCAGTTGTAGTTTGCTGAGTATGTAGGTATACTTCTTGATACACGTGATGTTCTAGGAGAGTCCCTGGCCTACAGGAGCAGGACACATGGCTGGGGTGCCCACAGCATTTCATGCTGTGATGGTGCTCTCACTGTGACCATGTCATGGATATGTATCCATATAGTGGTATATAGTGTCAGGCTGCAGGTAATCTCCTTTTCCTAGGAGCCCAATTGATGAGCTGACTGGCCATGCTATTTGTTCAAAGCTGGGGTTTACATGGTTGCTCTGAGCACATGCAGTGTGTGCTGACCAATAATACACTGGGTACAGTTGGTATGTGCATGGCTGTCACAGCCCTGTGGTGGGCCTCAAAAACAGACTGACTGTGTTTGATGCAATGGATTTGTAGGTATGGATGAATAAAATAGCAGCTGTTCTTGGCAGGCCCAAAGATAGGGTGGCAGCAGCCCCAGCCCAGCCTATAGAAACTCCACAATTTAGCTTCTATGGACACAGCTGCTGTAACCCTGGGCACAGACATGTGATGTTCTAGGAGAGTCCCTGGCCTACAGGAGCAGGACACATGCAATTGTGCAGACAACCAGGTGTCAGTCTTAACACACTGCAGACATTAGCTGACACACTCTGGCAGTGATATGGATCTGTGGCAGAGTCCATCTCTAGCAGTGTAAGCTCTGGGGACTAGGTGCTGTGCACCCCTCCTCATCTTCAGGGTGACCGCTGAAACAGATCAGTAGCACAGTTTGCACATATTATGTGCTCTGCGTAATACTGAGCTAATGTGATGGATCACTTTATTCTCCTTTTGGTGATCAGTTGCAGAAAGCTGTTCTGAATTTGCAGTGCATCATGGGTAATGGAGGAGCTGACCTTTACTGGCACACATTGCTGCCATAGTGGCAAATGTGATCACAGGGGCATTGCACTGTATCTGCTTGTTGTCTATGATGGTAGGAGAAGTGTGCATGGCCCCCCAGGGGAGTCCAGAATGGTCTGCAATTGACCACATGGGTCATTACTGTGGTTTGGGTTCGGTGTGTGTACAGGTGTATGTATCGTGCAGTGTGCAGCAGGTCACAAGGGACTACACGCCCCACACATGTGCTGCACCTGGGGTTAGTGCCACACTATGGGGCAGCAGATCCCTGCATGTAACTGTTGTTTGCCATTGGGGGTACAGTGGAGTGACAGGCATCATGACTAGACATGTGCCTTGGCCTTTGTACAAGGGAGGTAGCCTGCAGCAGTGTGTCTGTGGTGCTGCTACAGTACTGCATGTCTTAGGCGTCACATACTGCATGTGCGCTGATGGAGCCAGCACCTAGATGTGGTATACCACTCTCTCTGAATGTGGCAGCCACTTTGTTTAATGTTCCGGAGTCCACCCATTGCAGGCAGGGACCTGCAATCTCTTTGATTCCAGATATTTATGTGCAGTATGGTGTGGAGGGGTAGCCTAATGATTGGAGTACTGTCTTCGTAAGCAAGGGACAAGGGTGCACTTTCCACATCTTGCCTTTGTGCTACTCAGTTCATTTGCATGCTTGGAAAGGTGAGGGGTCTGCTGTCACTGGCTGACATATATTCGTATACTTTTTTATGTGTTCCGCCAACACTTTGGGTCTACAAATATGCAATTCGCCATCATGTCCCTCTGAGAGCAAGGCTTTATTGGCTCTGCTGCAGCCCTTTGAAGGGGGTCAGACATGTTCACTCTGCAGATGTCTGCCACTTGACTGGAGGTGTAGCCTAATGGTCAGTGTACTGGCTTGAAAACCAAGCTACCAGAGTTCAGTGCTCAATAGTGCTGGTTGGATGACCTCAATGAGGCTTTTCTTGTATGACACAGCCTTCATTTACTTGTGATAAATGATTCAAGTATTACATTATGACTGTGACTGTACAGCTTTTGCTCCATCACATCTCTGCATTACATGCAGACACATACTAACCTCAGATGGTCACCTGCATGTATCATCTCCCATCTTTACGTGCCCCAAATGGCCAATTTGAGCGACTCTTGCCCAGTTGTCATATACACATTTGTCTGGAGAGTTGTATGGTGGTTGGGTGGCTGGGACATGTGTGAGACCAACATGTCTGGTATGAGGCCTTCCATTTGGCACTGGCACACATTTCTACTACACAATACAAATGCATTGGGGATTGCCCCTCAGGTGTATCGGTGCTGCCAGCCCATACCCATACACTACTCTCATATACCGCCATCCATCCTTCAGCCAATCTATCAGCCTCTGCTGGCAATGTGCAGTTATGTAATCTTCTGCATGCTGCTATACCATGACCCATGCAAGTGCTGTTTTCCCCATTTTGACCATTCACGCATGCCCCTCCCATGCCAGATCTGCAGGTCATCACTCCTGCTCTGTCATCCTTTTGCTGCACACATCGCGATGCGTATAACTCTGCTGGGGGTTGCATCTTCCCCATCCTATGCCACATACTGACATTATGACATTTTACATGGGCCACCCCCCAGTGCATCAGTACAGCTGCCTGTCACATGCTCATCCCACTTACTGACTGCCACGTAGGATGCCCATGGATCTGCCAGGTCCATCATCTCCCAGCTGTCCTTCCATCAATCACCATTACATTGCCTTTTGCTGGGGCTCCCTTATCCAGCATTATCAAGACAGCCGTTTTTGGGCATTAAGGTGCACGCTTGCCACCTTAACGCCCCGTATCCTGTTAGCGCACATTATGCCGGCCATTGCACCTTGACCTCTGGAACGTTTCATGCACCCAGAGTCTTTTTCACATGGAAAAGTCCTTATCGCTGCCATTAACGCTCGATATCCCCTGCTTCCTTAATACACTTTAATAAACATACCTCCTGGTCTCATGTTATTCAATGGGACCTAGTTACAAATAGCCTATGTTAACCATTAGCCTAGATTTGTAAACATGCCCTATTGATGTAAAAGGCTGGATGCTCAAACTATGGTTACCAGTGATGTGCCCCAGGGGATTTGTCCTTGGTCCGATTCTTTTTAACATCTTTGTTAGTGATATTGTGGAAGGGCTGTCGGGTAAGATTTGCCTCTTTGTGGATGATACCAAAATCTGCAATAGAGTAGACACCCAGGAAGGTGTAGATAACATGAGGAGGGATCTAGCTAAGCTTGAAGAATGAATCACCAATCGGGCTTTGTTAGAGCAATGTAAATATCACTTACAAATGAAAAATTGCTCCACTCACTAACTTACTCAAAAATACTATATTGATCGGGAAACAGGTCTCAGACTAAATCGGTGAAGGATTATATGAGATAAAATCAGTATCTTCTGAACAGTTCCATCTATTTTAAAGCGCAATCAAAGATTCTTCAAAAAAATCTTTAAAACAGAGGATATCCAGCGCGAGTTATAAAACAGGCATATACACGGGCACTATTTAATAACAGGGACTTATTATTACTGCAGAGTGGTGAGAAAGATCAATTTGAAAAGGGAAATGTGAATTTAATAACAAAGTTTTCACCTTACAGTAGTCACCTTAAAAAGATTTTGAAACGTCATATGAATGTTCTACATAATATTCCCGGATTGAAAGATAAATCGATTCGATGTGTGTGGCAACGCCACAAAAACTTGAAAGAGCTTCTCAGTCCGGCAGTATTAAGACCTATAGATACTCATGAAAGTAATCTACGATGTGGCCACACTAGGTGTGGCAACTGCAACATTTGTGATATCACTTTGGAATTGACTGAATTTCAATATCATGGAATAACTTACGTCTTAAGGAAACAAACATCATGCGGATCTACTTACGTGGTGTATGGCATTCAGTGCCCTTGTCAATTACTTTATATTGGCAAAACTATCCGTCCCTTAAAAATTAGGATTAATGAACACTGCAGTAGATTGCGTTGCAAAAAGATAGAAGCGCCCATAGTAGCTCACTGTCTAAATTTTAACCACCAATTTTATCAACTTCGTTGTTTTTGTGTAGACCAAGCGACTGCAGGTTTTGCTGGTAAGACGAGGGACCAAAGTTTACTGATATGTGAACAACGATGGATATACACTTTACGATCGACTCACCCAGAAGGCTTAAATGCACAGATCAATTGGACGGTCTGTGTTTAGAAGCATAATAGAAGGAGTTTTGTAAAAACATCAGAAAAAACAATTGTAGGCAGATGGTGTTTTTGAATGTATCCATTGGATTATCCCCTGTAGATGAGATACTGGCTATTGTATAACATTATTAGGCAAGGGAGATTCACTTCTTTAAAAAATTGCCGTCGCCAATTAAATTTTGTTGGAAGGAAGTACCTGTATAAAAGCAGGTTACCCTCACTATTACTACGCATGCGCGACGCTTTTTAGCAAAGACCAGTCTGATGCAGAGAAAAGCGAGGTATGATTAGAATGTCTTTTTAAATAATATAGTCTGAAAAATATTTATTCTCTGTAAAAAATACTGCGATAGGCTGAATATTCCTGTTGATGATTTTATTTAGAACTCACTTTGGTGAGTAGTTGCCGCATGTCTACAAAGTGCTGTATAATCCCCTGAAGAAACCGCTTGGTCAGTGAAAAGCACAAGTGCTACGGATTCGCGTTGGGACTGAAGTTTTGATTCCTGCAAATCTCTATAGATAAGCGTGTTTTGCTATTTATTTAAGAATTAAGATCAAATTAAAACGAGTCAAGATCATACAAACAAATGCAGCAATTGACTTTAACAAACATATGGATAGTGAAAGCATTTTAAGCTTATAAAGAGAAATTTCAGGTCCTTGATGCAACATAAGGGCATGGAGATTAGAGGTATTTTATCTCATATAATCCTTCCCCGATTTAGTCTGAGACCTGTTTCCCGATCAATATAGTATTTTTGAGTAAGTTAGTGAGTGGAGCAATTTTTTCATTTGTAACTGAAGCTTGAAGAATGGTCTAGATTTTGGCAGTTGAGATTTAGGGGTATGTTTATTAAACCGTGGTAATGTTACCCACGTTAGGTTCTGCGGTAATAGGACGGATGCCCATATAAAGGAGTGGGCGATGCATCGTTAAAGCAAAACGTGTGAGATAACGCGTGTTACAAGGTGCCTTATAAGGCGCATTAGTATAAGGCGCCTTGTAAAGGCGCCTTATAAGAAAGGTGCCTTGTTAGGTGCCTTATGAGGTGCCTTGTTAGGTGCCTTATAAGGTGCCTTGTAATGTGCCTTATAAGGTGCCTTGTTAGGTGCCTCATATGGCGATTTATAAGGCGTCCTATAGGGCTCCTTAGGCTAAGCGCCGTATTAGGCACCCCTGGACAAGGCACCTTAGAAGGCATCCTGGGTTATTGAACCATAGGTTAAGGTGGCCTAACAAGGTTACGGTGCCCTAGGCTAGTGTGCCCTAAGGACTGCAAGGTGCTTCAGGATGACATGCATGACCTGTGCGGCATAGAAACAGATGTAACCCTAACACTAGAAAGAGCACCGAGGAAAGGCTATGAACAGGTGAGTGAAGGAGGGAGAGCTGGGAGCTACTGGACCTGTCATATCTGCGGGCATCCCATGTGGCTGCCAGTATGGATGACAAACATGTTGGGGGCAACTGTACCACAGCACAGGGTGTTGGCAATGTAAAGTACTGGAGAGACAGTTGGTGGCAGATGATGGGAATACATGTCCCCCAGTGGAGGTGGAGGTGGCAGGATAGCTACAATGATGGGTGGACAGAGACGTAGTGGTGCCATGCAGATCAGGCAAAGGGGAGGCACAGGCGAGGCACAATGCAGGAAAGGGTAGCAGTGCAGGACATGGGGTGGCTGCCTGCACAGGCAGACAGGACTCTACACAGCTGACAGACGCAGATAGACAGACTGAAAGAATGTCGGCAACTGTGGTGAGGGTATTATGGGCTGGCAGCACAGATCTGCAAAAATATGACTGTTACAGGCATGCAAATGATTTGAGTAGGACAGGCATGAAAAGAGGAAACAATGAGGAATTGAACTCATGATCACTGCAGGGAATGGCATTGTACTAACCAGTAGGCTACACCTCCATGGTATAGCCCATAGCAATGACTGGGTACGGAAGGACTTCAGGTCACCACACAAACTGTGTGCTCTGAGTGCCAGGATAGGGTAACCCCACCAGTACCCATGATGCAATGCACATGCTGAATAGCTGTCTACAGCTGATCAGCAAATGGGATCTGCACCTCTCCGGTACCTCAGCTTGGAAAGACGAACTGACAGTGTGTGATACTGGCACAGAGTAGATACAGACCATGCCATTGTGCAGGTTCTGTGTTCACTGTGAGGGATAGGATGGGTGCCAAGCACTAGGTCCGCAGTACATGTGGTGCTAGAGCTAAATCCTGCTGTACATCCTTATCACTACCAGTTTGTGACAGGTGTGCTGTGTAGTGCATCTGAAGGTTGTTCTGTGTCCATCTGTATTCTGCAGTCATATGTGCTCCTCTGGGCATGGATACCACCCACATTAGTGCATACCCAATGTTAGGGTCTGGCTGACATGGGCAGCTGTTATCAGGGCAGAGGGGTTCCTAGACTTGCATGAGATTTGTACCCCCAAATCACCTGTTTTGTAGGTAAGAGACAGGTGCCTGTGCCCTGGTGAAGCAACCTCCATTCTGTTGGTATAAGATAGCCCCCCAGGGTTGGTGGGCCAGAGCCATACCTATGACTGGGACAGTGAGCAGACCAGCAGCAATGCTGGGGTTAGGCCTGGAAAACCTCAACTGCCTCACAACATGAGTCAGACTGCACCTACAGCACCCTACAAGATGTTCCGACCATGCACAGTCTAACTACAGAGAGTCCACTAGTCAATCCATAGTGCATGTTCACAGAAAAGCTATGTGCATTAAGCAGATAGCTCAATGATTGGTCCCCCACAGCACTGGAAACACACATGTATCACTGGAGGCATACAGTGTAGAATGCTATGTGGGAACCTAGACATGCCATGGTCACTGCTCGATCAGAGTGAGGGTGTCCTCCCAGCATGACATGCTTTGTCCACCCTGTCCATGCAGGTGGTGGTCGGGCAGTGTCACAGCCATTGCCCCACACCCTGTGGAGATGCATCCTGGCCAATCCGCCCTGTCTGGGACATACCCACAATACCCTGCTCCTCATTATGCACATATTCAGGCTAACGTTGGTAACAGTGGGAAATTGTGGGCCCAGTGAGGTGTGGGGAGCCACAAAACAATGGATAGACATTCACACACACACACACACACAAACTCCTATTGCAGCACACTGGTTAACCACACTGGTCCTGATCACAGTGCTGACATTGATAAACTGTGCAGGAGGTAGTAGTAGTGCTCTGGTGATAACTGCAGCTCTGTGCTGGGGCCAGCAGCCTGACTTTCCATGCAGCTTTGGATTGTGGAGCCTGTGTGAGTGGGTGTTTGTACCCCTGTTTGCTGCTGCTTTGTGCTTTGCACATGTTGCTGTTGTATCTGAATTGTAGGGTGAAATATAAGGACATGCTCTGCAGGATCTACAGCTGGGGCTTAAACCTGTGACCCTCTGCTTTGGGACACACTGGCTGTGTGTACTGCACTACACTGTTGCCACAGATGCATAATAGTCCCTGGAGCTACCTGTACGTTTCCTCAGACAGACTTTTTATGTTGTACTGCACACCACGTACTGGTACAGGGCATGGCCTAGGTCCACTGCAGGCAGGTGCCACTGCCTCCTCCAGCACGGGCACACTCCCCCCTGCTATGCTGACATGACCATATACTGTCGGTGCTGGTAGTGCGCAGTCCCAGGCCATCCACTGTGTGGGTAGGCGGGCGCCTAGGGAGTGGGTTCTGGGATGGGGAGGCATACATGGCCATCCTCACATCCCCCCATCACCGCCTACCAATATTTTGTCCCTTCCACTTGGGGTTGGCTTGGGGGATGTCAGGTCAGTGCCCTGGCAACTGTTAGCTAGGGTGGAACAGGTAGATCTAGGTAGATTGTGTTTGGCCTTTGTCAGCTGCTGTCTTGCAGATTTCCGGTTCCTATGCTCCTAAGTGCCGCCTAGGTGACTGCCTAGTCCACCCTGTGCCCCAGGTGCCCCACTGCATGTCCCGCCTGCAGCCCCCTATGCCCCATTTGCAGCATCGCCATAGTGCCCTTTCATACCTGAGCACTATGCTGTTGCTGTACATGTAGCACTACTATCACTGTTTTTGCACTGCCTATGCTGTACATTGCTGACACTGAAATGGTTTCTCTCTCCTGCAAATATGCATCTAATGCCAGGTTTTCACTTGCGGTACTTTTCAGCCCTTCATTTCCCCACGTTAGTGTAGCAGGGGCCTCTCCCCGCCCACTCCCAGCCCATTGACCCCTTCTCTCCGCCCTTTCTCCACCCTCTGTGGGACTTACTGTAGCCGGTGACTGTAACGCACGTTAGGTAACATTAACGCGCGTTAAGTAAACAGTTTGTTTACGCTTTGATGTACAATAGCAGATCCGCGTCTGAGTTCGTGAGGCGTTTATGCATGAGAATTGGGCTTTGCCTCAGATCACTCTCGAGACGCTGATCAAGTTTTTTTGAGGTTACAGCAAGAAACGTACAAAATAATTTTGAGTTCACTGATAAGTGTGCCTGAATTCCCCTGACGAAGAAGGATTCGAAATACGGCCTGTGTCGGGCTTTTGGGCTTAAGTTGTGTGAAATAAAATCTTCCCTTCCTTTATACCACGAATTGTACTGGGTTTCTTGCTTCCTTTTCTGCCATTGCAGCTTGAGTGGAAAGTGGAGGCTGTTGGTGGGCTCAGCCAGGTAATTCTGACGTGAAGAGTGAAGGTGAGCTGCAAGAAGGTGGAAGTAGTATGACCCATTCAAGTGTTTCTCAGAGCACTGTATGGTCAAACTAAAATATATCTTTGAGGAGGAGTCAATAAATAAGATACATTTAAGTATCAAAACAATAAGAAGTCATTTATTGGTTCTTCCTTGCATATTTTAAATGAGTACAAAAGCACCTATCTTGAAATACTTCTATTTATCTGCCTTCTAGCTTGATTTTTCAGTGACCAAATTAGCTAGGAACTGGATGTGTACAGGATAAAACCTTTCAGTTCATTCTCCATTCATTTGGGATTTTTCCTAATTTTTGGACT
The DNA here is from genome assembly GCA_033557465.1 of Ichthyophis bannanicus. Taxonomy (NCBI): domain Eukaryota; kingdom Metazoa; phylum Chordata; class Amphibia; order Gymnophiona; family Ichthyophiidae; genus Ichthyophis; species Ichthyophis bannanicus. Next base: position 803,130,694 of record CM066035.1, on the reverse strand, counting down.
TTTTCTGGTTTGTTTCACACATCCATGTTTGCACTTTTTAATATACACTAAGGGGCCATTTTACTAAAATGTGGTAAGTGTTTGTAAAATCTCGGAGGTAAATGTAGGAGGCATGCCCAGCATCTGCCCTGCATTTATCAAGTATGGCAGGTCCTTAGCACAATGAGCCCATGTTCTCTGCCTCACCACGTAGCATGGGAACATCCATACTACTCTCCAAGGCAGGAAACATGGGCCCAGTGACTGAAAAGCTTCCAAATAACAAGTGGTCCCCGCTGTGATATCTCTTCCTGTGACACACTATCTGGCTTGGAGGAAGCTCAGAGTGTAGGAGGGAAGGCGGGTCTCTTTGGGGGTGGGAGTCCTGGGGGTTGGTCTTAGCATTGGGTTTGATTTATAGGGAGTGGGTGCTGGGGGCAGGGGTCTTGTGTTGGTGAGATCTTGACTGAGGGTCCTTGTGTAGGAGGGTCTGCGACAAGGGTGATTTGTGTGCTCTGCAGAGGGAGATCAGAGCAGGGGGTTCTGTCCCGGGTGGGGGTTTGTATGATGGGGATGACTGTGCCAAGGGGTGGGTGCAGATGCCTTCCTTGTGTTATCATTTTGGTGGACAGCGATCACGCTACCAAACTGATTGCAGTGCAGCCGTACTATCGGCAGTCATAGCAGCTAGTACACAGCAACATCCTACACACTAGCCTTCACTGCCAACATGCTCCCGTTTCTCCCCAGTTACACCCCATTGCACTCAAAGCAGTCAGTGTGGAATTTTTACTGCACTAGCTCCTTTTAACACACAGTAAACCTTACCACAGGCCATTAAAAGAGCTCCTAATTGACTTAACACACATTAATTCATAGGTCAAGGCACATTAATTCGATTTAGCACACACTAAAGTTTTTCACTCATGCTAATGACCTGAATGTGCATCAGCGAATGCACATCTCCAACTGTGAAACAATATTTCAGTGAAGGATCTCTCTGTACCTGTCTTCATTTTCTAGTTTCCAGTGCTGTCGGTCTGACACGTTCCACACGCCTTAAATTCACTTAAAAATATACGCCCCGATATTTAAACTCCACAGTCGGTGTTTTTTAGAACTCCACAGCCAGCACTTAATTTACGTACAATGCAGTCAGTGCTAGAGATTATCTGGATAGCACGCCGACACTATCCAGATTGTGCCAATGAATATCCACAAATAGCTGTGGCTAAGGCATTTCGGTGAATAATAGTTGACATTATCCTGATACATGCCTTTGAATATCAGGCCAATAGAATTTAACCCTCGATCCCAAGGCAAACTTTGAAGTAAAAAATAAGAATATGTTTTAGAAGTTGATTGCTTTTATGCTTATTTTAGGTTCTTAAAGAGAGGTGAACCGAAGCACTAGCTGCAAAGCTATCTTCCAGCAGTGAACAAGTTAAAGGATAAAGACATTTCCAATCTTAGCATGGGGATGATTGGTCTTTATTTTTAACTGTGTCTAATCTGAAATTATCCCATGTCTGCCTCTGTTAATTGCTCTTGTCATGCTTCTGTGCTGGATTCAGCTCATCTGAAACACAAATTGGGATTAGCAGCGTCTGGAAAATGAAAATAGTCTTCTTGCAGGCTGGTTCTCAGAAAGCCTAGGAAAAGAGTCACCAGTATTAGACTGAACAGGGTCCAAAGACTAAGGAAGTTCATTTGGACGATGTGGGGGTGAAGAGTTTAGTCACTGCAAAGTCTATATAGTAATATTTTGCAATTAACCTGTGTTTGTGCAATTGGACTGACTCAGTGTCGCCCATTAAAAGCATACGCCATCATGATAACATCAAAAGGCATGGCGATCGAAAGGAAGCTACCTGCTTGCTCCTTGTGGTACCGTGGCATCCTGGCCTGACTATTCTCTCCGTGGGTGTTGTTCTGGGAAGAAATATCACTGAACCTGAGTATGGGGCTCAGGCTATTAGTTAAGAGATTCTGGGTCCCAGTCCCAGCTCATCCATTGATGCTCTCGGTCACTTTATTTCCAACATGCTTTGATTCTAATTTCTGCAGTGGTGCTGACGCTCGGTGTGTGGCTTTAACCAAATCTCTTAACCTTCCTCTGCCACACTTTACCGTAACCACAGTCTGTGTTTTACAGCATATGATAGAGATGATCGGTTCAAGAAGCACTAACAGTGTTTCCCATAGAAACAGAACTAGAGAAACTCCCGAAGAACTGGGCCATATCCCTGTGTAATCTGCCCATAGATAATGACTTAGTAATGAGTGGTAAGCACTCTTTAATGCTTAAATAATAAGGCTGGGTATATGAATTTTCCTTCTAAAAGAAGAGCTGTGTTCTTGCCATTTTCGTTCACTTGGATATGTCAAAATAAAGGCTGAACAGCTTATTTCTTCACCTTTCCCCTTGATATTTAAAAAGCATTTAGACATTTGATACTGTGCCCAACATCTAGGTGCTTTTTTTAAAATTTTGGCAGCATCGTAGATAGAGCAGGATTCAATATCCCACTTTATGTTATGTGTTCCATGGGGAAGATGGGTTTGGGGTATTCTGGAGTGGGGTCACAGTACACACAATTTATACATCTAGGCATCGATTTTTGGCACCTAGGTGCTTAGGCTATGCATTTGACTTAGAAGCCAGAAAATCAGGTATAACCTGGAGTGTCTGGCCAAACACACAGTCTAGACATATGGAAGGGAATTTAGGAGAGCTGCTCAAGTGTAATCTGAAATGTTTAGGCCAGAATGTATTTCAGAACCTGGCTCTCTAGGATAGCATAATGGTTTGGGGAGTGGGTTAGGGACAGGTGAAGCTGAGATTCAAATCCCACTGCTGGTGTTGTTGACATTGTGATGAGTACTAAGGATGACAGAGTGATTTCTTCTCTATACCCTCTGGATGTTTTTCAGTTAAAACAAGCACTTTTCAGATGTTTATTTGTACCTGGAGCATGTCTAATGTTACATGAGATGCTGGATTTCCATGATGTTTTCATGATCAGATGCGGAGATCCAGAATCCTGCGAACACCCCAGTCGCTCCTCCTTCATGCCCACATTCAAACTTGGACATCCTCATGCTGGGGATGTCCCCAGAGTCGGCTTCTAAAATGGCTCTGGAGACATCTCTGTGCTTTATATCTATATGCTAAGCTGGAGATATATCTAAGCATGTTTTTGGACATCCAAAGCCTGAATACGGCTTCTAAAATGACCCCCATAGGTGCCTATTTGTGTCACTTAGGGGTATGTTTACTAAACTGCGGTAATGTCACACGCGTTAGGTTCCACGGTAAAGGTACAGATGCCCATATAAAGGTGTGGGCGGTGCACTGTTAGAGCAAGCTGTATCAGCTAACACATGTTACAAGGCGCCTTCGACTAATGCGCGTTATAAGGCCTTATAAGTAAGGTGCCTTATAAGGTGCATTGTAAAGTGCCTTCTTAGGTGCCCTATAAGGTGCCTCATAAGGCACTTTGTAAGGTACCCTATACAGTAGGGCTCCTTAGGCTAAGCACCGTATTAGGCACCCCTGGACAAGGCACCTTAGAAGGCACCCTGGGTTACGGAACCATAGGTTAAGGTGGCCTAACAAGGTTTTGGTGCCCTAGGTTAGCGTGGCCTAAGGGCTGCAAGGTGCTTCAGGATGACATGCATGACTTGTGAGGAACACAGACAGCTGTAGCCCTAACACTAGATAGAGCACTCAGAAAGGCAATGAACAGGTGAGTGAAGGAGGGAGAGCTGGGAGCCGCTGGACCTGCCATATCTGTGGGCATCCCATGTGGCTGCCAGTACTAATGGCAAACATGGTGGGGGCAACTGTACCACAGCACAGGGTATTGGCAATGTAAAGTACTGGAAAGACGGTTGGTGGCAGACAATGCGAATACGTGTCCCCCAGTGGAGGCAGAGGTGGCAGGATAGTTACAATGATGTGTGGACAGAGGAGTGGTGGTGCCATGCAGATCAGGCACAGGCGAGGCAAGCATGAAGAGGCGCAATGCAGGAAAGGGTAGCAGTGCGGGACATGGGGTGACAGCCTGCACAGGCAGAGAGGACTCTACACAGCTGACAGAAGCAGATAGACGGACCGAGGGAATGTTGGCAATTGTGGCGAGGGTATTATTGGCTGGCAGCACAAATCTGCAAAAATATGACTGTTACAGGTATGCACACTATTTGAGTAGGACAGGCATGAGAGGAGGGAACAATGAGGAATTGAACCCATGAACACTGCCAAGAATGGCATTGTATTAAACAGTAGGCTATACCTCCGTGGTTTATATCACAGCAATGGCTGGGTACAGAAGGACTGCAGGTCACCACACAAACTGTGTGCTCTGAGTGCCAGGATAGGGTAACCCCAGCAGCACCCATGATGCAATGCACATGCTGAATAGCTGTCTACAGCTGATCAGCAAATAGGGTCTGCACCTCTCCGGTACCTCAGCTTGGAAAGATGAACTGACAGTGCGTGATACTGGCACAGAGTAGCTACAGACCATGCCATTGTGCAGGTTCTGTGTTCTCCCTGAGGGATAGGATGGGTGCCCAGCACTAGGTCCGCAGTACATGTGGTGCTAGAGGTAGGCCCTGCTTTACATCCCTATTGCTACAAGTGTGTGACAGGTGTTCCTTGAAGTACAACTGCAGGTAATCTGGTGTCCATCTTTATCCTGCAGTCACATGTGGCCCTCTGGGACCAGACACCATCCAGATTAGTGTGTACTCTGTGTTAGGGTCTTGCTGACATGGGTACCTGTTATCAGGGCAGAGGGGTTTTTAGACTTGCATGAGGTTTGTGTAGCAGTGCTTTTATAGGTCAAAGTGGTATACACCCCAAAGGGCTCACATCACCCTTTTTGTAGGTAAGGGACAGGTGCCCCAGCCCCCATGAAGCAACCTCCATCCTGCTGGTATAAGACAGCCCTCCAGGGTTGGTGGGCCAGAGCCATACCGGTGGCTGGGGCAGTGGCAGACCAGCAGCAATGATGGGGTTTTATTTATTTATTTATTTATTTCCATTTTTTATATACCGCACTATTTGGTATCAGCGTGGTTTACAGAGAACAAAATAAAAACCAGAACAACAGGCTGTTCGGTGTTACATATAACAGGAGCATAAACTTGGAAAAACATGGGAGAACTATCTACATGGAATATATGATCTGTTAATTAGATAACATACTCAAACTATTTACACAAATTAGCAAGAATGCTAGTAACAATGAGAAAGCTGTGGTTAAATTTGCGGTGTGACTGTTATGGTTCACTTCATGTGGGGTAGTATTTGATGAATAGGTTGAATTTGAGGGCCTTTCTGAACTGGGCTAAGTCGGTTATGGCACGGATATCAGGTGGTAGAGAGTTCCAGCATTTTGGTGCACAAAATATGAAAGCTCTGTTTGCTGTTGATAGGCTGCATGTTGTTATGGCCTTTGGCATTATTAGGGAGTTTAATGCTACCTGTCTTCTATTTCTGTTTGGTGGTACATTTTGTGTGAGCTCCGTGAGTGAGTTGGCTGATAGACCATTGATGGCTTTAAATGTGAGAATCAAGGTCTTGAACATAATCCTTCCGTGTATAGGGAGCCAATGGAGCTGCTTGAGGATAGGTGTAACATGTTCACTCTTGGACGCTCCTTGTAGAACCCTTGCAGCAGTATTCATAGCAAGCTGTAATGAGCTCAGAGTGGATTGTGGGAGTCCTTGCAGAATGGAGTTGGCGAAGTCGAAATCCAGTAAGATCAGTGCTTGGTAGATGGTTCTGAAGTCCTCTTGGTCTAGTAAGGAGCGTAGGTGCCTGAGCGTGCGTATCTTGAAGTACACAGCTTTTACAATATTATTTATGTGTGATTTCATGTTGAGACGATGGTCAAGTGTGACTCCGAGGTATCTTATTGTTTCCTTAGTGCATAGATCAGCTCCCTTAACACTTATATGTGGTGGTGGAATGAAGTTGGGGGTCTCTTGTGATAAAGAGAACCTCAGTTTTCTTATGTTGAATGCGGAAGTTCTGTGACAGGAGCCATTCTGATACTGCGTCGAAGCAATTTGTTATAGGCAATAAATCCATTTGCATTGTGGAAAATGGCATGTAGAGTAGGATATCATCTGCGTATATCATACATTTCACATTGAATGATCTGATGATATTGCAGATAGGCTGCATATATATGTTAAACATGAGAGATGAAAGAGAGGATCCTTGCGGGACGCCTTGTTTTTGATGGAAGAGTTTTGATTCTCCTGTTGCAGATTTTACGTATTGCATTCTGGTGTCGAGGTACGATTTACACCATTCAAGTGCGGAGTCGCAGATGCCTTTCTCTTTTAGTCGCCCGAGGAGAATCTCATGGTTTACCGAATCAAACGCTGCTGCTATTTTATTTTTTATTTATTTAACACTCATTTTTATACCGCATCTTCCAGAGATCAGTTGCGGTGTACAAACAACAACATTTAACAAAGCTAAGTTTGTTTTACATAGAACATCTTAATTTTACATAGAACATCTTAACATATCAAAAATAAACAAGGTGAGTTTTTGAACTGGGACCGTGTAAAAACAGTTAACTAACAAGGTGGAGTATCTATATACGTAAGACAGTACATAACTGATACAACTATATACATGCGTAGGTATTAGGGCATAAGAGATAGGATCGTCAATTCGTTAGAGCTGAGTGTTGTCCATTTAGGTGGGAGGTTTGTGCTTTAAGTGGTCATTTACCTGATTATCCTTTGTCTATGTTGAATGCAAGGTTTTCCATGGTATTGTAGTGTTTAGTGAATAGATAAGTTTTTAATTTTTTGCGGAATTCCAAGATCTCTGTTAGTGAACGTAGATCTCCTGGTAGGGAATTCCAGATAGTTGGGGCTATGTGTGAGAAGGCTCTGTTGTTGGTCAATTTATGTGCTTTTATGAAGTCCTTCGGGGTCTTTAATTTATTTAACTGTTCTTTTCTATTAGTAGGCTTAGGTGTTTCTTTGCATATTAGATTACATAGGGTAATCGGCACCATGTCGTTTAATGCTTTAAATGAGGTTATTATTGTTTTGTATATTATCCTGCTTTGTATTGGTAACCAGTGAAGTGATGCAAGTATAGGTGTTATGTGTTGGAGAGAGTTTATTTTTAGTATAATTCTTGCTGTTGCATTTTGGGCTAATTGAATTCTTTTAATGTTCTGTTTTGAAATGCCTATAAGTATTAGGTTGGCGAAATCAAAGTGAGGGGTTATGATAGCTTGTGTTATATTAATGAAATCTTGTACAAATACAAGCGGACGTAGTTGTTTGAGAATTTTAATCTTGAAATAGATTTTCTTTAAAGTGTTTCTAATATGGGTTTCCATTGTAAGGTGTGTATCTAGGATAACACCTAGATATCTTATTTCATTTTTTATTTTAATTTCTTGCTCTTGTAGTGTTATATGGGTAGGATGGATAAATGATTGATTTTTTGTTACGATTAGGACTTCAGTTTTGGCATGGTTTATGTGAAGGTTTTGAGTTTTTAGCCAAATTGTGATTTCATTATAGCAGTCTGAGAGGAGTTGTAATGGTATGTTAGGGATTGTAAATGGAATGTACATCATAATATCGTCTGCAGAGAGGTGATAATGTACTCCAAATTTTTTAAAGATATTGCAAACCGGCTTTATGTAAATGTTAAAGAGTAGGGCTGAAAGAGCAGATCCTTGTGGTAAACCTATTTCTTGGTTATATGTAGTTGAAGTTTGATTACCTATTCGTACATTTTGTGTTCTGTTGTTTAAATAGGAAGTGAACCAATTATGTACTGTGGAGTTTATGCCTATCTGTCTTAGGTTGCTGAGCATTATTGAATGATGAACACTATCAAAGGCTGCTGATATGTCGATAAAGAGGAGGATGAATGCTTGTTTATGATTATCGATTCCTCTTAGGAGAGTATCAATTAATACTGTTAGTAGTGTTTCTACTCCGTGGCGGGGCCGAAATCCATATTGTTGTTCGTCAAGTGGGTAAGAAGTGTCTATGTATTCTTGTGTCTGTAATTGCACTACTTTTTCTATTATTTTGGCCAAAAATGGGATGCTAGAAATGGGCCTGTATGATGCTGGGCATGTTTTATCTAGTTTGCCATTCTTTAGGATTGGGCGTATTTGTGCATGTTTGAGTGATTGAGGAAGGTAACCTTGGGATAATGAGAGGTTGACTATTGGGAGAATGAAGGATAGTAAGGTAGGCAGAGTGTTTTTTATCCATGACACTGGGCATGGGTCTAAATAAGAGGTGGTGGTATTGAGTCCTGATATGATAGTTTTTAATGTTGTTCTTGAAATGGGGTAAAAGTCTGACCATTGGTCAACAGGTTGGTGAGAGTTGTTGATTGTATCAAAAGGCATTTGAGGTTTTTTTGATTTATCTTGGTAGTGATTAGCTAGTATTTGTACTGAGATGTCGGTGATTTCGTTGCTAGAATTTTGAGCGTTATTGGTAAGGTTTCTGACAATAGAGAATAGTTCTCTAGGTCTGTTATATGATTTTGATAAGGTTGCAGCGTAGTGGTTTTTCTTTGTACTATCGAGTGTTTCTTTATATTTTATGAGATGGTTATTGTATATTTCCTTATGTATAGTCAACTTAGATTTTCGCCATTTACTTTCGTGTTTTCTTAGTTCTTTTTTCATTTGTTTTAATGTGTTATTGAACCATGGTGTGTTGTTGGTTTTGGGGTGTATCCTTTGTTTATTTATGTGATTGATTTTGGCTGCATTATTGATGGTATCATACCAATTTTTAACAGCATCATCTAGGTCTGATGTGGATGGTAGAAGGTGGGGAATTGTTAAATCGAGGAATTCCGTTTCATTAAATTTTTTAAATTTTGATGTGGGGCCACTTAATGTATAGCTTTTGACATTAGTAGTATGATATGTGAAGTTTGTTTTGATTATATAATGATCAGACCATGGTGTCTCTGTGAGTACTATGGAATTTAGATTCATTAGTTTGAAGAGTGAATCGGGAAGAAAGATCAGGTCTAGTGTTCCTCCTTTTATGTGTGTTGCGGTATTTATTATTTGATGATAATCTATATCTGATAAGGCATCCATAAATAATTTGGAGTTTTGTGTTGATAGTGATGGTAGGTTGAAGTCGCCTAGCATGATTATAGGGTTTTGTTCGGTAGATGAGCTAAGGAGATCAATAAATGAGTCCAGACAATCTGCACTTTGGTCTGGAGGTCTATAAATTAAACAAATTTTCATGAGGCCAATTTTTATCAATAATGTGTCTATCTTATTAGAGATATTTGATTGAATTGATTTGGCTTTTAGTATCTTTTTTGTCATCATTAAGACTCCTCCACCTTTTTTGTTGGATCTATGTTTGTAAAAGAGGTCGTAGTTTTCATTATCAAGTTGGTTTAGGTAGACTGTGTCCGTTTCAGAAAGCCAAGTCTCTGTGACACATAATATGTCTGGTTTAGAGTCTGTTATTAGATCATTAAATATAGGGAGTTTGTTTTTCATTGAGCGAGCATTAATAAGTATGCATGACAGTGAGGATGTGTTTGAGCAGGTTTCCTTGTAAATTTGGGATGAGTTTGTTTGTTTTATGTGTATTAGGGGCATGTTTACTAAAGTCCGCAAATCTGCGCGGCGCAAAATAGCGCACGGTAACGCGGCATTGAAACGCGCAGAAACACGTTTAAACGCCCCGCACACGTGCGTGTCACCCCCGCACAGGTACGCGGTTCAGTAACGGGCCCCGTACAAGTGCGGGCCCGCAAATGTCCGATAGAGGCGTGGAACGGCTAAAGGAGGGCGGAGGAAGGCTCCGGAGGGGCGGAGGGACGGGGTCAATGGGTGGAGAGTGGGAGGGGAGAGTCTCCCCGCACGGTATCGGGCCCGAATCTACATGTAAAAAATAGCGCGAGTGAAACACTCGCGGTAGAGGGCATATAAAGGGAAGAGAAACCATTTCCGTCAGCAATGTACAGCAAAACCGGGGAAACATGCAAAACGTCAGCAGTGTGATACATGTGCACAGCACAAAACTGCAATGAAAAAGAGGAAATGACCACAACAAAAGCATTAAAATAGTAAATCAGCTGGGGAACAGGTACAGTAATGCGCAAAAGTTAAAAACACACCCAGCAGAGCCCCTAAAAAATAAAATAACAGTTGTTTGGAAAGGGGCACGGAGCGGAGACACCTCCAAAAACGTCTCCGTGTATTGGACCCCTCCTGGGAGTGTTACTTATGGTTGACCATCAATAGCACTGTTGCCCAGCATGGGAATATGCTATCCCCCTCTGTTCAGACGTCATACCCGTGTTATATTTGCACGTTTGTCACCAGACAGGGTGAAGGAGCTCACAGTAATAATGTGCAGAGCAGGTCTTGGAACCCCACCCTGCCAGGTCTACTATCTCCAGGGACTGCACTGTCTCTGTGGCCACAGTGTGGTGCAGTGGACAGAGCCGGTACCTCTAGGACCAGAGGGTCACACGTTCAAATCCCAGCTAAGGCACATGCCAGCACAATCCCAATATTTAACCCACCACTAAACACAGATAGCAGAGACACCCCTTTATTGCACAGAACAAAAGCATGTTGCAAACACCCATATTTTACCCTACACCACACACACACCAGCACAATGTGCATCACCAACAGCCGCGTCCCCCAAATGCAGTCCTGTAGTGCCACAACTGTAGGGGCCAAGGACACGTAGGTAGAGGTTAAGTAGGTAGAGGTTATGTACGACAGATGTGCCTGTACATGCCTTCACCCCACGTGCCAAGGGCCAAGTGTGTCCCTGGTCATGATCACGTAATGGGTGGCCCACGTTCCACAAAAACCTTGCTAAAGAACAACAGCTAGACCGCTATACCATGTGAGCCAAATACAGTCCTGGGGTTACACTACGCAATCAGGTCATATCCCTTTGCAAGGATAAGGACATGCCAGCATGTTGGCGGAAGGGTTCAGATGGTGGAGGGGGCAGTGGCTGCTAGCCACAGAGGACAGTGGCCAGGCCATGTGCAGGCTGGCACCGTCCACTGCAACAGACAGGCCCTGTCGGATGTACAGTCATGGACCACCCAGGGATTGCAGCCAATCAGTGGCTACACGGTGGTGCAGTGCACACAGACAGTGTGTGCAAGAACAGAGGGTCACAGGTTCTGAGCCCAGCTGCAGCTACCGCCAACCCTGTCCACATATTCACCCCACAGCTACACCGTGGTAGTAAGGACAAACCTTTATTGCTGAGAACATAGGCATGGTCAATACGCCTATCTTTTACCACACCAAACACAGACACCATAAACAGGCACATTATCTCCAGCAGAGTCTCCCAAATGCAGTCCTGGAGGGCCAAACACCATTCAGGTTCCATGCTTCCCCTAAGACAGATGCCTGTGCTGCAGATGTCTGCACCACCCCCATGCTATGCAACTGTAGCCCATGCATATTCATAGGGGACAGCATGAAGGCCCGAACAGTGTCTGGAACACCAGGACTGGAGTAGGGACACTCTGCCGTAAAGCAAGAGGCAAAGGTCCAGACGCACCCACACCCACAGGCCACATTGGAAAAGCCCCCTGGGGGGGCATCTCCCAGATCTAGCTCCTGCGTACCCTAGCAATGCCACCCTATACCTGGGTACACGGTACACAGACCACAAACGTTTGATGTGGGTACTGGCAGGTAGACAGTCCTACACTCAGCACTGTTTGCTCCTTGTGCTGCAGCAGAACAAGCTGTCGGCTGTCTGTGGTGCGTGCCCCAGGTCTGGCCCCTGACAGTATTTACCACCCTGGGGAGTGACATGCAGCAGTACTGTGTACCATATCCATGCCTGTACCCTTCCCAGGACTGGTGTGGTGGGCACGTCGAATGACTCCCCCAATAGTAGCACAATGCTGGCATAGGTGAGGGGGGGGGGGTGTCTGTCTATACAGTGTGTGTTGGCTACAAACACCCTCCACAGGCCACACTGCCAGCACTGTTGCCAGTATTGGCCTGACAATGTGCATAATGAGCAGCAAGGTACCATGGGTATAGCTCAGACAGGGTGTGCTGGCCAGGATGCATCTGCACAGGGCATGGGGCACTGGCTGGGACATTGTAATGCCCAGCCACCACCTACACAGACAGGCTGACCTCTGTATCTGCTGCTGGTGGATCACTCTCACCCTGAGCGTGCAGTGATGACAGCATGGCTAGGCACCCCCATAGTGCTGTATAGCATTTCTCTCCTGTGATATATATGGGTGTCCTGTTGGGGCCTCTTCATGGACTGATCTCCCTGTGTGTGCTGCCACCCCAGTTTGGGGTGCATGCAATCCTATCAGGACTATCCAGCAGACTCTGCACAGCTGGTATGTGTCCTGATGGAGCTCCTTGCAGGGTGCAGCAGCTGATGGCCTGCTGCAGGAGAATATCAGATAGTGCTGGGGTGCACCCCTGAATATCCAGGCCTACTGTCTGTCTGATAGTGTGTTTTGGATGTGTGTGGAGCTGCTTGGACTGCCCTGTAGGGTGTCTGTCCCCCAGCAGGACAGGGGTTGATGGCCCACTCTACTGCCATTAGTGCAAGGGGGGGGGGAAAGGATGGGGATGTGTTGATGGGAGACCCTGTTTGTCATGGGGGGGGGGTAGGTATGTTGCCCACCTATGGGGGGGGGGGGAGAACCACCAACTAAGACAGAAGGGGTATCCATGATGAGTTTGCAACACCTTCTTATCACACAGGTTAATACTGATGTTGAGCTCTGGCATGGCCGTTGATGTGGACCTGGTCCTGGGCACCACCACCCACCCTCAGGGTGAGCACATTACCTGCACAATGTGACGGTGTGTAGCTACCCCTCGCCGGCAGTCCTCACGCTCAGGCCCCCCACCAGGCCGAGGCTCTGTGTGGGTGGACACGGACAGTTCCCCCTACCATGCCGTGTAGCTTTTGGGGTGCAGTCCCCATCTTGTGTGCATCTGTGGGCAGCTGATTTGCATGTGCATTGCATCATGGGTACGGGTGGCCTACCCCGTCCTGTCTACAGCAGCAGACTGTCTGTGGGGTGACGTGCAGGCTCTCTGCAGCCACACAGGCGCTTACTCAGAGCTATAGTGCCGTAGCCCAATGGTTCCGTCACTGCCTTTATAGCAGGAGGTCATGGGTTCAAGTCCACAGAGGGGTTCTGTGATAGGGTTGTCCAGAGCATTGTACATTTTACTGGACATATGTTTATGGCATCAAACACACCCTTGCCATACTGTACCCATAAGGGTGCCTCTGAGGGTGCATTATAGGGCGCCCTATAGGCCACCTTATGGTTGCCATCCATATTGCGTGCACTATACATTATCCTGTGGCGCAGCATACATGGTGCCCTATAGGGGACTTGCTAGGGTGCCTTTGCGGACTGTGCACTGTAACATGTGCCTTACGGGCCTCCATATATTAACACGCTGTTAGAGCGGGTATACTGGTAGTGGGTAATAAAAATAAACTATAAGGCCTCCTACAGCACACCTCACCATAATACTTACTGCCCCAGCCAACCTTGCTCACTGGGCACTGTGAGGGGTTGAACCCCTGACCTCTGCACCATTGGTCAGTATCCCAACCATTGTGCTAAGGCTCTGTTACTGTTTGCTGTGCACATCAGTGCGCCACCTATGCCGCCCACTATCGGACTGCCCCCTCATACATCAGCGCGCCGCCCTCTGCCCCCCAAACCTAACAGTGCGCCGCCCCCTGCCGCCCCCAATGAACGGTGCGCCGACTCATGCCGTTAAAAATAAACCGTGCGCCGCTCTCTGCCGCCCAAAATTACTATACCTCCCACAACACTTTTTCCCACTACATTTGATGCCGCAGCTGGCCTCTTCCATTGAGCACAATGGGGTGTTGAACCCATGGCCCCTGCACCATGGGTCAGTGTCATCACCATTGTACTACGGCTCTGCTGTATGTTTATGCAGCAGCGGCCCACGTAGCCTTCCCACGCGCCAATGTGGGCCCCGCACATTACTGCGACACGCACAGGTTTGCTCTGGTGTCTGTCCATGTCCGCCCTGAAACGGCCACTCCGTATATGGCACCAGTACACTAACGGGTACCCACACAGCAACCTACTTTAATTAACATCGCCCTTAATATTGGCAGTCATTGCAATGTGAAAGCTATAGCACATCACATCATACAGAAGCCAAAGAACCATTGTGTATGTGTTGATAGGTTCAAGACCCAAATGTGTATACACATCAACATTCGCAAATGGTGTTCAGTTCCATAAGATAAATGACACACAACAGTGTATATGTAATGTGTGTCGCGCAGGTTCTAGCGATAAACTTTTCTGTGCGCATTTGCGTGACGCAGTTGCACGTGATATATTGCAAACATGCGCCAGCTGCGTAGGCCACATGCACGTACTGCGTTCGGTGCGCACATGGACGCCATACGTTCCTGAACTGCGCCATATGCGTGGCGCAGGTGCACGTAAATTTGCGCGTCAGGTGCCCTACGCATGGGCGTGATGCACGCTGCGTCCAATCAGGTGATAATATCTGAAAATGGCGCCCAGAGTAAGGAAGCCCTCCTTCAACCTCCGAGAGCTCAGGCACCTGTCCCGGCTGATCGCACCACGCCAGCACAAGCTCTTCCCAGGGGCCACCGGGCACAGGGACAGCTCCAGGGTCCTAAGGGCGTGGCAACGTCTGCAAAGACGCTTCAATAGTGAAGCAGACTACCCACGTGAGGTAAGTGTATGGCGCCTGTACCTCAAAATGAGATCTGTAGCCTGTGCTAATTGCAAATATCCATGCTGTTGTCATGAGTTACTGTGAGTCAGTAATGTGCACAAGATGAGAAGACATAGCGAAATGTATCTGTGTCATTTGTGAGTGTGGTGACCTGCACCCAGGTGGTGATGGACATGGTCATAGAGGTGTCCATGCTACCCTTGTGGCATGTCAGCTGCTGCCATGGCTGTGCCACAACATACTGTAATTATGCTAGACCCTAGATCAGCAGATGTAAATAGAAACAACAACATATGGATATGGTGGGATCAGTACCTGTAACAAAGCACCCTGGGACAAGCACAAGGATAAGTGAAACGTAGCATTGATGGTATGTCACACACCCAGATGAGATGGGCAGTGTTGGCCATGTTGTTCAATACACACGCCTATCTGCATGGGTCCACAGCGCCCATCACAGTGGGCTAGCAATCACCCTGGAGAAATGCGTGTGCGTGCCCATCCAATTTCAGGCATCCCCCCTATCACAAGGAGGACAGAGAGCCCATCACAGTGTGTTTGCTGTCAGCCCTGTGATATTGGTCTGTGTGCTGTCAGAGCCCCAAACACTTCCCCTAACTGCAGAGGTCCATAGAGCTCATCCCAGTAGGCTCTAAGAAACCCATGGAATATGCTTGTCTGTGCATGGGCAGGTTAACACATACACCCTATCCCCTGGATTCCATGTGGACAATCGCAAGGGCTCATCTGGCACCATGGAGATATGCTTGTGTGTGCTCTAACAGTTGTGCTGTATGCTCCCTATCCCCTGGAGGCCAGGTATGCCACTACAGTGGCTCATCTGGCACCATGGAGATATGGTTGTGTGTGCACTAACAGTTGTGCTGTATGCTCCCTATCCCCTGGAGGCCAGGTATGCCACTACAGTGGCTCATCTGGCACCATGGAGATATGGTTGTGTGTGCACTAACAGTTTTGCTCTATGCTCCCTATGCCCTGGAGGCCAGGTATGCCACTACAGTGGCTCATCTGGCACCATGGAGATATGCTTGTGTGTGCTCTAACAGTTTTGCTGTATGCTCCCTATCCCCTGGAGGCCAGGTATGCCACTACAGTGGCTCATCTGGCACCATGGAGATATGGTTGTGTGTGCACTAACAGTTTTGCTCTATGCTCCCTATGCCCTGGAGGCCAGGTATGCCACTACAGTGGCTCATCTGGCACCATGGAGATATGGTTGTGTGTGCTCTAACAGTTTTGCTGTATGCTCCCTATCCCCTGGAGGCCAGGTATGCCACTACAGTGGCTCATCTGGCACCATGGAGATATGGTTGTGTGTGCACTAACAGTTTTGCTCTATGCTCCCTATGCCCTGGAGGCCAGGTATGCCACTACAGTGGCTCATCTGGCACCATGGAGATATGCTTGTGTGTGCTCTAACAGTTTTGCTCTATGCTCCCTATCCCCTGGAGGCCAGGAAGACCATCCCAGTGTCTAATCTGGCACCATGGGGATATGCTTGTGTGTGCCTAACAGGTTATATGCATTCTCCCTATCCCCAGGATTCCTGTGAGCTGCGCAATGCGTCGTGTTAGTCACCCTTTTGCTAATGTGTGTGCAGCTGATGAATTGTGGTAGGACAACCAGCCCACAGGGGGACAGATCAGCAATAGCTATGGTGGGTATGTCAGTAAGATTATGTGTATGTTCATGGCAGGTAGGTTGGACCTATACCATAGTTTGTGAAGTGAATATCTCATCACACATGTCTGTGATGTCTCCAGATGATATGCTAGCTGCAGAGGTTAATGTGTGTAACAGCACCCCATCCCCCTTAGCCATTATATGTGTTATCAGAAACCTGTAGCAGAGACATGTCCCCATACCACCATGCAGAATGTGGTCCAAAACCTTAACACCTAAGATAAATCCAACAACATCAGACACATGGACATCACTGATGGTGTTTCAGTGACACATGCAACTGATGTTGCTGGATAACACATACATAAACCCACACATGAGCACTGGTGCAAAGAGCCGTTATGTTGGTTTGGCCCCTGTCGATATTGCTTCCACAAAACACCTTCTGTCAGCCCAGCTGAACCAGTGAATATGAACATAACAACATAACCTAGGCCATACAGGAACAATACCCACCCCTACCCCTACATTACGCTGAAATCAACTGTGTGCAACGTAGGTTGCACATAGCCAGCAGCTTGCCCATATGACACACCTCCCACAATGCAGCCAGTGGTGCAAGCATTGATATTGTTGGCCCTGTCAAAGGTGAATGTTTATGTTAGTGTCCCCTGTCACAGTCAATAGGGCCACCCACACAATGACTCCTCTCACCACACTCCGCCAATGATTGGTTGCATATCAGTTTGCCAGTGGGGTTGAGTACCAGGATGTCTAAAGAGAATCTCAACATAGATGTGTGTAACACAGCACATGCAGTGTAACTGTGACTAGCATGGACAACATCATTGGCACCAAACTGTGCAATGTTGCTACAAGGTCATGCAAGGGTGCGATAGGGTATGTACAGGATGTGCTGAGGGAGCCATGTACACTGGCCACAGGTGTCACTGCACACATGTGCACAGACAAAGCAACTAATGCAGGTGGTACTGTGACCCCCGAATGTTCTGTGAACAACAGGAGGTAGGCCTTCCATGTGTATCTATATTGATGAAACCCCAGGATGCATGAGCACACACCCCAGTGTCCATTTTCAATGACATCATAAGCAAACTAATGTGTATGTGTGTTGTGATGTTGGCCGTGCAATATGGCTCTTCCTAGGTCATGGATTGCCAAACATCAAGCAGGTCACTGTGTCTGTCATTGCATGACACTAGTTATTGTAGTGAAACACGTGTGGCAGTGTATGTTTAGTTTGTGTGTCATCTGACCTATATGTCACAATGTACACAAATGGAGGTTCCATAACCCCCCACACACACGTGAGCCATGAGATAACAGGAGTATGTCACTTTGTAGGGTTCCCCCCGTTTGCCAATAGGCCGTAATGAAATATGAATACTTAAGACGCCTTGCTGGCCACCCCCCACGAACCATGTAAGCTTCCCTGAAGGCCCTTCCAGGCATGGCCGGTTGGGCTGACTGCCCTGGGCCACACCCAAATGATGTCACCCACTTTTATCTGACACTCACACAGGATGCTATAGAAAGAGGTGGGGAATAAGAAGGCAGCCACAGTCCATCAGCACACCTGTGAAAACAAACTAGCATGTACATATACTTTGCAGCCAGGTGATAGACCATGTTATGTGTGTATCTGGTGACAGCATAGCCAAACCCCTGTCAGAGTTTACCTGGCGTAACAGCAGCATGAGGACATAACAGCCCCCCCAATCCCCGGGGGGGGGCCCAATCCATGTCCGTGTCACTCTCACACGTTTTTCTCAATGTTGATCCCTGTGTAAGCTGTATACCTCACCTGAGAGAGACATGTTGGACAGGGGAGGGGAAGTGCATTCACACTGTGGGATGCTGACACACACCGTCACAAGGGATGAGGGTCAGCTGTGACACACAGGCTCCCTTGTCACCAGCGGAGAACCCATGGCATGACATATGCGTGTTGCCCATGGAACTGCCTGCTGACAGGTGACAAACTATGCAGTACATGACACACACACACACAGCACTGTCGCTGAAGCAGCAAGACCCTGTGCACAGTGATGTGTGTGTGTGTGTGTGTGTGGGCAAACCAGCAGAAGGTGACCAGTCACTAATGCCCTCACCTTTCCTTTGCATATCCACAGATCGAGGATCTCCGGAAGAAGGGCAGGGAGCTGCGCCTCCACCATGCTGCATACCTTCAGCACCTCCAGGGTGAGAACTCACAAAAGGGTGATGATGTATAATAATGAGAATGTCACGTATTTGTAACTTATGTCCCATTATCAGAGATGCCTTTGTGTTACCTGCCTATGTAGATGTGCTATATTTCTGACAGAGAAACGTGCTGATGGCTGTCATGTTCCACAGATGGTGATGGCACCGAGGATGAGGCCACCACCTCTGCACACCTCTTCAGAAGGACACCAACACCACATGATGCAGAGGTGGTGGTCCTGGACACCACAGAGGGGGAGGAGGAGGAGGAGGAGGAGGAGGTGGACGAGGATGATGAGGTGGAGGTGGTGGAGGCGCAAACACCTGCAGCACCTGAAGAAAGGACACAGGAGGGCCAAGAAGGACATTCTGAAGGGGTGTCTGTGGGGGAGGCAGGGTTGAGGGTTGCTGCCGGGGATGTGGAGGGGGGGGATGTTCGGGAGGGATCAGGGGTGGAGGATTTCCCAGAAGGGGTTTGGGAAAGTGATGTTGAAGACAGGGCATCACAGGGCACTGTGGCCTCCCCCCAGCCACTGCAGTTGCCTCCACCATCCAGGGCCACAGACAGGCCCTATGCAGATGCCACCACACAGACAGCATTGACAATGTGTGTGTGTGGTGGCATATGCGTGGACCACCTGTCTGTGGCCTTGGATGGGATGGAGCAACGCATACATGAGATGTGTCACTCTCAGCAGTGGCTGGCGGGAGTGATTGAGAGGGTGGTTGCCGAGGTGGTACGTCTGCCATGTCGGCAAGCACCCCCTCAATGGCGTCACTGGCGTCAGTGATTGTGCTAGTGACGTCACCACATGTGCCCTGTGCTGCCCTGTCTTCCATCAGTGGGCATGCTGGGGGAGGGTGGGTGTCACCTGTGTGTCTGTTTTATGTGTGTGTGTGTTTTATATTTGCGTGTGGGCGTTTGCGGGGAGGGGAGGATGTTTGGGGAGGGGGGGAGGGTGATGGTATTTTCCCCCTTCCCACGTCTGTAAAGTTTATCCCAGTTCTGTTTTCCATCATAAAATATAGTTTTGTAAAAACCTGTATTGCTCACGTGTTTGACCTAGGCAAAGTGTGCGGATGTCAGCATGTGATATGTGTGGGTGCACATATGTTTCTGTGGTGCAAACATGTGTGTGAAACCAACAGCACCCCCCAAATAAGGTGTAGATGTTCATAATTAGGGGTCTACAGTAACCATTGCAACGTAGCAGCTGTCTCACTGATGTACATGGCACAGGAATGGTCCTATGTGGAACAAAGGTCTTCACATATCTGAGTCCCAAACATAGGCAGACCACCCATATCTGCCTCTCTCACAGACGTACCTATGGTGTGTTGGGAGGCAGGAGATTATTGATGTGGTCAAGGGAAAAAGCCACATATATGCCACCAATGAGTGTTCTATGATGGGTTTCACACGGCGATGAGTATGTGACGTAAACACGCCATTGGGAACATAGTCCCCCTGTGACCACATGGATGTCTGTGCACACTGTGCCGCTGCATCCCCAAGGATGTTGGGAAACAAGGTGCACGTGACACATCACATGTCTGTGCAGCATGACAATCGTAGCTGACTCTGTTGAGGTATTTGCAGCAGGGAACCTGTGTGTGGGTCATCTACTGTACCCATCACTAGATGACCTGGGCGCAGCTCATTTAGGGTTTTCACAAACACCCCCCGCCTCCCTGATACACATGGGACAACATGGACACTCATTGGACACACACACTGTATGTATAGTAATACAGCTGTTTATTGTCACAGAGTAAGTCTCATAATTAGCTTTCCATATACACATGGATATTCTAATGTGTGTGCGTTACAAATTAAAGTGTTACCTGACACCCACACAACATATGATCTGCATATGTAAGCTATTGACATGACACACATAACAAACACCTCAAAAACATGTTGTACTGGATACATAATTGCTCTAACTGAGCATTGTAAGATCAACAAAAACTAGGATTATACCATGTTATTGCATATATCATGTTTCATTGTTGGCGACGTGGTCGGCCACGCCTGACACGTCGGGCACCCTCCCCCCTCCCCCGGCCACGACCCTCTTCTCGAACCCGTGCTGGTGGTGGTGCAGGAGCAAGTCGGCGCATGACATCCAGCATGCCCTCAAGGGCCTCACATATCCGGGTGACGGGCATGTTTTGGACCGCCTCATGTAATTGATGGATCTCACCACACACCTGCCTTGTGTTTTGCTCCACTGCAAGGCGTATCCGCTCCAGAACACGTCGACTGCCTGTGCATGGGATACAGCGTGTTATATTCCATACATCTCCACTACTCCAACGCCATACACAAACATTTAATGTACATGCCACACGATTGGTGATGTGATAGGGCAGACTCAATCACAGAGATGGAGAGGGCCAATATACATAATGTCCACAGTAGTATATGGCAGGCAGACAAACCCACAGGGCACATCACACGACGTAGATGTGGTATGCCCTCACAACGATTTACAGGCTGTGGTGATGAAACACCCATATACTACAGCTGTGGCAACAGGATTGGCCAATGACAGCTCTCACATAACCATCGTGTAGGGGAGCTTGCGCATGCACGAGCCACAACTACATCAGCTGGACACCAACGGAGATGAACACAGGAAGGTCGAGATATGACATCACAATTGATGACACATGTGGAGGGAAAAATACATTCTCTGACAGGGACATGTGTATGTTAATGAAGCAATGGGATGTCTGGTAGGCACAGGGATGACACACCTTACCTGTACATGTGCACCTCTGCTGCACATATGTGACTCCTGAGTGATACATGTGCACCCTCACTGTAACACAGAGGAGGGTCCTTGGTCCAGATAATGTAGGCCATGTAACAAATGTGTAGTTATATAGTTATTTATGTATTTTACATGTTTTCTATACCGCCGTTTCCTTTAATCACAGCGGTTACCAAGACACAAGAGGGGAGAACAGAGACAGGGGGGCATACACTGACTAAACGTAACAGTGAAGGTAAAATTGGGTGACACAACATCAAGGAACTGTTACAGTAAAACACGTTACATGCAGGCTATAATAATAGAGACTGTTAGATGTCTGTGCCATAGTACTCAGTGAAGAGTACAAATGTCAGTTGTTTTCTGAACTCCTTTAAATCATCCAGGGATCGCACATCGGGAGGGAGAGAGTTCCATATAAGTGGGGCCGATAAGCAAATTGCCCTTTGTGTAGTACATTTACATGCTTTTCTGTTTGGACACAGCAGGGGAAGCACCAGGGGGGGACATCAGAGCTCTACAAAGACATGGCTATGTTTCCCGCTACCCGCAAATGCAGACATTGAGGAATGGTCATATAGCTTAACATATGCTCATTAACACAGCAGACTATGGCTAAGTTGTCATCCTGCTGTGTACAAGACATTTGGGTATCTGCAGAGCGGCAGGATGTAGCTTTCCCAATGTCTGTATCAATTTATGTTGTCATAGAGTGCTGGGCCGTCAGACACATTCCTCATATGTCTGCATCCATTTGTATCAACCTGAACATACACTATTCTATTGGGGGTAGAATGCTATCATTTCAGGTACCCTACAACCTTTGGGTATCACACATCTAAGGTAATCAACCAGAACATGTAACGTGTGGAGGTAATGTTTGAACAGCCACCACACACACACCAACTGTGGACTACTGGTGTGTGTGTTGTGGTTGTGACAGTCTATTGTCACCCACCTTCAGCATCACGGTGTGATGATGCACCATAGGCCCTCATCTCTGCCATCATCAACTCCGGGAGAGGTGTAGGTGTTGGTTCTGCTGGCATGGGTGGTTGGCTGGTCTCTATTGCTGCTTCACGCAATGGTGTCATGGCGCGCACGTGTGGCTCCAGGGACTCATCGCCAGCACTTGTGCTGCCCCCAGAGACAGCAGCCTCTGCCTCCATCAGACTCATAGGGGCTGCAATGTAGACCTCCCCCTCCTCCTCTTCCACCACCGCCTCATCCTGCTCCTGCTCCTCCTCTGCCCCCTCCTCCTCCTCTTCCTCCGCACCCATTTGACTGTAGTCACCTGCATTGGGAGGAATCAGAGAGAGCACACATATGTTTCAGCAAACCACATATGTATACATGTGTGATACATAACACACAGACAGGATGTTTTGCATCCGTTCATGTGTGCTGCATACCAGACACCGGACACACTCCCATACGTGTGTGTCACCACCATGTGTCTGGGTAAGGGACACATGTGTGTGCTGTGCCCATGCACAGGTGGCAGATCGCCCCTTCTCCTGTTCATGGTCACATTGCACATGTTTGCCCATAGCATCCCATTCCTCTGTTATGTAACATATTTCCGCACATGCGTGTTACTGCCCCCACCCTAACACCTGCTTTATGCAAATCACTGCATGTGTGTGTTGGTTTGTGAGTATGGGTCATATTTGTATGTGATATGATTGTCTCAGTGCTACATGTGACTCGCAGTGACCCATAGTGCAGCGTATGGCAACTAGGCATCACCTTTGGCCCACTGGGGTGCACATGCAGCACTGTATTGCTGTCATGTCATACAAACATGCCTTTGAAATGACCAACACAGTCATGCATTGTATGGAAATCACAGTTGTTTTGTGTCTGGTGACTCATGTGTGTGTGTGCTTCATTATGCCATATTCTCGTGGGATGGGTTGAGGAGGTAGGTTTGGATGTGAACCCCAGACATGTCAACAGAAATGGTGAGGTAAGGATATTGCACACACATATCACAACAGGATGGCAACATGATGTGGGGTTTGTGGACACATATGGGAGTGTATTTGCATAGGACCGCCCTGTACGGAATATGGAGATTGTACATGAGAAAGAAATGATTAGTTAGTGTACATACCTGCATGTGGATGTGCGCTATCCAGGGCCTCTGGCAGTCCACGAAGGTAGATGTCTCCCAGCCGTGCTGCAAGTTCTTGTTCCAGGGGCGAGAGTGTGGGTGTGAGGGGGGGTCCGCCACCTGTGCCCATAGCATGTTGTCTTACAGCAACCATGTGCTGACGGACACCTCTCTTGATGTCAGAAAACCTCTTTTTTAAGCTGTCTACATCACGTGTGGGGCCCCCTGCCCCACACAGTGCAGTACGCAGATCCTCCCACACTGCCATTCTGTTTGCAACAGATGTGCGTGTGCTCATTCTGCCAAATAATATATCGTAGTTGTCAAGGACATGGGAGAGTAATATATGGTTTTCACTGTCACTGAACTTTACAGCTCTCCTCCTTTGTGTTGCTGGCACAGGGACCCTTTTTCTTTTGGCCATTTGGCTGTAATGTGACGGCTGTCGCTCAGCAGATGGCCCTGCCTGTTCGTGGCTAGGCTGTGCAGTCTGTGCCCTGTGTGACTCATCACCAACTGGCTGCCCCACATCCTCCGCCTCCTCACACTGGCCCTCTCTGTCACTGTCCCTCTCCATCTACACCTTGAACACAGGCACCTCTCAAACAACCCCCGTTCACCAACACACAGCAGGACACAGCACACACAACAGATAACAATAACACTACAATAGAGGACACAATACAGTACACTGTAACACAGGTGCTGTGTCAAGTAAATGAGCACATGTACACAGATACTACAGTGATTTTTTAATTTATCCTCTCCCTCTATCCTGTGCCGTACCCCTACCTCAGCCTCTCTCTCTCAGACTCTGCTTCAATCTCTATATCCCGCCTTCCTCTGACGTCTTGCCACCACAGCCTCACTCCCTATTGCACACTGTACCTTTATGTCTCACACCTTCCTCTGGACTACCTCTAACCTATCCTCTGGCTCTGGCTCACTCTTTACCTCTGTGTCTGTTTGTGAAACTCCTCTAACATCCCTCACCGTGTGCCACGTGTTGAGGCCTATTTATACGGTATTTGCACGTTTGATTTCTGCACATGCGCATTTGTGCAGGCGTGTATTTGGTGGGACACGCTCGTGCGTCGCGCTCGTGCGCCGTGAGTGTGACGTCATACGCATGGGCGTTTGCAGGCGTCAACACACACATGCGCCGAGGGAAATAGTGCTACGTATGTGTATGGTCACGCATACGCATTACGTGGAGTCCCGCATGGGCGTCTGGGTGCTTTTTCCGCATGCGCAAGGCGATGCGCATCTGCGTGTCACCACGCACATGCCGACACCCATGCGTAGAGTCGCGCATGCGCGTGACTCTAGACCTTCGTCTGTGAGCAGATGCGCATGCGCATTGGACGTCACGGCAAGGAAAAGGAAATATAGGTGAGGGAGAACAGCTTGTCGACGTTGAGGGTTGTAGGCGGAGAAGAGTAGAAGTGTGTTTGGTGAGAGACAGTAAGGGAGTCCGAACAGGTGTATGTGTAGATTGTTTGGCTGGTGTTTGTATTGAGGATTGTATTGTCTTGTGTGTGTATGGTCTGGTGTGTCTTGTAGTTTGTACAGTGCTTAGATAGTTTATTGTGTGTGACATAGTTATTTGTTTCTTAGTTTGGTGGGAGGAGTTTATGGCGCATGTCTATGCTGCTGCATGTGTCCTGTGCAGTGGGCAGATGCTTGGGTTGCCGCACACGGGAGATGGTGTCGATGGGGCTGGGGCACAGGGCATGGGTATAGTCCCGCAGCAACTCAGACCTGCAGCTGTGGTGGCGGTCCAAGCCTGTGTTGTTCGTGCACGGCGCAGGAGGTGTGCCGAGGTGCAGGCTCGGCAGCCACGCCTCTACAGGCCCCGTCCCCAGCTCTATGACATGCGAGAGGACCAGGTCATCTCCCTTTACCGACTGAGCACAAGGGCTATTAGGGGTCTCTATGAGGATCTTAGACCTGACCTCGAGCCCCTGACTGATCGGTCCAATGCCATACCTGGTTTAGTCAAGCTCCTTGCTGCCTTACATTTCTTTGCCTCCGGCTGTTTTCAGACATCTGTGGCCGCAGTGGGTGGCATGAGCCGGCCCACCTTCTCACGATGTCTCCACCAGGTACTGCGTGCCATGGTCAGCCGGATGGGGGATTACATAGCCATACCCCACACTAGGCAACAATGGTGGACCCTGAACCAGGCCTTTGAGGCATTAGCCGGGATACCACACGTGATGGGAGCTATTGATTGCACACATGTTGCCCTGGTCCCGCCTAGAGACAGGGAGGTAGCGTACCGCAACCGCAAACACTACCATTCCCTGAATGTTCAGGTTGTATGTGATGCAAATCAGCATATTCTGAATGTGGTCCCTAGGTTTGCAGGGTCCACCCATGACTCCTATATCCTGCATCACTCGGCAATATTCACACAATTTGAGGAGGGACAGTTTGGCGAATGTATCTTGCTGGGTGAGTATGTCAGGGTCTTTTATTTCTGTATGTCATTATACATGTTTCTATTTGTGATCACAGTAGAGGTTTTATATAGTTTGACACATGCACTTTGCATATGATTGATGTTAGTCACAGGACTGGTGTTGGTATACATTATTACATGTTTTTGTACGTCTGGTACGACTAGAAACATTAACCCTACATCATGATTATCCTCACAGTCTATGACCGTTATATGCACATGTTGTACATGTGCTGCCACCTCAGTGCAGACATCTATGTTGTTGATGATGACCTCATAGTGCATGTTGGTAGCATATGCAAACATGGGGTGGTTGGTGGGGTGGTTTTGTCCACAACATACACCTGTGATGATGTTTAATTGCTGGATAATGTTTCTCCGTCATTTAACATGTCTGGTTCTGGATAACCCTAATAGTACACACATGTCATGTGCGTGTCAGTTTGACACACGCACTCTGTGATGGAGTTGTCACCCAGGGCTCAATATCTGACATGAGTAGGTGTATATTAATATCTGATAGATGATGTTGAGGTTTCCAGCAGGGAAAACACGTGTGCATATATTTGGCCAGACATATTGCCTATGTCACAGCAGACTTGCAACAATATGTAGTGCTTACAGTAGCCTCTGACACTGTAGTTGAGGGTACGTTTGTGCCATCTTGTCTGGCCATTCTCATTTCACATCACATTGTGTAAAATGTACAGTTACAGCAAGGGGACTACGTGGGTGCATACACAGCGGTATGGGAACCAGCTACAGCGGACGGTTATGTGCCTATGCATATGTTTTGGGGGCAAACTAATGACGGGCACAGTGTGCATGTTGGACGACCGCACCTTCAGAGGGATGTGTACAGGATGGGGACTGGGAAGACTATGGCTATGACAGGCATTGGCGCGCAACAATACACAGTTTATTTTGCCTGACAAAATAAACATCATATGTTGCCATTCATAAACAGGATGTCTACAGGTGATATGCTTTTCATTCTTACCTACCACCATGGCATACATGGTGTGTATGTGTGCCACACGCAAATGGCTGTGTGTTTTCCCTTGGTTATTGATGAGACATACCCTGTGATTATGGGAGCATTGGATTGCTATTGTGGTGTCACCATTGTGGGTTTGCAGATGTGGACAGTAACTGCATCACCATATGCATGTAGCACACACACACACACACATTATTTAAGGGTGACTATGGTCGTTTGTGATATTTGATATGTGTTTACGGGCTGGATAAGCCATGTTTAGCTTGTATGTCATCATATGTATATCTGATAGAGCTGCATAGTTTGCAGCTGTATATTGTTGTCACACTGTCTTGTTGGTTTCTTTCTCATGTCGACACAGCTGTCAGGACTGTGTCACATGGACCCCTACATTTACATGCAACATTTCTTTCTGCAGGTGATGCAGGATATGGTTGTCGCCCCTGGCTGCTGACTCCTGTTCGTCAGCCACGGACACGTGCAGAGCAGAGGTACAATGAGGCCCATGCCTCCAGCCGCTCTGTCATAGAGCGCACCTTTGGCGTTTTGAAGAGTCGCTTCAGGTGTCTGGATAGGACAGGCGGGGCCTTACAATATGAGCCACGCACTGTTGCCGAGATAATCATAGCCTGTTGCATCCTGCACAACATTGCTCTCAGGCACGATATCCCTGCAGAAATTAATGAGGATCTTGAGGAGGATCCATTGTGCCCCCCTGTACGTGCCAGTGGTGACACACGGGAGGGCTCAGCGTTCAGGCGGAGGTTGATTGCAGAGCTGTTCACATGTACGTATTAAGTCGCTTACGACACACATGTGCTATACAATGTGTGTAATGTTTATTGTGTTATGTGTTAATGTTAACATGGAATCTGGATGACACACTGCAGTACCAGTTGACTCTGAATGCCAACATCACATATGTCCATGGGTGTGCCACAAATAATGTGGGATTTGCACAACAGCAGTTGGTGGCAGATGATGTGGGGGTTTGTTGGTATCTGTGTGGTTTGTTTGGAGGGTGCAATTCACAGGTAGTGTATGCTTCTGATATAAACAGCTGTTGTCAGACCAGAAGGTGTTATCTTACATGATATGTGTGCCACACAGTGTCAGCCATATGTTGATATGTTCATGTTGGACGGTCACTCCCTGTTTGTTGACTGTTGTCCATTGTGGAGCGCTACGATTAGACACATTTGTGATGTTTATGTTGGTATTAGGCTCCTGTGACATACCTATGTTTGTGTGCTCTTCATGTGTGTAGCAACATGTCACATAAAGCACAATAAACATAGTTGATGCTAGTATGGGGAGATGATATTAACAGTTTGGGTGGTATGTGGATGTCAAACATGACGTGTGTCAAAATGTATTGTTGATCAGGTAGCCATGACATGGATGTGGTTAGGGATGGGGACCTTCTGCATTGTGCAGCCAGGGGGTTGTGATAAAACACTTTTAACTTGGTGAGTCTACCTTCACTGCAGTGATGGGTATCTACACACATGGTGAGATGTATCAGCCAGATACAGCAAAGGGTGTTTTACAATAGCCAGTTGGATCACAGCATGTGGGTGTTGCTTGTGTTATAGCAGGTATTTAATGGATTGGATGGCATATCTTGCTGATGCTCTTGCAACATCATCCATCATGCGTTAGCTACAGGCTGTGTATGTGTGTAGGTCACGTGAACACAGACCATATGAGCAAATATCTTGCAGACACAAGCAAGGCATGATTATGTTGACTTACATACACAGACATAGGTGCCAGCTATTTATCAGAGGTGCACATGTAGGGTATGCATGTTTCAACGTTCAGACTAACACACATTGGGATGGCATGCAGCCCTCAGGGGTTTGTCACATGCAGACATGGGGTGGTCCATTTTAACACATGCAACACATTATGCATGTTATTTGTGCACATCATCAGAACATAACTGTTAATATTACAGACGGTATGAGATGTACAAACCAGGATATGTTTATGATACGGGAATACATGAGGTGGGAGCGCAGATATCCAATGCTTTTCCCTATTGTAAGTGGATTAACATACAACTTTGGCACAACATTAAACAGGTAGAGGAGTCTTTTGTCACAATATGGTGATAAAAGGTTTATAGTGCACTCTGCGACTGAGACAACAGAATGGTGTGCGCATACCCCTGAATTGCTCTGTGTGTACACGGACAGCGAGGTAAGGGAGGGGTCGGACACACTACACACACCTCAGGATCTCGTTAGACATCTCCGTGATGCCTCTGACATGTATGTGATCTGTACATTGTGATAGGGAGCAGTCATTAATTGAGGGCTCTTGTGGGGTGTGATAGCTGGGGACATGACGGTGCAGTGTGTGATTCATGGCTATAACATGACATTTGTTTGCTTATCTTGTGTCTCCATGTGCAGAGGACATACGTGGTTTGGATGGTGTTGGTCTGGTGCTTTGCCATGTGTCTCTACATCAGCAATTAATCATTTTGTTTTGGTAGGTGGTTGTACATAGACATTGTGTGTGACCGCACTAATTGAAATCATATGTTCCTATTGATCTGTCATATTGCACAGATGATTTGTTTTCCAATATTCTACGTTTAGCATCAGTAAACCATCTCTTGCTGGTGTCACTCATATTCCCTTGTGTCTTGGTTAAGCATGTCCTCTACCACACTTTCACTGTGACATGTGAAACAGACCTGCATGTGTGTGTAGGTTGTTGTATTGTGATGTTTGGCTGCACGTTTTCTGTCCCCAAACAATGTACTCTCAGACAACACCATGATATCATTGCATGGTCACTGGGCCGTTATATCTACAGATCTACACCTGTGCACATGCAGGCCATGTGTTACAGATGTCAATTAGACATTTCCATACTGTGGGTGTGTGTATTTGTCGTTTGCCTGTGTGATGTTGCATTGCTCCGACATCATACATTATCATGTGCTGTTAGGGGTGTGTGCCTCTGGGTGTCTGTTGTGACTATGCTACCTCTTACATAGTGGTGTAAACGTTGTCAACATTATGGACATGTGTTGTGTGCATTGAGAAAACATGTTTCTTTTGTTGTCATTAAGCACTGGTCTGTTTTCATTTGTGTTTACAGATATGCACATAATCTGGACCGTCATCAACGTTGGCTTGCCATGGTGAATCTCGAGCTTTTGCTGACATTGTCTACCTTCAGGTGTTCCTGATATTGTTGTGTAGTGGCTCAAGCGATTGATGAGCTACACCTGATGCACACACACGGTATGTGTATTGGTTTCTTTTGGGGTTCATTACATCTGTCTTTCACTGTTGATGATATAATGTTGTTCTGATGGGCATGTAACATTTTCTCTAGACTCACATGAACAGCTGCATATGGTGTGTAGCTGCAACACACCTGTGTGACAGGCGCATGGACATTAACATATCCATGTGACAACCATGTCTGTGTTGAGGCATAATGATGTTGGCCACATGGTTATGTTTCATATTGCTATCATGTCCTGTTTGACTTTGCATTCCTTTCTTCAGCATTTGCACAGCTGTGACGTTATGACATTTGTGTTTCTTTTCAAAGGTGTCTGACGATTACATACCTCTCCTCTCCTGACACAGGACAGTG
This sequence comes from Ichthyophis bannanicus, assembly GCA_033557465.1. Taxonomy (NCBI): domain Eukaryota; kingdom Metazoa; phylum Chordata; class Amphibia; order Gymnophiona; family Ichthyophiidae; genus Ichthyophis; species Ichthyophis bannanicus. The sequence goes on along the minus strand of CM066035.1, from coordinate 803,100,066 downwards.
GACATACCGGGCACATCTCTTACACTGCAACTGTTGTCAACAACACCCACCTGTTTGAGGACAGACCACCATGCAACTCTTTGCTATGACATTTTGCCATTGGATGTTTTACCTCTGAGAGTGCAACACATGACTGGGATAGACATTATTGATTTTTGACTACTGCTTTCACCCTGACAGAGGTGTCGATAGCACTGCTGATGCAATTGATTGGCAGGACGTGCTCCTCATTGTGGGGGACACACATGGACTTCGAAGGACTATGGTATATTGATCACAGACCCCTGACTATGCATGTCTTGAGCCTCAAAGACACTTTTAACATGAGTGTTTGGATTTTAGATACAATTCTGACGTTTTACGATGATCCCCCCTTGTGCAGCAGCAACTGACATGGACATTGTAGGTGTTACATTTTGTCACAGTTGGGTGTCTCATGTTTTGTACCATGGCTGTGACATGGCACCGATGATATTCTAATGTTTTTCTTACAACACAAGCATACAGCCCATGTATTTGTCATGTGGCCAACGATGGAGTGCTCCTATTGTCTACGTCAACCTATTTGCCACCTGGACATGATCCCCATTTAAACTCCACAATGTTTTCAAACACAAGACCATCTTGGGATGATGTTTTCAGTGACCCATGGGTGTTTACATGCATGTGTGGCATCACTGTATCATGTTGCCATGTGGCTGGTGCTTGTGCATCTCACTGACTATGTTTCTGTGACACCACATGTGGACCTATGGCTTCTGTGTGGATTTAGGTGATATGTTTGTCCATTATTTCCTTATTTATATGCTGCTTCGTGTGTTTGCGTACTGTGCATACATGACAGTCTGCATGTCTGTACACACCTTGCATTTCCCGTCTTCACGGTCATGACTATGGCTTGTGTTAGCGACACTCACATTGCCACATTATGTTTGCAGTGTGGCAGTGTGGGTGTCAATACTACTTGTTTACTGGGAAATTCCATGTATCCTGGTATATGTGACGATGCACTGTTTCCCCACACCAACACTGCATGTTGACCTCCTTGATGGTGTAATATGTGCATATTTCTGCTGGTTGTTGAGTTGGTATTATGTCTGTGGTCATGTGCATGTGGTATTTGTTAGCAGATGCTTATTGTGATTTACATGATTGTTTGTGTCCATAGTGGTGTAGCTTGTACTCCCATATCGGGCATTGGGATGTGAGTATCATCATTACTTTTCTGTCATGTTTTTGAACATTAAAGTCCTTTGCACCAAATATCTTTTTGGAGTTAGTCTGACCCCTGTTTTGACAGTTGGGTATTTTCTGAGGGACAGATGAGGTGTATTGGGTCTTCAGCATGCATCATCTCATCTGTACATGCACTCATATGTGGGTGACACATTTGCGACATGCAGCAGCAAGGGGGCGCTTGGGGTCTGGTGTCAGGTGCAGAGTATGCACCTGATGCACATTATATCTGGTGTGGATAATTTGTTGTCAACCAAGTTACCTTTCTGTAGGAGGTGGCTTTGTGACATGCTAAAGGTTTTGAGCACTTTCCGAGGTGATGCGGCCAGCCCTGATATTATGATGGCACTGTCTACACTATTTGTGATGTGCAAACCAAATAAAGTTCTGTATTTACCCAATATGTGTTTCGTGTGGTGTTTGCATTTCAGGTCTGTCATCATGCTCAATGTGTGACTTTGTATCAGTCATGACTCCTTGTGAGCCCATGGATCCATCATTTTCCTTTCAATGTCACAGGGTGTAGATGATGTTTTTGTTGTTGCTAGGTGATGGTGGGTTACATGACCTGCCATGGGCCACATGGGGTGCTTCTGTGACTTGTTCACTGTTTGTTTGGTGTGCAAGCCATGTTTCACTTCACTATGTTAGTCCTCCGGTATTTGCGCATACATCCCCTTTATGTGTTTGTTTGCTGGACATGTACATGGGTCACCTATGCTCACATCCTTGTACAGTGCCAGCTGTGTTAGTGACAGCCACATGGCACATCACTGTCTATGTACGCTTGACATCCACACACGCCCTTTGGGATCTTTGTGTTAGAGTGTGCTCATTGATTGCTTTTTGTTATTGGCTATGGTCATGTGTTTGACGTGTGCTGTATGCATGTTTTTTCCGCACATGTTTTGTTTTTAACATCTCTAATGGCCTCACTCGGCCATGAGGTACCAACAGGTTCCTCAGCTCTACACACACCCTTTACTGTCTTCACTGTAGAAAAGGGTGCATCCTGTGTGTTGCCTAGCCATGACATTTGTTGTGTAATAACGACCTCACACTTTAGGGTCTTTACATCCTGTTGCATGTGGCCCTTTCTTTTTGATGAGATTCAGGTGTTTGGTGTGCTACACCTTATTGCATGTTGAGCTGTCTCCTGTTCTTCTCCTGATTATTCACCTGATCCAGGGAACATCCTCTGATGGCGTTGTGTTTAATTATATCCCTGTTTTGCATGCTGTATTCAGTGCAGGACATTTCATTGTGTTTGTGCAGGTGTTGTTGTTGCAAGATACAGAGTGCAAATTCTTTCTGTACATGGTGTATCTGCATGTGCATTTACTACAGATTAGTTGTTTTTGTGTTTGTTTGTCATGGCAGCCAGCAGGCGTTTTGTGTACTGGCATGCGTTATTTTGGTTATGTAGACTTTGTTGTGCCTCACATGGGCGGTGTGTGTTACCATTTTAGGCGTCTACATTTGTAGTACTGGTCGTTTGTGTGGTTCCTGTCTGCAGTGTTGTATGTTATTGCTTGTCCTGCATATGTGCTTTTCATTAGTGTGATAGTCATATGTGTGTACATCAGTGGCATGCCCACATTGTACCATTAACTGAGTTGTGCGACATCCTTCCATCCATCCTTTCTCTGCCAGCTATGTGCCATCCTACCCTGATGTGCATGCTGCTAAACCACGTCATCGACTAACACACATTCGTGCATTGCATCTCAACCTGCTTGCCTCTCCTGTGTGTGCTCTGCCTAGCACTTGTACTCCACCGTCATCCTGATATTTCACATATTCTTCCATTTCAGACTCCCCTACTACACACATCTGCACATCCTCTGTCTCACACTGTCAGTGTAGCAGGGTACATTACCATCAATCTGTGCATGGATATAGCTGCCCATGATATGTTTTTCACATTTTATGGGTGTCACATGGCCTGCAGCTGCTTTCGGCAGCCCATCAACTTATGTAGGTCCTTCATTTAATTTGATATTGTCTGTCTTCTCTGCTCTGTGCAGTGTTTGTGTTATGTGTGTGTTTAGCACATTCCTCTGTTTGCATTCAGCTTGGGGGATGTTACTGTTATTGGCTCAGCTTTCTGCTTTTACCTATACGTCCTTATGGCATCTTCTGGCACACCTTTGATTGACACAGCTTATGATGTACCTACGATAGTGGCCTGGGAGTGGACAGCCTTTCAACATGGCCTATGGACATAGATTACAGTTCACCTTTGCTGACAGGGTATGTTTGTGATGTTACATCTGCTGCACCATAAAAGGTGCAATAATATATGGCACAAGGGTGTAATTGTCTCACTATGCCAGGAGTGGTTGCTGTACACTTGATCACAGAGTGGGAACATACCTCACCCACCCTTATTAATTAACTGGAGCAGACCATGACCCCTGCAACATCATTGCTGTATTCACCAGTTTTCTACATACATGACATAGGCGTGTGTGTTTTTTCATCAGACCTTGGCTGTCATGGAGCTGTGTTACTCTGTGGATTTCCATCTCCAGAGGTAATGGGGCAGTTTAATGGATGATATTGACTTTGATTCTGTGTTGATATGCGTCACTTGGGACTGTCTGCAGCCCCTCCTTGGTGTGTAACTAATGACTGACCCAGGTCTGCCATTGCTGATCTCGGAGCAAAGGGCTGCAGACAGGCCCAGGCTGAGGATTGCAATATGAGATTAACTCTGACACCCTGTGGATATCAGACACCAGGGGCTGTCTGCAGTCCCTCACTGATAAATCACATATGCACGAACTGTGTCAGCACAACTACTTATGTTTTCCATACGTTACAATGCACAGTGCTAACAGCAGAAAGAGTGCTGTGACCTTTCCCCGCCTCATAGGGCACCCTATGTGGCGCCCCCTCGGCCACTATTTCACCAACATTGTTGGGTGGCGTGGTGGACACTGCATTTGGAGATGTGTCCTGTGGGGTGACTTCAAGGGCACGTTATGTTACAGTGCTCTGAGAGTACATTTGCTGGAAACCACTTATTCCACAGATATGCGATAACACCCTAATGGGGCTATCTTACCCCTTACAGGTGCTGTCTCTGCCAGACATGTTCATTTGCCATTGTGTGGGATTGCACCCCTGATCCCTGCACCATTGTACACTGATTGTGTTTGGGTGCTTGCAAATCAGCACAACACCATTTACCTCTCCCAAATTATTATTCCTCATAAAACATTGCCACACACCCTTCTGACCAGCACCACAGCCCCCTATGCCTCAGCCAGCTGTCTTTAGTGTGCACTGCGGGTGTTCACAGCCTTGCTCCTTACACCATTGGTCAGTGTTCTGACCATCATGCTGTTGCTCGGTTCCTCTGCTTTCCCATCATTGCGCGACTTATGCCTCCCAGTCATCAGAGGCCTCCAATACCATTAGTGCGCCGCTTTACGTACAGCAGCGCACGCACCTCTGGCAGCCATAATTTCTGTGACTCCAATAGAAAACAAACACTGACAACTGCCTTCAGTGTACACGGGGGGGGGGGGGGATTGAACCCCTGCTCCCAGCACCATTGGTCAGTGTTTTAACCAATGTGCTGTGGCTCCGTTCCTGTGCTTGTGCCTATCGGCGCACCGCTTTGTGCCTATCAGCGCGACGCCTTCTGCCGCCCAAGATGACCGGTGCGCCGCCTTCTGCCGCACAAGAGGACCTGTGCGCCGCCTTAGGCCGCCCAAAAAGAACTGTGCGCTTCCTTATGCCGCTGAAAGAGAACTGTGCACCGCCTTATGCCGTTCAAAATTTATTTGCCTCCTAAAATAATTTTAATCATTACAGTTGCTGTCTCAGCTGGCCTTTGTCGTTGTGCACAATGGGGGATTGAACCCATGGCCCCTGCACTATTGGTCAGTGTCTTCACCGTTGTACTACGGCTCGGGTGTTTTCTATACCCGGCAGCGCGCCACTTTGCCTTTTGGCGCGCTAATGTCGACCCCGCACATTACCGTGACGCGCACACGTCCGGTTGCTTACTCCCGGTTTTTTTCTTTTGGCAGCCTGATCCGCCCACTCCTTATATGGCACAGGTACACTACCGCGGCCCCGCACGATAAGAATGTTTAGTAAACATGCCCTTTAGTCTATGATAGTTTATTTTTGGATAGTTATTTGGGTGATTGTGTCTAATATGGTTGTCATATCGAGGTTGGGTGTGTATTATGGGAATGGTCATGTAATTTTTGATGTTTAGGCTTAGTGATAGATTAATTATTAATATTGCTAAAAGTATACAAGTGTATGATATTCTTAGAAACATGATGTTGTGGTGTGGCAATGCAAGTGATAGTGCGGCCATGGCGTAGGATGCCGTGTTGTCAGTAGATCGTAGAGGGTCAGGTTGAGCCTTTAGTGTGGGCAGTTGGTGGCAAGTTACTGACTACAGTAATTGAGAGGTAGGCAAGCAGTATGGCTACTGATAACAGGTTACTGACTATGGTAATTATGAGGTAGACAAGCAGTAAAGTTCTTAGCAATTGGTAACAGTATACTGACTACAGTAATTAAGAGGTAGACAATTATGAGGTAGATAAGCAGTGATTATGAGGTAGATAAGCAGTAATTATGAGGTAGACACTGGTAACAGGTTACTGACTACAGTAATTATGAGGTAGACAAGCAGTAAAGTTCTTAGCAATTGGTAACAGTATACTGACTACAGTAATTATGAGGTAGACAATTATGAGGTAGACACTGGTAACAGGTTACTGGCTACAGTAGTTATGATGTGGACAGGCAGTAAAGTTCTTGGCAACAAGTTATTGGTTACAGTAGCCCTTAGATAGATAGGGGGTAAGTGTATTAGCAACAAGCTGATGAAACCAGTATACTGTAGTGCTAGCCGACGGGATTTGTAAGATGTGGTTCTAGCAACAGTGGAGAAGAGTTCGAGCTGTTGGCTACAGTTTAAGTGGTTATAAGAAGTTGCTGCTGGTTACCTTGAGGCGGCTGGGAATGGTACTGCTGTCGGGAAAGTTATCGCTGATGAGGATAGCGAGCTCAACCCTGAAGGAGCTCAAGCAGTTGGTCAGTCGACGCGATGATTAGATGGGTGTTTTCGGGGAGGCCACTGCCTAAGGGCCACGCCAAAGGGCCCTCTTGCGCGGCCCTCAGGCGCGGGCCCGCAGAGCGCGGGCGCGCCTGCTGGCGTTTGCTTTTAAAGGTTGCAGGCAGCTGCCCCGATTGGGTAGCCTGCCTGGAAGATGGCTGCCGGAGCTGCGGGCGGAGAACTCGATCCCCCTGAGGGGAGAGCAGGCTTCGGTGGTGTCTGCCGGCTGTTTTCCCGCGCCTGCTGGCGCTTGCTTTTAAAGGTTGCAGGCAGCTGCCCCGATTGGGTAGCCTGCCTGGAAGATGGCTGCCGGAGCTGCGGGCGGAGAACTCGATCCCCCTGAGGGGAGAGCAGGCTTCGGTGGTGTCTGCCGGCTGTTTTCCTGCGCCTGCTGGCGCTTGCTTTTAAAGGTTGCAGGCAGCTGCCCCGATTGGGTAGCCTGCCTGGAAGATGGCTGCCGGAGCTGCGGGCGGAGAACTCGATCCCCCTGAGGGGAGAGCAGGCTTCGGTGGTGTCTGCCGGCTGTTTTCCCGCGCCTGCTGGCGCTTGCTTTTAAAGGTTGCAGGCAGCTGCCCCGATTGGGTAGCCTGCCTGGAAGATGGCTGCCGGAGCTGCGGGCGGAGAACTCGATCCCCCTGAGGGGAGAGCAGGCTTCGGTGGTGTACAAGAAGATTAGTACAACGCCTTGCCGGATGTTGTCTATGGTAGTGAGAACATCATTGAAGAGGGTGGTAAGCAGTGTTTCCACGCCATGGTATTCTCTGAAGCTATGTTGAAAATGGTCTAGAGGGGCTGCGGAATCTATGTGGTCTTGGATTTGACGTTGTGCCTCTTTCTCAAAAATCTTTGCTAAGAGGGGGATACTGGCTATAGGCCTGTAAGAGTCAGGCCGTTTTGGGTCTAGTTTGGCGTTTTTTAGCAGAGGTCTGATGGATGTGAGCTTTAGTGCAGAGGGGAAGGAGCCAGTTGTAAATGAGAGGTTCATGATTTTTGCAATGAAAGGGCTAAATGCACTTCGAAGATCCTTTATCCAAAAGGCTGGGCAAGGATCGGTTTGCGCAGTGGTAGTGTTGAGTGAGGTGATTGTGTCTTCGATGTATTTGGCAGAAGGTGTGGCAAGTGCAGACAGGGATGTTAGGCAGGATGTTTCTTGTACATTGGTTTTTGAGAGCTCATCTCTCTGTAGAAGTTTTGATTGCAAGTAGTCAGCAAATTCTTGTGGGTGAATATCTTCCTTTTGTTCGGAGGATGGTTCCTTTGATAGTGATTTGACTAAATTGAAAAGGTCACGAGGTTTGTTCAGTGATCTTTTGAGTGTATTCATGTGATATTGCTTCTTTCTGGTTATGATTGCCTCGCGGTGAGTTGCTAGGTGGAGATTGTAGGCTGTATGATCATCGATGGATAGTGATCGGCGCCAGCGTTTTTCGAGTCTTCGTAGGTGTGTAAGAGAAGACCGCAGTTCGGGGGAAAACCACGGAGCAGAGGTTCTTTTCCTTGATATGTTCTTTTTGTGTGGTAGTTGAGCAACGGTGTTGAGGCTATTGTTCCAGGTGGCAATTGACTCATCAAGGTTGAGTTTTGAGTCATTGAGGAGTGGTTGGGTGCTTGACAGTATAAGTTCCCTGTTGAAAGGTCGAAAGCCTCTTGTTGAGGCTCTAGATGGGTTGTTTAGTTTTCTGTTGTTAAGAAGATGAGTGTTGCTCAGGGGAATTTGTAGGTTTATGAGTTTATGGTCTGACCATGGTACATCGGTGATTGATTTTACAATGTTGCTGTTTTGGTCAGAAACAGATTGTGGAACGAAGACCATGTCAAGAATGTTTCCTTTGGTATGAGTGGGCTCCATGATTAGTTGTTTATATCCAAGATTTCAATGGCATTGAGGAGTGAAGAGGACTGGTTTTGCTGCAGTGATGGGAGATTGAGATCTCCCATTATCCAGTTGGGAGTGTTGAGGTTACTGGTATTGGCAGCTAGGTCTAATATGGTGGGAAGGTCGTCCGTGGAGCTCAAGGGGGCTCTATAGACCAGGTTGATGGTTAGCTCTGGAAAACCCCAACTGCCTCACACCACAGTCAGACTGCACCTTATAGGTATTCCAACCATGCACAGTCTAACTGCAGACAGTCCACTAGCCACTCCATAGTACATGCTCACAGAGAAACTATGCATACCAAGCAAGTATCTCAGTGACTGGGGCCCCAACACTGGGAACACAAAAGTATCACTGGAGGCAGATAGTGTAGAGCGCTATGTGGGAACCTAGATATGCCATGGTCACTGCTCGGTCAGAGTGAGGGCCCTCCCAGCATGCCATGCTGTGGCCACCCTGTCCATGCAGGTGGTGGTCGGGCACTACAGTATCCCAGCCATTGCCCCACACTCTGTGAAGATGCATCCTGGCCAATCTGCCATGTCCGGGCCATACCCAGAACACCTTGTTCCTCATTATGCACATATTCAGGCTAACGCTGGTAACAGTGGGACATTGTGGGCCTGGTGAGGTGTGGGCAGCCACAAAACAATGGATAGACATACACACACACTCTCCTATTGCAGCATTGTGCAAAGATAGAGGTGGTTGGCAACCCTGCCGCCACACTGGTCCTGAGCACAGTGCTGACATTGCTAAACTGTACAGGAGGTAGTAGTAGTGCTCTGGTGATAACTGCAGCTCATACTGGGAGCCAACAGCCTGACTCTCCATGCATCTTTGGACTGTGGAGCCTGTGTGAGTGGGTGTTTGTACCCCTGTTCGCCGCTGCTTTGGGCTTTGCACATGTTGCTGTTGTATCTGCATTGTAGGGTAAACCATTGGGACATGTTCTGCAGGAACCACAGCTGGGGCTAGAACCTGTGATCCTCTGCTTCTGGACACACTGGCTGGGTGCACTGCACCACACTGTTGCCACAGATGCATGGTGGTCCTTGGGGCTACCTGTCCTTTTCCTCAGCCGGACTTTTTATGTTGCACTGCACACCACGTACTGGTACAGGGCATGGCCTAGGTCCACTGCAGGCAGGTGCCACTGCCCCCTCCAGCATGGGCACACACCCACCCTGCCATGCTGACATGACCATATGCTGTCGGTGCCGGTAGTGCGCAGTCCAAAGCCATCCACTGTGTGGGTAGATGATCGCCTAGGGAGCGGGGTCTGGGGCATGGGGCATACATGAGCATCCTCACATCCCCCCCATCACCGCCTACCAATAGTCTGTCCCTTCTGCTTGGGGGAGGGTTGTCTGGGGGGATGTCAAGTCAGTGCCCTGGCAACTGTTAGCTCGGGTGGACCAGGTAGATGTAGGTGGATTGTGTTTGGCCTTTGTCAGCTGCTGTCATGCTGGTTTCCAGTTTCTATGTTCCTATGTGCCACCTAGGTGCCCACCTAGTCCACCCTGTGCCCCAACTGCCCTTGCTACATATCTCGCCTGCAACCCCCTATGCCCCACTTGCACCATCGCCATAGAGGCCTTTCATACTTGGGTACTATGCTGTTGCTGGAAATGGAGCACTACTATCACGTTGCTTGAGCTCCCTGTCTATGCTGTATATTGCTGACACTTAAATGGTTTCTCTCTCCTGCAAATGTGCATCTAACAGCAGGTTGTCCTTCGCGGCCCTTCAATTCAGCATGTTAGTGTGCAGGGAGCCTCTCACCACCCACTCCCCGCCCATTGACCCCTTCCCACCGCCCTCTCTCCACCCTCTGCGGTGTTTACCACGGCCAGGAACGTTAATGATCGTTAGGTAACGTTAATGCGCGTTAACGTTACATACCGCACGTTAACGTTACCTAACGATCGATAACGTTACCTAACGCGCGGTTTGTAAAGTTACCACAGTTTAGTAAACATGCCTCTTAGATGCATAAACTATGCACATACATTTTCGCATAACCGGGTGTCTATATTCAGTGGAGCTTAGCAAATGCTTTCCTTAGAAGCTCAGATGACAAGACTTCGACTTTCAAACTTTGGACACATCATGCGAAGTGGGAGATCATTGGAGAAAGACATAATGCTTGGCAAGATAGAAGGTCACCATAAAAGAGGAAGGACAGCAATGATATGGATCAATACAATTACAGCAGCTATGGATACTACTCTATCAACAATGAGCCGCTTGGCTGAAGATCGAACACAGTTTAGGACAACTATCCAGAGGGTCACCAGGAGTCAACACCAACTCGGCGGCACTTAACAACACCAGTGCCACTGAATAAACTCACAAAAGCTTTGCACTTACACCTTCCTGCTTTTCAGTGTGCAGTAGGGGAGTGTGCGAAAGGCTTGAAAGGTACCCTCAGTGTCAGCTAAGACTCAGTCATTCCTGGAGAAGGTAGGATTCCGGTATCACAGATGGTAAATGCTCTCCTTTTCTATAACATTTGTAAATGCTGACAGGCGACAAAAAGCACAGAATGTCAGAAATCAGCGACTGAGAACCAGGAGAAGGCGAAAGGTGTATTTTTTATTTTCTTTTATTGATGTGTTAGGTATTTCTGAGATGGAGGTATAATGGAAGTTGACCTGTGCTAGTGACACGCTTAATGCTCATAACCCCTATCACCTTCAACAAGGTTGTCTTAGAAGAAGAAAAAAATCCCACAGGTAGCAGGAAAGAATCATATCTCAGCAGTCAGAAGGAAATAATTGAGGGCTGAGGTCACTGGAATGATTAAGGGGTCAGCATCTCCACTCATAATAGTCGGTGCCATGAAAAACCTGGTATAAGAGTACAAATGAGAGAAGCACAGGGTGCTGAACTGTACAGCAGACAACTCATTTTCATCCAGTTTGCTGGGTTTCTGAGTTTTTGCTAGGAGCAGGGTACTAATGAGATATGAAGGCATGAACCATGAAATATACTTTTACCCTCAGAAGACTAATTGTATTCCGTTCGGTACTCATAAGCCCAGATTCACCTCTGAATGTGCTTTCCTTATGGATTGAAAACTCAAATAAAGGGAAGCAAATGTTTTTCAGACTTCCAGAACACATGGAGGCCCTTTTAGTAAACTGTGATAACAGTTACTGTGGGTTTTAGCACATGCTAAAGACTCATGGTAACTACTACTACTACTACTACTACTACTGTATGTTAAGAGAAGCTAGCACAGTAAAAGTTCCACACTAAGGGGCTTGTTTACAAAGCCACGGTAGCGGTTTCTGCCTGATATCGGAGCCGCGGTCCCATTGAATTCTAACTGTTCTTAGTGCTTTGGAGTGGGATCAGGGTGGACAGGGTGGGATCAGAGTGGACAATGGGACATTGCCACAAGCTAGATGTCACGACCGCCAATAGTGCAGCTGCACTTAATGCCATCTCAAGAGACTACTGCTACGGGTGATAGCAACCATTTTGGAACCCTGAGCAGCCAGAGCAGGAGGGGAAGGGGGACCGGTTCGGACACCAAGGAATCCCCAGGGTAATTCAGGTAGATGGGGGAGAGTGGAGATTGGCCAGTAAGGGAGGAGGCCAATAAGGGGGGGGGGGGGGTTACTGCTCAGAAGGAAATATTCTGTTGGGGGCGAGAACTGGAAGAGGGGACTGGTTTGGTGGTCTCCATTACCGATATGTGCGGCTGTCCAGGGAATGAGGGTACTGAAAGAGGGTGAAGGCTGTCGAGGAGGGGTTCATTGTGTGCGATGGAATCAGAAGGGGGAGTTTCTTTTGCATTAGGGATCTTGATTTAGTGCCACACTGGAAAAGAGGAACAGAAATGTATTTTCTGCCCTGATCTGTAAAATACAAAGACAGGTGTATATTCCCAAAGCTGACATATAACATAGTAACCCAATAATATAGTGAATGATGGCAGATAAAAATTAATACTGTGTGGTCTATCCTGTCTGCCCAGTAGGGTTGCTAGGGCAGAACCTGTAGCACAGTGCAGGTTATTTTTCCCCTCGGGGGCGCTGTAACTGCCACTTAGTTCAGGCTACTTTCCTCATGTTTTTGTTTTTCCAACAATCCCCAGACATATTGCTCTTGATTAAGTCCCTAGCTCGTGAGACCAGCAAGTCTATTATTCTTTCTAAAAGCAGTCCAGGGCCCAGTCCAGTCCCCCTGCTGTAAACAAGAGAGCCCATCTACAGGACAACTATCCCAGCCGTGTCACACAGTGTGTTAAGGTTCTGCAACTAGAGCCCCCTGCATGGTGGCTCTGTGGAAACATCCGTGCCACAATAATACTAATCTGTAAATTTAAAATAAAATGTTTTCTACCTTTGTTGTCTGGACATTTATTTTTTTAATCTAGCTCTCACTGGTTTGGTCTTTTTTTCTGCTTTTAGCACTTTTCTCTTCTCTCAGAGATCTCACAGATTATTCTGTGAGACGAACCCTTTGCTGCAAAGGAAATTGATGCATGTTTCCTTCTGTTGGCTATAAGGGCTGAGCTGCTAGGAAATTTAAAATGTTTGCTTCTTGTTGCAGGGCTGGCCCGTCCATTAGGTGAAACAGACATCTGCCTAAGGTGGAAAACCTTGTGAGGTGGTACTGTGGCCCCTTCACATCTTGCAAAGACACTGACAGAACAAACTTTTGTCAACAAAGCAGCAACCTTTAATCATCCATGTGCATGCACACTCAAGATCTACGGCTGCACCCCCATTTACAGGAAGTTTACATCAGAGAAGGCATGACTGGCAGGTCATGAATGTGCATCCACGTAAATGATTAAAGATCCGCAGGCATGCTGACATCTGTTTGCTCTGCCTTTGTCTTGGAGGATGTGGAGGGGCTGCAGTATAGCACTCCAAGGTCTGCCACTGTCTTCGTAGAGACTTGGATGAGAAGGAACGCAAAGGAACATGCTTGACACCTGGTACATAGGGTAGAGCCAAGGCCAGGGGATGGGGAAGGGAAAAGGAGATGCTGGATACCTTGGAGGGGAATGGGGAAGGAAAAAGGAGATGTTGGACACCTTGGAGGGGGATGGGAACGGGAAGAGAAGATGCTGGATACCTTGGAGGGGAATGGGGAAGGGTAGATGCTGGCACCTGAGGGGAGAGGAGGAGAGATGTTGGACTATGGGGCATATGGAATGTAAGAGGAGATGCTGGACTATGGGGGAGGGGGGGCACAGATAACCTTGAGCCAGCCCTGCCCTGTAGCAGTCCTATACTTGGCCCCAAAATGTCAGTGCTCTAGATAACTATTTACTTTGCCTCATGGAAGTGTTGGCTCTGGGCAGGTGTTGGTGCCAGCTAATTGCTTGTTTGGATCTGGGACTGAGAAGGCAATTGTAATGATCTCTCTACTGTTTAAAACTGCCTCAAAATTAATTAAATAAAAAATAATTTTTCTCATTTATTTATATTTATGTTTAGTAGAATTTGATATACTGCCCCTAAAACAAGTTGGCAGAGCGGTTTACAATAAAAACATAAATAAGAGAAGCAGGTGAAAAGAACTCCAAGGTCAGGGAGAGAACAGGGGAAGAGCAGGAGGGGAGGGAGAGTGACATTGGCAGAGAGATGGGAGAGAGAGGAGTCATCCACAGGGTCCAGTAGATCAGTTGATGGGGATGTCAAATGCCTCATGAAATAGAAGGGTCTTAAGCTGAGTTTTGAATCAAACAAGGAAAGACTAGATGAAGGGCAGGGGGGAGCTTGTTCCAAAGGTGGGGGCCTAGGAAACTGAAGGCTGAATTCCGCATTAACTCATACTAGGCATAGGAGGCAGAGGGCAAATGAAGGTGGTTTGAATGGAGTGAATGGAGGGAGCATTGTGGAGCGTAAAGAATGATGCTCGAGAAAATGTAAGAAGGAATACCAGTGTGAACATAAGAACATATGCCATACTGGGTCAGGCCAAGGTCCTTCAAGCCCAGTATCCTGTTTCTAACAGTGGCCAATCTAGGTCACAAGTACCTAGCTGTTTCCCCAGAAGACACAGGTTCCACAATGCTTGTATTGGGACAAGCCGTGGATTTCCCGGGTCCCCTTTAATAACGGTTTTTGGACCTTTCCTCCAGGAACTTGTCCAAACCTTTTTTACACCCAGCTACAGTAAGGGTTATGTTTACTAAACCATCTTAATGTAGCAGTGGCAATGTTATCGTGCGATACGTAACGTTATCGCGCGATAATCATCGCACGATAACGTCACGTATCGTGCGATAACGTCTCTGGCGGCGGTGAGGTGCACAGAGGGAGGAGAAAGGCACCCCAGAGGGTGGAGTAAGGCTCCCCAGGGGTGGAGAGAAGGGGTCAATGGGTGGAAAGTGGGTGTGGAGTGGATCCATGCACACTAACACCGTGAAATAAAGCTCTGAAAATTAGCGCCCATGAAAACCTCGCGCTAAGCACATTTGCAGGACAGAGAAACCATTTCAGTCAGCAATGTACAGCAAAGGCAGGGAAACCCAGAAAAGTAGTGATACATGTGCAGGAACCAAAAAAGGCAAACAAACATATAAAATGACCAGAACCACATTTGAAATCCCAAAAAATCAAGCTGGCCAATAGTGATATTAATGATAAACATAAAGCAACACTACTGACAAAGCATAAAAAGGAAGATATCATGTTTGGAAGGGTCTATGCTTTGTCCCCCTACAAAGTCAATGATCCCACATTGAAATAGCAGTGATCAGGGTTGTTGTCGTTTAGATTGGGCAGGTTTCTTATGGCGTGCACATGTGCAGCAACAGCAGAGTGGGCACGTAGGAAACGACAACTGTACTGATGCTGTAAATGGGATACAGGGGGCTGCAGGCGGCACATGCTGTGGTCCAGCTGGGGCACAGTGCGGACTAGGCAGATGCCTAGGTGGCACATAGGAATGCCAAAACTGTAAAGAAGCAAGAGAGTAACTGACGAGGGTCCAACATGGGCACGAGTGTGTGTTCTATAGTGTCATAGGGGATATTACCCAGCAGGTACCCCCAAGGGCACATAACATTGGCAGGCGGTGCCGGGGGGAAACGCGCATGTCCATGTAGGCACCCCTACCCGAAATCCACACCATAGGCAGCTGCCTACCGGCACATTGGATGGCGTGGGACTGCGCACCACCAGCACCACCGGTATAAGGGCATGTCAGCATGGTGGCGGAGGAGTGCTGGTGGTGGAGGTGACAGTGGCATCTGCCCACATGAGACCATGGTCAAGCCCCGTTTAGGTGGGTGCCATGCACTGCAACATACAAAGTTTGCCTGATGAACAGTCATGGTATTCCCAGGGAATGACTTACCCCTGTGGCAACGGTTTGGTGCAGTACACACAGCCAGTGTGTTCAGGGGCAGACGATCACAGGTTAAAGTTCCAGCTGTGGCTCCTGCCAAACTTGTCCCCATAGTTTACCCAGTACTAAACCATGGTAATAAAGATGGAACCTTTATTGCAGATAAAATAAACATGCCTGAAACCCCTATATTTTACCCTACAGAGCACAGACACCATAAACATGTACAATCCCTAGAGCAGAGTTTCCCAACTCCAGTCCGGGAGGGCCAAACACCATTCAGGTTTCATGCTGTCCCTAATAAATATGCCTGCGCTGCATTTGTATGCACCACCCCCATTGTATGCAAATGTATCTCATGCATATTCATTAGGAACAGCATGAAAACCTGAACAGTGTTTGGCCCACTAGGACTGGAGTTGGGAGCCTCCGCCCTAGAGCAGTGGCCAACAGGGGCACACACCCCCACACCCACAGGCTCCACTATTCAAAGCCTCGTGGAGAAGCAGGCTGTTGTGCCCTGTGCCGAGCAGCATCTCCCAATACTGGCACCTGCATACCTTTGCAATGCTGTCCTAAACTTGGGAACTTATTCCACATATATCAAAAGGTTGCTATGATTAATGTCAGATAACAAATCCTAAGTTAAACATGATTTGTCAATAGAGATTCATCATAGTAAATGTTTGGATATCTGTGGAGTGTGTTTCAGTTATTGTCTCTGACAGTGTTTACCACCCCAGGGAGTGACCCCAACAGTATTGTGTACCATAGCAATGCCCGCACTGTGCCCAGGACTGGTGTGGCGGCCAGGGCTGCCACAAACCTCTATATTTGCACAATGCTGGCTTAGGTGTGGGAGTGTGTGTCTGTCTATCCAGTGTGTTGTGGCTGCCTACACCTTACTGAGCCCACACTGCTTGCACTGTTTCCAGTGTTAGCCTGCCAATGTACATAAAGAGGAGCAAGGTACTGTGGGTATGGCCTGGACAGGGTGGTCTGGGCAGCATGCATCTGCACAGGGTATAGGGCAATGGCTGGGATATTGTAGTGCACATCCACTACCTGCAAGGACACAGTGGCCACAGCATGTCATGCTGGGAGGTCAGTCCCACTCTGACTGATTAGTGACCACGGCATGTCCAGGTTCCCACATAATGCTATACACAGCTTTTGTAAGTGATATTTCTGGGTTCCCATTTCTGGGGTCCAATCAATGACAAACCTGCTTGGTGTGTGTGCTGGATCCCATGCCTGGGTGCACAGTGTTCCTTTTGGAACATGCACTATGTATGTGCTAGCAGACTATCTGTAGTTAGCATGTGTATGGTTGCAACACCTTGCAGGATGCAGCAGGTGTGCACTGACTGCCTTCTGCTGGTGCATGTCAGAATGTAGTGAGATGTAGATCTGCATCAGCTCACTGTTTGCCAGTTGGCTGGAGGCTGCTGGTCCCACATTCTGTCATCATGTATCTCAACTGGCTCTATCAAAAACAGTAGAGTGTGTCTGTTGTTCGCAGATCATGTTCCCTACCCTGACCCACAGAGGACAGGCTTGATACATATATCTTCATCAAGTGAGTCCAGACACACCCCTGCTCCAAAAACAGGTGTCCATTGCAACCTCACTGAACATACATTATGTTGCAAGCATCATGGTCCACACAGGCCACATATCACTGGCAAATAGAAATGGACATAGAAAACATCCAAGGCTGTCTGCAAAGAATACCCCACACACTGGTAGTGATGGTGAACTGCAGCAAAACCTACCACAAACAACCCGGGTGCTGTGGACCTGATGCTGTCCACATGACTTTACCCTCAGGGTGAGCACAGAACATGCACAATGGCATGGTCAGTAGGCACACTGTGCCAGTAACAAGAACTGTCAGTCCCCCTACCCAGTTGACGTGCTGCAGAGGTGCAAACCCCATCTGGTTGAGCATATGTAGACTGCTGTTCTGCATGTGAATTGCATTGTGGGTACTCGTGGTGCTAACCTATCCTGGTAGCCACACCAGACAGTGAGTCTGGTGACCTGCACGGGTTCAGTAGCTACCCATAGTTTGCCCACAACCAATATTGATGTAGGACAGTGGTTAATATAATGACCCTAGTGGGAGAGGTCATGGGTTGAATACCCTAGTGTGCCTGTATATTAATGTATCTGGATGGATATGATATACCGTATTATCATTACATAAGAGCCTTTTACCACACGAAACTTTTTCTCAAAGTGTGACCAGTCGCATGCAGTGGGTATGTTGGAAGAGTGGTGTGGACTGCAGGTTGCTAGATTAGCTGGTGAGCTATATACAAAGTGCGTCCATCATTAAAACTGTTTGAGGCTACGGGTGTTTATGCCTGTAACAGTCTGACATAGATCTGAAATCGTGTGCACACCCCAAAGCACCCTCAGCTCAGTTGCCCAAACTAAGGTGCCCTGTAAAGTGCCCTAGCTGTGTCCTTACACTATCCCAGTAAGCAGAGCAGAAAGTGTGTGCAGATGATCTGGTGTAGCTGTGCAGCCAGCCATTGCAATGCAAAAGGCATAGCACACTGGTTAATACAATGCCTTCACAGCCAGTAGTGATGGGTTTGAGACCCCAGTGCGCCAGCATCAAGATAAATGCCTAAGATGTATATCATGGTAAGAGGAGTCAGACACATCTCGGCAATGTCTGTCTGCAGCATAAATATTTTCACCGTAGTCATGTACCCCAAGGTGCCTCACAGCATGGCATGGCAGAAAGTGCATCATGAAGCGGCCTGGACAAAGGGCAGAAAGCCTGCAGCGCCGCGTATCATGGCGGTGCCACCATTTGCTGTGGCACGGGCATGTAGCTAGCATGCTGTAGTGATGCACGGCAGCACGCTGTGATGCGTGGCAGCAAGTGTTGATTCGTGGCAGCGCGCATATGCGACATGCGTGCATGCGTCAGCAAGGCATCAGAGAAAATGGCGATGCAGTCAAGGAAGCCTGCCTTCACCTGTCAGGAGCTGCGACACCTTGCAGGGCTAATCTATGCTAGGCAGCACAAATTATTCCCCGGCTCCTACAAACGCTAGGACCTCTGCCGCGTTAGGAGGGCATGGGAGCGCGTCACGAGGCAGTACAATCTTCTTGCTGACTACCCACGTGAAGTAAGTGTATGGGGACAGGTCACACAATGCAAGTTGTGCAACACATTATCCAGCAATGAACACACATCATACATGTACAACATGGTATAGACACCAGTCTTTGGGCCATCCAGTGCTGAATGTAGCTGCGTATGCTGCTGTGTGTAGGTATGCCCTATCCTGTTCCTACACCCTCCTTGCATGACATGGCAGCACCATGCCACGTGTGGTTTAGCCATGCTGGTGTCCAGGGGAGGTGTTCCTTAACTCCCTGTGTGGTCAGGCACACACCTGTGTGTTTACCTGTCCTACACACATCATCCAACATACCCGCCATGGCACCATGCTATCCTTACAACACATGGGTGTTGTGTTCTGAAATAGAGCGGGAGGTGGGTGGCCCTGAACACATCGCCAGGCACCACTACCATGATACTAGGCTTTGTACTATACCTCTGTGGTCACGACTAAGGCCTCTTGTGAATACGGCAGTTGTGGGTGACTGCAACAGGAGCATGGCCAATGTAAATGTGTAAATAAACCAGTTTGTACATATGGCACAATGGCCACGTGTCTCCCTTACAGACAGACTGTGGACGTGAGCATGGGACATGTGTGTAGATCCCTATGTGTATGCATGGTAAACATAGGTAACATACATGGACCGTCGCCACATGCAGGTGTGGGGGCTGCCCATGTGCATAGGCGTCTGTGTCCCCTGGTGCCCCTGTGATGTGCCGATTTGCAGTGTGTCCCAACACCTATGGTCACATGCATGCTGCCTGTGATGTGTAGGCTGCATATCTGATGCACCATGCTCATGGGGCAATAGGTGAAAAGGCTAGCAGCAGGTATGTGGCAGGAAGGGTAAGAGGGACTGCTGTACCCAGGATAGCTGGTGAGGGTGAGACAGGTCGATGCAGGTCCCGAGGATGCGCGGTGGGGAACTTCAAGCACTGGGGAAGAGTGATCAGCTGACTGTAGCGAGCTACCTTTGTCTGCCTGTGCCGCATGCAAGCCTATGTGTGTAGACAGGCATGTAGGCCCTGGTGTGGGCAGGGAGGATGGTCACACATGTGTGTATAATAATGGAGAGCATATGGGGTGGGAGAGGGTGACAGATCCTTACAACAGACATATACCACTGTGTGCATCTTGCTGAGCAACGGGTGAGGTTGGGTATAGCACCACGCATAGGTAGGTGGGTGACCACCTGGCACAGTCCATGGCACACAGGGCATGGTATAACCTATGTGCGTTGATTGGTGGCAGTGCAGACACCACACCCCTGAGGGATATGGGTAGGCACATGTGGGCAGAGTGAGAACATGGGGGTGCAGGGTACTCAGGGGATCACAGTGCCACACATTGGAAACAAACACATAGGTAGTAATAGGTCATGATGTCTTTATTTACAATGTTCACATCCTCCGTGGCCGGCCAAGGCGACCACGGCCCAACACACCCCTCTGTCCCGGGACTGCTGGTGCCACCTCTGGTGCCGGTGCTGGCTGCTGTGTACGGGCAGCCATGGCCTCCTGAGCATCTGCAATACGGAGTAGCGCCCCTGCCATTGTGTCCGCTGTGGCCAGCAGCTGGTGGATCTCCTGGTGAATGGCCAACAGAGCCTGACGAGTGCCTGTGGGTGGGACACAAGGTGATGTGTGAGACACCTGTTACAACCCCCACTGTGACACATGCACGTCAGGCATATCACACCAGACCAGTCTGCAGAAAAAGCATGCACGCGATGACTATCAACGCATGACCATGTGTACATCTGTGTGTCCCATGAGCCATTTTCATGCCAGAAAAGGGTCCTGATGAGGGGTCGTGTGAATCACAGATCTCACACATGGTAAAGTGTCGCAGTGCAATGTGTCAATGCATTATCTGCGCACTGGTCATATGAGATAAGCCAGAAGACGTGGGGAGTCATGGCACAGACATACATAGATCTGTGGGGCCCTGTTTTCTATAACGCTGGCGCAAAGTACAGATTACGGTGACAAGCTATGCTAGGTACCAGTACCCATGGTGAGGGGTCAGTCAAGTAAGCTGTCTAGGTGACCTGGGATAGGTATTTACCGCAGTGCGCTTCCTTGGGGTATATGGCCGTGAACAGTGTGCATATGTCTGAGCTCCTAAACATAATGACACTTGACAAGCCATGACACTTGACAAGCCATGCTACAATTGTGGGGAACGCACATGGCACAGCCTCCCCCACAACATAATATACGATCTGCTATGTTGACAACATATTGTGGTGCACATGCAATCTCATTGTGGATGTTACGTCAACCCCCATGAGGATTGTTGTGTATGCTGTTACCCACCTTCAGCATCGTGCCTTGCTGAGGCACTGTGGGCCCACAGCTCCACCAGGATTGTAGCCATGCTGGTGGGAAGGGTGGCTAATGTCCCTGGTGCCTGCATGGTGTGGTGACTCCCCTCCATCTCTGTACCCTCTACAGCCTGTGAGTTGCTGCTAGTGACCCCCACTGTAGCATTGACATCCGGTGGTGTGTCCTCTGCCTCGGGCAGCACATTGTTTCCTGTTGTGCCGTCGCCATTGCTGGTGGTGTCCCCGTACATTGCAGCCTCTGGCCCCTCAGCATCCTGAGGTCCTGCCACATCCTCCTCCTCATGTGCCTCCATGGTCCGGTAGTCACCTAGGGGGTGGAAAAGGGTACACAGAACAGATAAGTTTGCGCAGCGCACCTATGTACACCTGTGTAGTACATCCCCACCAAAATCAATGTGTTGTCCGCCTGTGCCTGATCTTGGTGCGCCTACAATGGGGACAGCACATGTGCCTACAGTGTGCTGTGCCTGGGAGGGGTTGGGGGGAGCAGCCTCATTCCCTGGTGTAGCTGTGTCACATGGGATGCAATATGTGGGGGATGGTGTGCTGAGTGCCGCACCCCCTATCTGTAGTATCAGGTATGGACTGGCCGCCTGACCTTGGATGTGGCCTCAGCAATACATGTAGCTGTGGTGCATGTGGGAGCCCTGAGTGGGATTGTGTGCCATCATTGTGTGTGTGAGCGATGTGCTTGCATTGCCCTGAGTGGTATGCACGTTAGGTGTTGCAGGATGTGCCCGTGTCAGCCAGACATGTGTGGGAGCCCTCTGCTTTGCAAGACACTGTGCGGTGTGGGTGGACAGCTATCCCATACTACGTGGGGGTGGTGGGGTGTCTCGGGGGATGGGTGTAGCATTTCTGGGCATGGGGTTGCACAGTGTGTGGGGGTATGGGAATGTGTCTGTGCACTGCGGGATGTGTATAAGGGCTGATCCCAGGTGGTGTGTGGTTTTTGCTATGTGCACATGGTATGGGTGTGGCAATGTGCACACCAATGTCTGGTGAGGGTGGGTGGGGGATCATTACTGTATGTGGACCCTGACAGAGTGTTAAGTGTGTGATATGTGTGTGATGTGTTTGCCGTCATTTGTTTGCGTCTACGTCATCATCCCCGTATGTTAGGCCCTTCCCTGTCAGAGGTCTTGGATATGTCCCTGGATAGGTAAGAGCATACAGACGTCATATGTGTTTTGGTGCTGTGTGTGGGTACCCCAAGGCCAATGTGTTCTGGGCTAGTTGTATGTCCCTCTTGTATGCCTCCCCTTGTCACAATGTGCTGGGTGACTGGCTGCACGGGTATGATGAATGGTTGTGACCTATATGCCAGATACTATGTTAGCAAGTAGACCTCAGGAGGACAGAGAAATCAGGCTGATAATAAAGCACACACCCCAAAATGAGTAGACACAAATAAACAAATCAATATACACCCTCATAAGCCATATGTGAGGAGGGAACGCTAGACCAATCTGGGTAGGATAACTCCAGTAGTGGGGGAAACAGACCTCAGTTAGTCTCGCAAACACAAATCCATAGGAGGAGGAGTACTTTGAAGGGCGAAAAAGCCCTGTAATTGCATGAACTCCACATACATCAGTGGCCAATATCACCTATATGGAAAGGCCAAAGGGTCCAGCAGCACAGCAACACGTCACAGCACTAGAGAGCACCAATGTAATAGCAATACAAGGAGGGTATCTGAATACTGGCAAATGGTATTCCACTGGGGCTCTTTACTGTTACATTGCTGCTCATGTATGCTGTGATCCTCTTTAATTACAGTGGGAAATCATTAGCCACTCCTCAGATAGGTGTTTTTGATCACTATTACATTGCTGATCTATAGTGCTGTGCATTTTTGCTGTGCAACTTAACCCTCTGGGCTTTGCATGGAGGTTTTCAGGACCATTGATGTATGCAGTGTTCAATCAGATATGGGCCTTGTCTGCCACACCCCCTGCTTCTACACAGCTTTGTCATCCTCGACTATGTTCAGGACTGTGTCTATCATGCCCGCAGGCCCAGGTACCTGTCACACACACTCTGTACCTACCGTGCCATGTGTAGCTGCATCATCACCCCACAGTTGCCTGTGGTAGGGCACGCATGCTCTCAGGACATGGTCCCCCACCAATCCCCTCCATGTGCCGCATGTGCTTGGGCGTGCCCTGTACGTGTGCAGCATATCTACTACTACTACTACTACTGCTACTAAGCATTTATAGGGCGCTACCAGGTGCACACAGCGCTATAAACATGAAAACACAAAAAAAGAGTCCCTGCTCAACAGAGCATACAATCTAAGAGGACAAAGCAATAAAAGGTGTAGAGAAAGGTTAGGAACAAGAGCAAAGAGACAAGAGCAGGAGATACAGGACAAAGGAAAGAGGTAGGAACAAGTGTGAGGGGATGACAGAAATGTGATATAACAGAGGGAAAGGAAGGAGAACAGCAAACACATGGGCCAAAGGCAGAAGCGAGAAGATGAGCTTTTAACTTGAGTCTGAAGAGGGGCAAAGAAGATGCCTGACGTATAGACAAAGGACATTTATTCCAAGGGTAAGGAGCAGCAGGGTGAGAGGTGCCGACCTACCTGCCTGTGGATGGGCGGTGTCCAGTGCTTCTGGCAGTCCACGCAGGTAGATTTATTTATTTATTTATTTATTTATTTATTTATTTAACGGTCTTTTCTATACCGCCCCTTCCAGAGATCAGGGGCGGTTTACATTGAACTTTAAACAGAACAATTGTATACTTCTGTATACATTTACAAGGAACATTATGCTTTAACTATATACAGGTGTGCTTACAGGGAACATATTTTGAACATATTTTGAACAACATTTTGAACATATTTTGAACATTAACTATAACAGAGCTTTTCAAACTATTTACAAGTTATATACATGGAGCGCATCTTAGTTAGTTACAGTGGTGAAATAGTCAACTGTTTGAGTGGTTCATTAGCGTGTTGTGAGGGGTTAGAGAAATTTTCTGTGTTAGTCATTTGTTCTGTCTTGGGTACAGTGTATGTGTTTCTGTGATTGTATTGGTGAGGTTCTTTGTTGGTAGGGGATTTCAAAGTGTTTTGTAAAGAGGTAGGTTTTTAATTCTTTTTTGAATTGGTGAAGGTCTTTTATCATGCGTAGTGTTAATGGTATTTCATTCCAGAGGGTGGGGGCAGCGAAGGAGAAAGCCCTGTCACTTGTTGTCGCTTTAGTTTTTCTAAAATTTGTTTTTATGTTGAGGGAGTGGGTTGCGTTCTGTCTGCGTGATCTAGTATCTGATGGGGGGTGTATTAGGGTGGATAGTTGTGATGGGGAGATGTTGTTGACGATTTTGAATGTAGTTAGGAGGATTTTGTATTTTATTCGGCTGTTTATAGGGAGCCAGTGTAAGTCTAGGAGAATTGGGGTGACATGGTCTGTTAGATTAGCTTTAGTGACCATCTTGGCGCATATGTTTTGGGCTCTTTGGAGATGGTATATGCTTTTTACTGGAAGTCCATTTAGGAGACTATTACAATAGTCGAAGTGGGGGGTTATGAGTGTATTGACTACAGATCTAAAGTCATCGGTGTTGAGTAGGGGTCTCAGATGTTGTATTGTCTTGAGTTTATAAAATATGGTTTTTACTGTGTGTTTTATGTGTGGAATCATGGAGAGTGAGTGGTCTAAGATTATTCCAAGGTATTTTACCTCCTTTTTAACAGGTATAGGTGTATTATTTATTGTGATTGTATTGGGGTATATGTAGTCAGTGTCTGATTTCCTCGTTATGAACATTGCCTCTGTTTTTTTGAGGTTAATGCTTAGGTGGTTGTCTTCAAGCCATTTAGTAGTCTCGTTCATACATTGGAGTAGGCTATCATATTTGGGATTGTTAGGGTTTATGGGGGTGGCAAGCATGATATCATCTGCGTATATGAAATGGTTAATTTTGTGCTTCTTAAATATGTTTGTAATGGGCTGGAGGTATAAATTGAAGAGGAGGGCTGAGAGGGCTGATCCTTGGGGGATGCCTTGACCTTGTGGGAAAGTTTCGGATGTGTCTTTACCTAATTGTATCCGTATTAACCTGTTTGAGATGTATGATTTGAACCATTCAAGGACTGTCCCTCCTATTTTTAGGTATTCTAGTCTGTTAATGAGGGTATTATGATTGATGCTATCGAATGCAGCAGACAGATCTATGAAGAGGAGAAGGAAGCCTTTGTTGTTGTCATTGGTGCCTCTGATGAGTAAATCTGTTAGGGCGATTAGGAGGGTTTCAACTCCGTGGAAGGGTCGGAAGCCAAATTGATGCTCATCAAGGAGTTTTTGTTCATCAATGTAGTCTTGTAATTGGAGTTGTATGGTCTTTTCTATTATTTTGGCAATTAGTGGTATGCTAGCTATTGGCCTGTAGGAGTTGGGGTCTTTTGGGTCTAGTTTATTGTTTTTTATTATGGGACGGATCGAAGAGAGCTTTAGGGCATTGGGCATGGTTCCTTGAGAGAGTGATTGGTTTACTATATGTTGGATATTTTCTGCAAGAAATTCCTTAGTATGTTTGATCCATGATACAGGGCAAGGGTCAAGCGGTGAGGTTGTGGTGTTAATCATTGTTATAATATTAAGGATGTGCTTTCTTTCAATCTTGTGAAAGGTTGTCCATTCATAATTACTGACATGTTTAGATATTGTGGTGGTTGGAGAGTAAGGTTTTACCTTTAGTTTCTCAGCAAAATGTAATGCTAAGGTTTGTACACTGATTGAGTCTTGGTTCAGTACGGGGTTTTGTGTTTTTGTTAGTGTATTCACAATTGAGAAGAGTTCTCTTGGCCGATTGATAGCATGATTTATTAGTTTGGAGTAGTATTCCCTTTTTGACTTATTGATTGCTTCCTTGTATCTATTAAGTATGTTTATATATTTAGTTTTGTTATCTTGTGATTTTGTTTTTCTCCAGATTTTTTCTTGTTTCCGTAGTTGCTTTTTTATCATGGCAATTTCTTTAGTGAACCATTTTTGTGATTCCTTCTTTATCTTCTGCATTGTTTGAGTGGGGGTTGCTGCTTTTTGGATAGTTTGGTTCCAGTTCTCTATAGTTTGTTCTATGTCATTTAGACTTGTGGTGAGTTTGGGTAGTACCTTGTCAAGGAATGTGTCATTATCAAAGTGGGGAAAGCGTGAGATATGTGATATTGTGTTTGTGGACTGTGATGTTGTTTGTGCTAATAGGTGGAATGTTATCAAATGGTGGTCAGACCATGGTACTTCCGTAGCTATCGGGGAAGAATGGAGTTTATGTAGGTTAAAGGGGGTAGGGAGGAAAACAAGGTCAAGTGAGTTTCCTTTATTATGTGTGGGGGTATGGACTATCTGGTTAAATCCCATGTGGGACATTGAGTCAATGAAGTTGTCTTTTTGGGATTGGTTCAGAGATGGGAGGTTAAGGTCACCTAAGATTATGAGGGGTTTTCTCTGAGATGTTGTGCATGCGAGTTCAAGGATGGGGGAGAGATTTTTGTGATCAGCTGATGGGGGTCTATAGATTAAGGAGAATGCTAGTGTTCTGTTTTCAATGTTTATTATGTCCATTCCTTCGACATTGTTTGAGTTTGTTAGGGTGTATTGTAGGGTTTTTTTAGTGAGGATGAGTGCACCACCTCCTCTTTTTGTGTCACGGTGGCAGTTGAATACATCATATTGTGATGTGTGAAGTTGGTTTAATAATATTGTGTCTGTAGGTGTTAGCCATGTTTCAGTGATGAAGATGATGTCAGGTTTTTCGTCTCTTATTATGTCATTTACTATTGGTATTTTGTTCCGAATAGAGCGAATGTTTATTAAGATCAATTTTAGTTTGGTGTCCGTGCAAGTAGAGGATATTTTGTGGTCATGGTTTTTACAGTTTATCTGGATTACTCTAGGAGGATGTCTGTGGGAACTATTTGGTGGCGGGTTGTATGAGTGATGGTGTAGCGGGGAGTGTGTTAGATTGCGGTTGGGGTTGTGGATGATGGGGATGCTATTACAAGGGGGGTTGTTGAATTTATATGTGTATATTAGTTGCAGAAGGAGGGCTATTAGAAGGAGAGTGGTTGGCAGTGACTTTATTTTTAGGTAGTCCATTATGTTTTGTATTTTGTTTTGTAAGAGAGAAGTGTTTCTGGCTGGCTATGCAAGAGGACTTGAGTGTGGTTGTGTTGAGTTGTACGTGATTAGGTTAGAACAGCAAAGTATCGGTTGGAAGAGTTAGAACAGTAAGTTAGTTTTGGCTGGCTGTTTGTCACAATTGTATGAGATTGTTACAATGTATCAGCTATTTATAACAGCAGTGCAATGATTTGTAAGTGTGGCTTTATGAGAGTATCAGCTATTTATAACAGCAGTGCAATGATTTGTAAGTGTGGCTTTATGAGAGTATTGCTGACTACAATAATGCCATGGGTAGTAACTATTACAGGCTAGTTACTAACATCCTTATAACAGTACTAGTTATGGGTATACTACTGACAACAGTAATAAAATGTACCTATTGAAGGACGGCTACTGGCAACTGGCAACAGTGCAGATTGAAAGTATTCTACTGACAGTAGTAAACTTTGTGCTAGATAGCTAGTGACAACAGTACTATATGATGGTAATAATCTTTTGACAATAGTAATAAACTGTGGGGCAACTAACAATAGTATCACAGTAACAATAGAAAGTATCACAGTAACAATAGAAATTTGACTAAGATATTTAGATAAGATATCTTAATTTACAGGGGGATGGCATGCACCTATGTACTTGGATTCACTACTGCATAGTTGGGCTAGCTTCAGCATTCAATTGGATTGAGAGAGCTACTGGCAACAGTAATAAGGGATTGCTACTAGCTACAGTAAAGGTTGACTACAGTGGTAATAATTAAATGCTACTGAGAACAGTAACATTGAGATACAACAATGATAGCTGAATGTTACCGGAAACATCAATAAGTGAATGTAACAGTAATAAATTGAGTGCTACTGGCGACAGTAATAAGTTGTATACATGCTACTGACAACAGTAATAAATATTTTCCTATCAGGGGTGAGTCAGCTGGTATGGTGGGCCTAACTGACATAATAAAGTTAAGCAGATTCACGAGATATGATATCTAGTATAAATCAGATAATTAGGCTGTTAAGAAGAGTTTGTTGAGTCACGTCTGAAAAGAGTATACTTGCTGCGGGAACTTAGCTGACGATCCTGGACTATAGAGGCTCCGTTTGTGTGAGCGAGTGTCTTAAGCGGGCTGCTGATTCGGCGTCTGATCTCAGGCGAGCTGGCTTCTTGATGTGGGCCTCTGCCTAAGGGCCGTGCCAAAGGGCCCTCTGGCGAGGCCCTCAGGCGCGGGCCCGCAGGGCGCGGGCGCGCTCTTCTTTTAAATGGGCCTGCCGGCTGCCCCGATTGGACAGCAGCTGGTGTGGGAGGCGGACCTGGTGCCCCGGCCGGCTCGATCCCCGCCGGGAGAGCAGGAGTCAGGCCGGGGTGCTGGAGGAGTGAGAGGCCACGCGCCCGACGGCGCTCCTCCTTTAAATGGGCCTGCCGGCTGCCCCGACTGGACAGCAGCTGGTGTGGGAGGCGGACCTGGTGCCCCGGCCGGCTCGATCCCCGCCGGGAGAGCAGGAGTCAGGCCGGGGTGCTGGAGGAGTGAGAGGCCACGCGCCCGACGGCGCTCCTCCTTTAAATGGGCCTGCCGGCTGCCCCGACTGGACAGCAGCTGGTGTGGGAGGCGGACCTGGTGCCCCGGCCGGCTCGATCCCCGCCGGGAGAGCAGGAGTCAGGCCGGGGTGCTGGAGGAGTGAGAGGCCACGCGCCCGATGGCGCTCCTCCTTTAAATGGGCCTGCCGGCTGCCCCGACTGGACAGCAGCTGGTGTGGGAGGCGGACCTGGTGCCCCGGCCGGCTCGATCCCCGCCGGGAGAGCAGGAGTCAGGCCGGGGTGCTGGAGGAGTGAGAGGCCATGCGCCCGACGGCGCTCCTCCTTTAAATGGGCCTGCCGGCTGCCCCGACTGGACAGCAGCTGGTGTGGGAGGCGGACCTGGTGCCCCGGCCGGCTCGATCCCCGCCGGGAGAGCAGGAGTCAGGCCGGGGTGCTGGAGGAGTGAGATGGGGCCCAGACAGTCTGCGAGCTCCTGCTCCAGGGGTGTGAGGGTTGGGGTGAAGGGGAAACCCTCACCATTGCCCTTGGCATGTTGCCTCTCCACCACCATGTGTGCTCAGACACCACACTTAATTTTTTTATTTTTTTATTTTTTATACCGCGCTATTTAGAATCAGTGCGGTTTACAGGTATACTAACAGGTACTTTTTATTCCCTTGTCCCCAAAGGGCTCATAATCTAAGTGTACCGAGGCAATGGAGGGTTAAGTGGCTTGCCCAAGGCCACAAGGAGTGGCCATGGGGCTAGAGACCCCAGTCCCTCTGGCCTGAAGTTGCTTGTCCCAACCACTGAGCCACTCCTCCCACTGAGCCACTCCTCCCACTCACACACAGCGCATGCATAACATGGTGTCCCGCACACACACCTTCCACATCTCCATGGCGCATGTGCAACGTGCACAGCCAATGCGCTCGTGCCACTGCACATGCGCAATGTGCGCAACGTAAAAAAACAAATAAATACACATGCACACCTGTACACGTTGAGGGGTTTGTGTAGGCGAGGGAGAGAAGGCGTGCGCTGTTGGTTGTTGGTGAAGCAGGGAGAGTGTCAGAAGCAGGTTTGGTGTGGAGAGTGGCTGGGTTGGTGAGTGGTGGTGGGGTTGTGTGGCTGGGTTGGTGTGTGGTGGGGGAGGTAACTGGCAGGGTTGGTGAGGTAATTGTCTGCGTTTGAGTGTGTTAGAGGAGTAGAGGGAGGTGGAGTTTATGGCGGGCTTTGTGGTTGCTGCATGTGCAGTGGGAGGTGAGCAGGGACTGCGGTTGCCTGACGGGGGAGATGGTGTCCATGGGGCTGAGGCACAGGGCATGGGTTTAGTCCCGCTGCAACATAGACCTGCAGCTGTGGGGGCAGGCCAGGCAGGGGCTGTGACGGCATGCCACAGGAGCCGTGCGGAGTTGGAGGCTTGCCAGCCTCGCCTCTACAGGCCCAGGGACCAGCTCCAGGGCATGCGTGAGGACCAGGTCATCTCCCTCTACCGTCTGAGCATGGGAGCTATTAGGGAGCTCTATGAGGATCTACGACCTGACCTCGAGCCCCTGACTGGTCAGTCACATGCCATACCGGGTTTGGTCAAGCTCCTTGGTGCCCTACATTTCTTTGCCTTTGGCTGTTTCCAGTCATCTGTGGCCGCAGTAGGTGGCATGAGCCACCCCACCTTCTCACACTGTTTCCACCAGGTACTGTGTGCCATGATCAGCCAGGTGGGGAATTACATTGCCATTCCCAACACTAGGCAACAGTGGGAGACCCTGAACCAAGCCTTTGAGGTGTTAGCTGGGATACCACACATGATGGGAGCTATTGATTACACACATGTTGCCCTGGTCCTGCACAGAGACAGGGAGGTAGTGTTCTGCAACCGCAAACACTACCATTCCCTGAATGTTTAGGTTGAATGTGATGCAAATATGCATATTCTGAATGTGGTCCCTAGGTTTGCAGGGTCCACCCATGACTCTTATATCCTGAATCATTAGGCAATATTCAGACAATTTGAGGCAGGCCAGTATGAGGACTGTATACTGCTGGGTGTGTATTTCTCATCTCCGACATGCACATGGTGCTCCTCTGACTAACCGTATGTGCACATGTCTGTCTTTGAGGTGTAACCCTAGTTGTGTGTTTGTCTCATCTGTCTGTGTGTGATCTAACGGGGGGGGGGGGGGTGCCCTCCAGCTCTACCTTGCTACGGTGCTGTGTGTTGATGGTAGAATGGACGCTAGCATTTGTGTCATGGTTACAGATTATGTTGATTGCAGTCCTTACACCTACCCCTTGTTTCGTGTGTCATAACTTCACACACTGATGCATAGTTGTTTTGTCCCATCATGTGATGTCATATGTTTGTGTCAGGATGTTTTGTGCTTTTGGTTTGCACGTACATACTTGTGTCCATTTGGGTGGACATAAGCTCATGCTTTAACATTCCACATTTCTTTCTGCAGGTGATTCAGGATATGGGTGTCACCCCTGGTTGCTGACCCCTGTGCATCAACCACGGACATGTGCAGAGAGGAGTTACAATGAGGCCCATGCCTCCAGCCACTCCGTCATAGAGCGCACCTTTGGTGTTTTAAAGAGTCGCTTCAGGTGTCTGAATAGGACAGGTGGGGCCTTACAATACAAAGCACAGACTGTGGCAGAGATCATTATAGCCTGTTGCATCCTTCACAACATTGCTCTCAGGCACCATATCCCTGTCCAAATTAATGAGGATCTGGAGTATGATCCTACGTGCCCTCCTGTACGTGACCGTGGTGACACACATGAGGACAGAGCAGTCAGGTGGCAGGTGATTGAGGAGGTCTTCTCATATAAGTACTGCATATGTTGCCACATACATTTGTTTAGATATGTGTGTACTACTACTACTAGTGAACATTTGTATCCCAGTAGCAGTAAGATGCAACACTGCACTGACATATAACAGACACTGCCTGGCCATCCGAGCTTACAATCTAGTCATGACTGATACACAGAAGATGTGAGCAGGGCACAACAGCGGGTGGAGGTGGATTATGTGTGTCAGGCTTGGGGGAGGTGGTAAGCTGTCACACCTGATTTGCAACTGATTGGGAAAGGGGCTGCTGTACAGCCGCAGGTAGTTTGAGACTTTGGGCTCAGCAAGGTGAAAGGCGTGTAGTCTGGGGTCAACAGTAGGAGAGCAGCCCATAGATGTACCAATTGCCTAGACGTGTGTATTTCACATTTTGTAATATGAGTTGATTGATTGGTTTGTATGCTCTGATGAGCAAGGACAGTGTGTTACTTGTTTCTCTAGAGCGCTACATATGACAAGTACCACTATATATATGCTCAGTAGTAGTTGTATTAGTGGTAGTTGAGATCAGTAAGGGAAGTTACCGCAACACCACAGTGTGCCTGCACGTATAGGTCAGCAGGAGAGCCTTGACATGGATGTGGAGATGGATAGGGAACCTGTGAGGTGTCCTGACAGGGGGAGTTTTATTGCCATTATGTGTGTGGCTGTAGATTGGCCATGCAGTGCAGTGTTGCATATTTCAAGGCAGACAGAGATGATTCAAAGGCAGATCAGCAAGGTGTAGGTTACAGTAGGCAAGTCGGGAGCTGATCAGGGGGTGGATTGGTGTTTTAGTTGTGTGTTCAGGGAGGACTGGGGAAATATAGCTGATATCATCTAGAAAGACACCACAAGCCTCAGCTACAAGCTGGGTATGTGTGTTGAGGAGGAGAGTGGAGTCCAAGAGAACACCTACGTTGCGGACCCTGTAGAAAGGAAGGTATGGCCACACACACACAGATGCTCTGATGGGAGGGGAGGGTTTAGGTGCACATATGGGATATCCATGCTTTGCCGTTGTCATTTTCACATACTGGGATGACATGCAGCCATCAATGTCAGGTGGCAAGCAGACATCAGGGTGTGTTTTGGCAGACATAGCTCAGGTGTGGAGAGATATATTTGCAACTCATCAGCACACAGCTGGTAATGTAAGTCAAGGGATGAGATAGCCACACCAAGGAAATGGATATCGACAGAGGATAAGGAAGAAGCCCCCAGATATTTCCCTGTGATACAGGAACTGACAGCGGGGTAGCAGAGGACATTGAGATACCAGAACACACACTGAAGGGGCAGTGGGAGCGATATGGGTGGTGCAGGATAGTACTGCGGCCTCAGAGCCGAGCAGGGACACGGTAGCGAGGAGATGGTTCTGTTCAGCAGTTTTGAAGGCTGCAGAGAGGTGAGGAAGGGGACGGACAGAGTACGGGCCCTTGTATTTTGCCACACACACTTCAGTGATAACTTTAGCATGAAGCAAGTCTGTACAGTGTGATGGGGAACAGTCAGTCTGTAAAGGATCTTGGGGGGTCTGTGAGCTGAGGACGTGAAGGTGCAGTGTGTGTTGCAGAGCTCCAACATGACATATGTATGTTTCTCTTGTGTTCCTCAATCCACAGGACATACTTGGTGACCCTTCTGGTGCTGTGGTGCAGTGGCAGCTGACTGTACGTCATCCAACATGCAGTAGTCTGGGGTAGGTGGACCTACAGCTACTTTGTCTGTGATGACAATCAGGGGGAGCACATGTCTGCAGTGATCTGTCATATTGTACATATGTTGTTGTTTACCTCTTTGCCCTGCAGCCCCATAACCCATATGTTGCTGTTGGCACACATATCCACATGTGTTCCTGGCCAGTTCGTCTTCTCCAACACTGTCTCTGGGACACGTCCAACAGAGCTTCGTGGGACTGCAGGTCCTAGGTGTTCGGGTTGTGGGCTGCACGTACACCCTTCCCTGACATTGTAGCATCAGCCAACAGCAGTGTATCATTGCATTTGACAAGCCTTTATCTCCACAAATCTCCAATTGTGCATATACAGGCCATTTGCTACTGCTGGCACACTCACCTTAGCATACTGTATGGGTGTGTGTTTTTGGGTTGGCTGTGTGATGATACAGCGTGCAGGCATTTTGCATTTTCATGTGGTGTGGGGGGTCTGTACACCTGGTTAGCAGTGGTGACTGTGCTATCTCTACCTTACTGCTGTTTACCTTGTGAACATTGTGGCCATGTGTTGTGTGTTGTGAGCTGACCTATCTCTTGTATGCTGACAGACCACTGCGCAACAGCATTTATGTATCACAGATATCACCATAATGTGGACATGCATCAACAGTGGCTAGACATGGGGACATGATGATTCTACACATTTCAATGACATCTTTGCCCTTCACTGTGATGTGTTGTGGCCTTTGAGAGCCTCA
This sequence comes from Ichthyophis bannanicus, assembly GCA_033557465.1. NCBI lineage: Eukaryota > Metazoa > Chordata > Amphibia > Gymnophiona > Ichthyophiidae > Ichthyophis > Ichthyophis bannanicus. The sequence goes on along the minus strand of CM066035.1, from coordinate 803,066,113 downwards.
GGGGATCCCGAACAGACACTTGCTGCAAACACACGGTAGGTTGCACCTTTGGTCTTTTGTGAATGACATCAGCCTTTTCATGTTAATAATTTACTGTCTATTTCATGGACCTTTCATGTTGAGTCTCTGTACACCAACGCTGATGCACATGGGGTGGAGCTGTAAAACACCTGTTTAACATGGGCATGGACATGACCATATCCATGTGACACCCTCTTCTGTGGTTCCAATTCCAAATGTCCACAACATGCACTGTGTTCTGTGTTGTGATCATGTTATGTTTGCCTGTGTGACATTTCATTATGTACATATTGATGTTTGAGTCTCTGCAATTTGGGCTGATGTTGCAAGCAGCATACCAATACATTGTTTATCTTCTTCTGACACAGGGCAGAGGACACACACAGCACATCTTCTACAGTGCATCCGGCATCACCATCACCCACCTGTTGGAGGACACAACAACACCATGGAACTATCCCTGGGAAATGGTGCCATAGGATGTTTGACCTCTGCAAGTGGGACACATGCCTCGGATGGACATTATTGTTGGACTGCTACTTTGAGCATGACAGGCCTGTCCAACACATCATTGCTGCCGTGCTCTGGCTGGGTGTCTTGTTCATCACAGAAGACACACATGACCTTTCCAATACTGTGGCATTTTGAGATGTCACACTTGACTATGCATGCCCAGGGTTTCAAGGACAGTCTTAACGGAACTTGTTGTTGCTTTGCAGACACCCTTTGCACTGTGGACGCTGTGTACTGGTCCCTACGTGTACAGCAGGGACTGACATTGTCGCTGTATGTTGTACATCCTTCCGACATTGTGTTGTTGTGTTTTGCCCATGTGTGTGACCTGGAACACAGGATACGTCATCTGTTTAGTTCAACATGATCATACAGCCATGCATGTGGCACAGGGGGAACATTGGAGAGGTCCTCTTGCCCATGTCTGCCTACCCTCCACTTGGACATGACACAGTATTTGCCACCACACCACTTTACTGCACACCAACAAATTGGATTGATGTTTGCACTCACCAAGGGTGTTACAGTGCATGTGTAGCATCACTGTATCATGTTTCAACATACACGGTGCATGTGCATGTGACTGACTATGTTAGTGCAACACAGCATGTGGCAATATGGCTTCTGTGTGGGTTACTATAACATGTTTGACCTTTATTTCCATCTCTATATACAGTTTATTGTGTTTGTTTACTGTACTGACGTGATGCTCTACATTGATTTACAAACCTAGCATTGCCTGTATGCACAGTGCTATTTATCCCCTGAGGTTCCGGCACTCACATTGCCCCGTTATATTTGGAGTGTGGCAGTGTGTGTGTCCATTTTCTTCCTTCATTTGTGCATTCCATGTACCGTGATATATGTGTACAGATACTATATCCACAGCAACAAGTGCAGGGGACCTTCTACATAGTGTTATCTCTGCATGTTTCTGCGGCTTGTTTCATTTGAATTCTCTGTGTTCATGTGCCTCTGCTACCTGTTAGCATATCCTCATTTTGCATTTGACTATTGTTTTGGGTTACATTGGTGCTGCTTTGATTCCTATATCAGGCATTATGTGACAACTGTAACATATATTTCGATATCTGTGTTTACACTTTCTTACTTTTAACAACATATGCTGTTTCATTTTCGTGCCTCCTGTGTTGGAAGACAGATATATTTTTATGAAGAGATCATGAATGATGTGTGTTGGACCCTCATCATGCACTGTCTACTGTCTACATGCACACATATGCAACTAACGCATTTGGGGCGTGCTGCAGCATGTGGGGGGTGGGGGGCTAATACATACTGCACACCATGCACCTAATGCACATTATCTCTCCTGCCCATCATCTGTGGACAGGCCAGTGACTTTTCTGTAACATGTGGGTTGCTGCCCTGCAAAATGTGTTTTCCCTTTTTTCCCTGTTATCTAATCACCTTGATATTATGAAAGTCAGTATCTACGCTATCTTTGATGATTACACAAAATAAAAATATGTGTTGGGCGTACATTTGTCTCTGATGCTGCTTGACCACACTGACACACGTATTTAGTGATTCCCTGGTCATGTACATGGCCCACCTGTGCTCACATCCTTGTACGGTGCCAGCTGTCTATCTGCCAGCCATCTGCCACATCACTGGGCGTTATGGGAACCCATATAAACATTCCCTTTGAGGTAATATCTTTGCACTGTTCTTGCTGTGGTTGTTTGGAATAGTGGTTATGGACATGTGTTGGAACACCATAGGTTGCAGGTTTGATTCCCAGAAGAGGGTTGTTGTTTTTTTTGGGGGGGGGGGGGTTGTGCTAACCTGACCATGAGCTGCCTGCAGGTTCGTCACCTATCCACACACCCTTCCATCTCTTCACTGTACACCAATGTGTGCCCTCTGCGCTGCCTATACATCACATATTAGCTGTTACATATGTCTCTTTTTTTGTATTCTCATAGACAGTCCACTTGGGGGATTGGCATTGCTGTGGTTCAGCTAGTCTCAGCCATACCTGTTTGCAGGTTCAATTCTCATATGCTCCTTTTGTGTTCTGTTCCCTATTTTGCCCTGCTCCACAGAGCATCCCCTGCTGCCCTTTGGGCTTAGGTTCTATCCTCTTTTGCATGCTGTATCCACTGCATAACATTTCATTGTGTGTGTGCATGTAGTTATATGTGGTTCTGGTCCCAATTACAGACTGTGATTTGAGTTGTACACACCAGATCTGCATGTGAATTCCATCATGGTTACTATTGGAGGTTGCCCTATCCTGGCAGACAGCAGACTTTTTGTGTGATGCCCTGCAGTGTTTTTGTATGCTGCCTTTGCTAATGACCTCATGCTGGTGGTTTAGCCTACCGGTTTGTGCATTGACGTTTGTGTTAATGGTCATGGGTTTGATTCCTCTCTGCTCTCTTTCATTTGTATGCCTGTCCTGCACAGCTACTTTTCATTCCTGTAACAGTCATATCTGTGCAGATCTGTGTTGTTGGCACATTGTGCCCTTATCACAGTTGCCAACCATCCTTCTGTCCATCTATGTGTGTCTGCCAGCTGTGTGCCATCCTGCCTGATGTGCAGGCTGCTACCCTATGTCCTGCACTGGTACATGTTTCTGCATTGCAGCTCTTCATGCTTGCCTCTCCTGTGTGTGCTCTGTATGGCACTGCTACTCCTCTGTCCTCCTGTCATTGCACCTATCCTGATACCTGTACCTCCTCTGCTGGATACGTCTTCCCATCCTCTGCCACACACTATCATTGTTGCATGGTACATTACCATCACCCTGTGCATTGCTACAGCTGCCCCCAATATGTTTGTCCATTTTTCCCGCTGCCACATGGGCTGGACGCAGATTTGTCTGGTCCATCAGCTCTGATCTACTTCCTTCCATCACTTGCGCATTGTCTTTCCTTGGTGCTCTGTGCAATGTTAGCGTTACATCTGTGTTTGGCCCATACTGTTCTTGCTTTTCAACTTGGGGGACCTTACTGCCCTTGGGCAACATTTCTTGAGTCACCTATACATCCTTGGGGCATCTTTAGCCACACGTTAGATTCAGCCAGCATATGGGGCGCCTAATATGATGCCTTGGGGGTTGCCAACCTTTTGTCATGCCGTCTGGAGCACATTATGATTCACCTTGGCTGATGTGGTGGTTTATGATGTGCCTTCTGGTGCGCCCTAAAAGGTGCATTAGGTTACGGCACTGGGGTGTGGGTATTTTTAGCTGGAAGCATCGATTGTTGGAATGTTTCTGACTATTACAAGCAGCAAAAGAATTACACCCACTGGGGGATTGAACTCATGACCCCTGTCTCAGCAGTCATTGCATTAACCAGTGTGCTACACCTCTGCTGCTGTGAGTGCAGGTCAACGCACGAAGTTAAGGTTAATACACGGTAACGTGCACCGCTCCCCCTATCATGCGATAACGGACATGGCACACTTCATCGCGCAATAACCCGTGATTTCTACCTTAAGACCAGAACACCCACTACCTTATATGGCATTCCTCACAGTAACGCTGCAACTAGCGCCAGTGACATTAAGGGGTATGTTTACTAAACTGCGGTAATGTCATTCACGGTAGGTTCCACGGTAAAGGTAGAGATGCCCAAATAAAAGCATGGGCGGTGCATCGTTACAGCAAGCTGACAGAGAACGCGCATTACAAGGCGCCTTAGAACAACAAGCGTTACAAGGCGCCTTGTAAAGCACCTTATAAGGCGCCTTGTAAGGCGCCTTGTAAGGTGCCTTGTAAGGTGCCTTATAAGGTGCCTAGTAAGGTGCCCTGTAAGGTGCCCTCTAAGGTGCCTAGTAAGGTGCCTTGTAAGGTGCCTTATAAGGTGCCCTGTAAAGTGCCATGTAAGGTGCATTGTAAGGTGCCTATGCAGAACAGAGACAGATGTAGCCCTAACACTAGATAGAGCACTCAGGAAAGGCAATGAACAGGTGAGTGAAGGAGGGAGAAGTGGGAGCCGCTGGACCTGCCTTATCTGCGGGCATCCCATGTGCCTGCCAGTACTGCTGACAAACATGGTGGGACAGCTCTACCACAGCACAGGGTGTTGGCAATGTAAAGTACCAGAAAAACAGTTGGTGGCATTTGATGGGAATACGTGTCCCCCAGTGGAGGTGGAGATGGCAGGATAGTTACAATGATGGGTGGATAGAGGAGTGGTGGTGCCATGCAGATCAGGCACAGGAGAGGCAAGCATGATGAGGCGCAATGCAGGAAATGGTGGCAGTGCAGGACATGGGCTGGCAGCCTGCACAGGCAGACAGGACTCTACACAGCTGACAGACGCAGATAGACGGACCGAGGGAATGTTGGCAATTGTGGCAAGGGTATTATGGGCTGGAAGCACAGATCTGCAAAAATACGTCCTCTACAGGAATGCACACTATTTGAGTAGGACAGGCATGAGAGGAGGGAACAATGAGGAACTGAACCAATGAACACTGCCAAGAATGGCAATGTATTAACCAGTAGGCTATACCTCCATGGTGTATGTCACAGCAGTACCCATGATGCAATGCACATGATGAATAGCTGTCTACAGCTGATCAGCAAATGGGGTCTGCACCTCTCCGGTACCTCAGCTGGGAAAGACGAACTGACAGTGTGTGATATTGGCACAGAGTAGCTACAGACCATGCCATTGTGCAGGTTCTGTGGTTACACTGAGGGATAGGATTGGTGCCCAGCACTAGGTGCGCAGTACATGTGGTGCTAGAGATAGGTCCTGCTGTATATCCCCATCACTACCAGTGTGTGACAGGTGTTCTGTGCAGTGCAGCCGAAGGTAATTTGGTGTCCATCTGTATCCTGCAGTCACATGTGGCCCTGTGGGACCAGACACCAGCCAGATTAGTGTGTACCCTGTATGAGGATCTCGCTGACATGGGCAGCTGCTATCAGGGCAGAGGGGTTCCTAGAATTGCATGAGGTGTGTGTAGCTGTGCCTGTATAGGTCACAATGGTATACACTACACACCCCAAAGGGCCCCCATCACCCTTTTGCAGGTAAAGAACAGTGTCCCTGCCCCAGAGAAGCAACCCCCATCCTGTTTGTACAAGACAGCCCTCCAGGTTTGGTGAGCCAGAGCCATACCTATGAATGGGACAGTGGCAGACCAGCAGCAATGCTGGGGTTAGGTCTGGAAAACCCAATAGCCTCCCACTACTGTCTGGCAGTCACCAGCAGACAGCACCTTAAAGGTGTTCCAACCATGCACAGTCCAACTGCAGACAGTCCACCAGAAACTATGTGCAGTAAGCAGGCAACTCAGTGATTGGGACCCCAGCACTGGGGGGAACAAACATATCACTAAAAACAAATAGTGTAGAGCGCTATGTGGGAACCTAGACCTGCCATGGTCACTGCTCATTCAGGGTGAGTGCCCTCCCAGCATGCCATGCTGTGGCCACCCTGTCCATGCAGGTGGTGGTCATGCACTACAGTGTCCTAGCCATTGCCCCACACCCTGTGAAGATGCATCCTGGCCAATCTGCCCTGTCCGGGCCATACCCAGAATACCTTGCTCCTCATTATGCATCTAATCAGGCTAACGCTGGTAACAGTGGGATATTTTGGGCCCAGTGAAGTGTGGGCAGCCACAAAACAATGGATAGACATACAAACACGCTCACTCCTTTTGCAGCATTATACAAAGATAGAGGTGGTTGGCAGCTCTGCCCGCCACACTAGTCCTGAGCACAATGCCGACATTGCTAAACTGTGCAGGGGGTAGTAGTAGTGCTTTGGTGATAACATCATCCCAATGCTGGGGCCAACAGCCTGCCGCTCCATGCATCATTGGATTGTGGAGCCTGTGTGAGTGGGTGTTTGCATCCCTATTCGCCGCTGCTTTGGGCTTTGTACATGTTGCTGTTGTATCTGCATTGTAGGGTAAAATATAGGGACATGCTCTGCAGGAACCACAACTGGGACCTGCACCTGTGACCCTCTGCTCCTGGACACACTGGCTGGGTGTACTGCACCACACTGTTGCCACAGATGCATGGTAGTCCCTGGGGCTACCTGCACTTTTCCTCAGTCAGACCTTTTATGTTGCACTGCACACCACGTACAGATGCAGAGCATGGCCTGGGTCCACTGAAGGGAGGTGGCACTGCCCACTCCAGTATGGGCACATGCCCCCCTGCCAAGCTGATGTGGCCATTTGCTGTTGGTGCTGGTAGTGCGCAGTCCCAGGCCATCCACTGTGTAGGTAGGCGCCCGCCTAGGGAGGTGGGTTCCGGGGTGGGGGGGCATACATGGACATCCTCACATCCCCCCATCACAGCCTACCACTATTATGTCCCCTCCACATGGGGGCGGGATGGCTGGGGGGATGTCAGGTCTGTGCCCTAGCGACTATTGGCTAGGGTGGACCAGGTAGATATTGGTGGATTGTGTTTGGCCTTGGTTAACTGCTGTCTTGCTGATCTCCGGTGTCTATGTTCCTATGTGTCACCTAGGCGCCCACCTGGTCCACCCTGTGCCCCAGCTGCCCATGCTACATGTCCCACCTGCGGCCCCCTATGCCCCATTTGCACCATCGCCATAGTGGCCATTCATACTTTGGCACTATGGTATTGCTGTACATGGAGCACTGCTATCACAAATTTTGGGCTCCCTGCCTGGGCTGTACATTGCTGACACGTAAATGGTTTCTCTCTCCTGCATATGTGCATCTAACGGCAGGTTTTCAATCGCGTTAGGATTCAGCTCTTCAGATCAGCGCGTTAGTGTGAATGGAGCCTCTCCCCGCCCACACTCTGCCCAGTGACCCCTTCTCTCCGCCCTCTCTCCACCTTCTGCGGTGTTTACCGTGCCATGGAACATCAACGATCGTTAAGTAACGATAACGCGCGTTGTGAGATTTTAACGATCGTTAATGTCTCATAACACGCGTTAACGTTACTTAACGATCATTGACGTTACGTAACGTGCGTTATGTAACGTTACCGCAGTTTAGTAAACATACCCCTAAGATGGTTTAATAAACATACCCCTAACAGCTTTTACTATATCCTCCGATAATTATTTTTATTTATTTATTTATTTATTTTATTTAACAGTTTTTCTATACCGCACTATTCACCATCAGCGCGGTTTACATGGAACAAGAAACTTCAGATAAGTTACATATATCTGTTCATTACATATAACAGGGAAGTCAAACCTGGGTAACAGGGGCAACTATATACAGAGAACAGCAACAAGAGTAACTAGGCGGGAGGAGTAGCCTAGTGGTTGGGGCAAGGTACTTCAGGCCGGAAGGTCGGGGGTTCAAATCCCACTAGAGGACAGCAACCTTGGGCCGGAAGGACTGGGGTTTCTAGTCCCACAGATGCTCCTTGTGGTCTTGGGCAAGCCACTTAACCCTCCATTGCCCATGTTCCCTGTAAGTATTAGTGTACGTGTCTCAAATCCCCACGTGTTAAATGTATCCCCCACTTGTGTTGTGACCGCTTTGATTGAAGGATAAGGCGGTATACAAAACTGTCTAAATAAATAAATAAACTATATACATAGTGTGGAGTATTGTAGTGTAGTGTGCGGCTGAGGAAAGATTGAGTGGTTAGAAGGTAGTTATTGATATTTGGGTGTTACTATGGGGTCTGTTTACTAAATCGTGGTAAAAGTGAATAACGCGCGTTGTATGACGTTAACGACCGCAAGTGCAGTATAACGCGCGTAAACACGCGCCAACGACCGGTAACGTCATACTACGCGCGTTGACCGCGTTTAACGATCGTAAAGCCCCGCGGCGCGTTAAAACAGCGCAGAAGGTGGAGAGTGGGCGGAGAGAAGTGGTCAATGGGCGGAGAGGGGGCGGGGAGAGGCTCCCCCTCACTAACGCGCTGTAATTCTGAGCTCAATTCCAACGCGAATGAAAACCTGCCGTTGAAGGCATCTTTAAAGGTAAGAGAAACCATTTCCGTCAGCAATGTACAGAGAAACCTGGGTAACACACAAAACGTGAGCAGTGTGATACATGTGCACAGAATGAAATGTCACAGAAGACAATAAAAATGACCAGAGGAAACCCCTTTAAAAGCATAAATCAGCAGTTAAACAGTGATAGCAATGGACAACAAGGAACAGAACTCCCTGGAAAGCACAAAATAAAACCTAATGATATGTGGAAGGGTTCACGCTTCGCAGACCCTCGAAAAGGGAAAGTCACTGTAATGGAGCTGACCTGGGAGTGTAGTGTAATGTCTCCCAATGATATCATTGTTGCCCAGCTCGGATATGGGTGTGTGTCCCTTCTGTGAGGTCCCCCTGAAGTGTATGTGCACCGTTGTCTGCATACAAGGGAAATGAGGCCACAGTAAACCTTTTGCAGAGCAGAGTCCCTGACCAGCCAGGCAGGTCATACTAACACCAGGGACAGCACCATCTCTGTGGCCCCAGTGTGGTGCAATGGACACAGCCAGTGCCTGTAAGACCAGAGGGTCACAGGTTCAAATACCAGCTGGGACTGCTGCCAACCCAGTCACAATAGTCCTACCCACCACTAAAAAGTGAAAGTAAAGACACACCTTTAATGCAGAGAACAAAGGCATGGTCTATTTTTACACCACACCAAACACAGACACCAGAAACAGGCACAGCAACGAAAGCTGAGCCCCGCAAATGCAGCCCTAGAGGGCCCCACAGCATTCCTGTCCCATGCTGTCACATCAAAGATGCCTGTGCTGTATAGCTATGCCCCACCCCCATGGTAGGCAGATGTAGGTCAGGCATATGTATGAGGGACAGCATGAAAACACAGATAAAACGTGGAAAATAGCAGAAAGAAAACTGTAAACATCACAAGTCAGCTGGGCAACAGTGATAGCAATGGGCCACAATAAAAAACACACTCCCTGGAAAGCGAAACCAAAAAAAGAAAAGATACTTGGAAGGGATCACGCTACGGAGACCCTTTCAAAACACATCCCCTGTTATTGGAGCATTCGCGGGAGTGTCGTGTATTGTTGCCCAATGATATAATTGTTGGCCAGCTTGGTAATGGGGGATTGCCCCCTCATGCGAGGTTGTATGTGAGGTTACGTGCAAATTGCCTCCATACAAGCTATATGAGTCCACAGTAAAATGGTGCAGAGCAGGGTCTCTGACCTGTCAGGCCAGGTATCCCATCTCCAGGGATCGCATTGTCCCTGTGGCCTCAGTGTGGTGCAACAGACACAGCCAGTGCCTCTAAGACCAGAATGTCACAGGTTCAAATCCCAGCTGGGGCCATGCCAATCCTGCCCACATATTCTTCCTACAACTAAACTGTGATGGAATGGTCACACCCTTATTGCTGAGAACATACGCATGGACAAAACGCCAATATTTTACCACACCAGATATAGGCGCATTACCCAGAGCATAGTCCCCCAAATGCAGTCCTGGAGGGCCCCACACCATTCAGTTACCATGCTGCCCCCAATAAAGATACCTGTGCTGCATAACTATGCCCCCCCCCCTTGTCTGCAGATGTAGCCCATGCATATTTATGAGGGACAGCATGAAAACCTGATCAGTGCCTGGAATGACAGGACTGGAGTTGTGGAACCCTGCCGTAAAGCAGCAGCTAACAGTGACACCCACCCACCCACCCACAGGCCCCATTGGCCAATGAAACCCGAAGAGGTAAGACAATTGGCCCTGCTGTCAACTCCCAATACTAGCAGGTGCATACCTTAGCAATGGCACCCTACACATGGGTATATGGTACACATGCACTAAAAGTTGCCAATGATAAAATGTAGAACTCATGTCCTATGTAAAGCACATTGTGCACATTGAGCTGCGCCACAACAAGCAGTCAGATGTCTGTGGTGTGTGCCGCAGGTCTGGCCCCTGACAGTGTCCAACACCCTTGGGAGTGATCCACCAGAGTATGTCGTACCACATCCATGCATGTACTGTGCCCATGACAGGTGTTGTGTGTATGGCTGCAGAACCCCCCTACAGTAGCACAATGCTGGCATAGGTGTGGGGGTGGCTGTCTGTCCAGCCAGTGTGTGGTGGCTGCAAACACTGTCGACAGGCCACACTGCCAGCAATGTTGCCAGTAGTGGGCTGCCAATGTGCATAATGAGTAGCAAAGTACCATGGGTAGAGGTCGGATAAGGCGGCCTGGCCAGGGTGTATATGCACAGGGCAAAGGGCAGTGACAGGTACATTGTAGTGCCAGGCAACCACCTGCCCAGACAGGGTGACCACGGTAGATGCCGCTGCAAGCTCAGTGTCACCCTGAATGTGCAGTGACCACAGCATGTCTAGGCTCCACCATGGTGCTACATAGTAGTTCACTCATGTGATAAATATGGGTGTTCCCCTGGGGCCCAGTCACAGATGTATCTGCTGGCTGTGTATGCTGGCACCCCAGGTCTGGGTGCAGGCATCTCTGCTGGTCACTAGCAGCCTGTTTGCAGCTGGTAGGTGATGTGATGGAGTGGCCTGCAGGGTGTGTTGGCCTGCACCAGGGGAATCACAGATAGTGGTTGGGATTGTCATTTTCTACCAAGTCCCAATGTCAGATTGCTCCTGTGGCATGCATGTGTCTGGATCTGCAGTGACTGACCTGTGGGGTGTCTGCACCTCAGTAGGACTAGGGTTAATGTCCCCCCTCCACTGGCACCTTCCAAGGGAGGTAGAATGTGCAGATTATGATGGGTGACCCTGTTTGCCACCCAGGGGTGAGGGGGGGTGGTGGGGCATGGGTCTACACCTGCCCCAAACAGACAGAGATGTCCAAGGTGGTCATGCAGAAAATATCTATCTCACACAGTAACACTGCTGTGGACGGTGCTGAGGACCTGAGTGGATGCCCCACTGCACACTCAGGGTGAGCAGAGCACCCGCACAATGTGGTGTTGGGCAGGTCCTCAATGCCAGTACAACAAATGGTCAGTACCCCCTATAAGGGCAAGGGGCTGTGGGGGGTGCACATGACAATTTACCCCTACCATGTCCAGAGTCTGTGGGGATGCATTCCATATGGTGTGCCTGTGTGGAGAGCTGATTAGCATGTGCAGTGCATCATGGGGGTGACTGTATTATTCAATCCCTCTGAAACCGCAGCACGAGCTCGCAGCCATTGATAAACCATGGGACAGCACACATACATCAGTGAATAATGTGTGGGTGTGTTTACTTACACCCCATACGGACAGCAAACATAGACATGCCCCCTCACTCACTATCTGATATATGGGTGTGTTTGCCTGCATCCCTCCGACACGTCCAGGAAATAAAATATAATTGGCGCTGCCCCCTCCCTCATTGTGTCATGTACAGAGTGCTACATCAGCCAGCCTTCTGCTAATGCCACCCTGGGGACTCGAACCCATGCTGCCCGTATCAGCAGTCACTGCAGTAACCATTGTGCTATAGCTCTGTATTAGTCTTGTATGTCTGGGTGGCTACTTATGCTTTACGCGCGGTGGCCCGCTCGTTAGTTTCGTAACGCGCCAGTTAACGCTCGTTGGTTTCGTAACGCGCGCTAGGTCTTCCGCGGTCCCGCCCATCTCCTTATTTGGGGGTTTGTCTTCTTAACGCGGCTCCTACCGCGAACTGCACTAACGCGATTTAGTAAACAGACCCCTATGTTTCTTCGTTCTCTGGGAAATATTTGAGAAAAAGGTAGTGCTTTAGTGCCTTCTTGAACTGGCTGAGATCAGAGATGGCCCTAATGTGTGTTGGAAGGATGTTCCAAAGTTTTGGAGCACATAAACTGAAGGCTCGATTTGCTGTTGTCGAGTTGTATCTTGTGATTTCCTTTGGTACAGTTAGCATGTTTATTTCTGTAGTTCTTCTTATAATGAATTCCAGAGTTTGATTACACGTTGAGTGAAAAAATATTTTTTCTTATTAGTCTTATATGGGTTACAATGTAGCTTCATTGTCTGTCCCCTAGTCTTTCTACATTTTGATGGCGTAAACAATCGATCTACGTTTACCCGTTCCACTCTATTCATTAATTTATAGACATCTATCATATCCCCCTCATCTGTCTCTTTTCCAGTTTGAAGAGCCCTAACCTTTTTAGCCTCTCCTCATAGGGGTATCCTTCCATCCCCTTTCCATTTTGGTGGCTCTTCTCTGTACCTTTTCTAATTCTGCTATATCCTTTTTAAGAAATGGTGACCATAATTGCAGACAATATTTGAGGTGGGGTCGCACCATGGAATGATACAGAGACATTATAATAACCTTTCTTTTATTCTCCATTCCTTTCTTTATGATTCCTAGCATTCTATTTGCTTTCTTGGCTGCCATTGCACACTGCGCAGAGGGTTTCAACATACTATCTATGATAATGCCTAAATCTTTTTCCTGGGTGGTGGTTCCTAATGTGGAACTTTGCATCTCCTAACTATAGTTTGGGTTGTTCTTTCATGGGTGCATAGCTTTGCACTTGTCCACATTAAATTTCATCTGCCATTTGAATGTCCAGTCTCCCAATTTATTAAGGCCCTCTTGCAATTTCTCACAATCCTCTTGTGTTTTAACAACTTTGAATAATTTTGTGTCATCTGCAGATTTGATTATCTCATTCGTTATTCCCATTTCCAGCTCATTTACAAATATGTTAAAAATAGTGAAGAACTTTGTGAACCAAAACAAGAATCTTGAAACATTTGCGAAACTGAATGGGAAGCCAGAGGTAGCGGACCAGAAGGTGGGTGACATGAAGCATGAGGGAATGAGTTGAAGGCGATGGAGTTGATACTGAGGAAGACTGCAAAAATGACATTGCAATAATTCAACTGGGAAATCACCAGGGAGAGCAGAGGAGGAAGAAAGGGACAATTAGCTCTAATTTAGCGTAGAGTGAAAATATTTTTGTGAATAATGGAAGAGATATGGTCATGAAAGGTCAGTGCCGAATCAAGGACTATATCAAGGTAGTGGACAGAGGAAACTAGGGAAATAGAGGTGCCAAGAAGAGAAGCAGAGGTGGGCGGGGGGACAGAGTCAGTTAGCCAAGTGGCCGAGGTCTTGCTGGTGTTAATAGTGAGCATTAGATTCCTTAACTGGTTCTTCCTGGATGTCCAGTTTTGTATAATCAGCACCTACACATGTAAGTTCTAGCACGTACAAGTTCAAACCCCTGAACATGTTTATTACTAAAATGGCTGTTCCCACTGGACATACCAGAACTGGCATATGTATTTCCAGACTCCCTTCTATGCATTTTACAAAAGGCCTTGCCTTCAACAAGCCTTTTGTAAAATATTTGGTTAATTGTTCACGTCCATTCCTAAATATCCTGGGCGGCATTTTCGAAGGCATTTACACGGGTAACTGCCCATGTAAATGCCTTATCCGTGATTTTTGAGAGACACCTACATGGGTAGTTCCCTTCGAAAATCCCAGATAAGTCCCTAATGCACTCAGATGCTATGCTGTTAGCATCGGGGCATGTTAGGGGCGAACCGGGGCAGAGCGGGGGTGGAAGAAAGGGCTAAATGGGTAGCACCAATTTTTGATGCTACCTGCTTAGCCCTCTGTGCCTTAAAATAGGCATATGACTCCAGCATTGAAAATCCGGGTTAGACAGATGGCGGATGGGCTATGCGCCAACATGGCACATAGCACTGCCCAGATGGAAATCAGGCCCCCTATATCTATTTTAGACAGCCTAAGCAAAATTGAACTTCATGCCTCATGTCGGTCCCTTGTAAGAAAAAGGATTTGGATTTAGTTCCTATCTTTCTTGGAAGGTCAAGGTGAGTTACATTCAGATATAAGAAGCATTTTTTTGCTCCCAGAAGGCTTACAATCTAAGTTTACATCTGAAGCAATGAAGGGCTACATAATTTGCTCATCATCACAAGGAGCAACAGTGGAATTTGAACCTGGTTTCCTTGGTTTGGAAATCTGCTGCACCAACCAGTGGACCACTGCAAGACTGAAAATGTTTCCAAATTTGTCATTACTCTAACACAGGTCTGCAAAATTTTTTTTTCGAGAGCTGTTTTGGTTATTCCACGTAATCTTTATGTTTTTTGGTGCGCTGAATCTGAAAATGACCTTCATTTTGTCATAGGACATCACGTTTCCTGACAATTTAGGTAACTATGTTAAATAAGGCAATACCTCAAAATAAATGGAAATAGATTTATAAAATTACAGTTTTATTACAATATTTTCATAAAAATCCTTTTTTTAACTTAAATGAGCTCATCTACACACACTAAACTCGATTCTTCTTCCTTGTGAGGCTCCTCTTGGTGCATTTACGCTTGTGAGTAGCATCTGGAATGTCTCTCTGAAGCATCCAACAGTAGTCTGCCATCATTGTAATGCTCCATTTTCCCTGGTATCTCCTTTCCATCTCTTTAATGTCTTGGTGGAATCATTCACCTTGTTCCTCACTCACAGCTCCCAAATTTTCAGGAAAGTAGTCAAGGTGGGACTGGAGGAAATGCACTTTCAAACTCATCAGGCAACCTAAAGCTTGAAATGCTTTCAGCATTCGTCTGACGATCTTTTTGTAGTGAGGATCTTTGTTATTGCCTAAAACGTTCTGTACGACTTCTTTTAATGCAATCCACCCTTCTTTTTGAGGATCCGTCATGGTACTGACAAACTCTTGATCAACTATAAGCCTTCTAATGTCTGGTCCGACGAACACACCTTCCTTCAATTTTGCCTCCGACAGGCCTGGAAACTTGGTGACCAAGTATTTGAAGCATTCTCCATCTCTTGGAAGTGATTTTACGAATTGCTTCATCAATCCCAATTTTATGTGGAGAGGTGGTAGAAGAACTTTATGGGAAGGTACCAAAGTTTTTCGGAGGACATTTTTTTCACCGACTGTTAGCACCCTCAGCTGCCAACTCTCCTTGGTCCAGTGATTTTGTCAGTCTCGACTGTCCCATAGACACAGAAAACAAATTTTGTTGGTCTTGACTGTCCCATAGACACAGAAAACAAGGATATTTGGTATACCCAGCTTGTTGCCCGAGCAGAATGCACAAGACCTTCAAGTCCCCACACACTTGCCAACCATGGTCTTCATATTTAAGTTTACGAAGAACCAATTCCAAGTTCTCGTAGGTTTCCTTCAAGTGTACGGAATTACCTACAGGTATGGAAGCGTAAAAACCGTTGTGGAGTAAAACTGCTTTGAGACTTCTTTTTGAAGAATCTATAAAAAGACACCATTGCTCTAAATCATATTGGATTTTAAATTGACCCATCAGACCTTCGACATCGATGCAATAAACCAACTTGTCTTCCTGGGCGAAGTAAGGAACGAACTCCTTTTCACGATGTCTGAACCATGAAGTTGACACTCCTAGCAACAATAAATTCCTGCTTTTCAGCCTTGATCCGAGTAACTCAGCGGCATCTTTGGGAAGATTCAAGTCTCTTACCGAATCATTCATCTCCTCCTGAGAAAACAATTTTGGTCTTGTACCATCTTCAGAGTCAGAACTTGATTTGTCATCTGGTTCAGGTATGACTTCACCTTCATTGGAACTAGGTATCTGTTCCAAGGTAGCAGGGGGCTTGGGTTCTGGTATATCTGTGCCATAGAGAATGGGACGAATTTCTGCGTGAAGATTGGGGTATGAAATGGAATGCTTCCATTTGGAATTAAACCCTTTCACATTGCATGAACAAAAGTAACAGTCATCACTAAAGTTCTTTTGCTCTCGCCATACCATAGGAATCCCATAACGGAAAGATTTTTCTTACCCTTGAACCACTTTCGGAGGTCCTCAACACACCGTTTGCACACTTTATGAGGCGCCCAGACTTTATCTTGATCTCCAATTTTTAGTCCAAAGTATGCAAAGTATACTTTTTTCACAAAGTCTGTAATATTCTGCTGTTGCTTCAACACTGTATATTCACCACAGATGAAACAGAAACTGTCTGGCGAATTAATACACTTTCACGGCGCCATAACATAACGGTTGAAGAATGACGAGCTAGCACGAATTGAGATGAAAAAGTGTGAACAGCCTAGAACCAAGAACCTGATGATGATTCGTGCACAAGTGTGGCATGCAGGAGAGAGCAGCTCTGTGTCTGTACACGAGATGTCACAGTGCTGGCTACGCCCCCCTGCACTGACCGGAGCTGCTGCTATCTGCCCTGTGTCTCCCTCCCACTGGATTCTTCAGGAAAGATTAACCCCTTCTACCATTAGAAGCACGGACTTAAAACTTGCTTAGCTTATGTATATATTGCTGACCATCAGATTTACAGTGCTATATTTTTTTTTACATAACTCGGACAACCCCTTTAAGGTTTTTTTGGCATTTTATATCTTAAATGCACTTATGTGAATTAATTAATAGTAATTTGAAAAAAATTGATAAATTTGAAGACAATTTTGCATGTTGTGACAAATCATGACGTCTAGGAGTTTTTTCAATATTTTATTTGTTTTCAGCACACCAAAATACATGGAAATTAGATGAAAATAATCAAACAGCTTTTTAGTCACAGACCTGTGTAATCATTCCTTAGTATGGCGGTATTATAACAGCTCAAACAAGTTATATTGGTAGGCCAACTTAATTCATAGCATTCTTGGATACATCTGTGATCCAAAAGTATTGAGACTTCTACAATAACCCCAGAAGTAGAACACTGACAGTTATTGCACTCAGTCTCCTTCAGAGTAGTTCCCCTTCCTGTAAAACACACTTCCTCCAACATTCCTGCCACTGCTGGAAACAATTTTGAAATGCCTCTTTCATTATGCTGTGAAGTTGCTGTGTCGAATTTTGCTTAATGGTCTTCAAGTTGTTGAACCTTCTTCCTTTCAGTGATAATTTCCGTTTTGGAAAGAAGAAAAAGTTACAGGGTGTGAAGTCAGGTGAGTATGGAGGCTGATGGTATTGTTCAAGTTGGTGTTTGGCCAAGAGCTGCTGGACAAGATGTGATGCTTGAGCTGGGGTGTTATCATGATGAAGCAACCATTCACCATTCCTATGCAACTCTGGCCTCTTACAATGAACTGTGTCTCTCAAACGAGTCAGAACTTGGACGTAGTACTCCTTATGGATGGTTTGACTTTTGGAGCATACTCATGCTGAACAATATCCTGGTAATCAAAGAAAACTGTGAGCATATCCTTGACATTGTTCCTCACCTGATGTGCTTTCTTGGATCTGGGAGAGTTTGGAGTCTTCGATTGTGAGAATTGAGCCTTGGTTTCCAGGTCATAACCATAACCCATGATTCATCACCATTAATGATCTTTTTGAAGAAATTTGAGTCATTTTCAATGCATTCCAACGACTCCCTGATTGCAGGTAATCTTTTTGGTCAGGGGACAGGAGTTTCAGCACAAATTTTGCAGACATACGTCTTATCCCCAAATTGATTGTAAGAATGGACTGTACCAACCCAAACTGATGTCCATGTCCTTGGCAAGCTCCTTGATAGTCAGTCGATGATTTGAGTGCATTGCAGCATGCACTGCTTCAACTTTGTCTTCATTCCTGCTCATAGATGGCCTTCTAGAACGTTCGTCACTGTGAACACTTTGGTGACCCTCTTGTAAACATTTGTACCAGTCACAAACTCGAGCATGACTCATGCATTCATTGCCATATACTTGCTGTAAATTGTCATAAGTCTCTTTGCATGAATCTCCAAGTTTTGGGCAGAATTTAATGCAAATTTGCTGTTCAATTTTTTCACTCATCATAAATTTGACAAACTGCTTTTACATGATACCAAACTACGTGATTTAAAAAAGTACAGGTGTGCTGCAGCCACGCTACACTCTACAAATGCAGAGCACATATCTAGGTCACTGCATGTTTAATTACATTGTGGTGTGATATATTGTTACATAACTACACAACAAGTCTCGATACTTTTTGATCACACCTTGAATAATCAGGTAGGTAAATCTATTGCATTCGTCCTCTGCCACTGGTTCACTTGCCACTCAACACTGCTGAGAAGGCAATTCCTTTCTACTTAGATGAACCAGGTCAAAATTACAATTTCTGAGAAGCATGTTCCCTCAGTAATGCTTACAATTACAAGAAGAGAACAAGGCAGTAAAAGCCTGAGGCAGGTAGAATACAAACCACAGAATCACAGCCATGAAAGAGTTGAGATCTGGCCTTTCTAGTGGAAACACTCTGACTAATTGTCACACTTGGCTTTTGTAAAGGAGACAACATTTCTCCTAGGACAAGCAGGATGAGTCAGCCACACTTGGTGACGTCATCCGACGGCGCCGAGACGGAAGTACTCTCCATAGCTCAGAAGGGCTTTGCCCTTCTGAGCATGGGCCAACTGGCCCCACCCCCTGCCCGCCCCTAGCTAGCCAGTTCTTGTTCTTCCGCCTTGCCTACAAGACGGACTTTGCTACTCTCCACCAAAACTGAAAACCTAACTCTATAATTTCATCTACAACGTATGTATTGCCTTAAATTACCTTATGCTTCTCTCTCTTCAGATTCCGGTCCTGTCTAGACCTCTTCATCTCTCTTCAGGCAGCGGGGAATGCCTCCTTGCTGCGAACACGGACTGGTGGCCCTGCCTTGGAGGAGCAGTCAGTGAGAGATCTGCAGAACGTGCCTAATAGGCCGCCGTTCCCCAGTCTCACCTGAGCCCCGATTCTCCGCTTTCTGCGGAAATAGGTTCTACAGCACTCCTACCGGGAATCGCTGCCGCGCTGTCCCCCTGCAACTTGGGATGTGCCCTGAGGCCCCCATCCACAGCCGCACTCCGATGGACAGCCCAGACCTGCTCTGCGCTGCCTCGGCCGATGGTCAAGGGACCCGATGGGCAGGGGGCCCCTGATGGACAGCACTTCCCTGCGTTGCCTCGGCTGGTGTAGGTGCGTCGCCCCACACCTTGACAGCTGCCAGACCTCCGGTAGACTTGTCCCATCCCGGAGAGTCCCGTGAGGCAAAGAGCGGGAGCGGAGACAGAATCAAGATGCAGAGAATTTGCGGAGAAGAATTCTTCGTTCCGGCTAACCACGAGGCTCCCATGGCAGCGGCCATCTTGCCACACTACATCATGGGCCATGCTCCTCCCCCTCCTTGTCGCTATTGGTGGCATCTTGGGGCTTGCTCCTCGCCCTCATTGGCGCCATTGGTCGACGCAGCCCTCCTTCAGGGGAGGAGGAGCCGCTTACAGAGGCTCCCATCGCCGACGCTCTGTTCGGCGCAGTCAGCATTGGGGACGGCCACATTGTTGGAAGCTTCAGCGCTGTTGATCGGCGCCATGTAAACCGCCTCCTCTGCACCATCGACTAGCTGGGATAAGGTCCGCCCAGCCCAGAATGCCCCATGCTGGTGCCGCCCCTCGAAACCACCCGGCGCCGACGTCATCTGTCCGGCGCCGCCCCCGGAAACCACTACGGTGCCGACGTCTCTCTGGCGCCGGCATTTAGCTTGAAGACCCTCCCGGAGCCGAATCGAGCGCTTGAGGACTCTTTCCGGCGCTGCTGTGTGCGCATGAAGCTGGCAATTGAGCCATTGACCTCTTCCTCGGGAGCTGTTCCGCTGTACAGCATAGCACTCGGGCCCGGAGCTTCTCTTGGTGCGGCTCTAGTCCCCTGGCTATCTAACCTCCTAAAGGTTCCCTCTAATCAAGGGTCCAAATGGAGAGATCTGATCAAATGGAGGGAGCTGAGTGGGTCCAATGCCCTACAGGCTCCCAGCCGACCTCCTGACAGCATTCCGCCTCATCACTGGAGCTCATCCTTCCAGCAGAGCAGAGCCACAGCACAAGGGTTGATGCATCTACCAATGGTGCAAGGATTGGGGGTTCAATTCCCCACAGAGCCCAATAAAAACAGCTGGCTGATGCAATAATTTAACATATTCATGTGACCAGGCTGGCTGATGCAATAATTTAACATATTCATGTGACCAGGCTCCGCCTCTGCTCACCCCTCGGAGTGGCAACAGGGTGGTGCAGTGCACACAACCGGTGTGTTCGGAGGCAGAAGGTCACAGGTTCAAGTCCCAGCTATGGTGCCTACCAACCCAGTACCCAATGAGTGGAAAAGTAGCCTAGTGGTTAAAGCAACAGCCTACAATCCAAGAGCTCTGGGTTCAATTCCCACTGCCACAGCTTCCAAAGCAAAACAGGAGGAGATATGAAGAATGAACCTTTGAAAGCGTCAAAGCTTGATCGAATTCCTTCTACAACAGGGCAGACTCTCTCCCTCTGCCAATCGGTGGTGGGATGGAGGCCCACGTAGGTTTTTCCGACTGCGTCAATCCAGCTGCGAACTCCTAATCTACAGCATGGTGCCCACACAGCCTGTTTGTCACAGGTTCAAGTTCCAGCGGTGGCTCCCGCCCGTCAACCTAAACCAGGAAAAGGGATGATGGTTAAATCAAGTAAAAGCAGGCGCAGCCCACTGAAGTCGACGACACCTAAGGGATGATGGTTAAATCAAGTAAAAGCAGGCACAGCCCACTGAAGTCGGCGACACCTGAGAGGTCCGCTACCAATGCAGATTTCAGCAAAGCCATGCCACCGTTCCGCACATGACTATCTATTCTCAGCGCCGACAGAGGGCAGCTCTTCTAAAGCGTGCAGGGAAGCCCACCTGGAAGCATTCAGTAGCCCTTCCTTCACCGGACTGCTGGTACTTGCTGACGTACTTCGGTCTAACTACCTCCAATCCCTCAGTAGGCTTGATGCCACTGGAAGGGTGGCCCCAAGGGCCGGAACGCACAACATCCGCCTCGCCCAGTCTGGGCACCCAATGGATGGGTGCACTGCCTACACTCCAGGCAGTTTTCAGCTAAGTACAGTACATATCATGGCTCGTCCCTCCAGCTACAGCAGCGTCTGGCCCCCAGCAACACATTGTCACACTGGCTCTGACCAGAGCCTCGAGCGCTCACCTCTAACCAACTGCAAGCCCTGCTGGGCTACTGACTATCCAGTCCACATATTTCTGCGGCACTCGCATCAGCAGCTAGTAAGCAGATCCCTTGCGAGGCTAGCAAACTGTCCACTCCTTCCCGCAGAGCCTGCGGGGACAGAGGCTTCGCATCAGTACCAAGTATGCACAGGCCACCCCAAGAGTAGCCTGAGGGCTGAAAGGACCCACTTCCCACTGAAGACGTGGGTGCACTGCTCAAGCATTGTAGCACATGGACTGACGAAACAGGGGTCATGATTCGATTCCCAGTGGCCTTGAAGAGTGAGACTGTCCCCTGACGAGTCAGCCCACTGGCACTTCCTTTGGCCTAAAGCACCAAGGGTCGGACATCCTCCTACGGGTGCCAGTGGCAGCAGTGTAATGCAGTACATATAGTCATTGTTGCAACAACATCCTCACTTCTACCAAGGCGACCAGGAAGCTTGCATCGACAGCGGCCATGGCCACTGCAACCAGAGCCCCACAAGCGCTGCCGGCATATAGCAATGTAAGGACAGCGTTCACAACCCCTTGCCTCATAAAACGGTGTCGCATGGCCCCCTGCTCCCGCTAGGACGCCACGGCCACGGTTAACGCATTACCCAGGAACCTGAGAACGGCGTCGGCTGTTCGGTAAGGCGCTGTCCTTAAGCACGGGACGTGGTCTTCTCCTTAACACAATTCATGGTCCCCGGCCACTCACACCTGACGACGCGGGAAAAGGTCAGTGCCACCCCACCATCGAGTCGGGTGCCCCCCAGCCAATCCTGGCTCACCAGCACTGCAGTCTTCTCTGCCGACAGAGGCCTCATGGCCTCATTTCCCCCATCTGTGCGGATACGCCCGTGCCGTGCCCTCAAATTGAACGGGGGTGGCAACACGGTGGCACAGTGCACACAGACAGCGTGTGCAAGAACCGAAGGTCATAGATTCCAATCTCTGCTGTGGCGCCCAAAAATATTGCAAGAACCGAAGGTCATAGGTTCAAATATCTGCTGTGGCGCCTAAATTCTGTGGCAACACGGTGGTGCAGTGCACACAGACAGTGTATGCAAGAACAGAAGGTCACAGGTTCAAAGCCCAGTTTGGGCTACTGCCATTCACCTCGGCGGCTAGGAATGGTCACCTCACACCTACTGACGAGTCCACCACGGCCCGCCCACCCAGTAAAACTCCATGGCGCTAAACCTGCCATACCACCCTGCGACACTACACATGCCACCGCAAGATGCATAAAGACGGAGTGACAGTCTCTCAGCCCAACTGAGATCCCAGTCTGGATCTCCCTCTTGATCAACTCAAGGGCGGCACCCTAACTCTGCATACACAGGAGCCTCCTCACCAGTGGTCACAGGACGCGGGAACTCCTGCAACTCTTGACCCAGGGCCTAGACAGTGGGGGAATGGATACCCCTGTGAGGCCCTTCCTCCAAAATCGTGTGGGACTCAACCCTTAGGCAGTCTCGGTCAACCTCACCCCAACAAGTCTGCCTGCAATCTAGGTGCTCTGACCCGTTCCATTTTGTCACGTCCTGCCTAACAGATCTCTGGCACTTCTCATCAACAGCACCATCTACCCACCTGTGCAGGACATCTACCGACGGTGCTCAACTGAACAGCGTGAGTCCTCAACCTGTGCTCCTGACAGCCCTCTGCCATACCGGGATATACCCAGCACATATTGACACGGGCCCATGCCACGCCTGGAACACACACACACATGCGCAGTGGGTTCTATCCCCCACTGTGCCCGATGACGAACGCTGCCTGAAGCATGTCCGAGGTCCTCCGTGCGCCCTGCCCAGGTAGCGCACATCTGCAAGACCACCACGAACTCGCAACAAAGCCATCACAGGACACACGGTTCAAGGACACCATCTACATGGACGCACCTCTCACGCAGTGCCATGCTGAGAGGATTGAGTTCGGGAATTCTCGCAATAGACGGCCAGACATTTGGTCTGCCACCACAACATGCCGCCGGCCGCGGAAACCAGTTGGGCACTGCAAGCTTAGTTGTTAAACTCAGGCCCGATACCTTGCTCCGATCACCCCAAGGCACATCGATGCATCGCACGGTGACCCAGTCCGGATGTTACGCCATACTGGGTCGAACTAAGCCAAGCCTCCCGAGGGCACAAACCCAGGATATCCCACTAGTTGGCACAACTCCTAGTAACCAGGATTCAGGTTCTAGCTGATGATCCGATTTGCCGTGGGCAGTCTTCCACCCTCCTTTGCCCACATAAGGTGATAATCTGCAAAACCGGTACTGGTAATGCCTGGCAGTGATCTACCAGTCCCTGTCATCGCCTATCAGGCTACACCATGGTTGACAGCATCCTCTGGTATCAAACTACGGAGTTGCCTCCTTAAAAAAAAAAAACAATAATAATAATAATAATAATAAAGAACATCTTCATTATTCGTATACAGCGAAAGATGGCCTAAAGTCCTTGCACTCTGTGGCCAATGATTGTTGACTCTGCGCCATCATGGCGATACGTCCCGCACCAGTACTGCTCACCGTTCGCTGGGATGACCCCGGCTCCCACATCTCAATGCTCGCTCCCCTCACAGAGAGGGCCGGCATTCGTTACTTGCACAATAACTGCTTGGCTGCTCCTCCTTCAGTTACGCCCACTACGCCCACTGCGCTATGGACATGCACTGCAGGGATGCCTCGCCTGCACAGTGGTGCTTCGGGACGGCAGGCCGTCGCTAGTGCCCTGCTCCTTTCGCACCACTGCGACCACTCACGCAGTCTCAAACTGTTCCTTCTCTCATCGCTGCATCGGCTCTCGCAGGCATCACCTCTACGCTCCTGCTACACGCAACATGCAGCATGCTATCATACGGGTGCTTGCCAGGCCTGGCAAAGGTTACTGGCACTCCCCCATCCTCCTCAGCACTTGCCAGCTTGGGAGGCACCAAGTGTGGCTGACTCATCCTGCTTGTCCTAGGAGAAAACGGAGTTACTTACCTGTAACTGGAGTTCTCCGGGGACAGCAGGATAAGTCAGCCACACATACCCGCCCGCCTCCCCTGGATGGGGTCGTCCTCCGTCCTGGTGCCCGCCTCCTAGCGGCGAAAGGCTCAGCTAGGGACGTACTGGCTAGCTAGGGGCGGGCAGGGGGTGGGGCCAGTTGGCCCATGCTCAGAAGGGCAAAGCCCTTCTGAGCTATGGAGAGTACTTCCGTCTCGGCGCCGTCGGATGACGTCACCAAGTGTGGCTGACTTATCCTGCTGTCCCCGGAGAACTCCAGTTACAGGTAAGTAACTCCGTTTTCTCTTGGCAATGGAAACATTAAAGGCACAGATGAGCCAGTCAGTCTCTCACACCTGCTCCTTGCTTTCAACAAAGCAAAAACAGCACAGAGAGCTATCACTCATGAACATCCATAGCCCCACCCAAATCTCCCCTCCCCCCTCAATTGTCACTTTCACAACATGTGATAACTGTCCTCTCCCTCCTTATCCCCCCCTTATAGCAGTCTCATTCCCCTTACTACCTCCCTTGTTTGCTCTGTAGCCACCTCCAGACCCCCTCCCACTGAGCCTGCACCCCTTCCACATGACTTCGCTTAAGTGCTGTCAATCAATACATTGAATACAAATTTACCAGGCACCTCACAAACCCCTCAAGCACTGGCATCTGTGGCTGGTTCCAATGCACCACAATCTCATATCTCGCGGCGACTATACAGTGGTGCAGCACCCCCTGTACTCACTTGGGGATTGCATCCAACCCCTAATGCAACAAGAACACCTCTGGGCATCTCAGCACCTCAGTCCCTAGCATACCTTCAATAGTTGCCAGCACCAGTTGCCAATACTTCTTCACCTTTCTACATGCCCACCATGTATGGAGCAGGGACCCTTTCTCCCCACACTTCTGCCAACAGTGATTCGTCGGCACTACCCACGCTCAATGCAGCCTCTCTGGCATGAGGTACCATCACAACAGTACCTTATACCCATTTTCAACCAGGTTAGCTGCTACCAAGGACTTCGCTATGCTTTGAATCAATTGTTCCTAATCCGCATCTGTCAAGTTCAACCCTAAGTCGTGTTCCCACTGGTCTATATAGCTTAACCTAAAACCCTCCTCACTCTGCATCCTTCTGTATATATAGGAGAGTAGGTGTTTCCTCACCATAGTCCCCTCACAGAACACCTCAAACCACATCCTTTCCTGTGCTAAGTCTGTCATCATCCCCCTTTGGGTTAGGAAGTGTCGAACCTGCATGTAGGGAAAGTAGTCACTGGGTATCAGCCTTCAGAGATCTCGGAAACCCTCAGACTTCCAGAGTTTCCCCTGTTGGTAGAGCTGGTATACTCTCCTCAATCCCTGCTGCTCCCATCTGGACAATATCTGCCCCCTAGGTCTTCCCCCACCTGAAAACAAGCAGAGATTGCCATCACCTGGGAGACTCTCTTCTCCACTAGCAGCTCCCACTGATAGTGGAGCCATACCCTCAGCATATGACAAACAAAGGGATTCACTATGCCACGTTCTCAGCTCATCTATAAACACTCCTCCAGGGAATAGCCCCCCTGGGGCAGACACCCTTTCCAGTCTTACCCATTGCTTCTGTGTTTCACACAGCCAAGTGTAAACCCCCTTTCATCTGCGCAGCTACATAGTACTTGCCAATGTCCACTAACCCAGCCCTCCCTCTCCCTTTGATCACTGTAGCACCTTTCTCACCACCCAAAGTGCCCATCCCTGCCACACAAACTGGCCAATTTTGTGCTGCAATCCTCTAAGGATTCCCTTCAACACCTCCACTAGCAATACCTGAAACAGATACAAAAAACACGGGATTTGAAGCATCTTCACAGCCTCAATATGGCCAAACCAAGACAAATAACCCTGCCCCCAGCTCCTGAACAAGCTATTTAACCTCTCCCAATAACTGTCTATAATTTCCCTCAAAGAGGGTATGATGAGAGGGCCCAAGCTGCACACCCAGATACTGAATCCCCTTGGAAAGGAAAGAGTGACACCCTATAATCCTTACCACCCACCTGGATCCCCTGGATATCCCTATTAATTTGTAGATGCATGGGTAATGGTTCCAAGAACAGTGCAAAAAGCAAAGGCAAAAGCTGGCATCCCTGTCTCATACTCCTCTAAATGGGGAGGAAGTCAGAGTACTCCCCCCCCCCCCACACCGTTAACCTTGACACTATCCTGGGGTTCTGATACAGAACTTTCACCCAATTCACAAATCCCTCTCCAAACCCCATTTTTTCCTTTACTTGGAACATAAACCCATGGTCAAACGCCTTCTCTGCATTTAATGAGTAAAACAGTGATGAAACCCTGCCCTGCCTAGTCTGCCAAATCAAATTGAGAATTTTCCTAATATTGTCACCTGCCTGATGCCTGGGCATGAACCCAACCTGGTTCTCATGCACCAGACCAAAAATCACTTTTTTGAGCAGGTAGCCAAGACTTTGGCCAGCAGTTTGGCATCTAGATTCAACAAGGAGATCGGCTGATATGATGCGCAGTTCTGGGGGGTCCTTCCCTTCTTTTGGGATCAGCGATATGCCTGCCCAACTCATCATATCCACCAATTTTTCCCCTTCCCTGGACAAGTTTAAAACTCTCACCAGTGGGCCCAGCAGCCGTTCCCGAATTTCCTGTAGGAATGGGCCATTAAACCATTTAGCCCCAGTACCTTGTTAAGTTTCAAGTTTTGATTAGCCAACCTCACCTCTTCTAGCCCTATCTCCTTCTCCAGATCCTCCCGCACCCTCCACTCAAGCTTGGCCAAGGGGATATAATCTAAATAACTATCAACCTCTGCCAGTGGCGGTATTGTGACTGCCTCATAAAGCTGTCGAGAAAAATCATATAAAGCCTCCCTAGGTTCCTCCTCCTGCCACATTAGTTGACCCTGCAGGAGGAGGAACCTAGGGAGGCTTTTTATGATTTTTCTCGACAGCCTGCACCTGCTGCTGCTTCAGTTGCCAAGGTAGCAGCCTACTTGCCTTATTGCCCTCCTCAAAAAATGCCCGCCAGGTTAGCTGCATTCTGAAGCAGATCTCTTCCGCATCTAATGTGTTAAGCTAGGCTTGCACCGTGAACATTTGCCCCATAAACCTCCCCATTCCCTCTCTAGCTTCTGCCTCCAATAGGTGCATTAGCTGATTATACAAGGTTGCCCTCTGCTCCCCCCACCCTATCTTGCATCAAACCCCCATTTCACAAAGCCCCCCATTTCCCCGCAGCATAGCCTTGAAGCAATCCCATCCCAAACCACCCCCACTCCACCTTGCCATTATCATTCTACTCAAAGTAGTCATCAATTAACTCTTTTACTTCCTGTATCACCCATCCATCCTTCAACAGAGACTGATTGAGGTGCCAAAACTTCACCCCTTCCCCTCCCCCCTTCCTTCCAAGGCCACTCCCACAGGAGCATGGTTAAACCAGTTAATGGCCTCGATCTCCGCTGTTTTAACCCTGGCTACCCCCTACTACCAACCCAAATCATGTCAAGTCATGAATATGAACCATGCACTGCTGAATAGTATGTGAACTGCCTTCAAAAGTCTGAAATCAGTGCCTATCACCCTTCCTGCCCTCCTCCTTACCCATGCAATCCTTTCTGGGGTCCGAAGTCATATTGAAATCACCCCCTGCAGCAAAAGAGCCTCCCCATTGTCTCCAACCTATGCTTCATCTCTGCAAAGAAGGTTCCCTGCACATCCGTGGGGGCATTGATGGATGCAATCTTGTACCAGTCCATTCCCAGCAATAACCTCACCAGTAAATAATGCCCGGACTTATCACAGACCACCTCCCCTTGTTCCACCTTTAAATCAGTTACCAAGAAAAATGCCACTCCACCCTTCTTCCTTTCCATTGTATTCGATGCATAGAGGCGTGTGGAATATTGCTTAGGCTGTACCAGCTTCTCATGGGTACTTAACAGATTGGTCTCCTGTACTAGGAAAATGGAGGCCTTTTGTCTCAACATCTCTTTATAGAGCTTCTATGCTAAGTCTGCATAATAGCCACTACTAACTCTTTTAGTTCATAGACATGGAAGCAGGCTATAATGTCTTTTGGCCTGTCACTCAGGCCCACTGGCCCTGCCACCTGATGTGCCTGGTCTATGCAGAAGTCTCTCCCCTCCACCTCCATTTCTGCACTTTCCAGTATGGCTTTTGCTATTTGCTGCACCACCCCTGCACAGTCCTTATATGCCTTCTCTTCAGGCATCCCATGGAACTGCAGATTGCTTCTCCGTGACCTGTTCTCTATGTCCTCAATTTTCTCTTCCATCTCCACTTGGAGCTGATCAAGGGTCCCCAGCTGCTGATCCAGCTGCCCCATAGCTTCACTCTGCTCCTCTAGCTGGTCCTCCAGGTCTTCCACTTGATTGCCCAGCTCCCCCAGGTCAGCCCTCAGTCCTTTGAGCTGCTCACCACTTCCTTTCTGACTCTGGTGATGTTTCCTCTGAACTCCTGGAACCAGGCCCTCATTTCCTCTCTGAAGGACTGCTCACTTATTTTATTTATTTAACATTTCTTATATACTGCCTTTCATGATATCAAGGCAGTTTACATTGAAGAAACTGAAATTACATTGAACAGGGCATTATAACTTGGAGAAAACTATTTTACGGTGAACATGGGCAATGGAGGGTTAAGTGGCTTGCCCAAGACCACAAGGAGCACCTGTGGGACTAGAAACCCCAGTCCTTCCAGCCCAAGGTTGCTGTCCTCTAGTAGGGTTTGAACCCCTGACCTTCTGACCTGAGGTAACTTGCCCCAATCACTAGGTCACTCCTCCCCACTTCCAAAACATGTTGCCCGGTCGATTGTCTTGTCGCTCTTGCCACTCTCGGAGCCCCCTCAGACTGCTTGCATATGTGGTGCTGGAGCTGCCTTTTCCCCCTAGCAGCTGCCATTTTCTCTGCAGACTGTTTCTGTGCTGGTGTTGCACCCAAATAGGCAAACTCACGGTGATCAGCTTTTTTTTGTTTTGCCAACAGCCTGGAGATCACCGCTGCTAAGTACCCCCAAAGAGAGGAGAATTTGGCATCTGTAGAGGCTTTTGCTCAGTATTTTCCTCCCACGGCCAGCCGGAGCGAAAGCTCAGATGGCCATCTTGAGCTGTGACATCAGCAGCCTCCCTCCCTGCTTTCTAAGAATGAAATAAATAAGAGACAGTCTTTCTAGATTGGATCCCTCTTCATCTCTATCATCATCATGGCTGAATTATCACAAGGGGTGGTTTTCTCTCACCTTTAGAATATAGATTTAGATTTTTGGTTTGATTACGTGCCTTCCAAATCCAAGCTTAATGGCCTGAAGACAGGAAATACTGAATCAATGTGCAGGCCTTGCCCTGGACTCCTGCTGCTGCTGCTGGCTTTGTGGGAAGCCTGAAGCCTACAGATTTCCATAAACTTCAGGATATCAGCAGGGCCTGCCTATCTCTAGGAAGACTAGGAATCCTCTTAGGGTGACACTCTTCAGGGGACAGCAATGCAGCACTGGCACAGCCAGCAAAGTCAGCAGCAGAGCAGCCCATTAAAGCCATGTCCATGGGCTTTTGTTTTGTTTTGTTTTCATATTTTATTATTTTTATTTAAGAGTTTTCTTGAATACAATTCAACAACTGTAAGAAAATAAACAAGATACATAACATATCAATCCAAAAAGAATCCTTCCGTCCATGGGCCTTTGAACATCCAGGCTTGCCTCTCCCCACGCTTGTTCTTGTCAGATGGGGAAAAACATGGTAGGTCTTGAGCATACAGAGATGCTCAAAGGCTCGCCGCTGTGCTATACTTCCTGTATATGTAGGCTCAGTTCTGGCTTCCTTGGATGTAGTGTGGTGGCAGTAGTGTCAGAAGGAAGGGGGAAGGGAAGGGGTGATGCTAGATTCTTTGGGGTTTAAGTAAGAAGGGAGATGCTGGACTAGGGTTGCCAACCGGCAGGTATTCAGCCGGCCTGGCTGGTTTTTCCATGGCCAGGCCGGCTGCCGGCAGAGAAGTAAAACCGACCCTTGAAAAGCCTGTTTTTTGCTCTGGCCGCAAGATCGGGAGCAGCCAGAGCAAAAAAACGGCTTTTCTCCCAAAGTCCGCGGGGGAGGGAGCCAGGGTAGCCCGCGCGAGGCCCCGGCTCCCTCTGTACAACCGCCAGCGTGAAGATCTTTTTCCTTCACGCTGGCGGCTGTTTCTGTGAAGCCACGATTGCTGGGAAAGGTTAAAGGCAATGTCCTTTAACCTTTCCCAGGATTCGTGGCTTCACAGAAACAACTGCCAGCGTGAAGGAAAAAGATCTTCATGCTGGCGGTTGTAGAGATGGAACCAGGGCCTCGTGCGGGCTTCCCCTGCTCCCTCTGAAACACCTCAGACAGCCGCGGGGCTGGTCGGGGGGGGGGGGGAGACTAGGACTACAAATGGGTTTTGATGGGGGGAGGGCTGGATGGGCTGTGATGGGGTGTACCTGGACTGGAAATGGGGGGGGGGGGGAACTGGACAGGAAATAGGCTATTGGTGGGGACTGGACTGGAATTGGGCTATGGGGGGGGGGTGTACCTGCACTGGAAATGTACTATAGGGGGGAAACCTAGACTGGAATTTGGCTATGGGGGGGGGGTGGAACCTGGACTGGAAATAGGCTATGGGGGGTGGATCTGGACTGGAATTGGGCTATGGGGGGGGGTGTAACTGGACTGGAAATGGGCTATGGGGGGGCCTAGACTGGAATTGGGCTATGGGGGGGGGGGGGTGGAACCTGGACTGGAAATAGGCTATGGGGGGATCTGGACTGGAATTGGGCTATAGGGGGTGTGTACCTGGACTGGAAATGGGCTATGGGTGGGGGGCTGGACTGGAAATAGGCTATGGGGGAGGAAACCTGGACTGGAAATGGGCTATGAGAGGGCCCGGACTGGAATTGGGCTATGGGAGGGGACCTGGACTGGAAATGGGCTATGGAGGGGGGGGGTGGGGTGCTGCAATGGAATTGGGCTATGGGGGGGGGACCTGGACTGGAATTGGGCTATAGTGGGGGAGGGGGAACTTGGACTGGAAATAGGCTGTGATTAGGGGGGCTAGGACTGCAAATGGGCTGTGATGGTTGGGGGGGACTTGGAATGGAAATGGGCTGTGCTGAGGGTGCTAGAACTACAAATGGGCTGTGATGGTGGGGGGGGACTAGGACTGAAAATGGGCTGTGATGGTGGGGGGGCCTAGGACTGGAAATAGGCTGTGATGGGGGGGCAAGGACTGGAAAGAGGCTGTGATGGGAGGGCTAGCACCGTAAATGGGCTGATGAAGAGCTGGAATAGGACTGGAAATGGGCTGATGGGGGCTGGAATAGGACTGGAAGTGGACTGACGAGGGGGCTAGGATTGGAAATTGGCTGATGGGGGAGCTTGGAGTGGAAATTGGCTGATGGGGGGCTGGAATGGAACTGGAAAAGAGCATATGTGGGGCTAGGACTGGAAAAGGGCTGATGAGGAGCTGAAATAGGACTAGAAATGGGCTGATGGGGGGAGCTTGGACTGCAAATGGGTGATGGGCTAGAATAGGACTGGAAATGGGCTGATGTGGAGGCATGGCAGAATGGGACTAGAAGGGAGTAGATGCTGGGTGGGTCTAGAACTATAAGGGAGCTGATTTGGGGGGAGGACTAGAAGGGGATGGTGATGGGGAATGAGAATGGAGAGGGGAAAAGATATTTTGTGTGGAAGAAAAGTCTACGATGGGCCGGGTATTGGGAGAGTAAAAGGGGATTGAGAATGGAAGGGTGAAATTTGAGTGGATGATAAAGGAATAAG
The DNA here is from genome assembly GCA_033557465.1 of Ichthyophis bannanicus. Lineage (NCBI taxonomy): Eukaryota > Metazoa > Chordata > Amphibia > Gymnophiona > Ichthyophiidae > Ichthyophis > Ichthyophis bannanicus. The sequence continues at coordinate 803,033,877 of CM066035.1, read as the reverse complement.
GAAAGAAATGGGGGAAAGAGCAAAATGGAAACGATCAGTATGTTAAAGCAGATATAGAGAGAGAATGGAAAACATCTAAAAGAGAAGAAAGGACAAATGGATAGCTCGCAGAAGACACGAAGAAACCAGAAGAAAGTGACTGGAGCAATTGCAACTGAAAAATAAAATTCCCAAACAGAAGGTAGAAAAATACTTTTTATTTTGAATTTATTAACTGGAATATGTCTGGTCTGGGAAGTGTGTATTGCTAACATCTTTGCATTTTTGTTTAGTGCAAGAGGAAATTACTTTATAGTTTTATTTCTCCAGTGTTGTACCTTTCATGTTTGGCTTTTGCGGTTCCCAGTTTAATTATTATCTGACCAAGGGAGTTAGCCTACACTTATCCTCGGTAATTTTTGTGGGTGGGGCTGGGGTGCAGCATAGGTGGGACTGGGGGCGGGGCAGGGGTGGGACTAGGGGCGGAGAATGGGTGGGGCATGGCAAGCCACAGGTGTCGGGTTTTTCTCGGTGAAAAAGTTGGCAACCCTATGCTGGACATGGAAAGGAGTGAGAGGAAGGGGAGGTGCTAAACATCTTGTGGGGTAGGGAAGTGGAGATGCTGACACCTAGTGGAGGAGGAGTTTGAGAAGGGAAGGGGAAATGTTGGGCACCTGTGGGACAGGCTGGGCACTGGAGGGGAGCATCTGGCTGAAGGTTCACTTAGGGCATTAAATATGCTTGGGCCGGCCATAGGGACAGATATGTGATCAGTCTGCAGATTGACTGTTACATTTACTTTTTTGAGCTGGAGGATCTCCATGAAGCACAACTGCTCCTCACAATAGCAGGTGGCTTGCCTATAAATCTGAGATTGATTGTGGTATAGAAAGCACAATGTAAGACCTCATAATTTTCTGTTCATTAAGGTACATAGAATATAGCTTTCATTACCTCACAAAAGCTTTAAAGGCAATTGTCTGCAGACTCTCTTTCCTTAGCTACATATCTGCTGCCTAGTCTAGCATATGACTTTAAAATTATAAGTTAATTTTGGAATAATAAACCACCTCAGCAAACTCTAGTCTCATAAAGTGCAACTAGCTCTTGTGCAGAAGGTACACTGTCATTGATTTTTCATGGTTGAAAGTAGCCCAGACTAGCTATGCAGCGTTCTTTTGTAGGGAGAGGGCAGCAGGACATGCAGGTGCACAGGCAACTAATCTAAAACTAGAATCATGCAGAAGCATGCAAATACATGTGAAAAGTATTCATGCCAGGATTTTAATGGTGGTATCCTGGAAAGCAAACTAGTTGGTGACTTTTAAAGAGAAGACTTGGTCATGATACTGGTACCACGATAGCTCAGCTTTAAATGTGCCAGCCTACTGTGAGCTTGGCACAGCCATAACATGATGACAGTTATTTCTGTAAGGTCTGCCCTTTGCTTGAGATTTGTGACTGAGGACATCCTTCTCTGAGACCTGTCCTTCCCCTTGACATACGTTGCCTTGGGTCAGTTGTAGTCTCTGCAGGCCTTTCAACAGCTGTTGTACTCAGCCTTCTGACAGCTGCCACCACCTGTTACCAAAAGCTGCTTCTGCTCATTCTTCACTGACTGACAGCAGGGTGGGTCACTGGCATTGTAATCACAGCCATTTGTTATATGAGCAACCCAACCTGTGGGCATGACTGCCTTGCAAGCAGCTGGCTGAGCTTCTATGGCAGGCAGGAAACATCATCTCTATAACAAGTTACAACCAAGGACTTGCAGCTTCAGTTTGCATATGTAGTTGTGTATTTTAGAGTGTGTATTTGTAGGCTGTGTAAATGTAACAGATCTATCCAACATTCCTGCGAAGCTGCGTGGGAGTCCTCCACCCAAGCTGCTGCCAGTAGGGGGAAGTATTTTGATATTGCATTTTTAGTTGCAGTTTCACGGGAACTTTGGATTCGTCGTGGAGAATGGGAGTACCCACAACATTATATGCTAGTGCTAATTTTCCATGTCTATTCTATGATAGTTATTCTGTTGGGAAAGTCATCCATATCAACCCCTGTTTCTTCTCTCTCATAACATTTCTGTTGTCATTAACGTGAAATTTACATGTTGTGCAAGTGAATCTTAATACTAAGATGCAGCTTCTTTGCATCATGCTAGTGAAGTTTTTCTTTTGCACCTGTATTTTTTTAAGAATTACAACTGTAGAGCAACACATGCACCATGGTTCTTGAAAAGGTTACGCTTAACTTTAAAATACACAACTATAAATGCAAACTGAAGCTGCAAGTCCTTGGTTGAAACTTGTTATAGAGATGATGTTTCCTGCTTGCTATAGAAACTCAGCCAGCTGCTTGCATGGCAGTCATGCCCACAGGTTTGGCTCCTTATATAACAAATGGCTGTGGTTACATTGCCAGTGACCCACCCTGCTGTCAGTGCAGAATTGCCTTTCTAGAAATGTCATGTGCCATTGCAGCAAAAAGAGAGGAGGTGGTTTGGTATAAGGACGTGGACACTTTTCAGAAACATTGGCAAACTAGTTCAGTAAACCTACCCAAAAATTAGTAGGCCATTAAATTGGTTCATGAACCTTTAAGAATTCCAGTACAGATTCCCCAAATTGATAAGATTTGTCTAATGGCTCAAGCAAATATGCCCAATTTGTCGACTCTCTAAAAAGGCAGAGTTCCACAAATTGCCAATAGGTTGGATTTTTGGCAGATATGCTGAGAAAATATTTGACAAACTTTTGCAGTGAATGCCTTTGGTAGCAAGATCAAAGGGAGGCGCTGGGTCGAGCGGAGAGGTGAGCCCCTCTTCCACTCCCCACAGAAGATCAATCCGATGCCCTCCTGAGCGCGGCAGGACTTTTAAAAGTGTTGGCTCCCAGTCCAGCCCTCCATACTATTGGCAGCAAGATCAACGGGAGGCGCCATATCGAGGGGAGAGGTGAACCCCTCCTCCACTCCCCGCAGAAGACCAATAAGATATCCTCCTGAGCCATGGCAGGAACTTTTATTCCCCACACCCAGGGCACACCCGCACCTTGCAGGCCCGTGCCTAAGCATCATGCCTTTGGCATGGTTCTTAGGTGGGGACTGAGAGGACATCAAGAAACCATACAGAAACAACTCAGCTAGTTCCAACCACTTGCATAACTGATGGAACGCCTTCACCACACCTTAGCCAAACTACAAACCCAGCTGAAATCCATGGCACAAGCACCATGCTCCAACTATATGCCCTCCGTTACTCCCTCCTTGCCCTTCTGATCCTCACCCCTACTGCAAATTCCCTCCTATACCTCAACCCAAACTCCCCTTCACTCCTTGCCCACCTCTACCACATCTTACACCCTCTTTCCCCTATCAGCATACCATGCTACTACCTCCCTCCTACCCGCAACACTAAGGGGGATGTTTACTAAAGTGCGGTAATCGTGATTAACGCACGTAAAGTAAGTTTAACGATCGTTAGCACGTCCGAACGCGCGTTCTGACGTGCTAACGATCGTTAAACGTACTTTACGCGCGTTAACCGCAGTTAACGATCGTAAATCTCCGCGGCGCGTTAAAACAGCGCAGAAGGTGGAGAGTGGGCGGAGAGAAGGGGTCAATGGGCGGAGAGAGGGCGGGGAGAGGCTCCCCTCATACTAACGCGCTGAATTTCTGAGCTCAATTCCAACGCGAATGAAAACCTGTCGTTAAAGGCATATTAAAGGGAAGAGAAACCATTTCCGTCAGCAATGTACAGCAAAACCGGGGAAACCTACAAAACGTGAGCAGTGTGATACATGTGCAAAGACCAAAGGTTCACATAAAATCTTAAGAATGACCACAAGAAACATTGTAAAAAGCACAATTCAGCTGGGCAACAGTGATAGCAATGGGCAACAATGAACAACACTCCATGGAAAGCACCAAAGAAAGAAATGATGTTTGGAAGGGTCTACGCTCCGTAGACCCTTTCAAAGATCATTTCATTGTGATGGAGCTTTCCTGGGAGTGGTGTGTAATGTTACCCAATGATATCATTGTTGCCCAGCTTGGTTATGGGTGTTTGCCCCTTTTTTTGAGGTCTGTTTTGAGGTTTATGTGCACCTTTGTCTTCATACAAGGTAAATGAGCCCACAGTAAACCTGTGCAGAGCAGGGTTTCTGACTCGTCAGGCTGCTTTAACTAACTCCAGGGACTGCACCATCTCTGTGGCCACAGTGTGCTGCAACAAACACAGCCAGTGCCTGTAAGACCAGGGGGATCACAGGTTCAAATCCCAGCTGGGGCTCCTGCCAACCCAGTCCCCATAGTTTTATCCACCACTAAACAGTGATAGTAAAGACACCCCTTTATTGCAGAGAACATACGCATGGTTAATACGCCTATATTATACCACACCAAACACAGACATCAGAAACAGGCGCATTACCCAGAGCAGAGTCTCGCAATTGCAATCCTGGAGGGTCCCACACCATTCAGGTTCCATGCTGCCTCTAATAAAGATGCCTGTGCTGCATATCTATGCACCACCCCCATGGTATGCAGATGTAGCTCATGCATATTTATGAGGGACAGCATGAAAACCCGAACAGGTTTGGAACACCAGGACTGGAGTTGGGGAACTCTGCCGTAAAGCAGCAGCCAACAGGGCCAGACACACCCACAGGCCCCATTGGCCAATGCCTCCTGGAGAAGCAGGACATTGGGCCCTGCCTGTATCTCCCAATACTAGCAGTTGCATACCTTAGCAATGCCACCCTACACCTGGGTATATGGTACACAGCTATCAAACGTTTCCTGTGATAACTGGCAGATATCAATTCCTACATTAAGCACAGTTTGCTCAGTGAGCTCCACCATAACAATCATTCTGCTGTCTGTGGTGTGTGCTGCAGGTCTGGACTCTGATAGTGCATACCACCATGGGGAGTGACCCCCAACAGTCTTGCGTACAATATCCATGCCTGAACTGTGCCCAGGACTGGTGTGGTGGGTATGGCTGCTGAACACCTCTATAGTTGCACAATGCTGGCATAGGTGTGGGGGTGTCTGTCTGTCTATCCAGTGTGTGGTGGCTGCAAACACCTTCCACAGCCCACACTGCCAGCAATGTTGCCAGTATTGAGCTGCCAATGTGCATAATGAGGAGCAAGGTACCATGGGTATAGGCCGGACAGGGTGGCCTGGCCAGGGTGCATCTGCACAGGGCATAGGGCAGTGACAGGCACATTTTAGTGCCCGGCCACCACCTACACAGACAGGGTGACCTCAGTATGTCCTGCTGAGAGATCACTCTCACTCTGACTGTGCAGTGACCACAGCATGGCTAGGCACCCCCATAGTGCTATATAGTATTTCTCTCATGTGATAGATATGGGTTTCCTTTTGCGGCCCAGTCACTGATTTATCTGCTTGCTGTGTATGCTGACATCCCAGTTCTGGGTGCATGCATATCCACTGGGCACATGCATTATGGACTAACTAGCAGACTGTTTGCAGCTGGTATGTGTCTTGATGGAGTGGATTGCAGTGGCTGATGGCTTGCTGCAGGAGTATAATCAGATAGTGGTGGGGTGCAGCTTACCATATCCAGGCCTGATGTCTATCTGTGTACAGAGCTGTGGTGCCTGCCCTGTGGGGTGTCTGTTCCCTACCAGAACTGGGGTTGATGTCCCTCTCTACTGCCACCTTTGCAGGGAGGTAGAAGGTGGATCTATTGTTGGGAGGCCCTATTTGCTGGGGGGGGGGGGGGGTGTGGGTCCATGGGGGCTACACCTGACTGCAAGGTGTTTGTGCAGAAACTACCTATCTTGCACATTAACAATGCTTTGGACCTGCGCCATGGCCTCTTTCAGCCATGGATGGTGCTGTGGACCTGGTGCTGGGCGCCTCACTGCACCCTCAGGGTGAGCACAGTACCAGCACAATGTGACGGTGTGTAGCTACTCTGTGCCAGTACAACACACGGTCAGTACCCCCTACCAGGCCGAGGTGCTGTGGGGGTGCACATGGTCACTTCCCCCTTCCAGGCCGAGGTGCTGTGGGGGTGCATTCCACATGGTGTGTATCTGTGGACAAGCTGATTTGCATGTGCAGTGCATCATGGGTGTGACTGGCACGATCCAACCCTGGGAAGATCCAGCCCCTGCTCTCAGGCTCTGATAAACCATAGGCCATCACACGTACATCTGTTAGCATAGTGCATAAGTGCAAGACACCCTAAAGTGTCTGTACTATAAGGTGCCCACGCTGGTAAAAACACACGTACCCACGCACGATTGTACGCACGGGGCTACGCCCGTAACAATGCATGCAGCCACGCACGTACCAACGTACATGGCTATGCGCACTGCGAGAGTGTGTTTCACTAACAACTACTGAACGTAAAGAAAAACATGCCTCCTCATTTCCTATGTAATGTACAGGGTGCTGCCTGGGACAGCATTCTGCGTTAGGCACACTGGGGACTCAAACCCATGCTGCCTGTAACAGCGGTGAGTACACTAACCATTGTGCTACAGCTCTGTTTCAATGATTTGTGTAACGCTCGTTAGTTTTTGGAACGCGCGTTAGTCGTTACGATGTCCCGCCCATGTCCTTTTTTGGCTTTCCTTTCACTAACGCGGCTCCTAACGCGATTTGCACTAACGCAGTTTAGTAAACATACCCCTAAGTACCTCATCACAATCTCAATAAACAGGACCTCACTCCCCTACACAAACAAACTCCAAACCCAGGATCCCTCAGCTGTGCACTCATCAACACTCCCACCATAAAGAACAAATTCTCTGCCATAAGACATCCCCTCTTCACCCTCCACCTGGACATCCTATGCATTACCAAATCCTCGCTCACCTAAATGGACACAATCCTCCTAAAACTAAATCAAATAAGACCCCCCAACTTCCCCACATACCCACAGAAATGGAGCGGCATCCTCATCCTCACTAAAACAACTTTGAACTTCAAAAAACTAGCCACAAAAAGCCCCTCAACCTTGGACTCACTCACCATTTCAAACACACAATGCACCATCTTCCTAGCCTACCGCTTTCCATCCACACCAACCACCGATCTCTCTGACCTACTCCACATCACTCTTGAAAGCAATAAAATACACAAGGACCTCATTCTATTAGGAGACCTTATCCTCCAATCAGCCCCAATGAAACAAGTGACAGCATTCCTTGAAACCATGACAACAATGGACCTGTCACAAATTGTGACCTCTCCTACTCATAACAAAGGCAACACACTCAACTTTATCTTCTCCAGCAACAACCTCACCCATCTCAACCAGATCTTCCTAGTACCCTGGTCCTACTACAACCTAATAATCTTCCATCTCCCCAACAATGTTTCCCAAAAACAAACCTCAATCCTCAGTCAGCACAAGAGATCCTTCAAGCAATTCAACAAAGAATCCTTCCTTGTCCACATCTCCCCAGTTCTCAGCACAGAGGTTGTGGATCTGAACACAACCATGACTGCCTGGAACCAAACCATCAGCGAAGTAGCCTCAACTTTGTCCCCACAACAACCCTCTGTTCAAAAGGGACCCCATGGTATACCCCAGATCTCTGAAAACTCAAATCACAGCTATGCAGACAAGAACGAAAATGGAGGACATTTCACCAACCCACAGACCAAAGCTGCTAAATGACCCTCCTGAGGGAATACAACAATGTCACGAACCACTCCAAGCAAAGTTACCACACCAAACTAATCCAAAGATCACTCAACCACCCAAAAGAGCTATTCTCCCTAGTAAAAGAACTCACAGAATCACGCTGTGACAACACATCCATCAGCTCTATCACCCCGCAACAAATGGCTGACTACTACTCCGCTAGCCATCCTCAACCCTCAGCCCAACCAAGCTCTCCAACACAACCTAACCTCATGGTGCACTTATGGAGCACCTTCAAACACATTTCTACTGAAAACATAGAAAGCACCATCTCATCCCTCAACACTACAACATCCCCCTTGGACCCCTGTCCAGTCAGCTGGATCAAAGCCATGAAATCTGAACTTTCCCCATTCCTCGTAAAACTCACTCAAAGCTCCCTACTGCATGGCGACATACCAACATGTCTAAAAACCTCTTCAATCCACCCTCTACTAAAAAAAAACCCCACCTAGATCCCTCTGACCCCTCCTCCTACAGACCCATAGCAAGCCTACCATTTATAGTCAAAGTAGTTGATAAGACTGTCCAAAAGTAACTGTAAGAATTTCTCGACAACCATGTCCTGCTTGACCCACAACAATATATATTCCGCCCACACCATGGAGTGGAAACCCTCCTGACTTCCCTCATGAACAACTTCATAAAAGGAATCCAGAACACTCACCAAGGTTTCATATTCATATTCTTCGATATCGCAGCAGCCTTCAGCACTATCAACCATAACATCATGCTACAACTCCTTCAATCAATAAGAATACAAGATACCGTATTTAGATGGTTCCAAGCCTACCTATACAATAGGCTCTAACAGATAAGGATTAGATTGCTGTGATCAACCCCCATTCACCCAGACCTGAGGTGTCCCCCAAGGATCTTCCCTGTCAGCTGTTCTCTTCAACATCTACATGCTCCCACTCTGTACTGTCATCCAATCACACAATATCAATTATCACATCTATGCAGATGACATCATGGTATATGCCCCTCTTAACCTTGACAAACCATCATACAAAGAGATACAATAATGCTTCACCGACGTCTCGCAATGGTTGAATTCAAACCAACTATCCATAAACCTCAAGATTACTGAATCCTTAATCGTCACCAAAAATGAATCATTCACCCCTCCTTCATCCATCACACTCAACCACATAGAATTCCAAATCGAACCTTAAGTAAAATATCTGAACATTACCCTTGGCCGCCATCTCACCCTCAAGACACACATAACGAACATAGAAAGAGCAATCTACTACAAAATCCGAACGCTACAGCACATCCACTCTCTCCTTGCTCCACCAGACTTCCGCTCAGCCTTACGAGCCTTCATCATGCCTCACGCCGACTATTGCAACTCAATATAACATGGACTACCAAAATCAACGCTCATTCCTCAGAAAACCACCCTCCACATGACAGCTTGGATAATCCAAGGCACTTCCAGATATGAGCACATCACCCCCATCCTCAAACACCTTCACTGGCTTCCACAGCAAAGCAGAATCCAGTACAAAATCCTCTTAATGATACACAAAACCATCAACCACCAATCATACCCCTATCTCCAAACTCTCATTGCCCCACCACAGACAAACAGACCATGAAGATCCTCCACAAGGGACACCCTAGCCCCCCCCCCCCAGTCATTAACAAAAAGCACCCAACAAGCATGTGTCATATTCTTCGAGCTATATGCTTTTACATCCTGGAACTCCTTCTCCGAGGACCTCAGCACCTTCTGCAAATTCCTAAAAACCCACCTGTTCACCCTCCACTTCGGTCCCACCCCCACCTAACCCCTCTCCAAACCCCCCCCCTCCTTCATGAAGAGAACTGAAGAGAACACTCTGTAGGATATGTTTACTAAAGCACGGTAATGTAGCAGCGGCTACGTTAACGTGCGTTAAGTAAAATTAACATGCGTTAACATTATGTTAACAAGCGTTAACGTCTCCGCCGCGGTAAGTCCCACAGAGAGTGGAGAGAGGGCGGAGAGAAGGGGTCAATGGGCGGGGAGTGGGTGGGGAGAGGCTCCTGCTACACAAACGCAGGGAAATGAAGGGACAGACATTACCAGGATGAAAACCTGTCATTAGATGCACATTTGCAGGAGAGAGAAACCATTTCAGTGTCAGCAATGTACAGCATAGGCAGGGAGCCCAAGAAAAGTGATAGTAGTGCTCAATTTGCAGCAACAGCATAGTGGCCAAGAATGAAAGGCCACTATAGTGATGGTGCAAATGGGGCATAGGAGGCTGCAGGTGGGACATGCAGTGGGGGCAGCTGGGGCACAGGGTGGACTAGGCTATCGCCTAGTTGGCACATAGGAACACAGAAACTGGAAATCAGCAAAACAGCAGCTGACCAAGGTCAAACATGCCCAGTAGTTCCACAGTGTCCCATCCAGAGGACATTACCCAGCAAGTACCCCAAAGGTCACACAGGTACTACTTTGCCTTTAATAGGATGATCAGTGCACATTTGGGTACCACTCTAACAAGGGTCCACAGACCTTCCCCAGGATGCGTCCCACACAATTTGTAAACCCAGCTAACTGGACACCCTTTACTGTAGCTCCTAGTAAGGCATTGCAGTGTGTGACCACACGTTGTCTGAAACATATATACACCCAGTACTCAAAACTGGGTACACCGTACCTGAAGTACATGCCCTAGCCTGTCCACAGTCTGCTGTGACAACACAATCTACCTACATCTACGTGGTCCACCCTAGCTAATAGTTGCTTGAGCACCAACCTGACATCCCTCCAGCCATCTCCCCCCATGTGGAAGGTATATAACATTAGTAGGCAGTGATGGGGGGATGTGTGGATGTCCATGTATGCCTCCCCACCCCAGACCCCGCACCCTAGGCACCTGCCTACTTGCACAGTGGATGGCTGGGGACTGCACACTACCAGTACCGACAGCATATGGGCATGTCAGCATGGCGGGGGGGGGGGGGTGCGCTTGTGCTGGAGGTGGCAGTGGCACCTGCCTTCAGTGGACCCAGGCCATGCCCTGTTTCAGTATGTGGTGTGGAGTGCAACAGAAAAGGTCTGTCTAATGAAAAGTAAAGGTAGCCCCAGGGACTGCTGTTCTTCTGTGGCAACAGTGTGGTATAGTATACACAACCAGTGTGCTCTGGAGCAGAGGGTCACAGGTTCAGGTCCCAGCTGTGGATCCTACTGAGCATGTCCCTATATTTTACCCTACAATGCAGATACAACATCAAAATGTGCAATCTCCAGAACAGCAGACAACAGGGGTACAAACTCACACAGGCTCCACTAACCAAAGCTTCATGGAAAGTCAGGCTGTTGGCTCCAGCACGGAGATGCAGTTATCACCTGAGCACTACTACTAGCTTCTGCACACCTTAGCAATGCCAGCACTGTGATCAGGACCAGTGTGGTGGGCAGGGCTGCCAACCACCCCTATCACTGCACAATGCTGCAATAGGAGTGTGTGTGTGTGTGTGTGTATGTCTATCCATTGTTTTGTGGCTGCCTACTCCTCACTGGGCCACAATGCTTACACTGTTTCCAGTGTCAGCCTGCACATGTGCATAATGAGGAGCAAGGTATTGTGGGTATGGGCCAGACATGGCAGACTGGGCAGGATGCATCTGCACAGGGTGTAGGGCAATGGCTGGGACATTGTAGTGCCCAACCACCACCTGCATGGACAAGGTGGCCACATCACATCTTGCTGGGAGGACACACTCACTCTGACCGAGCAGTGACCATGGCATGGCTATGTTCCCACATAGTGCTGCATAGCATTGGTCTCAGGTGATGTATGTGTGCTCCAGTTTCTGGAGGCCTACTCACTGCTGTATCTGTCAGGTGTCTGTGCTATCTAGCCTAAGTCTGGGTGTGCATATTTCCACTATGAACATGCAATGTTGCTTGGCTAGTGCAGTGTCTGCAGGTAGTTTGTGCATGACTGGAACATCTGTCATGGTACAGTCTGACTGTTATTGCTGCTGGCGCATGTCAGACCATGGTTGGGGGCTGCAGAGACTCCTAGTATTGCCAGTGGCTTAGCAACTGCTCCAGATCTGGTCTGACCCCCTGACGACGTTCATAACCTTAGGTTTCAGGTACCTCAAGGGCTGTAAGATGCATCAGGTTGACAGGTATGAGCTGGATGGCAGGAGAACAGCTGTAACCCTAAAACTGGAAGGAGTGCAGAGGAATGGCAATGAACATATAGTCTACTATAGTGTGCGCAATACTATGGCGCTATGCGTGTTGCAGTGCTGTGGGTGCACAGCGCTCACAATAACGCATGTGATGTGTGTTTGGGACATGCGTTGTTACGCGCCATAACCTGACCACATAACCTAAGGCACTTAAATGTATCTCATACAGCACGTAAGAAGGTCTGTAATGTCACACATGTTATTGTGCGTGCTGCGCATCAGACGCTCTGCAACGCGTGTTGCGACATACGATGTAACGCGTGTATGCCGCAATACTGTATCATAATATAGCAGACACGATGGCCACTTGGTGGAACATATTTGCATTGTGCTTGCTGTGGTTGTTTGGGATAGTGGTTGCAGACATGCGTGGGCTTGTTTCCCACAAGTTCCTTTTTCTTTCTTTTCATTTGTTCTGCTCACCTTACCATACAATGGTTCCGGCTTTGTCATTTCTGCACACACCCTTCCTTCTCTTCACTGTACACTGCAGTGTCCCCTCCATGCAGCCTGTCCGTCATATGCTAGCTGTTACATATGGTCCCTTTCTTCGGGCTGTATGGGTGGGCATTTGGCTTAGTTGTTTGGTATTGGTGTTGATGAGCTGTGTTTGGGCTCTTCAATGTACTGGTTTGATTCCGTCTTACTCCTTTTTGGATCTCTTGCCCATTTTGCCCTTGTACACACACCATCCACACAGCTGGCCCTTCAGACCGACCCCTGATGCCCTTTCCGTTAGATTTGTTTACTCTTCTGCATGCTGTTTTCACTGCACACCATTTCATGGTGTGTGTGCATGTGTTTATCTGTGACTCACATCCCAATTACAGACTGCGATATCAGCTGCCTGTGGTCTATGGCCTTACACCTACGGCTCAGTTTCTCATGTGGCACCATGTCTGCATATTCCTCAGCACGTCTTCTACTGTCTGCGCGCCTTTGATTGCAACCTCTTCGGACACGCTGCTCCTTCTTCATCGGCTGTGACGTTAACGTGTGGTAGGTCCAGGGCGCACTGTACCGCATATTAAGTGCCTTGTAACGTGTGTTACCTGACAAGGCTTGCCTCTACGCTGCACCACCCACTCCTTTATATGGGCATCCATAACATTAATGGGGCACTTAACGACGGTAACATTACCGCGCCTTAGTAAACATACCCCTGTATATAGTTAAAGTTAATATAGTTATATTGCTTGCCTAATTTGTTCTTTAACCCTTATTGTACAAAGATAGCATTCCATGTAAATATTATTTTACCGCTTCAGTTTTATGTACACCACTTTGATCTTTGTGAAAAGTGTTATAAAAAATTCAGCCAAATAGAATAAATAAATAATAAAGCAGCAAAAAATAAATAGCAAATTTCAGCTGAACTTGAACTCAGTTTGAAGTTCACCCACTTCGAGTTGGACTTCAATTTTTCCATCCATTTCAACTTTTGCTTTTGGAGCAGTGAATACTGATACAGGAGATGAAGTGGACCCTAAACTCAAGACTCCTGCATATCAGTGATTCTCCATGTGGCACTGGGGAGAGTTACTACTTCATTGTCTTGTACCACTGGAACCTAAGTGATAAGATGTTTATTGAAAATTGGCTTTCTTGCTCAGAATGTTATAACTCAAATGGAATCTCGGTAGCTTGTGTTCAGCTGTTTATAGAATCAATAGATTTCCCCCCTCAGAATGCAGTTTACCTGGTTTGCAGATTTTCTAGGTTACTCTTTGGGAGTTTGTTTACAAAAAGCTAACAACCAGATCCATCCAAAAGTGATGATTCTGTCGCTTGGCAACCAAAAATAGGAGTCACTGTGGGGCAGCAATTAATGTCTCTGTAAAGATCCTTAATAAGCTTGTTTGTGCAGTACATTTATCAAACAACTGCTTGCAAAAAATAATTCCTTTTTTATCAAACGGTCTTTCTATGGGAAAGATGAATCGTATGCAATTGTAGTAGAAATGGAGCTGTAGCCATGGAACAAGGGCCACAAAGGGAACAAGCCATCTGCAAATGCCATTAAATACATGTAGTATCTACAGTAACAACCAACACAGTGCTCCCATACCAAGTTCATTCTTGCCACTTCCCTTACACATTTATTTTTGATTAAAACAAAATGCCCAAGTTTTAAAAAGGGTTCCAAGCGTGATCCAGGAAACTACAAACCGGTGAGCCTGACATCAATACTGAAAAAAATGGTAGAAACCATTATAAAGAACAAAATTACTGAACATGTAGATAGTCATGGCTTAATGGGAGACAGTCAACATGGCTTTAGCCAGGGAAGGTCTTGTCTTACTAATCTGTTATGTTTTTTTGAAGGTGTGAATAAACAGGTAGACAAAGGTGAGTTGGTTGATATAGTGTATCTGAATTTTCAGAAAGCCTTTGATAAGGTCCCTCATGAGAGACTCTTGGGGGCATGTTTAGTAACCGCTGTAATGTAACATTGGTAACATTAACATGCGGAGAATTTGAGAAGAAGCTTGCTGTGGAAGCAAAAATGCGTAATAAAGACTTTTTCAAGTACATTCGTACCAAAAAACCTGTGAGAGAGTCAGTTGGTCCATTAGATGATAGAGGGGTTAAAGGGGCACTAACAGGCGACAAGGCGATAGCAGAGAGACTGAATGAATTCTTTGCTTCGGTCTTTACTGAGGAAGATGTAGGGATGTTACTCATGACTGAAGTGGTATTTAAAGGTGCGGAAGAATTGAAGGAAATATCGATACATTGGGAAGATGTATTACAACTATTAGATAAACTGAAGAATAGCAAATCACCTGTGCCGGATGATATACATCCAAAGGTGTTGAAAGAACTGAAATGTGAGATTGCAGACCTGCTATTAGTAATCTGTGAACTATCATTAAAACCATCTGTAATACCTGAAGATTGGAAGATGGCGAACGTAACACCAATTTTTAAAAATGGTTCCAGGGGTGATTCAGGAAACTACAGACCAGTGAGCCTGACATCAGTATTATTATTATTATTATTATTATTATTACTAAGCATTTATAAAGCGCTGCAACATACGAAGCGCTGTACAAACATAAAAAGAAACAGTCCCTGCCCGTTAGAGCTCACAATCTAGTTAAGACAAAATATGAAATAGATTAGATAGTACAAAAAACAAATTAACAAGACAAGAACAAATGTTTATGGAGAGAACAAGAAAGGACGAATTAGGAACAAAAAGCAATAGTGAAGAAATGGGATTTCAGTTTGGATATGAAGATGGCCAGGGAGGAGGCTTGGCGGACAGAGACAGGTAGAGTATTCCAGGAAAAGGGTGCAGCCAGTTGAAAGGAGCGAAGTCTAGAATTAGCAGAACGAGTAAAAGGCATAGATAAACAAAGACAATTAGATGAGCGGAGTAAGCGAAAGGTGGGTGTAGGTAGAGATGAGGGATGAAAGTTAATGAAGGGCAGAAGAATGAATACATTTATAGGTTAGAAAGAGGAGTTTGAACTGGATACGGAAGCAGATGGGGAGCCAGTGAAATGACATGAGGAGAGGAGTAATGTGTGAAAAATGAGACTGACGGAAAATCAGACGAGTTGCAGAATGTTGAATAGACTGGAGAGGAAAGAGGTGGTTAGCAGGGAGGCCAGCAAGGAGAAGGTTACAGTAATCAAGGCGGGAGGTGATTAAAGAGTGGACAATCAGTTTAGTAGTGTTATCAGAGAGAAAGGGGCAAATTTTGGAGATATTGTAAAGAAAGAAACAGCATGTTTTAGCGATGTTTTGGATATGTAAAGAGAAGGAGAGAGATGAGTCAAAGATAACACCAAGGTTCTGTGCCGAAGAGACAGGAAGGATAACAGAGTTATCCACAGAGATTGAGAAAAGGGAAGGAGGAGGGGAGGCATTAGGGGGAAAGACAAGGAATTAAGTTTTGGCCAAGTTCAGCTTCAAGCGGCGATAGGACATCCAGGAAGCAATGTCAGAGAGGCAGACTGAGATCTTAGCTTGAATTTCAGGAGAGATAACAGGCGTAGAGAATTAGATTTGAGAGTCGTCAGCATAGAGATGATAGTGAAAGCCATGGGAAGAGATAAGGGCACCAAGGGATTGGGTATAGAGAGAGAAGAGGAGGGGACCTAAGACAGAACCTTGAGGTACACCCACAGGTAAAGGGGTAGAAGAGGAGGAGGAGCCACCGAAGTACACACTGAAAGAGCGGTGGGAGAGATAGGAGGAGAACCAAAAAAGTACAGAGCCTTTGAAACCGAGTGAAGACAGGGTGATAAGAAGAAGATTGTGGTCAATGGTGTCAAAGGCAGCAGAGAGATCCAGAAGAATGAGGACAGAATAAAAGCCTTTGGATTTAGCCAGAAACTAATCATTGGCGACTTTGGTAAGAGAGGTTTCGGTAGAATGTAGGGGATGGAAACTGGATTGTAAAGGATCTAGGAGAGCATGAGAGGAAAGGAAGTCGAGACAGCAGTGGTAGACAGCACGCTCAAGTAATTTAGATATAAAGGGAAGGAGAGACATGGGACGGTAGTTAGAAGGATAGGTGGGATTGAGTGAGGATTTTTTGAGGAGGGGTGTGACAATAGCATGCTTGAAGTCAGAAGGGAAGGTAGCGGTGGAGAGCGATAGATTGAGAATATGAGTGATGGAGGGGACGATAGTGGAAGAAAGGGAGCTAAGGAGGTGGGTGGGCATAGGATCAGAAGGGCAGGTAGTCAGCTTAGAGGAAGAAAGGAGGAGTGTTGTTTCCTCATCAGAGACCAGAGGGAAGGAAGAAAGGGAAGCAGAAGTAAGGGGGGAGAGTTGGGAAAAAGTGGGGGAGGAAGGGATAGTAGTGAACTGGAGGGTAATTTTATGGATTTTGTCAGTACCGGGAAAAATGGTAGAAACCATTATAAAGAACAAAATTGCTGAACATGTAGATAGTTATGGCTTAATGGGAGACAGCCAACATGGCTTTAGACAAGGAAGATCTTGTCTTACTAATCTGTTATGTTTTTTTTTTATTTATGCAATTTTACAAACATAACAAGAATACATCTTGAACAGAAAACTGAGATGGGTAAGGAAAAAGAAATAACATAGAACCGAAAGCCCCACCAATATAGATAAGGTAACAAAATCAATACGCAACCCACTCTAGCCCCCCAAAAAGGGAAGATATTATAAGAAGAAAAAAACCATAACAAATTAGTAAGACAAGATCCCACCAGTATCTGACTGCACCTTCTGTTGGTGCATGTCAGACATTGGTGGGTGGCTACTGAGATTTTTCAGGCCTACTCTCAGCTGCATTGTCATACTGAGTATGTACTATCCTGGGTTGGTCCCTGTCCACCAGTATTAGATGTGACTGAGGCATGCAGTAGGACACAGGGTGATTTTAGGTTCAACTGCAAAGAACACTTGTCCCACACTAGTAGTGATGGGTGTCTGCAGCAGAGTCTATCTCTGACACACCACAGGTACTGCAGACATGGTGCTGGGCATCCCTCCTCATCCTCAGGGTAAACACAGAACCTGCACAGTGGCATGGTCTATAGCTGCTCTGTGCCAGTATCACACACCATCAGTTCTTCTTACCAAGCTGAGGTACTGGAGATGTGCATTCTCCATTTGGTGATCAGCTATAGACTGCTGTTCTGCATGTGCATCATGGGAACTGGTGGGGTTACCCTATCTTGGCACACACAGCAGACATTTAGGGGTATGTTTACTAAACCGTCTTAACGTGCGCCCAGCGATAGTGTGCAGGCTGCCATAAAAGGAGTGGGCGTGTCGGTCTTAAAGTAGCAAAACGGGATTATCGCGCGATAACGTGCGCTGTGAACATTATCGGGCGAGACGCCGCTAAGCACGTTAACGCGCAGTAATCTTAAGTAGGCGCGCAGACATGCAAATACAGAAACAGAGATGTAGCACAATGGTTAATACACTGACTGATAATACAAGGGTCATGAGTTTGATTCCCCAGTGTGACTAGTCCATAAGGCTTGTTGAACCAGTAGCTTTTATGTGTAAGTATAGAGTTTTGAGGCATTTTATTTGTAGTTTAATTAGTGCTGCCAGCAAACACACCCTCACGTGCCGTAACCTAAGGTGCCGCATAAGGCACCCTATAAGGCACTCCATAGGGCACATTATAAAGTGCACTGTCCGCCAAGGCACCCTATAATGTCCCCTATAGGGCACCCTATAAGGCACTTTAGAGGACACCTGATAAGGCACCTTATAAGGTGCTTTATAGGGTGCCCTATGGTTACAGTATACTGAGGGTGTTTCTGCTGGCAGCACTAATGTACATTAAAAAGAGGCAATGCCTCAGACAGCCTTATCAAATAAGCCCACCATGAGTTTGAACCCATGACCTCTAGACTCACAGGCAGTGAAGTAACCAGTAGGCTATAGCTCTATAGCTGCTAACAAGTCTCTGGCTGGCTGCAGAAGGACTGCACGTCACCACACAAACTGTCTGCTGTGGTTACCAGGATAGGGTTAACCCACCCGTACCCATGATGCACTGCACATGCAAATCAGCAGTCTACAGATGGGCACAAGATGGGGTATGCACCCCCATAGCACCTCAGCCTGGTAGGGGGAACCGACCGTGTGTGGTACTGGCACAGAGTAGCTACAGACCGTCACATTGTGCGGGTACTGTGCTCACCCTGAGGGTGAGGTGGGGCGCCCAATACCAGGTCCACAACAGCTCTCATGGCTAAAATGCATCATGTTGCAGATCCCCATCAGTGCTACTGTGTGTGACAGGTAGTTTCTGCAGACACACCTAGGATGCATCTGTGTTCTTCTGTATTTCTCAGTTATGTCTAGCCCTTATGGGCTATGATGCACCCAGAATAGTGTATGTCCTGTGTTAGTGTCATGGTTATATGATGTACGTGAAAGGGGGGGTGTTTGGACCCATAGGCAGATTATGTACCACCACACAACCAACCCTCCAGGGCTCAGGGTGGGAAACAGGATCACCCACCAACAGATCCACATTCTACCTCCCTGCAATGGTGGCAGGAGAGGGGACCATCAACCCCAGTCCTGCTGGGGAACAGACACCCTACAGGGCAGGTAATGCAGAGTTGTACACATCCATAAAGTAATAGCAGACCAGACAGTAGGCCTGGAAATGCACAGCTGTCCCCCACCATTATCTGACATTCTCCAGCAGCAAGCCTCCAGCCACTGCACCCTGCAAGGTGTTCCAACAAGACACATACTAGCTGCAGACAGTCTGCTAGCTAGTCCATAGCACATGTTCCTAGAAGAGATGCATATACCCAGAACTGGGATTTCAGCAAACATACCAAACAGATAAGTCAGCAATTGGGCCCCAAAAAACCCCCCCATAAACATCACAAGGAAAAAAAAAACTATACAGCACTATGGGGGAACCTAGCCATGCCGTGGTCACTGCTCAGTCAGGGTGAGAGTGACCTCCCAGCAGGACATGCTGTGGCCACCCTGTCTATGCTATGTACAGATGAATCCAGGCCAGGCCACCCTATCCTGGCTATTCCCACGGTACCTTGCTCCTCATTATGCACATTGGCAGGCCAATACTGGCAACAGTGCTAGCAGTGTGGACTGTGGAGGGTGTTTGCAGCCACCACACACTGGATAGACAGACACACACTCCCCACACCAATGCCAGCATTGTGCAACTATAGAGGTGTTTGGAAGCCCTGGCCACCACACCAGTCCTGGGCACAGTGCAGGTATGGCTATGGTACGCAATACTGTTGGGGTCACCCCCCAGGGTGGTAAACACTGTCAGACACAAGACCTGTAGCACACTCCACAGACATCAGAAAGGTTGCTATGATGCAGCTCACTCAGAAAATTGTACTTAACCTCGGAATTGCTATCTGCCAGTAATCATAGCAACCTTTTGATAGCTGTGTACCGTATTCCCAGGTTTAGGGTGGCATTGCTAAGGTATGCAAGTGCTAGTATAGGGAGATGCACGCAGGGCCCAACATCCTGCCTCTCCAGGAGGCATTGGATAATGGAGCCTGTGGGTGCGGGTGTGTCTGCCCCTGTTGGCCGCTGCTTTAGGGCAGAGGTTCCCGACTTCAGTCCTGGTGGGCCAGACACTGTTCGGGTTTTCATGCTGTCCCTCATGAATATGCATGAGATACATCTGCATACCATGGTGGTGGCGCATAGAAATGCAGCACAGGCATCTTTATTAGAGACAGCATGGAACCTGAATGGTGTTTGGCCCTCTAGGACTGCATTTGGGAGACTCTGCTCTAGGTAATGCGCATGTTTATGGTGTCTGTGCTCTGTAGGGTAAAACGTAGGTGTTTTTGGGCATGTTTACGCCATCTGCAATAAAGGTTCTGTATGTATTAGCACGTTTTAGTAGTGGGTAAAATATGGGGACAGGGTTAGCAGGAACCACAGCTGGGACTTGAACCTGTGACTTTCTGCTTCTGAACACACTGGCTATGTGCACTGCACCACTGTGTTGCCACAGAGACAGTGCATTCCCTGGAGATACCATGACTGTTTGTCAGACAGAGCCTGTCTGTTGCAGTGCACGCCACCCACCTAAACAGGGCTAGGCCACGGTCTGCTCTGGGCAGCTGCCACTGCCCCCTCCACCATCAGTATCCCTCTGCCACCATGATGACATGCCCTTCTGCTGGTGGTGCTGGTGGAACGCAGTCTCAGGCCATCCAGTGTGTGGGTAGGTGGCTGCCTATGGTGCGGGTTCTGGGGTAGGGGTGCCTGCATAGATGTACACGCTTCCCCCCAGCACCGCATGCCAATGTTTTGTGCCCTTCGGGGTACCTGCTGGGTACTATCCCCTGTGACACTGTGAGGAGCACACTCATGCCCATGTTGGGCCCTCAGCAGTTGCTGTCTGGCTGCTCTACTGTTTCAGCATTCCTATGGGCCAGCTAGGCATCACCCTAGTCCGCAGTGTGGCCCAGCTGCTCCACAGCATGTGCTGCCTGCAGCCCTCTTTGTCTCCTTTTCCAGCATCTGTCCAGTTGCCCATTCCGACATGCCCGGCCTGCTGTTGTGGAACATGTGCATGCCATAGGAAACCTGGCCAATGGAGTCGGAAACCCTGCTCAGCGCAATTACACTGTGGGCTCATTCACCTTGTATGGGGACGGAGCATAGACCCTTCCAAAATTCATATATTTTTTTTGGAGCTTTCTTGGGAGTGTTTTTTAATGTTTCCCATTGATATCACTATTGCCCAGCTTGGTTATTTTATTTTTACATTTTCTTCTGTTCATTTTCACTATTTATTTGCCCTTTTGTTCCGTGCACATGTATCACACTTATCACTTTTTGTAGGTTTCCCTGGTTTTGCTGTACATTGCTCACGGAAATGGTTTCTTTTCCCTTTAAATCAGCTCTAACGCCAGGGTTTCACTGGCGTTAGTTTTGAGCCTCGGATTTCACAGCATTAGTGTGCGGGGAGCCTCTCCCCTCCCACTCTCCACCCATTGACCCCTTCTCTCCGCCCCTGGGGAGCCTTCCTCCGACCTCCGGGAGCCTTTCTGCGCCTTCAGCGCTCGTTTGCGCCGCTGCACGCCTTATCGCATGCTAAGGTACCTCTGCGCCCGATAAAGCACCATTATTGCATGATAAGGTACCTTATCGCGCGATAACGTCGCAGAGCGCACGTTAAGACGGTTTAGTAAACATACCCCTTGGCCTCAATTACACACTCAGAAAACAGACCCTGACCAAGAGAATAAGTGACCACAATCTAAAATAAAAATAAAAATATGCAAGCCAAATTAAACTAAAACCACAAGAAACCAGACTCTGCATGCAGTGTAACACCAGAGAAACAGAGATGCATATTATGCAAAATATAAAGATGTCCAGCCACAACATTGAAAGTAAAATTGTGTTCATCCTTTCTTGTCTGACCATTTTATTCTCTGATCATGCTGGTCCCAATCTGAAATTTCTGCTTTCCTCTGTCTTCTCTTAGCTCTCTTTCTACGGTCTCTAAGCCATATGCCATTTCTTGTCTTCCCTTTTGTTTTCTTCACTTCCTTCCATCTTGGGTAGTGATCTTTTCCTTTCAGTTTTTTTCTACAGTGCAATAGAAAAGTCTTTCCACACTGAGCAGAAAACTGAAAGGAGAGGCAAACCTAGGCTTGCCAACTGGCTCCAGATGCATCAGACAGGTTCGATCCAGTCCTGGGTTTACCACATTGCATGCAGGGATATGTAGTTCTGATTTCTCCATTACAATTTTGTAATGAGTGCATATGAGATAGGGTATATCACTAAGAAAGAAAAACAATTTCTAATAGTTGATAAACCTGTTATACCCACTATATATGTCATTCCAAAAATACATAAGTCCATAGATAACCCTCCGGGCAGGCCCCTCATATCTGCCATTGGCTCTTTGTTAGAACCCCTTTCACAATTCATTGATGTTATTTTACGTCCTTTTGTTCCCAAAATGTGGTCTTATGTAAGAGACTCGTCCCATGCTATTGACATCCTCTCTTCATTACAAGATCTGGGCCCAGATGTCATTTTGGTCACCCTTGATGTGGAGTCTTTATACACAAGCATTCCACAAACTGAGGCCCTATACATCATAGAACATTTCTTGATGATTAGACAAGAACATAAGCGCATTCCCACTTCCTTTCTATTAACTGTAGCTGAAATTGCTATGTGCAATAATTTCTTCTGCTTCAGGGATCTCTTTTATGAACAAATCAAGGGAGTGGCGATGGGCTCCTCGATGGCTCCTGACATCGCAAATCTATACATGTTTCAATTCGAGGAGTCTTTTTTGAAAGAACATCCATTTAAAAATGAAGTCCTCCTATGGATACGTTACATTGATGACATTTTCTTGATTTGGAAAGGTTCCACGGAGATGTTATCAGAGTTCAATCTATTTATCTCTTGATGTCCATTTACGGTTTCAAATTACCTATGATCCTACACATATCCCTTATTTAGACCTTCTGGTTCAATTGGACAAGGGAAAGATCACAACAACATTGTACAGAAAACCAACAGACAAAAATCAGCTTTTACATTACACCAGTTTCCATAATCCTGCCCTCAAGAGAAATTTACCTGTGGGACAGTTTCTTAGAGTGAAAAGAGTCTGCACTACCTCCACTGAATTTGAACACCATGCTAGAGATTTATCAGACCGGTTAAAAGTTCATCAATATCCTAACCGATACATTGAAAGGGCTTACACAAGAGCACGAGATGAGTTACGAGAGAACTTGTTAAAACCGAAAGAAAAGAATGATCAATCTAAAATTGTGTGTCCTTTATTATATTCATTACAATCACATAAAATTGTAAACATACTTAAAAGAGAATGGCGACTTGTCCAGTCCCTTCCCGAATTTCGTAACATTTCATTAATAGTAGCCCATAAGAGGAATGTCAATCTTCAGAATCTTTTAGTTCCATCTGCTTTTACAGAGCGTAAAAGATTGTCTAAATATAAGGGGCATTTCCAGTGCGGGCATTGCTCAGTTTGCCCTCATGTTCTTCCAGTACGAAATACCTTTGTCCATCCAGGGACTCAAAAGACAATTTACATAAATGATTTTTCAAATTGTGAAACATCTAATGTCATCTATGCTATTAAGGGGTATGTTTACTAAACTGCGTTAGTGCAAATCGCGTTAGGAGCCGCGTTAGTGAAAGGAAAGCCAAAAAAGGACATGGGCGGGACATCGTAACGACTAACGTGCGTTCCAAAAACTAACGAGCGTTACAGGGCGCCGTGGCGCGTTAAGCATATGAAGGCGTACAGACACACATCATTGAAACAGAGCTGTAGCACAATGGTTAGTGTACTCACCGCTGTTACAGGCAGCATGGGTTTGAGTCCCCAGTGTGCCTAACGCAGAATGCTGTCCCAGGCAGCACCCTGTACATTACAAAGGGAATGAGGAGGCATGTTTTTCTTTATGTTCAGTAGTTGTTAGTGAAACACACTCTCACAGTGCGCATAGCCATGTACGTTGGTACGGGCGTGGGTACGTGTGTTTTTACCAGCGTGGGCACCTTATAGTACAGACACTTTAGGGTGTCTTGCACTTATGCACTATGCTAACAGATGTACGTGTGATGGCCTATGGTTTATCAGAGCCTGAGAGCAGGCGCTGGATCTTCCCAGGGTTGGATCGTGCCAGTCACACCCATGATGCTCTGCACATGCAAATCAGCTGTCCACAGATACACACCATGGGGAATGCACCCCCACAGCACCTCGGCCTGGTAGGGGGAAGTGACCATGTGCATCCCCACAGCACCTCGGCCTGGTAGGGGGTACTGACCGTGTGTTGTACTGGCACAGAGTAGCTACACACCGTCACATTGTGCTGGTACTGTGCTCACCCTGAGGGTGCAGTGAGGCGCCCAGCACCAGGTCCACAGCACCATCCATGGCTGAAAGAGGCCATGGCGCAGGTCCAAAGCAGTGTTAATGTGCAAGATAGGTAGCTTCTGCACAAACACCCTGCAGTCAGGCATAGCCCCCATGTACCCCCCCCCCCCCATTGTGACATCTCATACCATTCTTGCTATATTCTCATATTATTGTGTATGTACTTTGATTGCTGGGGATTGTTTTTTCAGAGGTACGCTGACAAACCCACCCCCTGAAGAAGAAACCAAAACGCACATTGGGAGCCAAACAGGTGGCGTTGGGGCAGTTTGTCTCCACATTTAAGATAAGCACAATCTCTCTATTCTTAATAATAAGCCATTAAGGAAAATCCATAAAGAAACCCTAAAATAAAACTGGTCATTGATGCAATATATTGGCACAAGTTTACTAACGCTACTGTGGTGCAGGAACTTTGCCGTAATAGTCTGAGACCAGGGGTTCATTCACGCATTTATTCTATTCTTATATATTCATTAGTACATTGATTGATGATTTTATAGAAAAATACAAAACACTAAAAAAAATATTTTTCGATAGAAAGAAGGCTGAGTATTGGATTGAGCCTTAAGGTATAAGGTGAGGGTGTTTAGCAATTTTCATTTTTTTGGGCAACCAAAACCCTCCAAAAAGCGTAGTTACTCACCTGTAACAGGTGTTCTCCAGGAGCAGCAGGAATCAGTCCTCACTTATGGGTGACGTCGGCGCCGACGGAGCCCTCGCGGAGCAATTTTCCCCAGCTTTCAAAGAAAGCCTTTGGGAATTGCAGCGCACATGCGCGGTCCTCTTCCCGCCCAAGGGTGCCATCTTAGCCAGTCAGATGACATAGCTAAAAAAGACAGCATAAAAATTTGCAAAAAAAAACCTAAAGCATATGATTGCAACTCCAAGGGGAGGAGGGAGGGTTGTGAGGACTGATTCCTGCTGCTCCTGGAGAACACCTGTTACAGGTGAGTAACTACGCTTTCTCCAGGACCAAGCAGGAAGTCAGTCCTCACTTATGGGACTCCCAAGCTTAAGGCTACCGGAGACCCTAAGCACAAAAATGAGCTCCCTCTAGCTCAGCAGCACAGAAGGAAGGAATCTTCGCTGAATTATTACCCACCGGTAGCCCACATCCGGGATGGAGGGTAGGAGTTGCTCAAACCTCAAAGAGATTACGGAGGACTGCCTGTCCGAAAGCACTGTCCCTGCGGGACTCCCTCTCGAGACAGTAATGGACCGCAAAGGTCTGGCTCGAAGACCAAGTAGTGGCCCGGCAGATGTCTGCCAGCGGAACAGAGCGGAGGTAAGCCACTGTCGTAGCCTTTGCCCGAACGCAATGAGCCGTGACTCGACCTTCCAAGGAGAGTCCGGCTGCCCCATAAGCCCAAGTGATACAGTCCGCAACCCAGATGGACAGAGTACGCTTGGAGACCGGGAGCCCCAATTTATTGGGGTCAAAAGACACAAAAAGCTGAGCAGCTTTACGGTGCTCCCACGTACGGTCAAGGTAGAAGTTCAATGCCCTTCTACAGTCCAGGGTATGGAGGACCGTTTCAGCTCGGCTGGAGTGTGGTCTGGGAAAGAAGGTCGGAAGTACCACCTCCTGATTGATGTGAAAGGGGGAGACCACTTTTGGAAGAAATTTTGGGTGAGTCCGTAGGACTACCCTATTTTTGTAGAACCGAGTGTAAGGGGGATCAGACACAAGGGCCTGCAATTCACTTACGCGCCTAGCGGAAGTGAGGGCTATCAAGAACAATGTTTTCCAAGAAAGAAAACGGAGAGAACAGGTAGCCATAGGTTCAAAAGGCGGACAGGTGATCCGCTGCAAAACCACATTCAGATCCCAGTCAGGCGCTGGCGGGCGGAGAGGTGGTTTAAGTAGAAGGAGACCTCGGAGAAACCTCGCTACGAGAGGGTCGCTGAAAAGAGGTCTGCCGTCCACCGGTACATGATGTGCTGAAAGAGCACTGAGGTGAACTTTGACGGAGTTGGACTTAAGTCCCAGATTAGAGAGGTAGAGCAAGTACTGCAAGATCACCGACACCGAGCAGGAGAAGGGATCCTGAGACTGCTGGGTACACCAAACGGAAAAGCAACGCCATTTAAGGGCGTAGCATTTGCGGGTAGAAGGTCGCCGAGAAGCTAAGACGACCTCTTCCACCTCTGCCGGCAGGAGAAGGGGAGCAAGGACTACCCTCTCAGCAGCCAGGCCATGAGATTGAGAGATCTGAGGTTGGGGTGTAGCAGAGACCCCTGATCTTGAGTGAGGAGATCCGGTTGAAACCCCAGAGGGAATGGATCCTCCACCGCTAATTGCAGCAGGAGTGGAAACCACGGCTGTCTGGGCCAGCGAGGAGCGATCAGGATCATGGAAGCTTTGTCTCGGAGAACCTTGAAAAGAGTTCGAGAGACTAGCGGGATGGGAGGAAAAGCATACAGAAGGCTCTCCGCCCATGAGAGTAGAAAAGCGTCTGCCGCAACTCGAAGGGGATGCGGCCGACGAGAGCAGAAGCGAGGAAGTTGCCGGTTGAGAGGGCTGGCAAAGAGATCCATCGTGGGGAGGCCCCACTTTAGAAAGAGCTTCTGAACTACCAAGGGATCCAGGCGCCACTCGTGCGGCTGGAGGATCCTGCTGAGTTTGTCTGCCAGGCAATTTTCTTGGCCTGGGAGATAAACTGCCTTGAGAAGAACGCCGTGACTGACGGCCCAAGAGCAGAGCTTCTGTGCCTCCCGACAGAGAGGGAAGGAGCCCGTGCCCCCCTGCTTGTTCACGTAGAACATGGCAACTTGATTGTCCGTCTGGACAAGGATGGACTGGTGAGAGGTCAGGTGGGAGAAGGCCTTGAGAGCCAGGCGGATCGCCCTGAGCTCCAGGAAGTTGATCTGCTGAGCAGACTCCCACGTGGTCCAGAGGCCCTGAGTACGTGCCCCTTGGCAATGTGCTCCCCAGCCCAGGAGGGATGCATCTGTTGTCAGCACCCGGGCCGGCTGAGGTGACTGGAAAGGCATGCCGAGTACCAGATTTGGCCGATGAAGCCACCACTGGAGAGACGAGATCAGCGGCTCGGAGACGCGCACTAGGTCTGCTAGGCCGCCTGTGGCTTGTTGCCACTGCTGGCGGAGACACCATTGAGCAGGCCGCATATTCAGGCGGGCATTGGGGGTCACATGGACGGTGGAAGCCATATGGCCGAGTAGTCTCAGGAAGCGCCTGGCGGAGACCAGGGGCTGGCTGCGAAAACGGTCAGCTAGGTCCATGAGCCGTTGAGCTCTGTCGAGCAGTAGGAACGCTCGTGCCTGAGGAGTGTGCAGCCTTGCGCCGATGAACTCGAGATCCTGTGAGGGGAGCAAAGTGGACTTTGCGAAGTTTATAACAAAGCCCAAGTACTGCAGAAGAGTCACCGTGCGGCGTGTGGCGTTGGTGACCTCCGGAGCGGACGCTGCCCTGATGAGCCAGTCGTCGAGGTACGGAAAGACATAGAGGCCGTGAAGCCGGAGATGGGCCGCCACCACCGCGAGACATTTTGTGAAGACTCGCAGTGCGGAGGACAGGCCAAAGGGTAGTACTCTGTACTAGTAATGATTTCCGGCCACCACAAACCTTAGGTACTGGCGGTGGCTTGGGTGGATAAGGATGTGCGTGTAGGCATCCTTTAGATCCAAGGAGCATAGCCAATCTCCCTGCTGGAGGTAGGGCAGAAGGATTCCAAGGGTAAGCATCTTGAACTTTTCCTGCACGAGGAATTTGTTGAGGTTGCGCAAGTCCAGGATGGGTCTGAGGCCTCCTGTCCTTTTTGGTACTAGAAAGTACCTGGAATAAAAGCCTTGACCTTTCAGGTGGTGGGGCACCGGTTCCACCGCCTGTTCCTGTAGAAGACCTGCTAACTCCTGAAGGAGTAATTCCCTGTGCAGAGGGGGTCGTGGGGGTTCTCCCGGAAAATAGGAAGGAGGGACCTGGTGAAAGTGGAGAAGATAGCCTTCTCGCACGACTTGAAGCACCCAGGCATCTGAGGTGATGCTGGGCCACCTGTGGGCGAAGTGAACCAGTCGGCCTCCGGTGCTGGGAGGAACCAGCGGGGGGGGGAGAGGCTATGCTTAAGGAGTCAAAAGCCCCCACCCTGCTGAGCAGGGGCTGGTGGTGCAGGCTTGGGGGCTTGCTGCCTACGGGACCCGTTACCCCGTCCCTTGGCCTGCTGGCCCTGTTGGGGAGCTGCAGGGGCCTGATATTGGGGGTATTGTTTGTAGGCAGCCGCCTTCCTCGGGTAAAAGGACTTCTTTCCCGAGCCCTTCTTTTTCTGGGAAGGGGCGGAGGTCTTCCTAGAAAGCCTAGTCCTGGTGAGAGTCTCCGTCTCAATTTGTGCAGCCTTGTCAGCCATGGGCTTGCCAAAGAGGTTTTCGCCTCGGCAGGGGACATTGACCAACTTGTCCTGCACCCAGGGCTCAAGGTCAGACGACTGAAGCCAAGCCTGTCGGCGGGCACCGATGCCGGCTGCGGCCACTCGAGCCGATGCTTCAAAGCCATCATAGGCTGCTCGGGATATGAATTTTGAGCATTCCCGAATGCCAGTGGACAAGGCCAGGAACCTCCGTAAGGGTTCCTCGGACAAACCAGCGGAGAATCCGGCTAGCTCTTTAGCCAGGTCTCGGAGATACATGCCCATGTATAGCTGGTAGGTCTGGACACGACACGCAAGCATAGAGCCCTGGAAACACTTCTTACCAAGGCCATCCAGGTTACGGGCCTCCCTGCCAGGAGGCACCGAGGAGTGCATCTTCTGGCTCTTAAGACGATGCATGGCCGATTCCACTACCATGGAATGGTGTGGTAACTGTGCTTTTTGGAAGCCAGGGCTCTTGCGGACTCGATAGATAGAATTGACCCGCTTGCTCAGGACCGGCGAGGTGGCCGGACTCTCCCACATGCGGAAGAGTAGTCGTTCCAGCATGGGAGGAACCGGTACAGTAAAGTGTTCCCTGGCGGGAGAGTCATACTGGAGGGCGTCGAGCTCTTCGGCTCGAGGCTCCTCCTCGGGGTCCGCAGGGAAGGCCAAAGCCTTGGCCATATCCCTGACGAAGTCCGAGAACCGGGCATCCTCCGGGGGGGACTGCTTCCGAGGTTCAGACTCAGGTGAGTCCGAGGGGACACACCGAGTCCGAAAAGAATCAGGCGACTCTTCCTCTTCAGACTCCCAGACCGACTCCGACGAGGACTCGGTGGGGTCGGCCCGGGCAGGGCGCGGCGCCTGCCGCCCCGACGCCGAGGGAGTCGGCGTCGGCGACCTCGGTCCCGAACGGGAGGCCGAGGGTGACCTCGACCGAGGATCGACTCGAGTTCGCATCGACTCGAGGATCGGCTCGGTCTCCGGGGTCGACTTAGACGTCGACGTCCCAGCGGTCGGGGCAGCGGCGCCAGCGAAGCCAGCGAGCAGTGCCCGCTGCTGGTCCATGAAGGCAGACAGTCTGCTCTCCAAGGCCGTCAACCTGAGTCCGAGCTCAGCTGACCCAGCAGCCCCCGACTCGGGCCCCGACGGCGTCGGGCCCGACGTCGGCGGTCTCGGAGGCGAGTCCAGGAGGACCACAGGACTTACCCGAGCAGGCAGCTCCGACTCCAGGCGAGGTCGCTTCGAGAGGTGCTCCTTCTCCAAGGACCCGGGACGGCTATCGGGGCTATGCGACCTGGCCCTCGCGGAGCCAGGAGCGTCCACCGACGCCGCCCTCGCGGGTTTCACCTTTCGTCGATGGTCCCCGGAGGGAGAACCCCTGTCGGAGGAACTCTGGCGACAGTCCGAGCTGGAACCTCTGGACGCGGAGGCCTCCGACGAGGTCCGGGTACGGCTGGGGTCAGCGAAGATCCTATCCCGCTGATGCCGCCGACTTCTCAACGCTTTGGAGGACATTTTGCCGCAGGGCCCACAGATCATTTCTTCATGATCCGGGCCCAGGCAGTGGAGGCAATTGTCGTGTGTGTCAGTTAGTGACATATTTCGGTCACACTGACCACACCGTTTGAAACCACTGGCAGCCATTGGGGGAAAAAGGGCCCCGGCGAGGTCAAAGGACCGGGCTGCCAGGGAAAAACCGAAAACGAAACTGACTAAGTCAGAAAAACCGAAAAAGAAGAAGAGGACTCGTGACCGGCGTCGCGAGTCCGGGCGGGAAAAAGACCGGCCGAAGGAAAAAAGAGAAAATATGAGTAAAAATCAACTTTTTCGCGGGGACACGACGGGTACGTCTGTAGGGCTCCGCGGAAAAAAGAAGACTGGCTAAGATGGCACCCTTGGGCGGGAAGAGGACCGCGCATGCGCGCTGCAATTCCCAAAGGCTTTCTTTGAAAGCTGGGGAAAATTGCTCCGCGAGGGCTCCGTCGGCGCCGACGTCACCCATAAGTGAGGACTGACTTCCTGCTTGGTCCTGGAGAATTACGACCTACACTACTGTATAGCTCAATACTGGCAACATTGCTGGCAGTGTGGGCTGTGGAAGGTGTTTTCAGCCACCACACACTGGATAGACAGACAGACAGACACCCCCACACCTATGCCAGCATTGTGCAACTATAGAGGTGTTCAGCAGCCATACCCACCACACCAGTCCTGGGCACAGTTCAGGCATGGATATTGTACGCAAGACTGTTGGGGGTCACTCCCCATGGTGGTACGCACTGTCAGAGTCCAGACCTGCAGCACACACCACAGACAGCAGAATGATTGTTATGGTGGAGCTCACTGAGCAAACTGTGCTTAATGTAGGAATTGATATCTGCCAGTTATCACAGGAAACATTTGATAGCTGTGTACCATATACCCAGGTGTAGGGTGGCATTGCTAAGGTATGCAACTGCTAGTATTGGGAGATACAGGCAGGGCCCAATGTCCTGCTTCTCCAGGAGGCATTGGCCAATGGGGCCTGTGGGTGTGTCTGGCCCTGTTGGCTGCTGCTTTACGGCAGAGTTCCCCAACTCCAGTCCTGGTGTTCCAGACCTGTTCAGGTTTTCATGCTGTCCCTCATAAATATGCATGAGCTACATCTGCATACCATGGGGGTGGTGCATAGATATGCAGCACAGGCATCTTTATTAGAGGCAGCATGGAACCTGAATGGTGTGGGACCCTCCAGGACTGAAATTGCGAGACTCTGCTCTGGGTAATGCGCCTGTTTCTGATGTCTGTGTTTGGTGTGGTATAATATAGGCGTATTAACCATGCGTATGTTCTCTGCAATAAAGGGGTGTCTTTACTATCACTGTTTAGCAGTGGGTAAAACTATGGGGACTGGGTTGGCAAGAGCCCCAGCTGGGATTTGAACCTATGACCCTCTGGTCTTATAAGCACTGGCTGTGTCTGTTGCACCACACTGTGGCCACAGAAATGGTGCAGTCCCTGAAGTTAGTTAAAGCGGCCTGACGAGTCAGAAACCCTGCTCTGCACAGGTTTACTGTGGGCTCATTTACCTTGTATGGAGACAAAGGTGCACATAAACCTCAAAACAGACCTCAAAAAAAGAGGCAAACACCCATAACCAAGCTGGGCAACAATGATATCATTGGGTAACATTACACACCACTCCCAGGAAAGCTCCATCACAATGAAATAATCTTTGAAAGGGTCTACGGAGCGTAGACCCTTCCAAACATCATTTCTTTCTTTGGTGCTTTCCAGGGAGTGTTGTTCATTGTTGCCCATTGCTATCACTGTTGCCCAGCTGAATTGTGCTTTTTACAATGTTTCTTGTGGTCATTCTTAGGGTTTTATGTGAACTTTTGGTCTTTGCACATGTATCACACTGCTCACGTTTTGTGGGTTTCCCCGGTTTTGCAGTACATTGCTGACGGAAATGGTTTCTCTTCCCTTTAATATGCCTTTAACGACAGATTTTCATTTGCGTTGGAATTGAGCTCAGAAATTCAGCGCGTTAGTATGAGGGGAGCCTCTCCCCGCCCACTCTCCGCCCATTGACCCCTTCTCTCCGCCCACTCTCCACCTTCTGCGCTGTTTTAACGCGCCGCGGAGGTTTACGATCGTTAACTGCGGTTAACGCACGTAATGTACGTTTAACGATCGTTAGCACATCAGAACACGCGTTCGGATGTGCTAATGATCGTTAAACATACTTTACACGCGTTAATCACGATTACCGCACTTTAGTAAACATCCCCCTAAGTGTCCCTGTGAGAAACTATACGTTGGTAAAACGAACCGGTGTATACGTACTCGTATCATCGAACATAAGAGCTGCATTAGAAGAAAATTGATAGATAAACCAATAGTGCAGCATTGGTTGGACATGGATCACACAGTAGCAGATATAAAATTCTTTGTTTTAAAGAAAGTCCAACAAAATTGGAGGGGGGGTGACTTAGTTAAAACTACCCTCAGGTTAGAACAAAAGTTCATTTTTTTATTAAACACCATGGCTCCACACGGACTAAATTTGGATTTAGATCTTACTGTTTTTTTATGAACATATACAAGTTTTTTAACTTTAATAAGCATCTGTGTATTCTTATGTGTTAAAAGTGTGGTTCACTGCTTCTTTCCTCTTTTTCTCTTAGTAAGTTAGAATCTGGTCCTGACGATCATGATGTATTTTAAAGTAAAGGCATTTGCTTAATAACCTTTATTCATTATTTATTTTTTAATTTTTAATTCTTTGGTACAATAATTGTACACAATCTACAGTATATTTTTATCTTTGATAGTGAAAGTCATCGCACCTTGTTTACAATAGAACATGCGTTGTTCGCGCGAGCTATAATGGTGATCCATCAACTACACCACATTGCCGATAGAGCCCTTAAAGTTTTGTGACAAGTTATAAGCAGTGGTTATGTTTTTCACAACATGCTTTAAGTCAAGTGGGCTAGTCTATCCCTTAGCATATATAATGTACGTTTCTGAGAACCAATTGAGAGATTTGATAAGGTATTATATTATATAGCCACTTGCACAGTCCAGTCATTACTATCACATTTGTCCCAAGATCGTTAGATGCAAATGTCATCATTTTTTGAACTTCACTCTACGATTATCACTAGGAGATCAATACATCTCTTGCGCAAATTTTAAACATCGCTAAAGCACAACTTGTTTTTCAAGAGGGTCTAAATACGGTTTTTTATGTGTTAGGTTGTAACTATTATTTATTCACATAGATATTTTTTTTAAACCACTAACAGATAGTTACTGTATTTGCAAAAAAGACAGTTTATCCAGTACAATTCCCGCCAAGCCGCTCCTTAAAGTCTCACAGCGCATGTGCGGGCGTTTTTAGGTGTGCAAGCTGACAATCCGCTAGTGTGCGGAGTTCTCTTTGTATTTTTACAGGTTGGTAAATGCTAACTTTTATTTCCGAAACGGTTTTACATAATGGCATGATGTCGGGGATTTGTATCATGAACTGTGTAAAGCAATACATTCTGTGTTCGAATTTGTCAGCTTTGACAATCTTGATTTAAACGATTAGGTTTCTAGCAGATTTTATCGGTTTCGAGAAACCTTTATGTTATATTATTTTCTCATATCGGCAACAGTAACATTATACATGTGATCGGTTGGTAAGGTTCGATATTACACTTTAGTTTTTTCTTCATTTTTTGAGATAGGTGCGTTTTTTCATTTCTTAAAACAGGCGCGTTTTAGAAGAGTAATTATTTATTAGACATACAGCCAATCCCGTTCCTTTAAATACCATCAAACTGGGTGGTCGCACAAATAGTAATATGACCCTGTTTCGTGATTTGTATCATAATTCAGGACTGCGGTCTACAGATGTGCCGTATTCCAAAGATCTTTTCACACGATCACATGTACAATTGGTTGTATAGCGTACAATGAATGAATATATTATAACCACTACACTTTTAATCGTGTTCGTTTCAGTATTTATAGTATTCACTTTTGTGATTCGAGGTTCTAAATCACGCCCCCAGGATACCATATTTGCTTCTGTATAACATACGGGTGGTTGATTCTTATTTTATTCTTTTATTCCCTATTTTTTATTCTTCCACATATTTTTAGAAAGAATAGTTTTGTACAATCAGATGCATTATGTGTATGTTTATAATTACATACATTTCTTTTATCTACTCCATTAGACAATTCTAGTCACATTGTATGCACACCAGATTCTTCTGGTGTTTCAACAAGATCAGGAGTACGCCCGTGTTGCACTGGAAGTTACAACGGTATGAGAATATATGATTTATAATACGCACATTTTCCATGTCACATTTATCATGTTTTAATAGCATCTCACTTAATAGTCACGTGGTCTGAAAGTTTTATCAGCATCCATTCACGTATTTATCTTTATACATTTGTTTAGTCATCTGTTTATCCCACTAGATGATGTTGTCTGTCCTCCTCTCTCTCCGTTTAGAATGATTGAGTTACAACAATAGTTGTTTTTCTATTAAATGTTATGTCAACGATGTTGTTGTTAACATACATGTATAATTTATTTATTATTGTTTTTAGATAGTATATAGTTTCAAATTTTGAGATACTTTTATCATTGGTTATTACGTTTTGCTTTATTTAATATGTTTGATTTAGTTTATTTATGCCTCATCTTATACATTTTATATGTTATGAATTTAATTTCTTTTTAACGATGTTTTAATTATGTTGAATAAGTAATTTATTTGTGGTGTGTTTGGTTTTTATATGTATTTAACCTAGTGAGCCATAAACCCCTGAAGAAGTGTAATACGAAACACGGCCAGTGTCGGGTTGGCACGCCTGATCCGTGGAATAATAAAGGCTTAATCATCTGCCACGTCTCCTGACTGTGTTCTGATTTCTCCATTGCACTCCATAAGAAAAGGAAAACTACAAGTCACTGCATGCAATGGGGTAAACCCAGGACTGGATCAAGCCTGTCGGGGACATCTGGAGCCAGTTGGCAACACTAGGCAAACCTGCCTGGCTCTGTGCAAATGCCCCCAGCTGCAGAGTTTTCCCACTGTGGTGGCTGTCGACCAAGTGCTGATCCCTCTGAGCACCTCGGGCATCTCTGATCTCCCCTTTGCCTCTCTTTAAGCTACCGTGGGTCTCAGAACAAAGCGGCTTACTCTCCCGCCAAAACCCGAGTAGCTCAGCTGTGAATGTGTGCGACTGAACTGCTCTGGTTCTGGCGGGAAGACAGGGTCTGCATCTCTGGGCCGCGATCTGCGCTGCTTTCTACCCATGGCAGCAGCATGTCCCATGGGCAGGATTCACCTCTCTGGGATGCAACTGCAAAGGTTTTACTCCTGGCTACAAACCCGGAAGTGCCCATGCATGCGAGGTTGCACATGTGCAAGGAACTCCGAGTGAGGGAGGGTGGCAACAAGAGAGAGAAGAGAGCCCCAAGAAGGGGAAAAAAACTTAAAATAAATGTAAACTAAAAGATGGAAAAGGCTGAAAAAGACCCAAAGTGGGTCGGGAAGGGGAATGGAACCCCTGGAGGGCAAAATGAAAGTAAAAGTAACTAAAACGAAAATAAATAAAAACGGAGTGACAAAAACAGTAAAAATACTTGAAAAGTACCAGAACAAGAGCAGCGGCGCCCCTCTGATATTGGTGCTCTTCTGGCATGCCTACTGGGCTTACCGCCTAGCACCGGCCCTGGGTCAATATCTGTCCTAATTGTATGTGGTTGCAGCATACGCTTAGTGGCTGAATATTGCTGCTAACTGGATAGCCATTGTGACTGGTAGCAAACCTGGATATTCAGCACTGGGTAGGCTCCAACACTGAATATCCATTTTTATTTCTGCCTGCAGCGGTCAAGTATTTGAATGATGCTGCCCGCCATGGGCTGAATATTGACTCCATGATGTACAAAACCGCAGTTTCACGTTTTTCAAACTACCCACTATGAACATGCTTGAGGTTGATTTGCATAATTTGGTTGCCCTAAAACCAGACCTGTTTGGGAGCCACCAGGGCTACAGTTGAGAACCCATCTTTCAACTTAACTTTCATGCACACAGAGGCCCTCTGTGGCCATTGGAAAGTCTCTTACGCTGGCTGCTTAGTTTCACTTCTCTCTCTCTCTTCTCATCTGCATTTGTTTTCTCTTTGTCATTCTGTTGTGATATTACTGAATGTTATCAGGGTCAACATTTGGGCCTAGAAAAGGCCAACTGGCCCCTCTCCAGTGAGGTTTAGATCCAGGTTTCTCTGGCACTACAGTTCTGGCATGTTCTCCCCAAGCAGAGAGTTCTCTACTATTATCTCTTTTACATAATTACACTTGACATATGAATCCTATGTAATGATTTTATGCAGACTAAATGCTCGTTGACAGATTAGTCTAAGAACCTAGATGATTAGGCGGCTGCACGATGCTAGAACTGTTTGTATTTCAGCTCCTCCATTTATTTAATTTTCACTTTGCATTTCAAAATATTGAGCTTACTTTAAAGATCAGCATGCTGCAGCCTACTTTTAAACATCCAATAGGATGGAAGATGTCCATTATGCACCTGTCCTTTGAGGACCTCTTCATAGGAGCCAACATTTCAAAACAATTGAGGTAACAAACTGAAAATTCCCCTCAACTTTGCTCAGTCTTCGGGGTGCTCAAGCGTCCACTGCACCCACAGAGCTGGCACCCATGGGGATCACCTTTCAAAGATCATGATGGCTGGTACTGGAAACCTTCACTATTATCTTCTCAATGGTCTTGATATATATGAAGCCAAGTAAAGTGCAAATGTTCAAATTATCTGGGAACTTTTGAATTCTGGTCCCCCTGAGTATAAATTTTTAAAAAGGGAAAAGTACAAACTTTCACTCTTTCCTGTTCACCCCCCCCCATCCCTACAGACTCTCTCTCTCTCATACACATACACTCCCCCCCCCCCCTCCCCACGGGGATGACTCTGGCATTTTCCTCTTCTGCTCTCCAGGCCAAACCCCAGCACTCTTCTTTTTCTGCTCCCAGGCCTGACCCACTACCACTTTCTCTTTCTGCTCATCTCCTCCCTTAGGCCTAAACCTACTAGCCTCTAATGCTCTCATTTTTGAAGTAATGACTGATGTGGCTGCTGTGGGCCGATTTAGCTATGACCACTTCCTCCTTCCTCTGGCTTGCACAGCCATTGTCGCTGCCTCCTCTGTCCAGTCAATTCAGCCGCTGCCATCCTTCACCTCAATATGGAGCAGCACCAGGTAATTTCCATTCTGCCCACGGAAATCCAGCAATTTCAATACTGTCCCAAAGCCTGTGGATAAAATGTAGAGTGTTCTCAGATATAATAATTGTCCAAATGGTTATGTGCCATTAAATAACTCAGTGGCATAGGCCATTATTTTTTAAAGCATATGTTGCATGACTAAAAGAGCTAATAAAGTAGTCAAGCAGATCCCATCAAAACAAGGACCAGCAGCTATAGAAGAGTCTCTAACATGACTGTGCTATGCATGGTAATGGATATGTTTTGGATGGATGCCAATCTTCGACTTCCTGTGTAATGTCTAATTAAGACAAGCAGTCTGAACAAAGGCCAGCATTTGCATAGTTGCATAATTAATATGTGTGTTAGACATGATAATGATAACAATGACAAGCACATCACATATTCTTGGATGCCAACACTGATGCCATCACCAGCCTAACGTGATGAATAGTTGCAGAATTTCAGGAACATGCATGCAGCCAACTCCAGAATGGATCTTGTAAACAATGATTTCAGGCCTCATTCACTGAATAATGGGGCCCTGGGAAAGGGGTTATGCTAGTTATTATTTAATTACAGACTTCACCATGTTTGCATAGTAAGAGACAGAGCTAGGATCAAGACTTGAATCTTGGCTTCTAATTAAATTTATCCTAAATCTCTTCTGTATGGATCTCTTCTTAATGACTCTGTACTTGTGACCTGATCTCTTTTTTTCCTCATCATCCCTTAATTTTCAAGTTCCTTCAAAAATAAGCCTCCTTTCCAGAAAGTTGAGAAATCAAAAATCAAGCACTAAGAAGATAATTTTATAGCATGGTGCCTATAGAAATTTCCAAAAATCGTGCCTATTTTATAAAGGCAACATCATCACCTATGTGCCTTTATCAAATAGGCTCCTAGATCTATACCAGTAGCACACAAACATTCTTGCATAAATTTACACCTGTTCTGAGCCAGGTCGAAGATATGTGCATGCATCTATGTGTGTTCATGCATATTTTATTAAAGGCATGCATTTAACGCAACTCCATTCCAGCTTTGCCCAAACACTCACCCTGCCCTGGGAAACAGCTATAATACTGATCATGTAAAAGTATACATGATCTTTGTCACAATGCTTATTTCTACATGCACATTTATCCATGCAATTTTATGATAGTCAATTCTCATATGTGCATTACACATGGAAAATGCTTTATAAAATTACCCACTAAGTGATCAACCAGCACTGTAAATCACTGTTCCAGCTAGACACAGCTATGGTATCTTGACAGACATTCCCCAGGAAGCAGAAGCAACTTTGTAGTGCTGCTGACCATATCATGTTCCGCATTCCAGCATCTTCTCAGACATGATTGCAGTGAGTGGGTGTTGCTTATTCTGTCAATAAAAGACCCTGACCAATAAGGAAAGGCCCATCCCATAGAGACAAAACACCCAGCACTATGTAGTATACACAGGAAGTTGTCTGGCACTTGAATCCTGAATAGACACTAATAAAAGGATCCACAAACATGAAATACATCTTTGATTTCCATGCAGGAGAAGGGGCAATTGCATGGTCTCAACGGCTAATGAACAACACTGTTTTTGGATAAGTCTTACATTGGTACAGTCTAAGAAGATTACAACCTGCAGAAAATAATCTACATTTCCTCCAGAAGATACAATAACAGAATAGCCTCTGTTTGAATGGCTGGGCAAAGCCTTTGTAAGACTGAGAATGTCAAGGGATTTTCACACACTCACAGAGTAAATTCATGGGGATGTAACAGCCTATTCTTCTTTTGAGGAACTAGGGTTTGGTGCTCTATTGTTATATTAAATTCTGATTCTTCAATCATATGCAGACTTATAAACAGAGCATAAAAGCATAATAGTGCTTCCCATAAATGCTTCTGATCCACCTCCTCATAGAAACAAAGAGGGAAAGTTCACAAAAGCCAATTGGGTTAAATTGCTTAAGTGTTCCACCTGCAACAGTCCTCACCTAGTGCTGCTCAGTGCATAAACATTCGCCTATGCATGGTCCTTAGTAGACAGGTAGACTTCCTCTCCCAATATAGAGCTTAGTTAATTACCAGAATTTTTGTAGGCAACTCTGCATACCTTGTTATCTAAAGCGGGAGGGGGGGGA
Organism: Ichthyophis bannanicus; assembly: GCA_033557465.1. Taxonomy (NCBI): domain Eukaryota; kingdom Metazoa; phylum Chordata; class Amphibia; order Gymnophiona; family Ichthyophiidae; genus Ichthyophis; species Ichthyophis bannanicus. Next base: position 802,994,285 of record CM066035.1, on the reverse strand, counting down.
GAAGAGGGCAAAGGGGTAAGGGACACCTTAGTTTCAGGTTTGAGCAATAAGGGGTAGTGGAAGGAGGAAGAGTCATTACCTTGCCCCCCACCCCTCCCATCCATCTCTTGACAGCAACAATATCACTTCCAAGCAGACACATTGACAGAGAATAGAAACAGCGATGTATTTCCCCCACACTGTGTAAAATATGAAGATAATGAATATAAATTCTAAAAGCTGGCATATGCCAATCACTAAATTGAAAATAACATTATTTTCTACCTTTGCTCCCAATCTCTCGGTTTCGCTTTCTTCTATCTTTTCTTAACTCTGGGCCTGTGAAAGTTCATTTTACAAATGACGTCCAAGTGCAATCTGGGACATCCAAGCCAAAATGTCTGGTTGAAAAAAAAAGTAGGCAAAGCCAAGTTCAGCACAATTTCACAAATGTGGACATGCCCAATATGGATGCCTGTGGGCATCTATATAATCATCCCTGGAATAGTATTCAAGACCAATGATATCTAGGAATAGCCTTATGGTTAGAGTCATATACTAGGATCAGGGAATCCAGAGTTCAAACTCCTCACCTCAGTCTTCCCATTCACCATCTCTCACTCTACTTTCCCTGCCTTTTATTATTATGCATCTCTCTATCTAACCCCCCCCCCCCCATGCCCATGTCCAGTACCTCACACTTTTCTTCTTTCCTCCTTCCCTATATCCAGTATTTCCCCTTACCTTCCACATCCTCATCCTGTAGGCCAACATCTTTTCTTCCTATCCCTGCTCCCTGTGTCCAGCATCTCTCACCTTTTCTTCCCTTCCCTACCCTGCCATAGTTCTGCATATTCCTTTCTCTAACCACCCCTCAAAGTCCCGCATCTTCACTTCCCTTCTCTTCCACCCCAAGTATCCAACATCTCCCTTTTTCTTCTCCTCCCCCATAAATGTTCAGCATCTCCTCTTCTCCATGCCACCTGTCCAGCATCTTCTCTTCTATCCCCCCATACAAGTATCGAGCACCTTCCCTTCTCTTCTCCCCCAAAATGTTAAGAGATATTCAGCATCTCCATTTCTCTTCCTTCCCCATCCCAGATGTCAGCATCTCCTCTTCCCCAACCAGATGTCTAGTATCTTCCCTTCCCAACTCCCCATGCCCACCATCTCCCCTTCCCTTAAATTCTTTAACGCCCCTCTCCCACTCCATGTCCAGGTTGCCTCCCTCTTCCCTTCCACTTTCTGAGCCTGTTCCTCCCCTGTCCGCTGCCTGTACCCTACCTCCACCAAGGTAGTCTAGCATTCAGAAAAGCAATCCGGTGGGCAAGAGGGCCATGGAGTCTTTGCAAAACCGCATGCTTAAGCCTGCACACCCCGCTTCCTCCAACATTAACTTCCTATTGGGAGCAAGGAGACATGACAGGCCTTGAACACATGCGGATACGCCAAATCTCTGAATCATCTGCTGCACTAAGGACTTTTAACACTAGAATCCCCAAAAGGAATTTTACCTAGAAACCCCAAAGTGTGTCAATTGACGCATTATCACGACGACTGCGTTTAGCATGAAATGCAGATGTGAATTAATGTGAAGTTACTTATTTGTTAAATACGTGCAGTATGTGACATCATTACATGATGTCATCGTGTGTTTATTGTTTGTAATGTCGGAGTAAAACTGTAAACAGTGATTTAGATGTGCCACCTAGTGGGAACATGAATTTATACCTAGAAGCCCCAAAGTACGTCAATTGACACATCCAAGACAAATGAGTGCATCAATTGACGTACTTTGGGGCTTCTAGGTATAAATTCATTTTCCCGCTAGGTGGTGCATTTGTCATTAATTTTCGATGCACATATTTGAACATCTTGACCTTGCTAACAAAGTCATGGAACATGACTGACATGGTTCTAGCAGTGGCGCTGGTATACAACTTCGAAGATGCATTTGCGTCAATTGACGCACTTTGGGGCTTCTAGTGTTAAATGCCCTGTTCTGCCACATCTGCAGTGTGTCGTCTGTTGTCACCTCCCCAAAAGATACTTCTGTCCCCATTACTGGAACCCCCTACTCTTTCCATAAAAATAAAATTTTGCCAGAGTACTCCTTAGTATCCTCTTTAACTTTCATCCTATGTCCCCTTGTTTCAGAGCTTTTTTTCAATTGAAAGTGACTCTCTTCCTGTGCATTTATGCTACAGATGTATTTAAACTTCTCTATCATATCTCTCCTCTGTCCTCTCCCATCTTTTTTCATATTGAGATCTTTAAGTCTATCCTCTGTACCAAGTCATTCCGTTTATATCCTTTTAAAGATGTGGTCTCCAGAATTGCACATAGTACTCCATATGATGTCTCACCAAAGAGTTATACAGAGGATCTATCACCTCCTTATTTCTGCTTTCCATTCCTCCCCCCATTCACCCAGGCATCCTTCTGGCTTTCACCATCGCCTTTTCTACCTGTTTAACCACCATACGTTCATCAAAAACAAATCATCCCCAGGTCCCATTCTTCTTTTGTGGACAGAAGCATTTCACTCCCTATAATGTACCACTCCAATAGATTTTTGCAGCCCAAATACATGACCCTGCATTTTTTAGCATTAAATCTCAGCTGCAAAATTTTCAACCATTCTTCAAACTTCACTAAATCCCTCCTCACGTTATTTACACTTTTCTGGATGTCTACCCTATTGCAGATTTTGGTATCATTCGCAAAAAAGGCAAACATTACCTGACTTTAGTTCTGAAATGTCACTTGTATAAATGTTAAAAATAATCAAACTAAGGACAGATCCCTGTGGTACACCACAGGTAATGTCCTTCTCCTCAGAATTAACTCATTTACCTGTACTCTTTGTTATCTCTCACTCAACTAATTTATAACCCAGTGAGTCACTTTAGGGTCCATTGGGTGCTCGATATATTTATAAGTCACCTGTGTCAAAGGTTTTACTGAAGTATGAGTATATCACATCTAGAGCTCTCCCTCAGTCCAAATTTCTGGTCACCCATTCAAAGAAATTAAGAAAATGTACCTGACAATAAAACCATGCTGTCTCAGATCCTACAATCCAGTGGATTCCATAAACCTCACTATCTTCTGTTTTAGCAACATTTGCATTAATTTACTCACCACAGAGGTCAGACTAACTGGCCTGTAGTTCCCAACCTAGTACTTACTTCTGCTTTTGTATAGAGGGACCACATATGCCCTTTTCCAGTCATCTGGGACCAATCCAGGCTCTAAAGAAACATTGAAAATTTCAGAAAGTGTAGCTACCATAGGTTCCATCAACCCTCTCGGATGTAGCCCATCGGGCCCCATTTTTTGTCTATTTTTAATTTAGCTAGCCCCTCATGAACACAGTCTTCTGAAAATTGTCAAGATCTGCCTCACTTCTGCTTCTATTTGTGTGTGTTTTCTGAAGTTTGACTCTTGGCCCTTCATCTGTGAACACACTACAAAAATATTTGTTTAGCAATTCTGTTTTATCTTCAACTTATACATATTCTTCCCTTTCACTCGAGTCTGACAATACCACTTTTGCATGTCCTCCTTTCAGTAAAATATCTGAAAATGTTTTCTCCCTCCATTTTACTGCATTAAGTATTTTTTTCTTCCATTTGTATCTTTCCTTTCCTGACTCCTTTCCTAGTTTCTCTTTGCATTCCCAAATATTGATGCTTGTCTTCCTCTTTCTGTGATCTCTTGTATTTAATGAAGGCCACTCTTTTTCCTCAGCTTGTCAGCTACTTTTTTTGAGAACCATAGTGGCATCCTTTCCCTTTTACATTTGTTTGCTTTCCTAACAAAACAGTTTCTTCCACTTAACATATCTACTTTCAGTTTTGCCCACTGCTTTTCTACAACCCCCAGCTGTTCCCATCCAGCCATAAGAAGCTGAAAGGGGTGGGCCACAGAGGCCATGGCCCCACCAATATTTTGCCCAATATAGAATCTGGAGAGCTTATGGGTGTGGCTGGAGAGTTGTTTGTTTGGCACCTCCAACCAAAAAGATGTTCCACTGCCCCTGCTAATGGCTTCTTGAGGTATTGTTCCATCTTACAAAGTTAATTTTCCTATAGACTGGGACCCTCACTTTTGAATGAACTATCTCAGCCCCTGTCCTAATACTGAACCACACCATCCGATGATCACTGAATGCAAGATGATCAGAAATATTCTCCTCATGGTTCTGAATCTGATCCAGTGAGGTTCTCCTTCCCCCCTCCCCCCCCCCGCTCCCAACCTGTCTGATTTTTTAGGATATTCAAGATATGCATGAAATCATCACAGAGAAAATTCTGGAGGGCAGAAACCTTTGCCTGGGAAATATGAAATATCCAGAATCCTCTGCAAAGAGAAGAGTTCAGCAAGAAGTTTAAATCAGTTGTATGTGTCAGAAAAATCACTGACTCCTGTAAACTTGGTTCTTTGGCATTAGTACCAGCTGGAACTGGTTACATTGCTGGTACCCCCCTCCCAGAAGGAAAAGGCATGTCAGTGGTGCCCTCCAGAGATGGGGACATCCATGTAAACTTCATTCCCTGAAGGGGTAGGTGGTGTTCATGGGGGACCACACTGCCACACCTTGCTCCTGGTTCATGCATATTTGGAGAGCATCGGCTTGGAGGAGGCAGGGCCAGCACAAGGATATGAGGTGCCCGGCAAAGCTCATTCCATGCACATCTCTGTTTCCACCTCTGCCACTGCTATCCCTCTCCAGGACGAGCAGCAGTGGCAATGATTCAAAGCAACACCGCAGCACTTACCAAAATCTCCAGTGCTGCGATGCTGTTCCTGCTTCCGCCCCCTCCAATGCCTGACGCAGACTTCCTGTTTGCAGGGGGATGGAAGCAGTTTTGATAAGCACTGTGGTGCTGCTTCAAGCCATTTGTGCCAGTGCTTGTCCTGGAAAGGGGCAGCAGCAGCAGCAATGGGCCACCTTCACACCATTGACACTCTAGGCGACTGCCTCATTTGCCATTGGTAGCACCAGACCTGAGTGGGATGCCTGTGCAGTGCTCCTGGTTTGCATAGACACTTGGGGCTCGTAGTGATATCCTTTGTTGCACAGCACTTGGGTGACTGTCATTTCATTCTACCCTAAAACTTACCCTATTTGTCAAAAGGCTACAGTCAAAGATACCTGAGTACAAAACTGATCAGACTAAGCTGCTTTGAAATGAGCTGATCCCCTTACCTCCCTGGCAGCTGCAAGGCACCATTTAGTTCCAGAAGAAAGATTGTTTGCTTGTAGCCATAATTAGAGATCAAAAGTAGGGGGTCGCTTCTGCTAATTGCATGACTGTGCCCGATCCAGCAACCAGTGTTAAGTTGTTGTTCTATTAATGTATAGCATGTAATCACTGAGGTTCCAAATTGAATAAATCTGCTTGCCAATTCTCAAATGCAATTAATTTGCATAAAAGCTTGACGAACCAAAATTAAAATGATGCATATTGTTGCAAAGTGTCATTTTAAAAATGGGAAAATTAGAAGGAAGTCATCTATGTTTTCTGCATTTTGATGTTATCAGAAGCTAATGGATAAACAGTCATTAAAATGGTGTCTAACATTCCTTATCTGAAATGGGATGTATCCCCCCTTCCCCCCCCCCCTTTTTCCATGTACTATCAGTAACTTGTTAGGGTCGAAGTGCTGCCCCGGCAAGGGGGAGGGGAAGCAGCACAATTCTTTCCATTGATTTATCTGTAGCAAAATCTCACTCCTGTACTCAAACTCTGCAAGTTTAGCACTAGACAAGGCTGTGGAGCTAAATTCATTTGTCTCTGGTCTGAAATAATGATTCTTGTTCCGGGGAGAAGCATGTTATAGGGCTACATGGGGAGGGGGTCTGCTTGTCACAAGGTCTCCACTTTTATGGAGACCTTTGCTAAGCAAATGAGTTATCTACCAGTCCACCATGGAGCCCAGAAAACAGGGACCATTGACACTGCAGAGGCCACCAGCCTGCAGGTGAGAGAATTTTCTCTCTTAATGTCAAACTGGACAGTGAATTGCATGATAGAGATTAGAATGTGGAGTCCAGTCTGGTGGAAAATTACTGAGAGGGACTCCTCTGGTTCAAAATATCCTAGGCCTTGGCTTAGTAGCTTTAGTCACAGCTTACTTCAGTATCCAGTGACCCCTTTCTGTGACTATAATCATAGCCCAGTACTGTAAGTCTTGGGAAGCTGCGGCAATGCTTGTGTAAAGCCGTGTGTGGAATAACTGGTGATGGAAGTGGACCTGGTCAATTCTCTCACTGACAGCCCAATTTCCTCATCATCTGAAGCTCTGGAGACAGAAAACAGTTTACCTCTTGCAGAAATGCAGCTAGAAATAGAAACCAGTTAACTTTCACTCCGAGAATGAGAGGCACTACCTTGAGTTTGATCGGCACAATATCAGTCCTGGTGGCCTGTTCATATTATAATGGACTGATGCTGCAGGCTAACTGGAGTGGCCATGTTCTAATGGTTAGCAATGATAACTGGAATCAGGAGCTTTCCCCCTTTAGACTAGCATTAGAATGCAGGTATTCCCATCTTTTGCTCATTCTGCTCTGACCTAAAGAAGAGGAATTTAGCTCCAAAAGACTAATCCAAAAATGCAGGACCACCAAAATGTGCTCTCCATGTTCAGACAGTGGGACATTCTGAGGTCCCCGCTTCTAATCTGATCCTTCCTGCAGTGTGAGGCAATGGAGGATAGATCTGATTCTCAGTCACTGAACGGGGTGTGTGTCCTTCATTGCTTTTGGAGCGAAGGATAAAAGGCCCTGTAGCAGTGGGCCAAGTCTCTTCTTGTGTCCTCCACAGGAAGTTGAGGAAGGAGGAAAGGTTGTTGGAATATATAGGGCAGACCTAGATGAGGCAGGGAGTGTTGTTATCTCTAAGCTGGCAAGAATTTACCACAGCTAAAGCAGAAGTAAAGGAGATTGGAGAGAGTAGAAGAGACCCAAAGGGAAGGGGAAATCTGGTCTGAAGGAGCAGCCTAAAGAGAATCCCAGGAGAAGGTACCAAAATCTCAGATTAGGAGTGCTGGAGGATCCATCAGTTCTGAAGTGGTGTTTTCTTCAGTAAGGTGCATGGGCCCAGGGAGGTGCAGTCCATCTCCACCACTTAGAGATCTAGGAGAGGGATATTCAAAGGCATTTGCATGGTTTGCAGACCTGCAAACCTTGTAAATGCCGCTTAGTGGGATATTCAGCCGCACTAACATGGGTAGTGTGGCTGAATATCCACTGGTACCTCCAGTGCATGCCCCAATCCCAATCGGTTAGCATCAGGGTGTCCCAGGGCTTTCCAGGGCAGCACCTGTCAATAACTGGGCAGCGGTAATATTGAGCCACTGCCCAGTAACCAACATGTGGCAAAGGTCAGGCTCAGTGAATGCTGGCCTACCTTTGGCCGTAGAAGCCCAGTTAATTTCCCAGCAATCTGGCCAACCTGGATATTCAACACCAGGAGTCTAGATATAGAAACATAGAAACATGACTGCAGAAAAAGACCACATGGCCTATCTAGTTTGCCCTTCCATATCACCCACTACAAGAGTCCCCTTTTTTCCTTTAGAGAGCCTCTGGGTTTACTTCATGCTTTTTTGAATGTAGATACTGTCCTCATCTCTATCACCTCTACAGGGAGACTATTCCATGCATCTACCACTCTTTCCATAAAGAAATATTTCTGCATATTACTCCTGAGTGTATCCCTTTCACCCTTATCTTATGTCCCCTCATAGCAGAGCTTGCTTTCAATCGAATGAGGCTCTCCTCCTCTGCATTTATGCTCAATCATATCACCTCTGTCCCATCTTTCCTCTAAAGTATACATATTAAGATCCTTAAGTCTATCCTCATATGCTTTATAATGAAGATCATTAAGCATTTTAGTAGTCACCCTCTGCACCAACTCCATCCTGTTTATATCCTTTTGAAGCTGCAGTCTCCAGAATTGCAAACAATATTCCAAATGAGGTCACACCAAAGACGTATACAGAGGCAGTATCACCTCATAAGAACATAAGATATGCCATACTGGGTCAGACCAAGGTCCATCAAGCCCAGTATCCTGTTTCCAACAGTGGCCAATCTAGGTCATACGTAGCTAGCAGTTTCCTCCTTTCTTCTGCTGGCCATTCCTCTCCCTATGCACCCAAGCATCCTTCTAGCTTTCGCCGTTGTCTTTTCTACCTGTTTAGCTACTTTGAGATAGTCAGACACAATCATGCCTAGGTCCCGTTCTTCTTTCATGAACAGAAGTATGTCACTCCCTATACTGCACTGCTCCCTTGGATTACTGCAGCCCAAATGCATGACTCTACATTTTTTAGCATTAAATCTCAGCTGCCAAATTTTAGACCATTCTCCAAGCTTAGCTAGATCCCTCCTCATGTTATCTACACCTTCCTGGGTGTCTACTCTGTTGCTAATTTTGGTATTATCCGCAAAGAGGCAAACTTAACCCGAAAGCCCTTCTGCAATATCACTAACAAAGATGTTAACAAGAATCAGACCAAGGACAGATCTCTGCGGCACTCCACTGGTAACCTCCTTCTCCTCAGAGTGAACGCCATTTACCTGTACCCTTTGTTGCCTCCCACTCAACCAATTTCTAATCCAAGCAGTAACTTTAGGGTCCATATGGCCCCAGTATTTAGTATCCGGGTTAGACTGGCTAGCCACCACCAAGAATATCGGGCCTCTAGAGCTGAGGTGCCAGGGCAGGAAGTCTCAGTGCATCCCAAGCACCCAGTCTGGGAGTTGCTTTGAGATTTTTACAATTTTGGAAAGGAGAATAAAGTTAGGAGGAGATGCAGTGCAAAAGTAGATTTTTGAATTTTTTGTCTAATTTTCCAAAGCAGGAGAGACTGATGGTGCCTAAGATACAAAAAGGTTGTGAGTTTTATATTCTTTGCAAAGAATTTTCAGATACAACTAAGGCATCTGATGGGCCCAGAGTGGGACTTAGAAGGAGAGAAAAAGATCCATAGGGTGAGCTTTGAATTCCATTTTCCTATTTTACCTGTGATTGGACCCCGGTCTCGGCTGATCCACATTGGCAGGTCATGTGCAGCTGCAAGGGCTATATCAACCAGCCCCACCACAGAATGTGGCTGTGGGCACATGCCCGTGGGTGCATGCTCTGAAGGGGTGTGTCCAAAGGGGCAGCGTCTACCCCTTTGTAGTCCCTTCGGAGCATGTAGGAGGATAAATGAAGTTGGCTGTACTCGGTATGAGGAAAAGAAAAAATTCCGAATGTGAAGGCTGTTAAAATAGTTGGCCCTCTTGATACTCTTTTTGGTTCAATGGAAAAACCTTCTGCAGTTTCTGCTATCAGGAGGGACTGTTCATCTGTGAGTACTGGTTCAGCTTCCCCTTCTCCGACTTTAATCTTTATCTTTATCTTTATTCAGGAGCATGATATACCACTAGAGTCAAAGTATAAAAGTGGTTTACAAAATAATGGACTGCCAAAAGAAAGAAAAAGAGCGGAATGCCAATCATGGGATAGGACAGAAGAGAAACACAAAAAAGGACAGAGGGAGAGAGGACAGCAAAGAGGGACGGACAAGACAAACAGTAAAACTCAAATATACATGGTCAGTCAGTTCTGCTGTGGCTCTCTCTGCTCCAGATAAAGGATGTGGGGGTGCATTAAATCCTCCCTCTTTGCTGGATTCGTTTCTGTGGTTTGACTCTTCTGCTAGTTCCAAATTTCTGTTGCCTAAGCCTGTTAATTTTGTACAAGTTTCTGATCAGCCTGTACCTCTGCAAGATATTTCACTCAAAGATATTTGGGAAGTAGTGAAAAGAACTGAATTGTCTTTGTAAACTTCTCTTAATCGTATTTCTACTTTTTCTGAGGAAGTGGTGGCTGCCTTGGGTGAACATGAAGATAAATTTGCTTTTTATGATAAACGATGTTCTAAACTTGAAACTCAAACGTCTGCTCCAAACATCCCTAGCTTCCTCAGTACAAGATTCTCTTGTTTTGCATCGTCAGAATGAATGATCTGAAAATGTGTTACCTTCTAAAAAATTGTGGTTTGTTAATTTCCTTGTACTCACTTCCTGTCCTCTGGGATTTTGTTTTCAAAATGATATCTTACTCCTCCCTGATCCCAATTTAATTAAAATATCTAAAATGTATTATTTGCCTAAAGGAGTGAAAGAGTCACTTAAGGGAGTTTGTTTAGATGGGCAGGAGATGGGTTAAATAAGTGAACCTGCGGATCTGGCATTGTGAGTGTGAGGAGGTGCACAGAGCCTGGTGGCAGGCTCCTGGGACTGCTGCAGCGGTTTTCACGCCGCTGACAACGCCCTCTCTTGCCATGGACGTTCGGGCAGGCACTGCTGAGGCTACCTGGTTCTGCGAGGACCCGAGCTGCAACTTTAAAATCGCGCCACAGCGTTTTCCCACCGTATCTGGCATTGTGAGTGTGAGGAGGTGCACGGAGCCTGGTGGCAGGCTCCTGAGACTGCTGCAGCGGTTTGCACGCCGCTGACAACACCCTCTCCTGCCGTGGACGATCGGGCAGGCACTGTAGGATTGGTTGTGTTTGGGAGTCCTTTTCTATAAATTTGATTCTGGTTTTTTGCGACCGTGGAGCGTGACCGTGGGGCGTGGTCCGAAGGGGCGTGTCTAAAGGGGCAGGTTCTGCCCCTTTTGCGCCCCTTCGGCACCATCTAGGCGCCTCACGGCCTCTCCGACGTCGGAATAATTTATTTTTCTATATTGTCTTATTGTTAAGTTTTGTTGTTTGTGCTTTTGCTACAGCAGTGATTATAAGATGGGGAAGAGGAAGGCTAAAACAGGGAACAAGGTGCAAGCTGCTGTGGTAAGTGGGGGGAAAACAGCTGGCCCCTTAGATAAGCATTTTGCTCCCTGTCCGCTGGCGCAGTCCTCTCCGGAAGGAGTCTCCCTGAGTTTTGAGGGATGGACTCCTCCTCCCTGTCCTCAGCCTCTCCCATCTGATGCTTTATCTCGTAAGTCCTCAGGTTTGGTAAGTCATTTTGATTCCTCTTTGGTTTTACCTAAACCAGTCTCTTTATTAAGTCCAATTTCTGAGCTCCCTGTCATCTCTCCAGATACTGAAGTTACCCTAAAGGATCTGTGGGGTGCACTTCAATGTATTGATAGTAAGATAATGATTAATTCTAAATTACTGAGTACCTTCTCTCAAGAAACTGTTGCTTCATTGCAGCAGTTGGATGAGAGGGTTATATTAATGGATAGAGCCGTTTCTAAATTAAAGGCTCAGGTTGCACCTCTTACCGCTGCAAATGTCATTGGTATTAAAGATTCTTTAGTTGTGCATACCAAGTTAGAGGCTCTTGAGAACTCCATGCAGGAACATAATTTATGTTTTCTGAATTTTCCGCGTACGTCTCTTCTTGCTCCCCGGATTTTATTGGATAAATACTTGAAGGAGGTTCTGTCTATTTCCGATCCTGTAGATGTATCTTCTGTATATTACCTCCCCCCACGATCCAAAAAGGTACACCCTGTTGAAGGAGAGATGGATGTGCTGGAGCCTTCTATATCCAATCTGACAGCCTTTCTTGAGGACTCCCTTGATTTAATACATTCACGTTCTATGCTATTGGTGACCCTCGGGTCTCTTGATCTTAAATATCATATTCTTAAGGCCTTTTTTAAGTGTAAGGCTGCTAAATTTTGTGGGTACACAGTTAACATTTTCCATGATGTGGCACACAGCACCCAACTCAAACGGAGGCTTTTTTTAGCTTTGAAGCCTCAGGTATTGAGTTTGGGAGCTACGTTCTACTTACGTTTTCCCTGTAAATGCGTCGTCAATTCTGAAGGCGCTTCTTATGTGTTTACTGATAGTACTCATCTAGGACGGTTTATTTCTGAATGACAGGCGGTTTCAGGGGCAATTCAGGGTGAGTGATTGTTATACGCCTCCTAAGATGGGCAAGTAATTGCTTTGATTTCTGAAATATGTACTCATATATGTATTTTTTTTGTTCTTAATGAATGATCACAACCATTTCCCGTAATGTGGGCTTTATCCTGTTTTCTTTTTCTTGAAAGCTTCTTATGTGGTATCATTTGATTTTCTTGTATGTTTTCTGATTTGTAGTAACTTTTGGAAATTTCATAAATAAAATATATTAAAAAAAAAAAAGTGAACCTAGCTTGGAATTGTCTGCATATTTGGAGATATCAATGGAGGAAATTCCTTCAAGAGCAACTCTTTTAGTGACTTTCCTGACAGAGTCTGACAAAGACCTGGTTTTACGGCTTTATTTTTCTAAAAAGCAGAGAAATTTTTTGGTCAATCTATTCAGGTATTTCCTGATGTTTCTCGTGTGACACAGAAACGTAGGAAAGCTTTCTTAGAGCTGTGACCTCAAATCCTGGCTCTGGGGACTTCTTTTTATTTAAAGTTTCTTTGTAAGTGTAATTTGGTATACTAGGGAGTGAGGTATGGTTTTTTTTGAGCCATCTCAATTGGAAACTTTCCTGCAGAGTAAGGGTAAGGGTTAATTAGTATAATATTGTTTTATTGGGATGTTTATTTCCTTGTTTCTTAAGATATGTAAATAAGGGGTTAAAGTAATTTTGTTGTTTCGGGGTGTTTGTTTAAATTTGGGCCTCACCATTGATGTGGACTACTTAGGGGTATGTTTACTAAACCGTCCTAATGTGCACCCGGCGATAGTGTGCAGGCTGCCATAAAAGGAGTGGGCGTTTCAGTCTTAAAGTAGCAAAACGGGATTATCGTGCGATAACGCGCACTGCTGCACACATTAACGGGCTAAGCACCGCTAAGCGCGTTAACGCACGGTAATCTTAAGTAGGCGCCCAGAATGCAAACACAGAAACAGAGGTGTAGTACAATGGTTAATACACTGACTGATGATACAAGGGTCATGAGTTTGATCCCCCAGTGTGCCTAATGCATAAGGCTGGCTGAGGCATCAGCTTTGACATGTAAGTATTGTTTCCTGAGGCATTTTATGTGTATTTTAATTATTGCTGCCAGCAAACACACCCTCACGTGCCGTAACCTAAGGTGCTGCAGAAGGCACCCTATAAGGCACTCCATAGGGCACAATATAAAGTGCACTGTCCGCCACGGCACCCTATAATGTCCCCTATAGGGCACCCTATAAGGCGCTCCATAGGACACCTTATAAGGCACCTTATACGGACTGTAACCATAAGGTGCCTCAGAAGGTGCTTTATAGGGTGCCCTATAAGGCGCCTTCTGAGGCACCTTATGGTTACAGTACCCTGAGGGTGTTTTGCTGGCAGCACTAATGTACATTAAAAAAAGACAATGCTTTGAACAGCCCTATCAAATAACCCCACTGTGGTTTTGAACCCATGACCTCTGGCTCCACAAGCAATGAAGTAACCAGTGGGCCACAGCTCCTAGCAAGCCCCTAGCTGGCTGCAGAAGGACTGCACGTCACCACTCAAACAGTCTGCTGTGGTCACCAGGATAGGGTTAACCCACCTATACCCATGATGCACTGCACATGCAAATCAGCAGTCTACAGATGATCACAAGATGGGGTATGCACCCCCACAGCACCTCGGCCTGGTAGGGGGAACTGACCGTGTGTGGTACTGGCACAGAGTAGCTACACACCGTCACATTGTGCAGGTACTGCACTCACCCTGAGGGTGAGGTGGGGCGCCCAGCACCAGGTCCACAGCAGAGATAGGCCATGCTGCAGGTAGGTAGCTTCTGAAGACACAACTTGGATATATCTGTATTTCTTAGGTTTAGCCCATATGGACCCATAGGAGGATTATGTACCACCACCCTCCTCTTCCCCCGGAGCTGTGGGTGGTAAACAGGGTCTCCCACCAACAAATCCACATTCTACCTCCCAGCAATGGTGGCAGCAGAGGGGACCATCAACCCCAGTCCTGCTGGGGAACAGACACCCTACAGAACAGTCAATGCAGCTCTGTACACATCCATAAAGCAATAGCAGACAGACATTAGACCATATGCTAAGCTGCACCCCACCATTATCTGATATTCTCCTGCAGCAAGCCTTCAGCTGCTGCACCCTGCAAGGTGTTCCATCAAGACACATACCAGCTGCAAACAGTTTGCTAGCTTGTCCATAGTGCATGTTCCTGGTGGAAACGCGTGCACCCAGAACTGGGATGTCAGCAAACACACCAAGCAGATAAGTCAGTGACTGAGCACCAAAAGAGAACCCATAAATATCACACAAAATAAAATAATATATAGCACTATGGGGGAACCTAGCCATGCCATGGTAACTGCTCAGTCAGGGTGAGAGTGATCTCCCAGCAGAAAATGCTGTGGCCACCCTGTCTGTGCAGGTGGTGGCCGGGCACTACAATGTCCCAGCCAGTGCCCTATGCCCTGTGCAGATGCATCCTGGCCAGGCCACCCTGTCTGGGTATACCCATGGTACCTTGCTCCTCATTATGCACATTGGCAGGCCAATACTGGCAACAGTGCTGGCAGTGTGGGCTGTGGAGGGTGTTTGCAGCCACCACACACTGGATAGACAGACACACACTCCCACACCTATGCCAGCATTGTGCTACTATAGAGGTGTTTAGCAGCCCTGGCCACCACACCAGTCCTGGGCAGAGTGCAGGCATGGATATGGTACGCAATACTGTTAGGGGTCACTCCCCAGGGTGGTAAACACTGTCAGACACCAGACCTGAGGAACACTCCACAGACATCAGAAAGGTTGCTATGATGGAGCTCAATCAGCAAACTGTGCTTAACGTAGGAATTGCTATCTGCCAGTAATCATAGCAACCTTTTGATAGCTGTGTACCGTATTCCCAGGTTTAGGGTGGCATTGCTAAGATATGCAAGTGCTAGTATTGGGAGATGCACGCAGGGCCCAATGTCCTGCCTCTCCAGGAGGCATTAGTTAATGGAGTCTGTGGGTGTGGGTGTGTCTGCCCCTGTTGGCTGCTGCTTTACGGCAGAGGTTCCCAACTCCAGTCCTGGTGTGCCAAACACTGTTCGGGTTTTCATGCTGTCCCTCATGAATATGCATGAGATACATCTGCATACCATGGGGGTGTTGCATAGATATGCAGCACGGGCATCTTTATTAGAGGCAGCATGGAACCTGAATGGTGTTTGGCCCTCCAGGACTGCATTTGGGAGACTCTGCTCTAGGTAATGAGCCTATTTATGGTGTTTGTGCTCTGTAGGGTAAAATGTAGGTGTTTTGGGCATGTTTATGTCATCTACAATAAAGGTTCTGTCTGTATTAGCACATTTTAGTAGTGGGTAAAAAATGGGGGCTGGGTTGGCTGGAACCACAGCTGGGACTTGAACCTGTCACCTTCTGTTCCTGAACACACTGGCAGTGTGCCCTGCACCACCGTGTTGCCACAAAGACAGTGCATTCCCTGGAGATACCATGACTGTTTGTCAGACAGAGCCTGTCTGTTGCAGTGCATGGCACCCACCTAAACAGGGCTGGGCCATGGTCTGCTGTGGGCAGCAGCCACTGCCCCCTCCACCACCAGTACCCCTCTGTCACCATGCTGACATGCCCTTCTGCTGGTGGTGCTGGTGGTGCGCAGTCTCGGGCCATCCAGTGTGCGGGTAGGCGGCTGCCTATGGTGCGGGCTCTGGGGTAGGGGTACCTGCATAGATGTCCACGCTTCCCCCCAGCACCGCCTGCAAGTGTTCTGTACCCTTGGGGGTACCTGCTGGGTACTATCCCCTGTGACACTGTGGGAAACACACTCGTGCCCGTGTTGGGCCCTCATCAGTTGCTGTCTGGCTGCTCTACTGTTTCAGCATTCGTATGGGCCACCTAGGCATCACCCTAGTATGCACTGTGGCCCAGCTGCACCACAGCATGTGCCGCCTGCATCCCTCTGTGTCCCCTTTTCCAGCATCTGTCCAGTTGCCCGTTCCGACATGCCCACCCTGCTGTTGCGGGTCATGTGCATGCCATAGGAAACCTGTCCAGTTACAAGGAAAAGCCCTGATCAGCGTTATTTCACTGTGGGATCATTCACCTTGTATGGGGACAGAGCATAGCCCCTTCCAAAATTGATATCTTTTTTTTGGAGCTTTCTCGGTAGTGTTTTTTGATGTTTCCCATTTTCAATGTTTATCTGCTCTTTTGTTCTGTGCACATGTATCACACTTATCACCTTTATTAGGTTTCCCTGGCTTTGCTGTACATTGCTGACGGAAATGGTTTCTCTTCCCTTTAAATCTACTCTAACGCCAGGGTTTCACTGGCGTTAGTTTTCAGCCCCAAAATACACAGCGTTAGTGTGCAGGGAGCCTCTTCCCTCCCACTCTCCACCCACTGACCTCTTCTCTCCGCCCCTGGGGAGCCTTCCTCCGCCCTCAGGGAGCCTTTACTCCGCCTTCAGCGCTCGTTTGCGCTGCTGAGCGCCGCTGAGCGCGTTATTTTATTTATTTATTTATTTATTAACATTTTTTATATACCGCACTATTCAATATCAGCGCGGTTTACAAAGCGTTAGCGCGCGATAAGGTGCCTTGTCGTGCGATAAGGCATCTTATCGCGTGCTAACGTGTCAGAGCGCACATTAAGACGGTTTAGTAAACATACCCCTTAGTGTATACGAATGTTGTAACGCATTTGTATATTTTCTTTTCCTATATATTGTAAAAATTATAAATATATAACAATAATAAAAAAGAAAAGATCCAGAGGAGCTACTTCATGTCTCAGTACTTGAACTACTGAAGTGATTCTTGTGTGACTTTAATTGACTTTACCTTTAGGATTTTCATATTTCTTTTTACCCTATTTTGTATTGTATATGCTTTGCTAGATTTTTGGGGATCGCTAATAAAAGTTTTACCTTTTGTGTCTGTGGGCTCTTTTTCAGAATGTTGTTTTTTTATTCATTCAGCTTAAGCCTTGAGGTTCTGCTTCCCCCGATCCACTAGGACCTTTTAATTTGTGTGCACTGGTACATTTTTGTGTTTAATTTAGTACCAGTGTCCCTTTCTTCTTTTATGTAGAGACTCTGGGGACACTCTGTCCCCCTACAGAGGGGCATGTCCAAAAGTTTGCCTCTTTGCGGATAATACCAAAATCACCATTTTGGCTTAGGACAGCTAGTGCATCTTGTTCACATGTCCCTGGATCACTCAGACACAGGAAAATGTATTTATTTTCATTTTGTTGTACAGACTGCTTGGATTTTACTGTGTGAGCAGCAACAACATTCACTGTCCCTACTAAATTACTACAATAAAGGTTGGACAAAACCCAACATTTTTCAGAAGAGGGGATGTTTCTTTTCTACCAGTCACATCATGCTGGGAGGAGACTCCTATGGGAGAGAAAATCCAAGAGATATATAAACCACTCCTAAAAGGCAGAACTCTGCTTTGGACCCAGCCACTGCACTAGAAAGGAACAAGTGTGTCTGCCCTTTAGGCAAGTATATTTGGCACACAGGACCTCA
Source organism: Ichthyophis bannanicus (assembly GCA_033557465.1). Taxonomy (NCBI): domain Eukaryota; kingdom Metazoa; phylum Chordata; class Amphibia; order Gymnophiona; family Ichthyophiidae; genus Ichthyophis; species Ichthyophis bannanicus. Next base: position 802,976,826 of record CM066035.1, on the reverse strand, counting down.
CACCATCCAGAGGGAGCAGCAGGCTCAGAGTAGCAGCACAAGGGAATACTATAGATGGTTGATGTGCAAAACCTGCCAGAGTCCCATTGTTTCAGAAAGAGAGTAGCTCTGCCTGTATTAAAAGGAATGGAAAGTTATAGCCTCCAATGGTAAAGGAGAGAGGTTCAATGAAATGTATCTACAACTTTGCCTTCCAATCCATCAGAGCCAGGAACCCTGGTAGAAATTTTGAGACCTCCATCTACAGAAACCACTAGCTATCAGGAAGAAAGCAGCCCAATAACTCATCATACAGCAGTGACACCAGATTCAGGAATGAGTCCAGCACAGTATCGACAACCTGTGTCTGTGTCCCCACCATCATAGGTACACTTGGAAAGAGTAATAGAAACAGAAGAGGGAAATCTGGGAAGCCAGATTAAGTAACAAAGGTGCAGGAATGGTGAATGGTTCAACTTACAATAAAGAATAATTGAAAGGAGTATGGTAACATACCTTACTGAGACGAGAAAGGAGTAATCTATGTGTAACCAATTTTGACTAAAAGAGTTAACTGCTTTTAACATACTTCTTGTTTGTTTCCTCTGTCAATTGTTATTATTGTTATTATTCAGTGACCCTAAAAGGTTTGGAGTAAACTCTTGATTCAGAACACAAATTCTGGACTGGAGTCTTATTTGAGAAGGGAAGAGGTGTGAGAGTGTCAAGTGCCAGGAGCCTCCTAAAAGATGTTGGTCCCCATCAAAGAATCCAATATTAAATTCCATAAGCCCAAGATCGAAAGACTGTATAAAAGGCTCCTGGATTGGTGTTCCCCCTTGTCTACCAAGCAGCTGATAGGGCAGCTGCCTGGACCACACAGAGAAAGGAGTTACACTATGATCAAGGTTTTTAAAATTATAAGCTTCCATGCTATCTGCCATATTTTTTTCAGAGTATAAATTTTATGGTTCAGGAAGAAAAGGAGGAGGGGAAGACATAGAAGACAGCAGAGAGAGGGAGAGAAGGAGGAAGGTGGAATTGAAAATCATAATATTCCTGTCCTTTCCTTTTCTGCACATGAAAATGAGAGTCACCTCTAGTTAAGCTCACCAGCTGGCTCCATTTTTTTTCCAGAGCAGCTGATTTGCCTCTGATTTCACCCTACTGCCTGCATGAACCTGTAGTACTAATTTCCCTAAGGAAAGGTGGACTGAAAGAGCAGTCCTTTATGGCCACCCACAATTACAGCCGGAGGAAAAAGCAGTTCTCCTTTCACATTAGAGACCACAGCCGGAGGAAATTGGAGTGAGATTGAGCTAACAGCTCAACTTTGTGTCACTCAGACACAGGGAGCACCATCCGCCCTCGGCCTTCTGCAGGCAGAAGATTTGCAGTGCCCTTGAGTGATTGGCGTGGACTATTTACAGACGTGCAAGTGTGCCATTCTTCCATGTTATGGTCTGTATATATCTGCTGCATGATTAATGGACTCTGAAGTGGCTAAACAGTTCTCACCTATTAATCAAATCCTTTCCACTTGCCTGCTACAAGTCATCAGTGGAGGAAGAATGAGAGGAGAAGTGTAATCAGCTCCCGGCATCAGCATGCAAACCCCCCTCCCCCCAAACAAAGAAATTAAGTGGCAAATTGCACTTTAGCTTTTGTCATTCGATTTAAATTATTTGAGGATTAATGCAGATAAGATCTCTTCCTCTTTTTAAAGAAAGTTTGTTGCTTTGCCTGCTGTGTCTGTGGCTTCCATGAAAGGACCCTTCTCAGGAGAGGAGAGGAGAGGGGGATGTTAGTTGAAAAAGGAAGACCCCTCCCCCTCCTCAAGAGTAACTAGCAAAGGTTTTGCAAAGAAATCTTTGAAGGTGTTTCAGCTCAACATAATATTCAAACTTCAAAGTCCCAGTCCTGTCTTTTCAATGCAGCTTCATATAACAGCCTTTCACTCAAAAACATTTCAGAGTCCATTGTGATATCAAATAAAATTCAGTGTAAGACAAAACAGACTAAGGGGTATGTTTACTAAACCGTCTTAACGTCACAGTGGTGGTATTATCGCGCGATAAGTGACGTTATCGTGTGATTATCGCGCGATAACGTCACTTATCGCACGATAACACGGCGGCGGCGTTAAGGCACACTAACGCTGTGAAATACGGGTCTGAAGGGTGGAGTAAGGCTTCCCAGAAGGCGGAGAGAAGGGGGTCAATGGGCGGAGAGTGGGCAGGGAGAGGCTCCAGGCACACTAACGCTGTGAAATGCGGGTCTGAACACTAATGCCTGTGAAACCCTTGCATTAGGCACATTTGCAGGAAAGAGAAACCATTTAAATCAACAATGTGCAGCAAAGGCAGGGAAACCCAGAAAAGTGATAGTTGTGATATATGTGCAGGAACCAAAAAGGCAAATAAACATATAAAATGACCAGAACCACATTTAAAATCACAATAACCAAGCTGGCCAATAGTGATATTAATGATAAACATAAAGCAACACTACTGACAAAGCGTAAAAATTAAGATATCATGTTTGGAAGGGTCTATGCTCCATCCCCCTGCTAAGTGAATGATCCCACATTGAAATAGCGCTGATTACGGTTTCTGTCATTTAGATTGGGCAGGTTTGTTATGGCATGCACATGTGAAGCAACAGCAGAGTGGGCACGTAGGAAAGGGCAACTGTACTGATGCTGTAAATGGGATACAGGGGGCTGCAGGCGGCACATGCTGTGGTCCAGCTGTGGCACAGTTCGGACAAGGCAGATGCCTAGGTGGCACATAGGAATGCCAAAACTGTAAAGCAGTTGACGAGGGTCCAACATGGGCACATAGCAACCTTTCTGATATCTGTGGAGTGTGTTTCAGTTATTGATTCTGACAGTGTTTACCACCCCGGGGAGTGACCCTAACAGTATTGAGTACCATAGCAATGCCGGCACTGTGCCCAGGACTGGTGTGGCGGCCAGGGCTGCCACAAACCTCTATATTTGCACAATGTTGGCATAGGTGTGGGAGCTTGTGTCTATCTACCCAGTGTGTTGTGGCTGCCTACACCTTACTGAGCCCACATTGCTTGCACTGTTTCCAGTGCTAGCCTGCCAATGTGCATAATGAGGAGCAAGGTACTCTGGGTATGGCCCCTGGACAGGGTGGCATGGGCAGGATGCATCTGCACAGAGTATAGGGCAATGGCTGGGACATTGTAGTGCCCGGCCACCACCTGCACGGACAGGGTGGCCACAGCATGTCATGCTGGGAGGTCACTCTCACCCTGGCTGATCAGTGACCATGGGCATGGCTAGGTTTCCCCATAGTGCTATGCAGCATTTCTCTCAAGTGATATTTATGGGTTCTCTTTTCTGGGGCCCAATCACTGACATACCTGCATGGTGTGTGTGCTAACATCCCAGTTTTGGGTGCACACAGTTCTTCCAGGAACATACACTATGTACTAGCTAGCAGACTGTCTGCTGTTAGCATCTGTATGACTGCACCACCTTGCAGGGTGCAGTAAGTGCACACTGACTGCTCTCTGATGGCGAATGTCAGATTAGAGTGGGGGGAAGCTGAGCTGACTAGGCCCACTACCTATCTGCCGTGGCCCTGCCCCAAGTGCAGATCTTCAGCAGCTGTCTGTTTGCCACCAGGACTGGAGTTGCTGGTCCCTCAGCCTGTCCTCATGTCCTTCTACTGCCCACCCCCCCTTGCAAAAGGTGAGAGTATGGGTCTGTTGGGAGCAGATCATGTCCCCCACCCTGACCCAGAGAGAGCGGTTTGCTAAGTACATTGGCGGCATGTGAGCCCTGACACACCCCTGATCCCTAAACAGGTGACCATAGCAAGCACAGTGGATATACCCTATGTTGTGTGCATCATGGTCCACAAGGGCCAGCCATGACTTGCAATTACAAATGGACACAGAGCCCTCCTAAAAATGTCTGCAACAAATACCTGCCACGCACTGACAGAGCCCACCTCAACCAACCTGGGTACTGTGGACCTGATGCTGGCCACTCCACCTCACCCTCAGGGTGAGAACAGAACACACACATTGACATGGCCTGTGGGTACTCTTTGCCAGTAACATGCACGGTCATTCTCCCCTACCAAGCTGACGTGCTGTAGAGATGCATACCCCATCTAGTGAGCAGATGTAGACTGCTGTTCTGCATGTGAATTGCATTATGGGTACTGTTAGTTCTATCCTATCCTGGTAGCCACAGCAGATAGTTTTATGGTGACGTGCACTCTTTCTGTAGCCAGCCATTGGTATGATAACCCCTAAAGTGATGTAGCACAATGGTTAATGCAATGACTTCAGTAGCAGAGGTTATGGGTTTGATTCACCTCTGTTCCCCTTTTTTATGGCTGTCCTACACAACTACGTTTCATTCATGTAACAGTCATATCTGTGCAGATCTGTGCTGCCACCACATTATACCCTCATCACTGTTGCCATCCATCCTTCTGTCCATCTATGTGTGTGTACACAGTGGGGGAACGTGATGTGTCCAAGGAAGAACAAAACAATCATCTAATATTGAAAAGAGGCGTTTTATTCACAAACCAAAAGTTGGTGCCCACCCGACACAGGCCGTGTTTCGTTTAACAAAACTTCATCAGGGGTATAGGGCAACTAGAAACAAAAACATTCAATTATTGCACTCAAATATATAATAAAACATATATTAAAACATATATTAAAAAAGAGAGGAACAATCAAAATCATAATAAATCACTCATTACAAAAATACTAAAATATATATAAAAAATATATATTAAAACATATATTAAAAAGAGAAAAATAATTAAAACATAATAAATCACTTACTATATAAAAACATTTATACAGAAATATCAAAACTGGGTTGGAACGCTATATAAATAAAATTTCAAATAAAAACGAAGACAGGAGCAAAAAAGTACATAATAAAAAATAACATAACCAATCACAATAAATAAAAACATAATCACTGAATCACCTTATCAATAAACATTTATATAATAATACCCAAACAAGGGGGGGGGGAGAAGTAGAAGTGACTAAAACAAAGAGATAAATCAAACTGATACATTTACCGTGAACCAAAAGAAGAAGAGAAGAGAACCACACATATATCAATATAAAAATGTTAACTCACAAATAAAATGAAAACCAATTGTGATATGTGCCAAAAGGTATTCTAAATTAAAAAACCATCCCATTGTGATGACTATTGTCTCCAGAAATACATTAAAGAATACCTTATTGGTTAATGCTGTGGAAGTATCCTCTTTGCAACTATACTAAAAATAAAAATTCAACATTACAATATAACCGACCAATGTAGCCAACCATTTGAAACCCAAAAGAATGTAAAACCTACTCACTTATACCGGGCTCACCACGCTGCACAAACCGCCGCGCAGAAGTTGTAAAAGTATTCTCAATTCGTCGCGAATCCGTTTTCTTTCAATGGCAAACCCATGCCAAAGGAGTGCAGTGCTAGAGAGGTTTCTCTAAATAAACGCCGACGCATGCGCTGCTGGAAAATCCACCGGCGCCCAAAAATGACGTCAAAAAACAAAGACAAAGTGAACGCCGAATCCCCGGCTCCTAGAGCACACTCCAAACAGCGAAATCAAAAAATAAATATGAAATAAGGTGTGCATCTATTAGACCATGTATCCGACCAAAAGAAAAATAAAAACAGGAAAGTTAAAAATCGTACCTTTGCTTCAACGAATGAAAATAAAACCAGACCATGCACAATGAAATCCCTAAAAAAGCAATAATATGCCAATAGCAAATATAAAAATATGAAGATATGACTACCTAAGTACAAAACACAATTATACAGTCAACAAATATAAATAGATATGTAGCAAGATAATAAAAACATATATATATATATATACATATATAGAAAATATATATAAAAAAAAAGGGGGGATAAATAAATATAAAAACATAACAAACCATCTTGAATGTGTATAATAAGAATATATATATAAAAAAATAATAAATTATAATAAATATCAATTAATTAATAAAATCAACCATCAAAATATGAGATAACCTCATTTACACATATCAAAAGGACATAAAATTAAAGTCCTTTTTTATGTGTAAATGAGGGATTTCATTGTGCATGGTCTGGTTTTATTTTCATTCGTTGAAGCAAAGGTACGATTTTTAACTTTCCTGTTTTTATTTTTCTTTTGGTCGGATACATGGTCTAATAGATGCACACCTTATTTCATATTTATTTTTTGATTTCGCTGTTTGGAGTGTGCTCTAGGAGCCGGGGATTCGGCGTTCACTTTGTCTTTGTTTTTTGACGTCATTTTTGGGCGCCGGTGGATTTTCCAGCAGCGCATGCGTCGGCGTTTATTTAGAGAAACCTCTCTAGCACTGCACTCCTTTGGCATGGGTTTGCCATTGAAAGAAAACGGATTCGCGACGAATTGAGAATACTTTTACAACTTCTGCGCGGCGGTTTGTGCAGCGTGGTGAGCCCGGTATAAGTGAGTAGGTTTTACATTCTTTTGGGTTTCAAATGGTTGGCTACATTGGTCGGTTATATTGTAATGTTGAATTTTTATTTTTAGTATAGTTGCAAAGAGGATACTTCCACAGCATTAACCAATAAGGTATTCTTTAATGTATTTCTGGAGACAATAGTCATCACAATGGGATGGTTTTTTAATTTAGAATACCTTTTGGCACATATCACAATTGGTTTTCATTTTATTTGTGAGTTAACATTTTTATATTGATATATGTGTGGTTCTCTTCTCTTCTTCTTTTGGTTCACGGTAAATGTATCAGTTTGATTTATCTCTTTGTTTTAGTCACTTCTACTTCTCCCCCCCCCCCCTTGTTTGGGTATTATTATATAAATGTTTATTGATAAGGTGATTCAGTGATTATGATTTTATTTATTATTATTGCTTATGGTATGATGTATTATGTACTTTTTTGCTCCTGTCTTCGTTTTTATTTGAAATTTTATTTATATAGCGTTCCAACCCAGTTTTGATATTTCTGTATAAATGTTTTTATATAGTAAGTGATTTATTATGTTTTAATTATTTTTCTCTTTTTAATATCTGTATTAAGAGTTATTTTTTATATATATTTTAGTATTTTTGTAATGAGTGATTTATTATGATTTTGATTGTGCCTCTCTTTTTTAATATATGTTTTAATATATGTTTATTATATATTTGAGTGCAATAATTGAATGTTTTTGTTTCTAGTTGCCCTATACCCCTGATGAAGTTTTGTTAAACGAAACACGGCCTGTGTCGGGTGGGCACCAACTTTTGGTTTGTGAATAAAACGCCTCTTTTCAATATTAGATGATTGTTTTGTTCTTCCTTGGACACATCACGTTCCCCCACTGTGTATTGTGCCTGACGTGATTGGTTGCTCTTAGTTCCATCTATGTGTGTGTGCCAGCTGTGTGGCGTCCTGCCCTAATGTAAAGGCTGCTACCCCATGTCCTGCACTGGCACACTTTTCTGCATTGCAGCTCTTCATGCTTGCCTCTCCTGTGTCTGCTCTGCATGACACTGCTCTCCTCTGTCCTCCTGTCATTGCACTTATCCTGCCACCTCTACCTCCTCTGGTGGACACGTATCCCCATCCTCTGCCACACACTGTTATTGTTGCACTGTACATTACCATCACCCTGTACATCAGTACAGCTGCCCCCGATATGTTTGTCCACTTTACCTGCTGCCACATGGGCTGCACGCAGATTTGGCTGGTCCATGAACTCCGTTATCTACTTCCTTCCATCACTTGTTCATTGCCTTTCTTTGGTGCTCTGTGCAGTGTTATGGTTACATCTGTGTTTCAGCCATACATTTCATGCTTGTGACTTTGGGGCACCTTTGTGCCCCTGGGCACCATCTCCTGTGTCACCTTGGCATCCCTGTGGCATCTTTCGCAGCACCTTAGGTTTGGCCAGCTTATGGGGTGCCTTATATGCTGCCTTGGAGGGTGCCAACCTTTCCTGCAACCCTCTGGGGCACATTATGACCTGCCTTGGATGACTTGGTGCTTTATGATGTGCCTTATGGTGCACCCTAAAAGGTGCATTAGGTTGCGGCACTGGGGTGAGGCTTTTTTGGCTGACAGTGCAAATTGTTGGGATGTGTCTGACTCTTACAGGCAGGAAAAGGGACTGCCTCAGACAGTCTTTTAACTGAGCCCACTGGGGGATCAAACTCATGACCACTGTATCAGCAGTCAATGTATTAACAAGTGTGCTACACCTCTGTTACTGTAATTGTAGGTCAGCGCGCCTAATTAAGGCTAATGCGCATTAATGTGCCACGGCTCCCTCTATCGCACGATAATGGACTTTATCATGTGATAACCCGAAATGCTACCTTAAGACCGGAACGCCCACTACCTTAAATGGCATTCGTCACAGTAAGACTGCAACTAACGCCAGTAACATTAAGACGGTTTAGTAAACATACCCCTAAGATTCTGTCCCCTCATCCTCCCACCCAACTAATAGCAGAAGCTTCCAGCAGGATGACACAGTGTCCTTGCGTAAACATTGATGATCAGGTACACACAATCTCAGTGCTAGCAATTATCTTATTAAATGGGTAGCCAATATGGGCATCATTTTACTGTATATAGGTCAGGTAGGAAGATGTGGGCTGCCTACAATGTGTGTCTATATTTTATAAAGTGCATAGAAGGGGCCACACAATTTATAAAATACATAGTCACATGTCCCTGAAATTGGCACCCTTCTGTCAAAAAGAGCACATATATCTGAGCATGCACATTGTAAAAGTATACTTTTATGCGACATGCGTGCCGACACTGCAGGCACAAGGACATAGGCCAAGGGATAGTCACATGTGTTCACAAGGAAAATCTTTTCACATATGCACTGGGGTCTGGGGTGCATATGCCTGATTAGATATCACCCTGATGAATCTTGTTTCACACCAAGTAATCTCTCTCTCTCTCTCTCTCTCTCTCTCTCTCTCTGTCTTTTTCTCTCTCTTACTCACTCTCTTCTAGATTAAAGAGCTGAAGAAGCAGGCCATTTACCCAAGACTGCAATGCCAAGGAGGATGCAAGAGGTGGTAGTGAGAGAGAAGTAAGCACATGAACCTCAGGGCATCAACATCCATTATCCACTCTGCAAATTTCTTAACCTTCTCCAAAATGTCCAGCCTGACTTCAACAACTCTGCAGATGCTCAGCTTAAAGTAATCACATTGCTTTATCACTTGATCTTAACACGCTAAGTACAAGACTTCCACAGCAGTGACAGCTGGCATTGTACCTATCCAAGCACCTCTTCCAACTATCAATGCTGCTTACCACACTGCCACCCTTCCTTTTCTCTCTGTGCGCTATAGCTTCTAATAAAACATGCCACACTTCAAAGGACACTTGTCCATGACACTTCATATCTGGAATGGCCACACGGTAATCTGTAATAGCTTCCAAAATATTGCCCTCCACATAGCTCTTTTCACAACCAAGCCTACCTCATACAGACCTCTGTACCTTTGACTCTCCTTACCCATAGTCGTGCTTTCCCTGCTTTCTACACAGCAATGCACACCTTTTCTTGTTTTCAACACCCTGATTCAATCTTCCCTAGAAATTAACAACCAAAATTCAGCCTTGGAAGTGAAGAGGCAACAACATTCCAGAAACAGGAGGAACCAAAGCTCAAAATCCTCAAAACTACAGGGTCAGTAACCACCAGGAAGTGAAAAGAAGTTGTGGCTGGTGACACTTTTCTAAGAACCAGATATGATGTCCTGGAAGGTGTGGTATCTGCAGGCACCAAGATTTGAGACGTTAAGGAGAGTTTCCAGAGACTCATCAGGCCTTCTGACTATTATCCGATGCCAGGGGCGGCTCAAGACAATGTGCTGTCTGAGACGAGGGATGAGATGGCGCTCCCCTCCCTGTAGTGGGGTGGGGGCTTTCTCAAAACTCCAGTCAGGGACTGAACCAAACCAAAAAGATGATTAGATAATATGGAGGAAATGCAAGATGCTTGCACACCAAGGAACTAAAAGAAAGAGCGAGAATCATAACACAGTTTATAAAACTAAATTATAACTTATTTTTATTTTGCTGTTATAAACTGTGTTATGGTTCTTGCTTTTTCTTTTTGAACATATATTTTGCATCTACAGAACCCCCTCCATCAACAGTGACTGCAGAGCAGAACTAGGACATTCACCCGCCAAACTCAATATCTTAAAAAAAAATCTGATTCTGATCATCTCATTAACAACAAACATTCTCCAGTACCAGGAATATTGTGAACTAATACAAAACCCTACAGCAAAGTCACAGAGGATCTATAGAGCAAATTTACCATACCATACCATATCATCAACACCTTCTAAAACTCACATAAGGAACCCATCAAAAAGAAAACATCACTGTAAATACTGCAAGTGGGCCCTGGAGCTTCCAGAAACCTATTTGAAAAGCTGAACAATTCAGATTACTACAGTACATATCCCTACATACAACTCCATGTTAACAGAACACCTGGCCTTGGTCACATATTCAGAACACAAACTCTCACAAAGCACAGAATAAGTGACCATAATCTAAAAATAAACATATATAGATAAAAATTAAACTGCAACCCCAAGATGCTAGATTCTGCATACAATGCAGTACCAGAGAAACAGAAAGAGATGCATTTCCGTGTACTGTATAAAATATAAAGATAGCACCAAGTCCGATCATTAAATTGAAAATAAAATTCTCTTCTAACTTTGTTGTCTGACCATTTTATTCTCTGATCATGCAGGTCACAATCTGAGGTTTCTGCTTTCCTCCATCTTCCAGTGCCCCCTCATGTCTACTTCCCCCCAGGAATGGCATGAGGGTGATGCAGGACCATGTGCGGAGACTCATGGCGGCATCATTTGCATAAATTTAACATAATTTAATTTAAAATGTATATGCCACCCATCTAAAATCCTAGGTGGCTTCCAAACATACACATGCAATTTAGTAAAACAGATGTTACAAATAAAACAAACATAGCAATAAAACATTAAATCTGATTAATGAAAAGCCACTTACACAGCCCCCCCACCCCCATCAAACCATTATAAGTATCTGCACATCAGATTTATTTTGCAATGACCAGATTATCAATTAGGAGGGAAGATATAAAATGAGGTAAACTAATCCTGGTAGCCATAAATTCAAACACTGGACTGGATTGTGCTAGAGCTAAAAAAAAGTCCGTAACTCAGCAGCGGTAAAGCTATCAGGCTACTAAACAAAATTAAGCTGAGACATTCCCTTAAAATTTGAAATTTTCTTAAATCTGAACTGACAAAATATATTAAATTTCAGTCTTGCAGCAGAAAAACAACACAAAACTATAAATCTCAAAAGGAATACATAATCCAGTAGCCCCCCTCCGAACCAATATCCTACAGTTGACGACATCAAGAACCCAGGCTACAGGACAAATAGAGCAAATCTACTATTCCATTACAGCACTAACTTCCAAAATTCACACAACATGGAGCGTACCTAGAAAAAGGCAGCACCATAAATATTGCAGTGGGCCTTAGAACATCCATATTCCTGTTCAGAAAACTGAACAAGCCGGATTACTACAGTTCCCTACATAGAAAATCCATGCTAACAGAAAATGTAGCTTCAGTCACACTTATGCAGACCAGAGATAGATCTTCACCAAGTAGTACAAACTAAAAACAGACATATTTAGTCAAAAAAATGATTTTACCCATTACTGCTAGGTTTACAGGATTTCTTTCCCAAAATTATACTTTACTGCAGAGTAAGGTGAAAGAAAGAACTCTCACACAGGTATCTGTATTGTTGGCAGAAACTAACATAATGGCTCAGTGCATGTAGCACGAGTTCAGCTAATGCTACCTCAGTGGGTGGCCTTAGTTGCACCAGCAGCTGTTTTGCCATGCTGAAATGCGGTAACTGCAGGGGGATGTAACTGCTTCCCTGCAGTTAGCTACAGCCTGCATAATCAAACTCTGGAATTAGTTACCAGAGGATGCAGTAAAAAGCTGTTAGTGTAGCTGGGTTTAAAAAAGGTTTGGACAAGCTACTGGAGGAAAGGTCCATAAACTATTATAAAAGAGGACCTGGGAAATCTACTGCTCACCCCAGGACAAGCATTGTGGCACCTATGTGTCTTTTTGGGAACCTGTCAGGTACTTGTGACCTGGATTGGCCATTGTTGGAAACAGGATACTGGACTTGATGGCCCTTAGTCTGACCCAGTATGGCATTTCTTATGTTCATATGTTACCAGTGCAGAGCCTAGGAAACATGCTGCTAAATATGCCAAACAAGAGGGGCTCAACAGCACCCATGCAGCATCTCCCTCTTCCATAAAAACATGAGTGACTTGGCACTCCAACACAGCACTTCCCACCCTCAGAAAAACAAAAGGAACTTTGTGACCCCAATATAACACCTCCTGCTCCAGGATAAACACCAAGAAGGGCTTGATAATTCCAATATAACTCCTAAAACTGCACACTGGACCAGCATGGTGTTAATGTAAATATATATTCCGTAAAAAAAAAAAGGAAATGCAAGATGCATGCACACTAAGCGGTATGTTTACTAAACCGTCTTAACGTGCGCCCGGTGATAGTGTGCAGGCTGCCATAAAAGGAGTGGGCGTTTCAGTCTTAAAGTAGCAAAATGGGATTATCGCGCGATAACGCGTGCTGCTGCGCACATTATGGGGCGAAGCGCCGCTAAGCGCGTTAATGCGCGGTAATCTTAAGTAGGTGCCCAGACATACAAACATAGAAACAGAGGTGTAGCACAATGGTTAATACACTGACTGATGAAACAGGGGTCATGAGTTTGACCCCCCAGTGTACCTAATGCATAAGGCTGGCTGAGGTATCAGCTTTGACATGTAAGTATTGTTTCTTGAGGCATTTTATTAGTATTTTAATTATTGCTGCCAGCAAACACACCCTCACGTGCCGTAACCTAAGGTGCCGCATAAGGCACCCTATAAGGCACTCCATAGGGCACATTATAAAGTGCACTGTCTGCCACGGCACCCTATAATGTCCCCTATAGGACACCTTATAAGGCAACTTATATGGACTGTAACCATAAGGTGCCTCAGAAGGCGCCCTATAAAGCGCCTTCTGAGGCACCTTATAGTTACAGTACTCTGAGGGCGTTTTTACTGGCAGCACTAATGTACATTAGAAATAGACAATGCTTCAGACAGCCCTATCAAATAACCCCACTGTGGGTTTGAACCCATGACCTCTGGTTCCACAGGCAGTGAAGTAATCAGTGGGCTACAGCTGCTAACAAACCCGAGGCTGGCTGTAGAAGGACTGCACGTCACCACAGAAACAGTCTGCTGTGATCACCAGGATAGGGTTAACCCACCCGTACCCATGATGCACTGCACATGCAAATCAGCAGTCTACAGATGATCACAAGATGGGGTATGCACCCCCACAGCACCTCGGCCTGGTAGGGAGAACTGACCGTGTGTGTTACTGGCATAGAGTAGCTACACACCGTCACATTGTGCTGGTACTGTGCTCACCCTGAGGACGAAGTGGGGCGCCTAGCACCAGGTCCACAGCACCTTCCATGGCAGAAATAGGCCATGCTGCAGGTCCCCAGCAGTGCTAGTGTGTGAGCTAGGTAGTTCCTGCAGACACACCTTGGATACATCTGTATTTATCAGTCAGGTTTAGCCCTTATAGACCCATAGGCAGGTTATTTACCACCACCCAACCCACCCTCTGGGGCTGAGGTTAGGAAACAGGGTCTCCCACCAACAGATCCACATTCTACCTCCCTGCAATGGTGGTAGTAGAGGGGACCATCAACCCCAGTCCTACTGCAGAACAGACACCCTATAGTGCAGTCAATGCAGATCTGTACGCATCCATAAAACAATAGCAGACAGACACTAGGCCTGGAAATGCTCAGCTGCGCCCCACCACTATCTGATATTCTCCTGCAGCAAGCCTCCAGCCGCTGCACCCTGCAAGGTGTTCCAGAAAGACACATACTAGCTGCAGACAGTCTGCTAACTAGTCCATAGTGCATGCTCCTGGAGGAGATGCATACACACCAAGCAGATAAGGCAGTGATTGGACCACAAAAGGGAACCCATAAATATCACATGAAAAAAATACAATACAGCACTATGGGGGAACCTAGCCATGCCGTGGTCACTGCTCAGTCAGGGTGAGAGTGATCTCCCAGCAGGACATGCTGTGGCCACCCTGTCTGTGCAGGTGGTGGCCAGGCACTACAATGTCCCAGCAATTGCCCTATGCCCTGTGCAGATGCATCCTGGCCAGGTCACCCTGTCCAGGCTATACCCATGGTACCTTGCTCCTCATTATGCACATTGGCAGGCCAATACTGGCAACAGTGCTGGCAGTGTGGGCTGTGGAGGGTGTTTGCAGCCACCACACACTGGATAGACAGACACACACCCCACACCTATGCCAGCATTGTACAACTATAGAGGTGTTTGGCAGCCCTGGCCACCGCTCCAGTCCTGGGCACAGTGCAGGCATGGCTATGGTACACAATACTGTTGGGGTCACTCCCCAGGGTGGTAAACATTGTCAGACACAAGACCTGTAGCACACTCCACAGACATCAGAAAGGATGCCATGATGGAGCTCAATCAGAAAATTGTACTTAACTTCGGAATTGCTATCTACCAGTAATCATAGCAACCTTTTGATAGCTGTGTACCATATTCCCAGGTTTAGGGTGGCATTGCTAAGGTATGCAAGTGCTAGTATTGGGAGATGCACGCAGGGCCCAATGTTCTGCCTCTCTAGGAGGCATTGGATAATGGAGCCTGTGGGTGTGGGTGTGTCTGCCCCTGTTGGCTGCTGCTTTACGGCAGAGGTTCCCAACTCCAGTCCTGGTGTGCCAAACACTGTTCGGGTTTTCATGCTGTCCCTCATGAATATGCATGAGGTACATCTGCTTACCATGGGAGCAGCGCATAGAAATGCAGCACAGGCATCTTTATTAGAGGCAGCATGGAACCTGAATGGTGTTTGGCCCTCCAGGACTGCATTTGGGAGACTCTGCTCTAGGTAATGCGCCTGTTTATGGTGTCTGTGCTCTGTAGGGTAAAATGTAGGTGTTTTGGGCATGTTTAAGTCATCTGCAATAAAGGTTCTGTCTGTATTAGCACGTTTTAGTAGTGGGTAAAATATGGGGACTGGGTTGGCAGGAATGACAGCTGGGACTTGAACCTGTCACCTTCTGTTCCTGAATACACTGGCAGGGTGCCATGCACCACCGTGTTGCCACAAAGTCAATGCATTCCCTGGAGATACCATGACTGTTTGTCAGACAGAGCCTGTCTGTTGCAGTGCATGGCACCCACCTAAACAGGGCTGGGCCATGGTCTGCTGTGGGCAGCAGCCACTGCCCCCTCCACCACCAGTACCCCTCTGTCACCATGCTGACATGCCCTTCTGCTGGTGGTGCTGGTGGTGCGCAGTCTCGGGCCATCCAGTGTGCGGGTAGGCGGCTGCCTATGGTGCGGATTCTGGGGTAGGGGTGCCTGCATAGATGTCCACGCTTCCCCCCAGCACCGCCTGCAAATTTTCTGTACCCTTGGGTGTACCTGCTGGGTACTATCCCCTGTGACACTGTGGGAAACACACTCGTGCCCGTGTTGGGCCCTCATCAGTTGCTGTCTGGCTGCTCTACTGTTTCAGCATTCGTATGGGCCACCTAGGCATCACCCTAGTCTGCACTGTGGCCCAGCTGCACCACAGCATGTGCCCCCATTTTCAAGCATCTGTCCAGTTGGCCATTCCGACATGCCCGCCCTGCTGTTGCCGCACATGTGCACGCCATAGGAAACCTGTCCTATGGAGAGGAAAACCCTGCACAGCGCAATTTCACTGTGGGCTCATTCACCTTGTATGGGGACGGAGCATGGACCCTTCCAGAATTCATATCCTCTTTTTGGTGCTTTCTTGGGAGTGTTTTTTGATGTTTCCCATTGAGATCACTATTGCCCAGCTTGGTTATTTTATTTTTCCATTTTCTTCTGTTCATTTTCACTGTTTATTTGCCCTTTTGTTCCGTGCACATGTATCACACTTATCCCTTTTGTAGGTTTCCCTCGTTTTGCTGTACATTGCTGACAGAAATGGTTTCTCTTCCCTTTAAATCAGCTCTAACGCCAGGGTTTCACTGGCGTTAGTTTTGAGCCTCGGATTTCACAGCGTTAGTGTGCGGGGAGCCTCTCCCCTCCCACTCTCCACCCATTGACCCCTTCTCTCCGCCGCTGGGGAGCCTTCCTTTGCCCTCCGGGAGCCTTTCTCCACCTTCAGCGCTCGTTTGCGCCGCTGCGCACGTTATCGCGCGCTAAGGTACCTCTGCGCCCGATAAAGCGCCATTATCACGCGATAAGGTACCTTATCGCGCGATAACGTCACAGAGCGCACATTAAGACAGTTTAGTAAACATATCCCTAAGGAGCTAAAAGAAAAAGTGAGAACCACAGCACAGTTTATAACACCAAATTATAAGTCATTTTATTCTGTTATAAACTGCGTTATGGTTCTCACTTTTTCTTTTTGTATATATATTCTGCATCCACAGAAACCTCTCCCTCGCAATGGGTGCAGAGCAGAAGTAGGACATTCACCCACAGAAATCAATATATTTAAAAAAAAAAGATTCTGGTTATCTCACTAACAACAAACATTCTATAGTACCAGGCATATTGGGAACTAATATAAAACCCTTCAAAAGTCACCAAAGATCTACAAAGGCAAATTTGCCATACCATATCAGCATACCTGCCAAAACTCATACAAGGGGCCTACCTATAAGTACTGCAGTGGGCCCTAGAACATCCATACACCTATTTGAAAAGCTGAACAAATCAAATTACTACAGTACAGACTCCACGTACAAACTGCACGTTAACAGAACACCTGGCCTTGGTCACATACTCAGAACACAGACCCTCACCAAGTACAGAATGTGATTACAGTAAAAATAGATTAAAGTAAAAATGTGATTAAAGTAAAAATAGATTTATGTAGACAATAATTAAACTGAAACCATAGGATGCCAGACTCCACATATGGTGCAGCACCAGAGAAATAAGAGATGCTGTTCCCCATACTGGGCCCGATTAAATCTCGCATGTCCGGGCCCTCTGTGCATCCGGCCTGAACCAGACATACAGAGGGAGTTGCGATTCTGATCCCGCAGGGCACTTCTTGCCCTGCGGGATCAGAATAGCGAACAGGCCTGTACATGTAGGCCGGGACCCCAATTCCATCCGGCCTGCACGTACAGTCCTTCCCCAGCTAACTCAGTCAGGATTCTTCAATGGAGCCGTGGTGCCTTGGCGTCTGGTTGCCATGGCACCACGACTCCATTGAAGAGCCATGATCCCGGCTGCTGGCTCCAGAAGCAAATTCCTCGCAGCCCGACCCCTAATCTGGCCTCCTAAGTACAGGGTCGGTCTGCGGAGAATGTCCTCAGCCCCCCCCCGCCCCATCCGCGCCCATGGCCCGCTGCCCCCCTCCCCCTGCCGAATAGGGGAACTTATTCCACCTCAGAGGTGGAATAAGTTCCCCATGCAAATCACCGGCTTCTGACGTACAGGGCTGAAAGTAAAATCCGCCCTGTACGTCCAGTGCCAACGACCGCCCACTGCCCACCCTAACGCCTCCCCCATTCCGCCCCTTTTCCGCCCCCGTCTATCTTCCCCATACAAGACGCGGGGAAGATAAGAGAATAAAATGGGACCAGGAAGAGCCTGACTGTGTAAAATATAAAGATAGAGCAAAGTCCAATCACTAAATTGAAAATAAATTAATTTTTTCTATCTTTTGTTGTCTGACCATTTTATTCTCTGATCATGCTGGTCCCGATCTGAGGCTTCTGCTTTCCTCTGTCTCCTCTTAACTTTCTTTCTACAGTCTCTAATCAATCTGCCATTTTTTGTTTCTCTTTTTGTTTTCTTCACTACCTTCCATCTTTAATATTGATTTTCTTCTTTTCAGTTTTCTTCCATTTGCTTCTCTCTTTCTGTCCATCCAGATTTCACTACTCCTTACTATCCAGTTCTTAATCTCCCTCTTTTTACGCCATCCACCTACCGCTTTTCAACCTTCACTCCAGTCCTTCCATTCGCCAGCTCTTCTTCTCTAGAAAATTATTTCCCAGTCTTTTGCTCACTGTCTCTTCTCCTCCATGTCTAACATCACTCCCCCCATCATCCAGTATCTCTCTCTCTCTCTCTGGCTGTCTCTTTCCCTCAGTCCAGTACATCCACTCTCTCGTTCCTTCCATGTCTGCCCTCTCCCTTCCTATCCCCCCTGCAAACAGCATCTACTCCATCTCCATCTCCATACCATACCATCTCTTCTCTATTACTCCCATGTCCAACATTTCTCTGTCTCTTTCTCAATCTATTTATCCAGTATCCATCTTCTCCCCTCTCTCACCTCCAGGTCCTGCATCTCCTTCTCCCCTTATTGCCCCGTATCCAGTATCTCCCCTCTGTCCTCCCTACCCATGTCCAGCATGTTCCCACAGTCTCCCTATAACCCCCTGGCCAACATCACCACTCCATCTCCCCTCTTTGCTTCTCCCTTTGCCCCTTTCCATGTCCAACTGCTCCCTTTATCTCTCTACTCCCCACCTCAATCTTATGCTCTCTGCCTCCCTATTTCCACCCCCCTGCACCCAGCATCTCCCTTCTGACTCACTGTGCCCATCCACATGCACTTCCCAATGCCCCCCCTCCATTGTTCAGCATTTCTCTTCCCCCCCACCTGTCCAGCACTTGTCTTTCTGCTCCCCCCCCCTGTTGTCCAGCATTTGTCTTCCCCCCATCTAGCATTTTTATCTTACTGCTTCCTCCCCATGTCTATCATTTGCTTTCCTTCTCCTCTCCCCTCCATTGTTCAGCATTTATCTTACTGCTTACCCTTCCTTGTCCAGAATTTGTCTACCTTGTTTCCCCCTGTTGTCCAGCATTTATCTTCCTTCCTCCCCCCGTGTTGTCCAACATTTGTCTTCTTGCACCCTCTGGTGTTCAACATCTGTCCTCCTGCCCCCCCCCCCCCCCGTTGTCCAGTATCTGTTCTCCTGTCACCCTCCTGTTGTCCAGCATTTGTTTCTCACCGTTGGCCAAAAACAAAGCCAATTAAAAAGTGTGTGGTTTACAAGCCTCTGTCGGTGTGTAACTCCCTGCTGATTCCGCTCCCCCCCCCCCCGATGCAAAAAGCATTATCAGAGGGGGCGGGACCCATCAGAGCCTTACAAGCTTGCTTATAAGGTCCTGATGAGGGCCCTGATGAGTCCCCCCCTCCCCAATGATACTTTTTGCATCGGGGGGGGGGGGCGGAACCAGCAGGAATATACAAGATGGAGGCTTGCAAATCCTGCGCAGCTGCACTTTTCAATTGGTTTCGTTTTTGGCCAATGGTGAGACATCCCCACCGCTTCTCCAATGTTCTTCAATCTGGGGCAGCAGCAGCGGTGGCGGCGACAGTGGGGGCAGAGGGGTTGATTCTGCCGCTGCCGAAAAGCAGCAAAAGCAGCTTGTCCAACCATCTTTTTTTTTAATCCTTTGAAGGTGGAAGGAGATGGTTGTTTGGAGGCATTTTTTGCCACCCTCAAGACTTTGCTGCCTGAGGCGGCTGCCTCACTCTGCCTCATCATAGAGACGCCCCTGCCCGATACTACTCATGATATTGCTAGGGACCCTTCTGAACCTATCAAAAATGTCTTTATAGCTCTGGGAGAGAAGATGAAGCAGGCAGATATTCAGGGAGGCAAAGTGGAGAGGGTCCAGGGCGGAGCTAGGAGAAGGGCTTTAGGAAAATTACAACCACTTTTTAAATAAATTTAAAATTTACAAAATTCAAGATATAACCAAAAGAAGTCTGAGCACAGTTTTAAATTAAAACTTTCCCACTTTTTATAACACAGTATAGAAAACAAAATTCACATTTAAAAAGACAATCTTATTTAAAAAAATCTAGAGTTTCAAAATCACTCTTGGCTAATCCATTGTTAAGAGGGAATTCTTTTCCTGATAGATTTCTTTTTATTGGCTTTTGCCCAGGGTTCTCTTCTCCCAAGAGACATGCTGACTGCCAGTCACTGCTGCTCATACCACTCCAGGAGCGGGTGCGTTCAGGGTGAGGACTTGAACTCCCAAGCTCCTGCATTCTCATCCCTGGCTCTGCCATTGAGGCTCTCTGCGACTTTGAACAGGTTCCCTTTTCCTCCTTAACCCCAGGTTGTTCCACTGCCCCTTTGCATGGGGGACCTTGTTCTCTGTACCTGTGAGTTACGGTCAGCACCACCGTGTTCCATACTATGACTTGTGCAGAGTCAACTCAGGTTAGCAGTGTGCTCTCTGCTTCTCTGTGCTCATTGGCTGCCTGGCCTGAATCTCAGCCCCACCCCTGAAAATACCCCCCCAAACCCCGACTCTTCCTGGTGCTACAATTGCCATGATTATTACCTGATTATGATGATACAAACATTCAGCAATGCCAGGATCAGTGAAACATGCCGGGACCAGGAGCAGCGAAGCAGCCAATCATTGCTGCCATTGCTTGTGGGTGCGACATAAAGGCAGGGTGATTGGCCATGGGGGTGGGTTTCTTAAAGGCACCAAGATCAAAACCAAGGTGCACAGAGAATGATCCTGCTTTTTAAGTACTCTGGCCCATTTGTTTTAAGGGTCTTTAAGATCAGAGAGAGAGCTTTAAATTTAGTCCTATATTGGACTGCTAGCCGGTGAGGCGTTTGCACTTACAATGTTTTATCAGCTATTGCAGCATTCTGAATCAGTTGGAGCTGGTGCAAACTCTTTGTAGTCTCACTGAAGTAGATTGCATTACAATAGTCCGGCCTTGATATTGTCATAGTATGAAGCACTGTGGCAAGGCTTGCCTTCTCAGTGTACAGAGAGAGATTACATAGTTGTCTCAAATGATAGAAACGTGAATTTGGGGGATCAGCAGAAATATTGAGTCCAGTTGTACCCCAAAGTTCCTGACTTGTAATTGAAGGAGGATTTTGGTGTCAGCTATGTGACCGCTTGTGTTAGGGACTCACAGGAGTTTTGTTTTATTTGGGTTCTGACAAAATTTGTTTGGGTTAATATTCAGTCATGGCAGTCAATGGTTTTATAGTGCCTGACCACCATGGCTGAAA
The DNA here is from genome assembly GCA_033557465.1 of Ichthyophis bannanicus. NCBI lineage: Eukaryota > Metazoa > Chordata > Amphibia > Gymnophiona > Ichthyophiidae > Ichthyophis > Ichthyophis bannanicus. Next base: position 802,955,595 of record CM066035.1, on the reverse strand, counting down.
CTGAAACTGGATATTCAGCACGGAGTCTATCCAGCATTCAGCGCTGCATATTCCATTTCACCACCAACCATATATTTATTATCTGGTTAGTGGTGATATTCAACTTCTAACTGGAGAGCAAATCTGCATAAAATTAGGACAGCCATTAACCTGTTCTAACTCTCTTTTAGGAGGTATAACTCCCCCTTAAATCACAGGTCCTGCTAACCGGATAAATATTGGCCCAGTATTTTTAGTTCATTCTTGAAATTTTGTTAGACAGGCCTTCAATTTATTCAGAGCTATAGGTAAGTCTAGTTCAATAGGTATGAGTAGCTGCACATCATCTGTGTAGATGTAGAACTGAGTATCCATGAACCATATCAACTCTAATAGTCGCTTAAGGTATACGTTAAACAAAACAGATGACAGTATGGATCCCCGTGGAACTCCACAGGTTCGTGTCCAAGGAGGGTGATGAGGTGACACCGAAAACTATTGACCATGTCTTATCTGGTAGGATCTGAACCAGGCAAGTACTGTGTTAGGTGATTTCAATTTGTCTGATGTTGATTGGGACATCCCAGATGCAGCATCATCTAGATGTAAGGAAATCCTGCATTTTCTATAGATAGAACTGGTTTATCAACCGGAAACAGAATCTACACATGAGAGGTGTGATACTGAATCTGGTCCTTATAAATTGGGGAAGTGTTTCTGAGGTTGTGATAATCTGGCAGTCAGATGATCACTCAATGCTGTATTTCGGTATTAGGACATGGGTAGAAATGGTTCATTCACAGGGGCCGCACATGGCCCCTTTCTACTATAAGGCCTATGAGCTGCTGCTTTCCTCCGTCCAGGAGATGGTGTAGGGTAACCAACTGTACTGTGCAAGGCCATGGCTCATAGTCCCATCACAACTCCCCCTCAGCTCAGCGTTGGCCCAATGCAGGCCTTGCCACCATCCAACATTGTGGCTTCTGCTGCAAATCATGGTCTCCCGTTGCAGTTGACAGCCGCCTGAGTCAACTCCAGGACCACAGAAGTTGCTGATAGCAGCAGAGGTCTCTCCCTCAGCTGTGGTCTGATCACTGTTTCTGCCTCTGGGGCTGCGGTTGCAGACAAGTGTCTACCCGAAGCATGTTGCAACCTACCATGGCTCTCAGCCCAAATGTTAGCACAGCTTTTTTCTTTATCTCTCTTTTTTAAAACCACAACCATCATGGCTCTGCACAGCATACTTGTTTTTTATTCTCCATGGAACAAAAAGAATTCAGGCTCACAGCCAATGAACCCCCTCCTCCCCAAATTGGAGGTCCTTTACAGACTTTGCAGCCAGGTTTTTAAAAAAATCATGTTTAGGGCTCCTGTCTCTTCTTTTTTTCACTTGGTTAAACTAATATTTTGAAAACATGCCTTGAAAAATATTTTACATATTGCAGGAGAAAATATTTCAAACTTTCTTTTTTTCAGTTTTTCCAAAGTTCAAATTTTTCCACTTTCTTACCTCATGAAATTAAGGTACATGTTTACTAAGCTGCACTACCTGTTAGCGCGGCAGATAGTGCATGCTATCCAGTTACATTAACAGATAGCGCAGAAAATTGTTGCACTATCTGCAGAAAATGCATTAACTGCCAGAATGGGCGGGAAATGGGCAGACAGCGGGCATGTCTGAAACACACAGTTACCACGAGCATCAGCAGCTCAAGGTCAAAGATGCAGACAGCACAGGTGCAGATAACATTATCTCAATGTGTGGCATCATGTGGATTCACAGTGCTGCCCGGCCATGCTATTTGCAATTTCGGTTTTCTGTTGACTGGGAAAATGCTGTGCACACCCCCAACAGATAGTTGCAGCTAATGAAGTGCTATTTGCATTAAAATGCCGCAACATTAGCTGCAAAAGCCCAACACGCTTAAGTAAACATACCCATAAAACTTGGAGAAAAAAAACCATTTTCACAAATTTTTCCATGCCTTCATACCTCTAGGACAGTGGGGAATGAGAATTGGGAATCATTCAGGATTTTAAGGGTGGCTGATTCAGAGTTGAGGCGATTCCTGGCCAGTCATGAATTATTGCATGTCCAAAACAAAAAAACGTGCTGAATGTTATAAATTTAGAATATAAATCTATAAAAATTGAATAGTATGTTTTGTAGAACAAGAATTTTCTTCTAGGTAAATATTTTTTTAAAATAAAGGACCCTGATGTGATCGTTAAAGAGTGTGATAGTGGCAGCTTCTTTTCACTAAAGCTGCACGTTAATCTTTTACTTCCCCCTGAATGTCAAACTTGCCTCTCCAGCATTTTTCATATTTTGGGGCTCTTGAAGGTTGTCCTCTAGCAATGTTTACCCATCAGACCCAGAATGTCACAAAGTAATTGGGGAAGAGCATTGATTATTACAAGATGGAAAGCACTCTAGAAGACTCTCTAAAACCGGTCTTTCTAGTCTAAAGCTGGATAGTTGATCACCTCACTCCCGGGTGGAGGAAAGCAGAGGCTGCAGCAGAGCTCAGATCTCTGGGTCCCTTTATCTCTATAATGTCCACTTTTTCCTTCATTTGATGGCTGCCCCAAGGCTGCATGTTGAGTGAAGCCACAGTAGAAGCAGAGAAGCACATTCAGAATGCATGCTTCCGTTGTGCCTGTGTTACTGCAGCCCGATTGGTGCACGTGTTCTGTTCCCAGTTTCTGCTTTCATCCTGGGCCAGATGTTCCTGACTAAATTTGAGCCCCCAACTTCTGACTGATTCCCAACCTGAACAGAGCCCAAGATGATTCCTAATCCTCCCTGCTGGTTGCTGGAGGTCTGGGCAGGCTGCTATGCCTGCTGTCCTCCTAATTTGGGAATGGGACACCGCTGCTGGGGTAGCTGGAAGGGGATCGCACTACAAGGGTCCTGCCAGCCACGACTCAGCTCCCAGTCTGGAATCTCTGTCCCCGGATGTTGAGAGAGACACTCAGACATGGTGTGAGAAAGAATGGAAGGGGGAAGGAGGAAGGGGGAAGTGGGAAGAGAAGGGGATAGGATGGCCCTCCTTAACCCATATCGTACTGTGGTAATGTGGCATCTGGTGGAAAGAGGGTTTTGTGTAAAAGACAGAACAGGCAGCAGTCAAGAAAACAATGTCAGCTTTATTCTATCCCAGCTGTTAAACCTTCACAGCCTGGTTCTCCCGGCCCTTCTTCCAGCTCCAGTTAAAGCTCCTACCATCACATGGCTTGCCTGGAAAGATCTCTAGCTCCATTGGCCTCTCTTCCTCTTGCAGTCTTCTGGGGTTTAAACCTCTACCTGGAAGCTACACCCTCCCAACCCTGAACTCTGGGCAGCAGGCTTTCTTAAATGGGCCCATTGATAATCCCTCTGGAGAGGGATGGACAATACTCTATAGACCCCATCACACATCCTCTCCCTCAGCTCAACTATGCCCCCTTGAGCACCTGCCTCACCTGGGACCCCCACCTGGGAAAGAAGTCTGCGTTCAGGTGAGTCTGACCAGCCCTACAGAGGACTTGGAATTCATGGGGTTGGAGACTCAAAAACCACCACATAATATGGCCATTGGACTCTTTACAACAAGACAGCCACTTGAGGGGTTGGTGGTCCATTATTAACATAAACAGATGGCTGAGCAGGTAGTATTTGAAGGTTTCAAGTGCTCACTTGATAGCCAGGGCCTCCTTCTTGATCATTACATAATGCTTCTCCCAAGAAAGCAGTTTCCTACTTATGAATGCGATGGGATATTCTTCACCCCTGACCTTCTGAGACAGAATGGCCCCAGGCCCACCTCCAAGGCATTGGTTTGCACAATAAATGGTAGAGAGAAATGAAGGAGAGTCAGGATGGATTCAGAGCACACAACCTTCTTGAGACACTGAAAGGCCAGGTCCAGGTCCAGTGACCATTGGATCCATTCAGGAGCTCTCTTCTGAAGGAGATTGGTTAATGGCTCTGCTACCTCTGCAAAATTAGATATGAACTGGCAATAATAGCCAATCAGTCCAAGGAAGGCACAAACCTCTTTCTTCAAGTTCGGAGTGGGGACATGGGCAATGGCATCCACCTTCAGTAGTTGAGGTTGTATCTGTCCATTCCTGATTAAATACCCCAGGTACTGAATGTCTCGACCGCGAGAAAACATTTCTTGGAGTTGGCTGTCAGCCTGGCCTTCTACAGGCTGGTCAACATGACCTGTACTTGGGCTAGATGGGTGGTCCAGTCTCTGCTATAGAGGATGATATCATCCAGGTAGGCAGCCACATACTCCTTGTATGGCCTCAAAAGGCAGTCAACTAGGCATTGAAATGTGGTGGGAGCCCCATGTAATCCAAAAGGCAGCACTGTAAACTGGAACATAACTTATGATGTCAAAAAAACAGTTTTCTCCCTGATGGCTGGGTCCAAGTATACCCGCTAGTACTCCTTGGTTAGATCTAAGATTGATATAAAGCGTGCTCCCCCAAGTTGCTCAATTAGTTCATCTACTCTGGGCATGGGCTATGCCTCTGGAAGTCAATGCAGAATCTGATGCTCCTGTTGAGTTTAGGAACCAAGATGATAGGTGACGCCGAATCACTCATGGACTCTTTATTTTATTTATTTAGACAGTTTTGTATACCACCTTATCCTTCAATCAAAGTGGTCACAATACAATTGGGGGATACATTTAACACGAGGGGATATGAGACACATACACTCTTCTATAACTCCCAGGTTAAACATCTCTTCCAGCTCATTGGGGATGGTCTGTTGCCAGGCTTCTGGAATCCGATAGGGTCATGCCATATAATCATCCCAGGGTCAGTAATGATGTTTTGACAAATGAGATGAGTTCATCCTGGGTGGGTGGAGAGCACCTTAAGGTTCCACTGGATCTCTTTTCTGGGTAGCAGAGAGCTGGTCTCCAATTGGGACTTGAGCTGGATTCAACAGGGCTGAAATTTCCAGTACCATCATAGCCATCACTGGAGTCCACTTTCTCAATAGGTTAATATGGTAAATTGTGGCTTTCTTCCATTTATCTGGCTGGGCAATCTTGTAGTTAACAGGTTCTACTTTCTCTTTGACCTCAAAGGGACCCTGCCATTTACTGAGTAACTTGCTCTCAGATAAGGGTAGCAAGACTATAATTCTGTCTCCCAGTTGGAAGGTGTGGTGCACAGCTGTCCGATTGTAGCCCCTAACCTGCTCAGCTTGAGCTTTTTCCAGACTGAGTTTGGCCACCTCTTCGGCTTTCCTCAGCCAGTCTTGCATTTGTATAATGTACTCCACCAATTTACACCCAGCCTGGAGTTCTTCTTTCCAGATTTCTCTTACCACAGCCAATAATGCCTCTTGACCATCTTCCGAAGAGCAACTCAAAAGACGAAAACCCCATGGAACTCTGAGGTACTACTCAGATGGCAAACATCAAATAGGCTAGGAGAACATCCTGTCTTCCTGCATGAACTTTTTCAACATCTGTTTCAGAGTTTTATTGAATCACTCAATGAGGCCATCCATCTGTGGGTGATATACTGATGTTCACATTGTGTCACCAGCACCCCTTTTTGGCCCTGTTAGGCGCCCGCCTAGGGCCGTGAGGTGTGGGTTGCCTTTTTAAAGAAATAGTCAGTAGCCGTGTAATTAAGGCAAAAGAAATAATTTGGGTTTTATTCCCCGTCCCACATAGGATTCTTTATGAACAGCACAAAGGAACACAAAAGAAAACTGTTTCTTCACAGTATAGAAGATAAACTCTTCGCCAGCACGAGGTATCACAGATCTCTTGCTTGCCTGGCTAACATAGGGATGTAATTTCATCAGACAGACAAAGCGTGCAATCCATGGAATCCAGTTCTATATCACACTCCTGGTTTTCCCATTGCATCTGCTCATAGTCTGTATTTGGAGGCACATAACAATCTTTATAACTGAAAGCCTCACAGCTCTTCCCTTGAATGGCACAGGTTATTCTATTTGGTAAGTGCTCTACATCAACAGGGTTCAAGAGTCTTATGCTAGGAACTGTATCTCTCAGGTTCCTTCTCCAATAGGGATTTTCCTCCCAATTACTGGGCTTTGCTCTGCTGGCAATGCCTGGCTTTTCCCCTCTAGCTACAACAGGGTATTTAGCTTTTGTCCCTGGGTAATGAGCTTCTCTCTCTGGGCTTTGGCTGGCTCCTCTCCAAGACTTCCACGTCTCTGTAGCCGGGTCCAAGCTGAAATCACTTTCTGAAGAGAGTCTGTGTCTGCTGCCTCTTGCTACCGGGACACTTCCTTTACTTCCTGGTTCTAGCAAGGTCTGCTGGTTGAGAGGACTTCCTTCCTCTTGGTTACTCACTCTCCAGTGACCGAGGCCCCCTCTGGCTTGGGAGACTCCTCTGCAGCTACAGCCTGCTCCACCCTTTGGCTTCTGCTCCTGCCTTTGCTGCCTTGGCTCCAGCCCCTCCCTTTGCTCCTCTACTGGGCTTTCCCTGTAGTTTTTATGCTCCTGTTCTCTGCACGTTGTACGTGTCCTTCCACTCAGGTGAGCTTGATTAGCCTTTTGTCTTTCTGCTGCGTCACCTTTGGTGAATGGAAAGTTTTCTCTACTATACTTGGGCTTTTTGAAAGCTGAATATGTTTGCTGCCAATGTGTTTGTGAGGTAAGCTCTTCCTCTTTTCCTATTACCATAGGCTCTGAGCTAGCCATTTCCTCATATAACATAGGCTCTGTACTAGTTACCTCATCACATAACCCCCCCTTTAAGATATTACGGGCTGGGGGACTCCTGTCCTCACAGCACGTAATACCAGAGTGGCGTGAGAGCTTAGCTTTCGACTGGCTAAAAACAGCTGTCCGCTCTCGCCAGGGTTTTAGAACATTAATATGATACACTTGAGATCGCCCTCTAGCGGCCTCTACCACATATGAAACAGGCCCCTTTCGCTCTACTATAGTGTAGGGTCCTCTCCACTGGTCTTCAAATTTCGGCCCTGGGTCTGCCACCATCACAACTACCTTCTCTCCTATAGCTAACTGACGTGCTCTCTTCCCCTGGTCACAATACCGCTTCTGATGCAGCTGGCTGTCTTGTAGGTGACGTTCAGCCACCTGGGAAGCCCTCTGTAAACGTGACCGTAATTCTTGAAGAAACTGTGGTACCCCTATTTCCTCCTCTTTCGGTTCAGCCCACTGCTCTCTTAAAATGTCTAGGACTCCTCTTGGAGCCCGGCCAAACATTAGCTCGAAAGGAGAGGCTCCTAACAAAGCTTGTATATGCTCCCTACTGGCCTATAACACAAACGGGAGTAAGAAGTCCCAATCGGCCATTCTCCCATCCAGCCCCCGCCTTAACATTTGTTTGAGGGTCTGATTAAAACGCTCCACCAATCCATTCAATTGGGGGTGGTAAGCTGCTGTCTTCACGTGGCGTATCCCGAAGGCGTCCCATACCTGTGCCAAGTAACGCGACAGGAAATTGCTTCCCCTGTCTGTCAACATTTCTTTCGGGAATCCTACCTTGCAGAATAATTTGATTAGTTCCGCTGCTATAGTTTTAGCGGAAATGTTCCTCAGTGGAATTGCCCACGGGAACCGGGTGGCCTGATCCAATATTACCAGAATATATTGGAATCCCCTAGGGGTTTTCACTAGGGGACCGACTATATCCATTGCCATCCGGTGCACAGGTTCGGATATAGTGGATGTAGGTATCATGGGGACCCCTTTTGGTTTGATAGCCGAGACCCTCTGACAAGAAGGGCAGGCTTCACAAAAGCATTTCGTCTCCCTAAACACCCCTGGCCAGTAAAAACGGGCCAGGATCTGATCCAGTGTGCCCAAAACCCCTTTATGCCCACCCACCGGGTGATCATGGGCCAATCGGAGGACTACCGCCTTAAAGGTAGTCGGCACTACTAGCTGTTTTCTGACAGCTCCGGTCTGGGGATCACTGTTCTCCCTATATAATACATCTTCCTCTATCAGGAACCGGGGAAGAATGTTTCGGTCAGACCGGGCATACTCAAAGGCATGCTTTAATGCAGGAGCTGCCTTTTGTTCCTTTGGGAACGATGGGAACATTTTTACTAAATCCGCTGGGACCCAGGGAAAACCTAGCCCATCCCCCACTCCTGCTCTTAATTGAGCCCTATGGTGGCGCTCTCGGCGTTTTTCCCCTTTGCTCTTTCTAGTACTCTTGGAAGGTGGATTAACTAAATCCTCATGTTGGGGTAGCTCACTTAAAGTCTCATTTATGGGCCTCTCTTCCTGCTCTAGAGATTCTGCATCTTCTTCTACAGACCGAGCAGTGTCCTTCAGGGGTTCTGTTTGCTCTCCTGAATCTTGGGCCTGTGACCTTGTGGATACCATTCCCCTCTTTTCTTGTATATGCTCTCCCATTCCCTTACTGAATGGGGGCCAATCTCGGCCTAGCACTATGTCATGAGGTAGCCGGGGTATCACCGCTACTAGGACATGTGTTCGGGTTCCTAAACCTTTTACCATTACCCTGTAGAGGGGGTAATAGGTAGCTGACCCGTGTACGCACCTTATCCGGGATCTGCCTTCGGGTTGACTCAGGGTAGACTTATTACTGGCCTGTAAAACGTGCCAGAACTTTTTGGACACCATAGACTGGTCCGCGCCAGAGTCAAGGAAGGCTTGGGCACCCACCCCCTGCACTTCCACAGTGATGCTAAAGCCCTCTCGCTTGTTCTTTCCACAATCATTCATCAACGCTGTCCGCCCCATGCACTCATCTCTTCTATGACTCCTCTTCCCACATTTAAAACACTTGATGCGGGTGTCCACCACCTCAACTTTAGGCATACATTTTTTTACACACATTACAGGGTCATTAAGCATTTTTCCAGAATTGGCTACCTCACGCGTGTTACCAGCGCCTCCCTGTGGTTTATGAGCAAGTGCTGCTTCCATAAACCTTTCAGCAAGGTGAGCTGCCTCGCTTGAGGTCTGGCAATTCTGTAGCGTTAGAAAAGATTTTATTTCGGCGGGAACAGCCTCCGCAAATTGTTCTAACACAATTAAATCAAGCACTGTTTCTAGGGTTTTCCCCTCTGGGGCAAGCCATTTCTCCACCAGGTTACTAATTCTTTGGCGAAGTGCCTTAGGAGTTTCGCCTGGCTGGAGTCTGGTTTCTCTTAACATGCGTCGGTATACCGTCGGCGACAGGCCTAGCCTGTCCCTAATGGCAGCTTTAACTTCATCATACTTATTAGCTTGGGTGGCGGGCATAGCCCGATATGCCGCAAGGGCCTCTCCCGTCAGGGAGGTGGCTAGCCTCATTGCCCACTGCTCATAGGGCCATTTTGCGCTATGTGCTACTCGCTCGAAAGCTTCTAAAAAGTCATCTACATTATCTGCTTTCGTTAGCTGTCCAAAAGATAAGACCCCACAACTTTGTGGGCCTACCCCACAGAAATGTCCGGTAGGAGTTTTCTCCTTGGCTGGTCTTGTCAGCAATGTCTGTATTAAGTCCGTCAGAGGCTTTTGCTGGGCCCTCATGGCCTCCAGGGCTCGCTCCTGGCTCAACTGGGCCAACTCCCTCTGCCTTTCGAACTGCAGTCCGATCCACTGCATCATATTCGGAGGGTTCTCCATGCTCACAGACTGAAATACAAACAAACACACAAAAACACCAAATGTGGTACTTTTTTTTTTTTTTTCCAAAAAGGAGGCAGCTATGCCTAGGTTCCTCCTTAGTATCCCTTCTCACCGGTGTCCCCCACCGCCTGTGCCCAGATACGTTTTACCTGAGTTAGGTGGTGCATCAAACTTTGAGAAGGTACTTTTCCTCTGGTTTCTGGAACTTTCCCGGGCGTGGTCAGTAGCAGTCTTTGTCCGCTCTTCGGTACAGTTAGCTCTGCCGTGCTCCCGCTGTACTCCTCTTCCAGAATCCTGCCAACTACACCATATGTCAACAGCACCCCTTTTTGGCCCTGTTAGGCACCCTCCTAGGGCCGTGAGGTGTGGGTTGCCTTATTAAAGAAATAGTCAGTAGCCATGTAATTAAGGCAAAAGAAACAATTTGGGTTTTATTCCCCATCCCACATAGGATTCTTTATGAACAGCACAAAGGAACACAAAAGAAAACTGTTTCTTCACAGTATAGAAAATAAACTCTTCGCCAGCACAAGGTATCACAGAACTCTTGCTTGCCTGGCTAACATAGGGATATAATTTCATCAGACAGACAAAGCGTGCAATCCATGGAATCCAGTTCTATATCACACTCCTGGTTTTCCCATTGCATCTGCTCATAGTCTGTATTTGGAGGCACATAACAATCTTTATAACTGAAATCCTCACAGCTCTTCCCTTGAATGACACTGGTTATTCTATTTGGTAAGTGCTCTACATCAACAGGGTTCAAAAGTCCTGTGCTAGGAACTGCATCTCTCAGGTTCCTTCTCCAATAGGGATTTTCCTCCCAATTACTGGGCTTTGCTCTGCTGGCAATGCCTGGCTTTTTCCCTCTAGCTACAACAGGGTACTTAGCTTTTGTCCCTGGGTAATGAGCTTCTCTCTCAGGGCTTTGGCTGGCTCCTCTCCAAGACTTCCACGTCTCTGTAGCCGGATCCAAGCTGAAATCACTTTCTGAAGAGAGTCTGTGTCTGCTGCCTCTTGCTACCGGGACACTTCCTTTACTTCCTGGTTCTAGCAAGGTCTGCTGGTTGAGAGGACTTCCTTCCTCTTGGTTACTCACTCTCCAGTGACCGAGGCCCCCTCTGGCTTGGGAGACTCCTCTGCAGCTACAGCCTGCTCCACCCTTTGGCTTCTGCTCCTGCCTTTGCTGCCTTGGCTCCAGCCCCTCCCTTTGCTCCTCTACTGGGCTTTCCCTGTAGTTTTTATGCTCCTGTTCTCTGCACGTTGTACGTGTCCTTCCACTCAGGTGAGCTTGATTAGCCTTTTGTCTTTTTGCTGCGTCACCTTTGGTGAATGGAAAGTTTTCTCCACTATACTTGGGCTTTTTGAAAGCTGAATATGTTTGCTGCCTATGTGTTTGTGAGGAAAGCTCTTCCTCTTTTCCTATTACCATAGGCTCTGAGCTAGCCATTTCCTCATATAACATAGGCTCTGTACTAGTTACCTCATCACAATTGATGATCTGTGAGGATCTCATTGGGTATTTTCACCTGCGAAAATACTTCCCAGAGGGCTTTTGCAATCATGGTATTCTTCATATTCCTTAGAGCAATGGCCTCCAGGTAGCGGGTAGCGGATAGCAGGTAGCATAGTCTAGTATGACTAAAATATACTTTTTGCCTCAGGCAGTTTGCTCCAAGGGCCTACCAAGTCCATGGATACTCTTTCAAATGGGGTTTCAATGATAGGCATAAGCACTAGAGGGGCAGGTTGGACTATAGTGGGGTTCTGAAGTTGCCAGGTGGGGCATGACTGGCAATATAACTGTACCTGTTTAAGAACCCTGGGCCAGAAAAATCAGGCTAAAACACACTCTAATGTTGTCTCCACTCCTAAGTGTCCTCCTAATATATGGCTATGGGCCAATGATAACACCTACTGATGATAGGGCCGGGGAACTATCAGTTGTTCTACCACTTCCCCCTCTAGGGCCCCCTTGGCCACTCTGTATAATACATATTCCTTTAGCACAAAATAGGGAAAGGTTCATGTAGGGACATCTCCGTTACCTACGGGAACCCCATCCACTTCCAAAACCTGCTCTCAAGTATGTTTAAGGGACTTATCCTCTTGTTGATCACTCCTGAAGCTCCCTGATTCTTCCCCTGCTCTGGTAAGGGGACAGTTGTATTTGGGTCACTAACACTGAGCCCTGAGCTATCCCCAGGGGTTTTATCCCTAGACTCTCCCTCCCCAAATCTCTCCCCCATAGCCGACCCCAGATTCTATTGGTAGTGTAGCTTTTCCTGGCAATGCTGATTCCGGGACTTAGCAGCCTTGGGAGTCTTGACATATACTGTAGATCAGGGTCTTCCAGGGAAGACCTCTGGGAAATCTTCCTGGTCAACCTTAGCTGCACCATCAGTTAGCCAGGCCTGTATCCCTCCGAAGTTTGGGTAGTCTCAGTGGATCAGCACTGGATACAGTAGCCAGGGCAGTATCACAACTGTGAACATGACTTGCCCTGCTGAAGTGAGACCCATGCTGTTGGATACTGCCTCTAGTATCCATGCACACAGGCCAGTGTTATGGTCTTTGCATAGTCAATTTGAAACCAGGATATGGTTTCCTGGCAAATAAGGATCTGCACACTTCCAGAGTCTATCAAGGCCTGGACATGAGTCCTCTCAAGCTCCACAGGAATAACAAAGTTCCCTAGCGTCCCTCCAGTCTAGTAGCGAATATCTGGGTTTAAGCACCTCCTCCTGCAGCTTCGAGACTGAGCACGTCACCTTTTTTGGTGACACCAGTATAAATAGTCCAGGGACCACCCACAGAGTTCTGTATTCTCAGTCTCCAAGCAGCTGGAGAGGCGTGAGCCTAGAGGTTCAGAGCTCACTGAGAGGAATGATTAAGGAAGTTTTTAGGGTAGTTTAGATAATTGGGACATTCGTCTAAGCAAAAAAAAAAAAAAAAAAGGGGTATATCCCTTTAAGTAAATTTTAAAGCCAAATTTGTTCTCACAAGGGCTTTTGAATTTGCTGTAGACTGCGGCTGTCCCCCCCCCCCCTCTCCCCCGCCCTGGAAGTACTCAGGCGCAGGGCAGCATGTGGAAGAAGTTGCAGGGGCCTCCATTTCCCGAACCCGCACTATGGGTGAGGAGCGTTGAGGGCACTTATTGCACTTATTGTTTTCCTCTGTTCTCCCCTCTTTCTACTGTACTAACAGTATTGCTGCACTGTCTCTTATCTTCTCTACAGCTGTCCCTTTTGTAAACAAGTTGGCGTTCCTTTCTGTTTTCTTTTCTTCAGTAGTCTCCTCTGTTTTTATTGTAAACCGCCGCATGCTTCTTGGTTTAGGTGGTATAATAAGTTTTAAATAAAGATAAAGATAAAGTTACTAAGAAAACGACTATCCCGGTGGAAGGCAGTGCCGCTCTTAAGGATGCCCAGGATAGGAGATTAGATACTTTATTGAAACAAGTCTTTGATATCAATGCCATTTCTATGCATGTGGCCATTTGTGGAGCACGGGTGGCAAGAGCGTGCCTGCGATGGTCCCAAAAGATGAAAGGGAACCGGGAGGAAGAGACGAGTGAGGAGCCGGTCCGTATGGAATCGGGAGCAGCTTATTTGGTAGATATCACTGGTCAACATTGAAATCGTTACTGACTTTAAAAGGCCCTTATCTGTAGTATCTTGGTGAGCTGAAAACGAATATAACATTAAAAAAATGTATTGGCTCTCGTTTTGAAGATATTGCATGTAGTTCATTTTTGACGTTTCACCGTGTAAATTTATTCAGTAGGACATCAACAACATCTCAAATAAGCCTTGAATGATGTAATATTGCATCACATTGCATAATACCAGCATGCACACATCATCCAGAGTTGATTGCATCATTTTCTGATGCAATGCAATACTACTGCCAGACGGCTGCTGAAGCCATCTGACGTCAGCAGTGTACTATACGCAAACGGAAAGGAACGTAATGTGGTATTCTGTTCCAATATTGAAAGCCTCATGAATGCCTTAAAAATCACTCATGACCCACAAGACTCGAGACTATTTATAGACTCTTCAAAACTGAGTCTGAAGGCTGTGCTTGTGAACAATGGAAACCGTCTTCCATCTATTCCAGTAGCGCATGCCGTCCACATGAAAGACCCCAAACCAAAAAATGTGTGTATGTGTGTATTCAAATTTTTGTCGGAACTATTGCCATGAGGGTATACACCCTCCCGTAGCAATAATGTTCCTTTTTTTCTTTATGTAAAAAGAGGGAGCACGACCCTCACCCACCCTAAAAAGATATCAAAATCATAATAGGGTACAAACTCGGCCTCAAGTCCATCTCCCCAAAAGGATGAAAACAGCCTCCATTCACTTGGTACACTTATCTTTAAATGGATGATCCACGAAGTATCCAACGGTCACCCGACAGTGCAACCCATCAAGGTATATTGGAGGACCACTGACATCAATCGTTCCTCGTAGAAATTGCAACCAGTTGGCAAACTGCTTATAATGACCCAACGTTGTGTTTCGGGCTCCTGAACCTCACAGCCCTTCTTCAAATTCACTTTGCAATGTGAAGAAACTCCCAACCCGACTGATATTTAATGGGCGCCAAATAATGACATCATCAAAAGGTAGGCCAATCTTGATCACGAGCTCCTTATAGGGGAGAACCCCCAGAATTAAAGCAACAACCACCAATCTACAGACGAGTTTAGTCCATGTGGTGTAATCGAATTGAGATGATAAATCCAAAATTGTTCCTTGTAAATGAGGCGAGCTCCTCGATCACCACCCCGAAGTTTAGCCGGGACGTGATCCAAGATCCGCCATTGCAAAGTGAATTTGAAGAAGGGCTGTGAGGTTCAGGAGCCCGAAACACAACGTTGGGTCATTATAAGCAGTTTGCCAACTGGTTGCAATTTCTACGAGGAACGATTGATGTCAGTGGTCCTCCAATATACCTTGATGGGTTGCACTGTCGGGTGACCGTTGGATACTTCGTGGATCATCCGTTTAAAGATAAGTGTACCAAGTGAATGGAGGCTGTTTTCATCCTTTTGGGGAGTTGGACTTGAGGCCGAGTTTGTACCCTATTATGATTTTGATATCTTTTTAGGGTGGGTGAGGGTCGTGCTCCCTCTTTTTACATAAAGAAAAAAAGGAACATTATTGCTACGGGAGGGTGTATACCCTCATGGCAATAGTTCCGACAAAAATTTGAATACACACATACACACATTTTTTGGTTTGGGGTTATAGATAATTGAATGTGAGTGATTGGGGTTTGAGTAATATCGTCCACATGAAAGAGACATACGATAACTTAAAGCATCTACTGACTTCCATTACCTATAACAAGTACAGCTGGCACCTCTGTGGTGACTTGAAGGCAGTTGCCCTTTTAATGGGACTGCAGCAGGGATATATAAAATACATGTGTTTCTTATGTGAGTGGGATAGCCGAGCAAGGGATTGGCACTACTTGCGGAAGGAATGGAATCGCAGACAAAATGTAACAGTTGGAGAGAAGAATATCCAGCACCCAGCTCTGGTTGAGGCTCACAAAATCCTGCTACCACCCCTTCACATCAAACTAGGTTTGATGAAAAACTTCGTGAAAGCCATGGACCACACTTCGCCAGCTTTCCGATACCTGCATGAAAAATTCCCTTGACTCAGCGAAGCAAAGATTAAAGAGGGAGTTTTTGTGGGTCCTCAGATTCGAGAGCTCTTCAAAGATGACCAGTTCAACAACTTGCTGAAGGTGATGCGAAACAAGCATGGAATGCTTTTCGCCTAGTGTCAACAAACTTTCTCGGGAATGTTAGGGCAGAAAACTACAAGGAACTAGTAGAAGACATGCTGATGCAGTATCAGAAACTTGGCTGCAATATGTCTCTAAAGATCCATTTCCTTGATTCCCATCTCAATTTCTTTCCTGACAACTGTGGTATGGTTAGTGATGAACAGGGCGAATGATTTCACCAGGATATCGCAACAATGGAGCAAAGATACCAGGGAAAATGGTCCACTACAATGCTGGCTGACTACTGCTGGACACTCCCCAAAGAAGCTCCCGAACAGCTGTACAAGAGACAGGCGAAAAAAATCTAAGAAGTAGTTTATGACTTTATGACAGGGAGGAGTGGTCTAGTGGTTAGGACAAGGTACTTTAGGCCAGAGGGCCGGGGGTTCAAGTCCCACCTGGGGACAGCAATCTCAGGCTGGAGAGACTGGGATTTCTAGTCCTATAGGCACTCCTTGTGGTCTTGGGCAAGCCACTTAACCCTCCATTGCCCATGTTCCCTGTAAGTATTAACATATGTGTGTCATATCCCCTCGTGTTAAATGTATCCCCCAATTGACCGCTTTGACCCGGTGAAAAGCGGAATATAAATACAGCTAAATAAATAAATGACTTGTTTTTTTACAGGTATTAACCGAAGGCCTATTATATTTACTATTGACATGCATTTCGTGATGTAAACATTAATTCTTGTAGATTACAAAAAAACTAGAGCCAACTTTGCAATTTCACTGTCATATTCATGTTCAGCATATAAAAATTGATAAGAAATGACTATTTTTACTTCAGTAACATGACTTTTGTAAAAATTTGTTGACCAGTGTATTCAGTATGATCTGATTCGTGGGCTGTCGAAAAGTATGGCATCCGTGGTAGCGGCACGCAGATACCTCTGGCTCCGTAACTGGGCGGCAGATGCTGCTTCTAAGGCACGGCTAGCTAAACTCCCCTTCCGGGGTAAACTCCTTTTCAGAGAGGATTTGGATAAGTTGGTTAAGGACTTCGGAGAGTCCAAAGGTGGATGGTTGCTGGAGGATAAGCCGAAGCAGTCGTCTGCTAGCTTCCTCCAAGAGCCAGCAAAGAGAGTTTCGGAGATTTCGTCCATCATGGTACGGTCAGTTTCAAAGGGGACGTTTTCAATATAGGTCCCAGGGGTTTTGAGGGTTCAGAGGAGCAGGTAGAGGTTTTGCAGCCTCCTCTTCCTCGAACTTCAAGAAGTCACAATGAAGCAAAGTGGGCCCAGGCAGGCTTGGAACCAGTAGGAGGTTGACTGGGCTTTTTTTATCCGGCCTGGGCCCAAATTACGTCCGATCAGTGGGTGTTGGAGGTCATTCAGAAGGGTTATGCCCTCGAGCTCCAGCGTCCAGTGTTCGACGCCTTTGTACAATCTCCATGCAGGACAATTTCCAGACGATGAGCGGTGCAGCGGACTCTGGAAAGGCTAATATCTCTCAAGGCGGTGAGGCCCTTGCCGGCAGACCAGTGCGGATACGGTCGATACTCAATATATTTTGTAGTACCAAAAAAGGATGGGTCCTTAAGACCAATTCTGGACCTCAAGGGGGTAAGCAAGTGTCTCAGAGTGTCGCACTTTCGCATGGAAACATTTAGATCGGTCATAGTGGCGGTCCGACAGGTAGAGTTTCTCACTTCTTTGGACCTCTCGGAAGCGTATCTGCATATCCCAATTCAGATGGAGCATCAGCAATATCTTTGGTTTGCAGTTCCCATGGGGCATTTTCAGTTTCAGGCTTTGCCGTTCGGCCTGGCGACAGCACCGCGCACCTTCACCAAGGTAATGGTGGTGGTAGCGGCAGCGTTGCGCAGAGAAGGAGTACTGGTGCACCTTTACCTGGACGATTGGTTAATTAGAGCAAAGTCAAGGAGCAAAAGCGAGGCAGCTACCCGCCGAGTGGTGCAGTTTCTGCAGAGTTTAGGGTGGGTAGTGAATGTAGCAAAGAGCAAGTTGGTCTCGTCTCAGGAGTTGGAATGCCTAGGGGCCCGTTTCGACACAAGGAGCGGCCGGGTGTTTCTTCCGCACTCCAGGGTCCAAGGGCTCAGGCAGCTAGTGTGAGGTTTCTTAGAAAAAAGGGCTCCTTCGGCGTGACATTACTTACAGTTCTTGGAAACAATGGCAGCTACGCTCGAGGTGGTACAGTGGGCCAGGGCGCATATGAGGCCATTGCAGAGAGTTCTCCTCATTTGTTAGATCAGTTGTCCCAAAAGCTGGTCTGTCCGTTGAGGACAAGACAGTCACTGCAGTGGTGGCTAGCTCTGGGAGGTCTAGAGAAAGGAATGCCATTGGAAATGCCGGATTGGTGGCCGTTGACGACAGATGCAAGTCTGTGAGGCTGGGGGGTGCAGTTCAAGTGGCAGTTTGCCCAAGGCCAGTGGTCCGACCAAGAAAGGAGGTGGTCAATCAACCGGTTGGAATTAAGGGCAGTAACTCTAGCGCTAAGAGCTTTACGGCAGTTGGTGCGGGGGAAAGCAATCAGAGTGCTGTCAGACAATGCCACAGCGGTGTTCTATATCAATCAGCAAGGAGGAACCAGCAGTGTGGCTCTCGAAGTGGAGGCGGAGGAGCTCCTCGGTTGGGCCGAACTGCATCTGGAGGCACTATCGGCAACGCATGTAGCAGGAGTGGACAATGTCACAGCCGACTTTTTGAGCCGCGTCAAGGTGGACCCAGGGAAGTGGGTTCTTCATCCGGAGGTGTTCGGTTTGCTAGTTCAGCATTGGGGGTCTCCGGTAATGGATCTGATGGCGACGTTCGAGTCGGCAAAGGTAGGAAGGTTTTACAGCAGAAGAAGAGAAAGGATGTCCGAAGGCCTGGATGCTCTGATTCAGAGGTGGCCGGAGGATCAGCTGCTATATGTGTTTCCACCGTGGGTGTTGATAGGTCGCGTGCTGCTGTGCATAGAGAGACACAGGGGTCAAATGATCTTAATTGCACCGGAATGGCCAAGAAGACCATGGTATGCCGATCTAGTGTGACTTCTGGTGGAGTTGCTGTGGAAGCTGCCTGCCAGGAAGGATCTCCTAATGCAGGGCCTGTTGCATATGCCTCAGGTGGATCGTTCTTGCTTATGGCTTGGCTTTTGAAAGGGCAAGGTTGACGGTAAGGGGTTACTCATCAGCAGGTCATTTCTACCTTGCTGCGATCTAGGCGTAGATCTACCTCAATGGCGTATATTCGGATTTGGTGGTTGTTCGAGTCATGGTGCACCGATAGGCGAGTTCAGGCATTGAGAGTCACTATACCGCAAATTCTGGCCTTTCTACAGGATGGGTTTGATAAAGGTCTGGCAGCAGCATCTCTGTGAGTCCACTTAGCAGCACTTTCTTGTTATCGTGGGAGAGTGCAGGGGAAGATGCTTGGGTCTCATCCAGATGTTAGAAGGTTCTTAAGGGCTACAACCCTTTTGAGACAGCCATGCAGGACTCCAGTACTGACCTGGGATCTCAACTTGGTGTTGGACTCTTTGGTATGGGAACCTTTTGAGCCATTGGCCAGAGCGATGCTAAAGGATCTTACACTGAAAGTGGTGTTTTTGGTTGCTATTTCTTCAGCAAGGAGAATCTCGGAGTTGCAGGCTTTGTCGTGTCGAGAGCCTTTTTTGTCCTTCTATGAAAAGAAGGTGGTATTGAGAACAGTTCCTTCTTTCTTACCTAAGGTAGTGTCAGTGTTTCATGTGAATCAGGTGGTGTCTTTACCTGTATTCCAGAAGTGTGCCAAGGATACGTCCAAAGGTCGATTGCATCGGTTGGATGTTAGTCGGGTGTTAAAGGCATATTTGAAGAGAACGGCTGTCTTCCGCAAGACGGATAGATTGTTGGTCTTGTTTTGAAGGACGAAGCAAGGGGAGTCGGTGTCAAAGTCCTCTATTGAAAGGTGGCTTAAGGAGGCTATTGCGTCGGCATATATCTTAAAGGGCAAGACAGTTCCAAAGGGCTTACAGGCCCATTCGACCAGAGCACAGGCAGCTTCCTGGGCAGAGTTCAGTTTAGTGCCGGCGGTTGAGATTTGTAAGGCGGCGACGTGGTCATCGTTGTCTTCATTTGTAAAGCACTACCACACTGATGTTCAAATGGAAGGGGACGCTAGGTTGGATCGGCAGTACTTCAGGCTGGTCTCAGGTCCCTCCCGTTGATTGTTGTTACTGCTCGGTTACATCCCCAGATGTTCGGGACTAGACTGGAGGGATGCTAAGAAAGGTTAAATTAGACTTACATGCTAATTGTTGTTCCTTAAGGAACTCGAATCTAGTCCCGTATCCCTCCCTGCTGTTGTATATGGGACAGTAGCCTGAAGTACGGTAGGATTTATTATTTGGCTGCGGGAGCGGCTGAATTGGCTGCGGTCTTTGATGGGAGGACGGGGGGTGAAATGGATGGGCAAGGTTTGCAGTACCTACTAAAGGGTTGGTTAGAGAGGGGGACGCAAGCCTAAGTAGGAAATTATTTAAAAAAAAAAAAAATTTCCTGGGACAATGGCCGGGTATCGGTTTCTGTAGAGTTATGCAGTTATTTAGTTGAACAGTTATATAAAGTTTATGTTAACCATATCTACTTATTTATTGCTCTGGTGAGTCTGCTTTGTCAATAGGTTACTGAACTATGTGGGCGGTCCCTGGACTATTTATACTGGTGTCACCAAAAAAGATGATGTGCTCAGGCTCCAAGCTTTGAGAGGAGGTGCTTAAACCCAGATGTTCGGGACTAGACTGGAGTTCCTTAAGGAACAACAATTAGCAGGTAAGTCTAATTTAACCTTCTGAACCCCTGGGTCAGGACTGTCCACAGAAGTGCAGATGTGAAGAATGGTTAGGATCACCTTTATGGGTTCTTCCATACCCAGGGGACATTCTCGAGCAAAGTGTCCCTGGGCTCCACACCTAAAACAGGTGAAGGTTCAATGGCTGGAGTCATACCCTTGTTTAGAAGGTGACTTTGGGGGGGGGGGGTCAGAACATGGGAGCCAACATCCATTTCAGACGCCCTTCTGTCCTCCTGGGCTAACAGGTGACTTCCTCCCCTTCTCACTGTCTACTTCAGTCACTGGCTAGGTTTCATAGTATCCCTCCACTATCTCCAGTGGAGGGATACTATAAAACCCACTGTCTAATCAGGACGGTCAAGCCATAAGAACATAAGATATGCCATACTGGGTCAGACCAAGGTCCATCAAGCCCAGTATCCTGTTTCCAACAGTGGCCAATCTAGGTCATACGTACCTAGCAGTATCCCCAAAAGACACAGGTTCCACAATGCTTGTATTGGGTCAAACATTGATATCCTAGGTCCCTTTTTAATAATGGTTTATGGACCTTTCCTCCAGGAACTTGTCCAAACCTTTTTTAAACCCAGCTACACTAACAGCTCTTACTACATTCTCCGGTAACAAATTCCAGAGTTTGATTACACGTTGAGTGAAAAAATATTTTATCTTATTTGTCTTAAAAAGCCCTCCAAAAACTGCTCCAAAGCACAATCTTTGCTATCTCAGGCTGCAGCCACTTCCATGTGAGATCTGTCAAGTATAGAGGAACCTTCAAGGGCTCTCCTTATCTGGAGTACCCCCCTTCTATAATCACTGTTGATAGGCCTCTGGGGTACAGCCAGCCTGTTACAGTATGGCAGCTATATATGCAGCTCACCCATTTGGGTTGGTGTCCTGTCCACAGATTCCCCAAATAAGCAGCCTATGCCACTTAAAGTTTACCTTCTGCTGTACTTGCACTGGAAGGTGGAGTTGTAGTCTCTGCAGGGCTTGGATCAACTGAGCTAGGGAACACCTCTGTAGCCCCCCTTCACCTGCACAAGATTCTGTAATTGCTGATGACATTGCTGTTGCTGCCCTTCTACCAGGCTATAGAGGAACCACTCTATTTTGGAGTGTCACTTTTTTTTTTTTTGAAACTTCGAGGAAGCACAGACTTCTAGTAACCCAACAGCCTGTGGGTTTTCTTGACAAGGAATGACTGGATGTAGATTGCCAGGCGTTTTCTCCAAGACAATGGAGAGTGGAGTGACTTGCCTAAGGCCACAAGGAGTGCCTGTGGAACTCAAACCCAGATCTCTTGGATACTAGGCTGTGGCTCTAACCCACTAGGCTACTCCTCCACACTGCTTTACTTGTCACTGCTCACTTGCAAACCACAATCACAGCTCACTCTTCTGCTGCTGAGTTAACGCTGCAGTATTCCAGCTTCATCAAATTATTTAGCAGCTTCTTTTCAAATCCATGCTAAAGGCTCACCTTTTTGAGGCTGCTTTTGGATCCTGATCCCTTGTTCTCCTTGTGTCTCCTTACCTTTCCCTATTTGTACTCTTGTTCTCAGCTATTGTATTGTTTGTCTTAATTAGATTGTAATCTCTGTCGAGCGGGTACTGTCTTCTGCATGTATCTGTACAGCGCTGCATATGCCTTGTAGCGCTATATAAATGATTAATAGTAGTAGTAGTAGTCTCTAGTAGCCAAAACAGCTGAAACTAACTAAATCTCTTCAAACTCCCTACCTAGGGCAAGGCTAACCATCTTAGCCAACACAGTAAAAAAAATATTCTGACCTACTGCAGAGGCCCAGGCCTGGAGGAACGTAGGTTTTCCCAAAGTCACATGGTAGCAAAAATCCCACATCTGTGGTAGTGTGACGTGCTGTGGAAAGGGGTTTCGTTTAAAAGACAGAACAGACAGTAGTCAAGAAAACAATGCCAGCTTTATTTTATCCCAGCTGTTAAACCTTCAGTCTGGTTCTCTCAACCCTTCCTCCAGCCCCAGTTAAAGCTCCTACCTTCACATGGCTTGCCTGGAAAGGACTTCTGTCTCCATGGGCCTCTCTCCCTCCTGCAGCCTGCTGAGGTTTTAACCTCTTCCTGGGAGCCATGTCCTCCCAGCCCTGAACTCTGGGCAACAGGCTTTCCTAAAGGGGCTCACTGATAATCCCTCTAGAGAGAGACAAGCAATACTCTATAGACCTCATCACATGTACTTAATATATGAGGTCAAGAACTATGTCAGGATTGTTCTTGGAAGAAAAGGATTTATCATGATTGTTGAGCTTAATTATCAAAATTTACCTGGGATCTGCATGGAGAGTCTGGCTTTCTGGGGTTTTAGTTTGTCTACATATTTCTATTTTTATTTTGTGTTCCCTTATTCTATACTTAGGGGTATGTTTACTAAAGGGCATTAAGGGAGCAAGTCTGCTGTTAATGCCTGTTATCGGCACCCTTGCATCCTTAACGCTGTGAAAAAGCTGCATTAACGGGCATTAAAGGCTCCTGCAGTGTTAAGGGTGCAGTAGGCGGATAGTGGGCGTTAACGGGGCAGAGAGAGGGCATTAACAATTGGTGTTACCTTAACACCTGTT
Source organism: Ichthyophis bannanicus (assembly GCA_033557465.1). Classification (NCBI taxonomy): domain Eukaryota; kingdom Metazoa; phylum Chordata; class Amphibia; order Gymnophiona; family Ichthyophiidae; genus Ichthyophis; species Ichthyophis bannanicus. The sequence continues at coordinate 802,932,824 of CM066035.1, read as the reverse complement.
TCGCTAGCATGTGTTAAAGTTATTTAATGCTGGGAAACCTAATGCCTTGTAAAACCTCATGGAAAGGGTGTATTTCGAGGGGAGAGAGCCTATTTAAATGTCTGCAATGTGATGCATAGACAGGGGAGCTCATGATAGTGATAGTAGTGCTTCATTAGCAGCAACAGCATAGTGTCCAAGTATGAAAGGGTACCACGCTGATGGTACAAATGGGGCAAAGGAGATGGCACATTGGTCATGCAGTGGGTATTTTTGTGGCACAAAACAGACCAGGCAGCTGGCCAGGTGGCACATCTGTCATGTCCGTCATGATCCCACATCGACATTGGCGGCACACAGACATGCTGCTGCTTTGGAAAGGTGATGTGCCACATGAGGTGGTCCAAGGTTTCCTATCACCCTATGCAGGGACCCCGGCCAGCACCCCACCCCCACTGCCACGGAAGCCAGTGCTGGAGGAAGAGGATGATAGTACCAGCAGTGTAGCTCTACAAGTAAAATGCAGGTGGTGATGGGGTTCTAGCAGCGGCAGTTGTTTGGGGAGACAGCATGTCTGTCAATGCGAGCCTCTGCCCCACCAATCTGGACTTGGTGCCCTAGGCATCTGCCAAAACCACATGGTGGACTTCTCGGTACTGCATACCACCACCACCGACAACATGCTGGCATAGCAGCATGGTGTGGAGGTGTTGGCGGCACCCACCTGCAGCAGGCAAGACCCATGTCATGGTCCTGTGTGCCTATTGCACTGCAACATGTGCCCAGGTCTGCCTAATGGGTAACATGTCAGCCCCGGGGACTGGTGCATCCATATAGTAGGCTCCATGGCTCCACAAACAAAGCCATTGTGTTTATGTGTGGAGAGTTGCAGGTTCAAGGCGCTGCTGTAGATCATGCATTACACGTCCCTGTGGATAAACATTAGCCTACAGTGCAAATACAGCACCAGTATGTGCAACCCCAAATGAATTGGCCAGCAAGGGGTCAGACATCCATCAATCTCACAGACAGACTCCACTATCCACAGCTGCATGGAAATTCATCCTGATAGCACCCAGCACACTGAATGGGCATTAATGTCAGAAGGTGCTACTAGTGCCTGCACAATGAGCACAGGTTAATGATATTTGAGCTGATATGGAGACCAAATGGCAGGCAGGAGTGCCAATCATCCCCACTTTTGCACAGTGCGGTGATGTGAGTATGTATGTGAGTGTATATCTCTCCAGAGCTCTGTGGCCTTCTGCACTGTACTGTGCCTCACATTGCCTAGGATGATCCCAGGGTTAGCCTGGAAATGTGCATGATGAGGAGCAGAGGATTGTGGGTATGGCCTAAACAGAGTGGTTTGCCCAAGATGTGTCTGTATCAGAGGTAGGGTCAACGGCTGAGACTTCGTACTGCTTGTCTGCCACGTGCATGGCCTGGGTAACCACAGCAGTTCATGCTGTGAGAACACACTCACTCTGACCAAGCTGTGACCATGGCTTGGCTATGTATCCATATAGTGTTTATATGGTATATTACTCTAGCAATGTGGGTGCAGTCCCTGTTCTGGGAGGCCAATCACTGTGCCACATGCTGTGGGTCCATGTGGTTTGTCCCAATCCAGAGTGTCTATACTTGCCCTGTGCTCATGCAGTGTGTGCTGATTAGTAGACTAGCCCCATTTGGTATGTGCATGGCTGAGACAGCCCTGTGGTGGGCAGCAGGTGCAGTCTAACTGTACTTGCTGTGGTGGATTGGTAGATCCAGATGGTTGGGAAAGGAGCCATTCCTGTCCTGCTTGCTGTGGTGATGGTGGGAGCAGCAAGCCTAGTCAGCCCCCATTGTAGCTGGCATGCATGGTCTCTGTTGCTGCAACACTGGGGACTGATATGCACTGTTCTAGGAGGGTCCTTGTCCAACAGGGCCAGATGTGACAACCATGTACAGCATGTTGCAGTTCTGCAGTAAATAAGGTGAATAGCACAACACACTACAGACAATAGCTTCCACACACTATCACTGATGTGGATCTACAGCACAGTCAGCAGAGACCATCTCTAGCAAGCCAAGCTCTGGAGACCAGGGGCTGGGCACCCATCCTCACCTGTGGGGTGAGCACAGAAACTGCTTAGTGCTTGTATCATACACTGTCAGTGCATCTTACTGAGCTGAGGAAGTGATCAGTGCATTCTCCATTTGGTGATCAGCTGCAGACTGCTGTTTTGCATGTGCACTGCATTATGGGTATTGAAGGGGCTAACCTATACCGGCACACACAGCAGACATTTTAGATAGTGACCTGCAGTCTCTTTGTATCTAGCCATTTTATCCATCCGGAGTAGTGTGGAGGTGTAGCCTACTGGTTTGTACAATGTCTGCATAATAAGAACCAAGGGTTTGATTCCTACTTGCTCCTTTTGTGACTGTGTGCTACTCAGATCATTTTCATGCTTGTAACAGTCAAGGCACTGCTGTGAATGGCAGACACATACAGGGTCATTCTGAACCATGAATAAGTCCTTGCAAATTGGACGTGTGCGGTACTTGGACATACAGACCCGAGCAAGCAGTTGTATACGTAGAAATTAGTTATATGTGTCATTCTGGACATGGGCGGGATGGAGCGGAACATGGGTGTGGAGGGAAGGAGCATGGGAGTGCCCTGCTATGAAAATGTCTAAACCATATTCTATTGGAAACATGTATGTCCATCGTGGACGTACACGTTAGACCTGCTAAAACGTGGAATAATAGCATATGTCTGTGAAAGCAATAACACAGAAGGACATCTATGTTTAACACTAGAAGCCCCAAAGTGCATCAATTGTCGCAAATGCATCTTCAAAGTTGTATACCAGCGCCACTGCTAGAACCATGTCAGTCATGTTCCATGACTTTGTTAGCAAGATCAAGATGTTCAAATATGTGCATCAAAAATTAATGAAAGATGCACGACCTAGCGGAAAAATGAATTGATACCTAGAAGCCCCAAAGTATGTCAATTGACGCACTCAATTGTCTTGGATGCGTCAATTGACGTACTTTGGGGCTTCTAGGTATAAATTCATGTTCCCACTAGGTGGCGAATCTCAATCACTGTTTACAGTTTTACTCCGACATTACAAACAATAAACACATGATGATGTCATGTAATGATGTCACATATTGCACGTATTTAACAAATAAGTAACTTCACATTAATTCACATCTACATTTCATGCTAAACGCAGTTGTCATGATAATGTGTCAATTGACGCACTTTGTGGTTTCTAGGTAAAATTCCTTTTGGGGCTTCTAGTGTTAAATAAAGCAGATAGAATAGCTCGGATTTGGAAAAGTTCCAGGGGAAAGTCCAGAAGGTAGACATGGAGAAAAAACACCTCTGACCCTGGTGGTAAGCAATGTAGCATGTTGCTATGTTTTGGGGATGTTACTCTGTTATTATGATGCAGATTGGCCACTTCTGGAACTAATAATAGGCTAGATGGACCTCTGACCTGAATCAATATGGAAATTCCTATGCCCTTATGTTCAGTTAGGTGAAAGAGTATTCAGACTGAATGTAAATAAACAGAAACATGTTGGTGCAATAGGTGTTCAAATGGTAGCCAGAAACAAAGAGGGACCAAAAGAAGGGAAAGAAACGTCACTGCATACAGCTGGACATCGTATACTGCTCTGTACCCCACCACATCCAAACAAGAGGTATGAAAGTGACACTACCTGTGTGCCTGCCGTAGCAGGATGCACAGGATGCAGATGTACATACCGTGATGCACAAAGGAGAGATATGTATAAGGCGCATGAGAAGCAACAGGCAGTGCCAGGGAACAGGGGCAGCCCAAGGGGGGTGCGGGGCCATGTGCGGAGACTTGGTGTGGGGCCTCATTTGCATAAGGTGCCTCATTTGCATAAATATTTGCATAATGTTACCATACACTAACTTTTAGTAAACATGCCTCTTTTTTTTTTTTTTTTTTTTAAACTTTTATTTTCATTTTGCAACAAACAAAAGAAACAACACACCAAAGGAGACAAAACAAGTATACAATAAAGAAAAGTAAACCCAATTACCCCCCACCCCCACGCTTCTTCTCTAGCTGATTATGTCAGCATGTGAGCGCTTCCAAACAACAGTGATTATACATCAAAACAATCAAAAGAGTATCTGCGATACAGAATAATCATGGGACAAAGATATATACAAATTTAGACAGTCAGATGAGAGCATTGAGCAGAATGTACATAGTCATTGAGCATCTTCCATTTAGACCGATGATGAGGAGTCTGAATGGGGGAAGCAAACATACGAGGTATTTGTTCATATTTACTGTAGAGACAGACATGATTCCACCATTCATTGGGGCTCAGATGGGAGCTATTTTTCCAGTATTTCGTAATTAGGGAAATAGCAATGCCAAGCATAAAGTCCAAAAGGAAGTAAGCCGTTTTTGGAAGAGAGGGGATCCCCGCAGCTGAGCGAAGTCCCACTATCTTCCAAGAAAGGGGCTCTTGAAAGTGCAAAATAGACTGGATACGACCCCAGACCCGACGCCAGTAATACTGTAGTGCGGGACATTCATACATAACATGAGGTAGTGAACCAATGGCCGCATGACATGTCCAACAACTATTGCCCTGAGTAGTGTTCCATTTGGCTAATCTGTCAGGAGTATAAAAACACCGGTGGGCTAGAAAGAAGAGTGTCTGAGTGAGTGAGGCGGATCGGGAGACCCGTGTCACTCTACTCCAGACAAGGCTCCATTGCTCCGGGGTCAAAGTCACATGCAATTCTCTCTCCCATGCTTTCTGCGCTATAGGGGTATCTCTAGTTATAGCATTACATAAGGTTTTGTAAAAGTTGGATGCTACACCCGGTGAACTACCGATAGATCGGATAGTCTCCAACCAACCTTGTGTAGGGGAGGCCGATGGCGGGAGCACCTTAGCACTCCGAAGGCAATGCTGAAGTTGCACCAACTGAAAGTAGTGTTTCGCTGGGAGACCAAATTCAATTTGCAATTCACTAAAAGTTTTCCAGCGACCTTCATGGAACAACTGACTAGGAATCCAAATGCCCCTAGTGTACCAGGGGCTCCACGCCATCGGCTTATTTTGTATTCGAAATCGAGTATTGTACCAAAGTGGGAGCTTGTCTAACGGACAGAGTCGGGAGTCTAAAGATTGCATAAGATTATTAAAGGCACCTAAGGTGTCTAAAAGCATTGGTGGAAAGTGGGAGTCTGATGGGAGAGTCATACCAGGGAGAAAAGTAAGAGGAATCGGTTTGCAAAGGTCCTCTTCTATGTCTAGCCACACAGGTCTACTCGGTACTGGATCTTCCAGCCAACGAGCGCCTTGTTTGAGAAGAAAAGATTGATGATACTTCAGGAAATCAGGGAATCTGACACCCCCATTTTCCTTATCTGCTTGCAGCTTATGTTTCGCTATCCTAGGTGTCTTGTTTTGCCACAAGTATCTAGTCAGAAGGCCCTCTATATCTTTATATATACGTCGAGGTAAGAGACAGGGCAACATTTCTAAGATATAATTCACTTTCGGAACAATCATCATTTTATGGTTTCTAATCGACCCCACCAGGTAAGTGTTAAAGGAGTCCAGCGGTGAGTAAGCGCCCGGACTTTAGAGGTTAAGTCTTTGGCATTGAAGGAGATAGTGTCTTCCAAAGGAGAACAATAGTGAACCCCAAGGTATTTGACCATGCGAGGTTGCCATAAAAAGGGGAAGGGTTGCATATCTGCCTGATGAAGCAAAGGATTTAATGGAAAGGCTACCGACTTGGTCCAATTTATCTTATAACCGGACAGTTGTGAGTATTTACCAATTTGCTCTAGGACAGCCGGTACTGAGTCTATAGAGACAAAAAGCATAAGGTCATCAGCATACGCTGAAATTTTGATTTCCCTATGGGTGAAGGGGACTCCATGGATCTCCTCCGATTGCCGGATTAGTAAAGCCAAGGGTTCGAGTGCAAGATCGAAGAGAAGTGGAGACAGTGGGCATCCCTGGCGAGTGCCGCGTTGAAGGGGAAAAGGCTGAGACTTTAAAGCATTGGCACATATACTGGCTGTAGGCTGTGCGTACATGGTGCGAAGACAACGGAGAAAACCTTCCCCGAATCCGTACCAGCGGAGGACTGCAAACAGGAAGGGCCACTCTAAGCGATCAAAGGCCTTCTCAGCATCAAGTGAGAGGCCAACAAATGGGCGATCAAGATTAACTGCGGTAGTCAGTACATGGCATAGAGTCCGAGCATTGTCAGCAGTTGATCTACCAGGAATGAAACCGCATTGATCTGGGTGTATTAAGGTAGGCATCCTATCAGAGAGCCGGGTAGAGAGAATGGTGGCAAATATTTTATAGTCCGCGTTTAGGAGGGAAATTGGACGATAATTAGCTGTTAGTTGCGGGTCTCTCCCCTCTTTCTCAAAAACTACTACATTTGCCATTGAAAAGGACCCAGAAGGAGAACCCTCCTCGGCCAGAGCAGAAAAATAAAGTTTCAAAACTGGAGCTAAGTCAGCGTGAAAGGTTTTGTAGAATTCAGCAGGGAGACCGTCTGGGCCTGCGGCTCGACCTGAGGCACATTTCTGGATAGCAGAATGAATTTCTGAGACAGTAAATGGTGTGTCCAAGGCCACTCTATCTTCGTCAGATAGGGTCGGTCTTTGTACCCCTGAAAGTAAGCGTTCAAATACATCTGGCTCAAAATCACATTCAGATTGATAAAGCCGAGTATAAAAATCACGAAAGAGTTCTAAGATGTCGGTATCTTTAGTGACCAAACCCCCCCCCGACGGATTACGGAGGGCGGTAACACGCTTGGCTTCTTTTTGACCTTTTAGGGCATTTGCTAATAATTTGCCAGCACGATTATTTTCCCGATAATATAGCCCTTGTTGTGATTCAATATTTTTAACAGCAGCAGTGTACAAAAGCTGATTGTATTGAAAACGCAAGCGTTGTAAACGGAGTAAAATACATGGGTCAGTACGGGACGTGAGGAGACGCTCCCCAGCTTGTATCTGCTGCTCTAGAATCAGTAAATGCTGCTTTCTTTGTTTCCCCTGCCGAATTTGATAGCTAGTTATAGTTGCGCGGATAGATGCTTTAAAACCCTCCCACCAAGCCCAGCTCGCTGTGTCATGGGGTGAGTTAAAATGAAAATAATCTTGGATAGCGGCTTTTATATCAACCTGAAAATCTTTTTGACCCAGTAAGGATCTATCAAAAAACCAAGCTCGGGGAGAATCGTCCCGCGCAGTGACATGTAATGATAAAGATATGGCAGCATGATCTGAAATATGGAGAGGATGAGTCCTAGTCGTGTCTACTTGAGAAATCAGTGCTTTGGAAATGAGAAAGAAATCTATTCTAGATTGGGAGTGATGGGGGGCAGAAAAGAAAGTGAACTCTAAGTCGGAGGGGTGAAGCAGCCTCCATATATCTACCAGCGCAAGATCTTGCATCAGAGCTGTAAGGGTAGCAAGACTCTTGGGTGGACTACTCGTTCTAGGCGGCTGTCTATCTATCAGAGGGTCTAACACTTGATTAAAATCACCACCAAGTATTAATGGAGTATTGGCAGAGGCCTGTGCCAACTGCGCAATACTTGCATAGTAAGCAGGGTTGTCCACATTCGGGGCATAAATGCAAATACATGTAAATTCACTATCTCCAACCTTAAGATGTACTCGGGCCCATCTACCCTCCTTGTCAGCGCTAGTATCAATTACAGTAGCTTGCAAAGATTTCTTAACCAGAATGGCTACCCCGCACCGTTTGGAAACGGCGGGAGAATAGGCAGCCACCATGTAAGGCTTAACATTGAGTTTCAGTGTTTCAGCAGAGTTTAAGTGCGTTTCCTGAAGAAATGCTAAATCAGCATGCTCATGGCTAAGATAGCTAAGGATTTTCTTTCTTTTGATTGGACTATTAATGCCCTTTACGTTGAGTGATAAGATTTTACATAAGGCCATTCAGACAAGTTAAAAATTCTGAGCATGATAGCGCACATAATTTCACAATGTCCCTCATATTGACTGTATCTAGCTGTACATATGGCATAAAAGAAAATAAGCTTAGATAATACAATGAAGCGCCCCACATTAAAAAAGAAAAACCGCAGCGCGGTAGAGAAGAAGCAGAACCCCAAAAATTACTGGCGACCATGTGTCTGCGGGGAGAAGCCCCAGAGAAGGCCGAAATTGAAAAAACACATAACCTGTAGGACTGTGCGTGCTCCGAATCCGACCGAGGCACACATCATGGAGGGATAGGAGACCAAAAAAACAAAAAAGTCATAGAAAGAAAGAGAGAAAGTCCAGGTAGTCTCTGTGCTTGACTATGACCGCCGCATCGGGCCCTTCAAAATGGCGGACAGAGCCGGCAAATAAAAGTCCAAGTCGTTGGATTAGCGCATCTGCTCTGCTTCTTTGGAGTCTAAAAATGTTGATAGTAGATCAGGATCTTCGAATGTCCTGGTTTGGTTGTGGAGAGTCACTCGGAGCTTCGCGGGATACAACAGGCCAAAGCGAGCCTGTAGCTGTTGAAGTCGAGGGCGAAAAGCAAGGAGTTTCTTCCGTCGGTCAACGGTAGGCTTTGCCAAATCAGGGAAGAAGGAGACTTTGTGGCCTTCAAATTCCAAATGATGGTTCGCCCGGGCAGCATTTAAAATTTGTTCCACTTGTTGATATCGTAGCAAGCGAAAGATAATAGGCCGGGGGGTCGTTCGGTTGAGCGCCATGTGGGTAGGAACACGGTGTGCACGATCGATTTCCAGTTCTTTATGAAAGGTGATCTTCAGCAAGGAGGGAAGAGTTTTGAGCAGGAATTCTCTCATATCTCCCGCTTCCACCCCCTCCGGTATTCCAATGAGCCTCACATTGTTGCGACGGGCTCGATTATTGCTATCTTCTAACTCCTTTTGAAGATTCTGTATCTGGCGCTCAGCCTTGTCCAGTGTGCCCAAGCGCACCGCGTGCGAGTCGAGGACCCCCGCCATATTGTCCTGCCGTAATGAAAGACTTTCAAGTCGGTCCTGGAGCACTCCAAAGTCTTCTCGCATGGCTCTAAGCGCTTCTCCATTGGACTGCACCAATTCCTTCACGCCGCGTATTTCCTCTAAAATCTCCAGGTGCATTTCGGGGTTTTCCCGAAATGGAACCATCTTCTGTGGGGAGGACACCTCTGTTTTGGAGCGTTTTCCGTGAGAAGAAGAAGGAGACCCGAAGTCCAAGCGCGCTGGTTTATGGGCCGCCATCCCCCCCGAGGTACCCCGGTCAGCCCGGAGCGAAAGAGTAAGTTTGTATAGGTATTAAGTCAGGATTCTAAGTAGGCCTCTCGGGAGCTTCAGCGCGAAGCGTCTTACCCGCTGGACATCAGGCTCCGCCCCAGTAAACATGCCTCTTAATGAGTATATGGATAAAGAAAGACTAAAAGATTTCTACATTACTATAATCCAGTACCAACTGCCAGGCACATTAGGAACTACTACAAACACTGCCCATTTAGAACCCATAGCAAACCCGCCGTATCCTAACAGCACTACCAGGACTCACAAAGCACCATACCCTAACTATCAAAAGGCAACACTGCAAATATTAAACCAATACATTTCAGAGAATAACAATACATGACCTACTGGGGAAAGAGAACAAGTGGCAATGTCAAATAGGAATTATATAAACAGAATACCTCAGCTCAGTTATACATGCAGAACATAGACCATCACCAAACAAGGAATCACAATTTAGAAATAGGAAGACAATAATTAAACTGGGAACCCCAAAAGCCAAACTTGGAATGTACAACACTGTAGAAATAAAACTATAAATTAATTTCCTCTTGTACTAAACAAAGCATAGACTTTAATGATGCACATTTCCCAGAGTTGACATTTTCCAGTTAATAAATTCAAAATAAAGAGATATTTTTCTCCCTTTTGTGCATTTTTTTTTCAGTTACAATTGTTCCAGCCACTTTCTTCTAGTTTCTTCGTGTCTTCTGCTAACTCTCCATCTGCTGTCCATTTGTCCTTTCTTCTCTCTTCTAGTTTTTTTCCATTCTCTCTCTACATCTGCTTTAACATACTAATCTTTCTCCTTTTGCTCTTTCCTCATTCCTATTTCATCCACTCAAATTTTACCCCTCCATCCTCAATCCCCACTTACTCTCCCAATATCTGGCCAATTTGTCTTCCCTCCCACACAAAATATTTTTCCCTCTCCATTTCCCTCTCCCAGCTCCATCCCATTCTAATCCTCCCCCAACATCAGCTCCCTTCTAGTTCCAGCCCCACCCAGCATCTGCTCTCTTCTAGTCCCTGCATCAGCCCATTTCCAGTCCTAGCCCCCCATCAGCCCATTTCCAGTCCTAGCTCCCCCATCCATTTCCAGTCCTATCCGAGTCCCTCCATCAGCTCATTTCCAATCCCAGCCCCCCATCAGCTCATTTCTAGTCCGTTCCTAGCCCCACCATCAGCCCATGTCAAATCCTAGCTCCCCTCCACTCAGCCCATTTCCAATCCAAACCCCCCATGAGCCTACTTCCAGTTCTAGCCCCTCCATGAGCCCATTTCAATTCAAGCCCCCAGCACAGCCCATTTCCAACCTTAGCACCCCCCAATAGCCCATTTCCAGTCCTATCCTAGCCCCTCCATCAGCCCATTTCCTGTCCTAGCCCCCCCACTCAGCCCATTTCCAGTCCTAGCTCCCTCCCCTCACAGCCCATTTCCATTCCAAGCCCCCCTCCCCATCAGCTATTTGCAGTTTCAAGCCGCCCCCCTTCCACTCAGCCCATTTCCATTCCAAGCCCCTGTCCCCATCAGCAATTTGCAGTTCAAGCCCCCCTTCCACTCAGCCCATTTCCAGTCCTAGCAACCCCCATCTCATTACCAGTCCTAGCCCCCTTTAGCCCATCACCAGTCCTTACCCCCCATCACCCCATTTTCAGTCTTAACCCTCCACCGCCCCTTCCCCGTCTTACCCCCCATCACCCCATTTTCAGTCTTACCAGTCCTAACCCCCCATTACCCCATTTTCAGTCTTACCCCCCACAGTCCATTACTAGTCCTAACCCCCCCATTAGCCCATTACCAGTCCTAATGCCCCCATCACCCATTTCCAATCAGCCCCCCGCCCCCATAGCCCATTACAAGTCCTAACCCTCCATCAGCCCACTTCCAGTCATAACACTCCCCATCAGCCCATTACCAGTCCTAGCCCCCCCTAGCCCATTACCAGTCCTAAGCCTCCCATCAGCCCACTTGTAGTCTTAGCTCCCCACAGCCCATTACCTGTCGTAACCCCCATCAGCCCACTTCCAGTCTTAGCCCCATAGCCCATTACCAGTCCTAACCCCCCCATCAGCCCACTTCCAGTCCTAACCCCCCATCAGCCCATTTCCAGTCCTAGCTCCCCATAGCCCATTACCAGTCATAAGCCCCCCCATCAGCCCACTTCCAGTCTTAGCCCCCCACAGCCCATTAACAGTCCTAACCCCCCCATAGTCCATTGCCAGTCCTAACCCTCTCCCCCCCCATCAGCCCAGCTAGGTTAAAAAAACCCACAAACCGGCTGCTGCTGCCACCGTGGCAGCGGCAGAATCAAGCATCCCGTGGGGCCCCCCTGCCCTTCAGAGTCTTTCATGCGGCCTCAGTGCGGGCTTTTCAAAGCGGCGCAAAGGGAGAGTTTCCATTTCTCGCAGCTCTGTTAATCCCGCCGCAGGAAATCCCATCAGCCCCGCGGCGGGATTAACAGAGCCGGGAGAGGAGAAGCTCTCTCTCTTCGCGCGGCTCTGACAGCTGACACTGAGGCTGCATGGAAGACTCTGAAGGACAGGGGGCCTCGCGGGATGCTCGATTCTGCCGCTGCCATGGCGGTAACGGCAGCAGCAGCCGGTTTGTGGTTTTTTTAACCTAGTTGGGCTGATGCAAGATGTTTTTTGCGCGGGGCCTCCTGAAACGTGGCGCCCTGTGCAAAAAACATTCTTGCTCAATGGACGGGCCGGCCCTGCCAGGGAAACAGGAGCAAAAGATACAAATGCCCACAGTGGTGGAGGCAGAGGGAAGCCCAGAGTCCAGCAGGTGTGTGCATTAACAGTTATTATTTGAATAAAATATGTACTTTGTGCCCAACCACACCCAACCCACACACCCAGGTGCCCCCCCCCCCCCAACACGCAGAAATGAACCTAGATTGGCCACTGTTGGAAACAGGATACTGGGCTTGATGGACCTTGGTCTGACCCAGTATGGCATATCTTTTGTTCTTAAGATTATTCAGCAGAGACTGCAACCATATAAAGATCGAGAACTGCCTGAAATGCAAGCAGGGTTCAGGAAAGGATTAGGAACGAGAGACATCATCATGGATGTGAGATGGATCCTTGAAAAAGACTAAAGAATACCAAAAGGGTATCTATACATGTTTTATTGACTACAGCAAGGCTTTTGACTGTGTAAACCATGAGAAACTCTGGACTACATTAAGAAGCATGGGTATAGCAGAACACCTGATAGCTCTCTTGCACAAACTTTACATTGATCATGAAACAACAGCTGAAATAGAACAAAGAGAAACAGAATGGTTTAAAATCAGCAAAGTTGTTTGACAAGGCTGCATACTTTCCCCCTACTTGTTTAATTTATAGGGAGAACAAATCATCAGAGAAGAAGGACTGTATAAAGACAACCAAGATGTAAAAACTGGTGGAAGACTCATCAACAACCTTCACTATGCTGATTATACCACATTACTGGCCAAAAGTGAAGATGATCTAAAACATTTGCTTCTCAAGATCAAGGAACATAGTCTTAAAATGGGCCTGCACCTTAATATAAAGAAGAAAAAGATCCTGACAACTGGCAAAATCAATAAGTTCATTACTGATGGAGAAGAAATAGTTGACAACTTTAGCCTATTTGGATCAACTATCAATAAAGAAACGACAAGCATTCAAGAAATCTGACGAAACATTTTTCTTGGCAAAATGGCTATGAAGGACCTAGACAAGTTTCTCAAGAGCAAACAAATGTCTCTCTCTGTACCATGGACTGCCCAAAGAACAAAACAGTCAATATTAGAGGAGATCAAGTCTATGCTTTCTTTAGAAGCTCAGATGACAAGACTTCGACTTTCATACTTTGGACACATCATGCGAAGAGATAAATCGTTAGAGAAAGACATTTTGTTTGGCAATGTAGAAAGTCAATGCAAAAGAGGAAGGCCAGAAATGAGAAGGATTGGTACAATAACCATAACTATGGGTGTCACTCTATCAACAATTAGCCACCTGACTGAAAACCGAACACGGTTTAGGACAACTATCCAGAGGCTTGCCATGAGTCGACACCAACTTGACGGTACTTAACAACAACAGCAAAACAGTAAGCTTAGGGGATTTTGCCAGACAGCAAGCTTAGGGGTTTTGCAGGCATGAGTTTGGCATGTTTTGTTTTTTTGTAATTTTTATGTATATTTTATGTTATCCGCCTTAAGGTGTAGCACATAATACAAATGCTTTAAAATAATTAAATAAACAAATGTGTTGTGTCTCAAACTGTAGGTGATAGTGTGCACATGTGGCATCTGGAAATGCAGGGGGCCATGTATGGGATCAGGCAGGATATCCACAGTGGCCATTATGGGGGACAAGGATATGAGCCACCTCATTAAGCAGAGACAGGCATCAGTGAAAGCAACACCAGAAGCCCCAAAAATCAGCACCAAGGCCAAAAGACATCCCCCTCAGCCCTCCATTGTTCCCTCCCTCTGTCCCTGTAGAGTTACCATCCAATGTGCCCTCCAGAGAGAAGAATAGGGGTCAGAGATGGTCTTCCACCTGGTGATCCTGACTCTCCCTGATAGCCACCTGCTGTCATCCACTGCATCATCCCCTGCTGGGACTGTGGAAGGAACCTCACCTTCTTCCCCAGCACCCAGTGGAGATGATGCTTGGGCTGATGCACTAGTGCAGCTATGGCAGTCGTTGTTGTTGTTAAGTGCCATCAAGTTGGAGTCGACTCATGGTGACTCTTTGGATAGTTGTCCTAAATTGTGTTCGGTCTTCAGTCAGGTGGCTCATTGTTGACAGAGTGGTACCCATAGCTGCTGTTATTGTATCGATCCATCTCATTGCTGGTTTTCCTTTTTTGCATTGACCTTCTATCTTGCCAAGCATGATGTCTTTCTCTAATGATCTCTCTCTTCACATGATGTGTCCAAAGTATGAAAGTCGAAGTCTTGTCATCTGAGCTTCTAAAGAAAGCTTAGGTTTGATCTCCTCTAGTACTGACTGGTTTGTTCTTTGGGCAGTCCATGGTATATGCAGTATTTGCCACCAGCACCATAATTCAAGGCATCAATTTTCTTCCTGTTTATCTTTTTCACTGTCCAACATTTTCATCCATATGATATTATTGAAAATACCATGCTTTGAGCGAGTTAAATTTTTGTATGGAGAAAGACATCTCTGCTCTTGAGAATCTTGTCTAGGTCTTTCATAGCCATTCTGCCAAGAGCAGTGTGTCGTCAGATTTCTTGACTGCTTGTTGCTTCTTTATTCATATTTATTGATATTTATTGCTATGGCAGTAGGTGGCTGTTATTCAAGGGCAGCTGCAAAGAATGGAGGAAGAAATCAAAAAGTCATGGGTTTGTGTCAGAAATATTAAGACCTGGATGTTACATCATAGACTTGCCCTTGACATTCAAAAAATGAAGTTCTGTTTTTAAGTTGGTCAGCTCCTGCAAGCTTAACAATTCACCTTACAGTGGATGATTGGGCTATTCCAATATCTTCTTAGTTGAGGAACCATGGGATGTTATCCATTTGACTATGGGGCATGTTTACTAAAGTCCGCAAATCTGCGCGGCGCAAAATAGCGCACGGTAACGCGGCATTGAAACGCGCAGAAACACGTTTAAACGCCCCGCACACGTGCGTGTCACCCCCGCACAGGTACGCGGTTCAGTAACGGGCCCCGTACAAGTGCGGGCCCGCAAATGTCCGATAGAGGCGTGGAACGGCTAAAGGAGGGCGGAGGAAGGCTCCGGAGGGGCGGAGGGACGGGGTCAATGGGTGGAGAGTGGGAGGGGAGAGTCTCCCCGCACGGTATCGGGCCCGAATCTACATGTAAAAAATAGCGCGAGTGAAACACTCGCGGTAGAGGGCATATAAAGGGAAGAGAAACCATTTCCGTCAGCAATGTACAGCAAAACCGGGGAAACATGCAAAACGTCAGCAGTGTGATACATGTGCACAGCACAAAACTGCAATGAAAAAGAGGAAATGACCACAACAAAAGCATTAAAATAGTAAATCAGCTGGGGAACAGGTATAGTAATGCGCAAAAGTTAAAAACACACCCAGCAGAGCTCCTAAAAAATAAAATAACAGTTGTTTGGAAAGGGGCACGGAGCGGAGACACCTCCAAAAACGTCTCCGTGTATTGGACCCCTCCTGGGAGTGTTACGTATGGTTGACCATCAATAGCACTGTTGCCCAGCATGGGAATATGCTATCCCCCCTCTGTTCGGACGTCATACCCGTGTTATATTTGCACGTTTGTCACCAGACAGGGTGAAGGAGCTCACAGTAATAATGTGCAGAGCAGGTCTTGGAACCCCACCCTGCCAGGTCTACTATCTCCAGGGACTGCACTGTCTCTGTGGCCACAGTGTGGTGCAGTGGACAGAGCCGGTACCTCTAGGACCAGAGGGTCACACGTTCAAATCCCAGCTAAGGCACATGCCAGCACAATCCCAATATTTAACCACCACTAAACACAGATAGCAGAGACACCCCTTTATTGCACAGAACAAAAGCATGTTGCAAACACCCATATTTTACCCTACACCACACACACCAGCACAATGTGCATCACCAACAGCCGCGTCCCCCAAATGCAGTCCTGTAGTGCCACAACTGTAGGGGCCAAGGACACGTAGGTAGAGGTTAAGTAGGTAGAGGTTATGTACGACAGATGTGCCTGTACATGCCTTCACCCCACGTGCCAAGGGCCAAGTGTGTCCCTGGTCATGATCACGTAATGGGTGGCCCACGTTCCACAAAAACCTTGCTAAAGAACAACAGCTAGACCGCTATACCATGTGAGCCAAATACAGTCCTGGGGTTACACTACGCCAGTGTTTCCCAACCCAGTCCTACGGGGCACACCGGCCAGTCAGGTTTTCGGGATATCCCTAATGACTATGCATGAGATATATATGCATTAGAGATATCCTGCCAACCTGACTGGTTTGTGGCCCTCCAGGGCTGGATTTGGAGACCCCTGCCTTACACCTCTGTCATTTAAGATTGTGAGTGGGCAAGGTGCAGATGTCCAAGACATCGAAAGAGTATATAGAATGTGACACATTCCTCCTCAATTCTCACCACCACCAAATATTGTCTATTAGACAACTTTTTGGTGGTGGTGAGAATCGAGGAGGAATGTGTCACATTCTATATACCCTTTCGATGTCTAGGACATCTGCACCTTGCCCACTCACAATCTTAAATGACAGAGGTGTAAGGCAGGGGTCTCCAAATCCAGCCCTGGAGGGCCACAAACCAGTCAGGTTGGCAGGATATCTCTAATGCATATATATCTCATGCATAGTCATTAGGGATATCCCGAAAACCTGACTGGTCGGTGTGCCCCGTAGGACTGGGTTGGGAAACACTGCACTACGCAATCAGGTCATATCCCTTTGCAAGGATAAGGACATGCCAGCATGTTGGCGGAAGGGTTCAGATGGTGGAGGGGGCAGTGGCTGCTAGCCACAGAGGACAGTGGCCAGGCCATGTGCAGGCTGGCACCGTCCACTGCAACAGACAGGCCCTGTCGGATGTACAGTCATGGACCACCCAGGGATTGCAGCCAATCAGTGGCTACACGGTGGTGCAGTGCACACAGACAGTGTGTGCATGAACAGAGGGTCACAGGTTCTGAGCCCAGCTGCAGCTACCGCCAACCCTGTCCACATATTCACCCCACAGCTACACCGTGGTAGTAAGGACAAACCTTTATTGCTGAGAACATAGGCATGGTCAATACGCCTATCTTTTACCACACCAAACACAGACACCATAAACAGGCACATTATCTCCAGCAGAGTCTCCCAAATGCAGTCCTGGAGGGCCAAACACCATTCAGGTTCCATGCTTCCCCTAAGACAGATGCCTGTGCTGCAGATGTCTGCACCACCCCCATGCTATGCAACTGTAGCCCATGCATATTCATAGGGGACAGCATGAAGGCCCGAACAGTGTCTGGAACACCAGGACTGGAGTAGGGACACTCTGTCGTAAAGCAAGAGGCAAAGGTCCAGACGCACCCACACCCACAGGCCACATTGGAAAAGCCCCCTGGGGGGGCATCTCCCAGATCTAGCTCCTGCGTACCCTAGCAATGCCACCCTATACCTGGGTACACGGTACACAGACCACAAACGTTTGATGTGGGTACTGGCAGGTAGACAGTCCTACACACAGCACTGTTTGCTCCTTGTGCTGCAGCAGAACAAGCTGTCGGCTGTCTGTGGTGCGTGCCCCAGGTCTGGCCCTGACAGTATTTACCACCCTGGGGAGTGACATGCAGCAGTACTGTGTACCATATCCATGCCTGTACCCTTCCCAGGACTGGTGTGGTGGGCACGTCGAATGACTCCCCCAATAGTAGCACAATGCTGGCATAGGTGAGGGGGGGGGTGTCTGTCTATACAGTGTGTGTTGGCTACAAACACCCTCCACAGGCCACACTGCCAGCACTGTTGCCAGTATTGGCCTGACAATGTGCATAATGAGCAGCAAGGTACCATGGGTATAGCTCAGACAGGGTGTGCTGGCCAGGATGCATCTGCACAGGGCATGGGGCACTGGCTGGGACATTGTAATGCCCAGCCACCACCTACACAGACAGGCTGACCTCTGTATCTGCTGCTGGTGGATCACTCTCACCCTGAGCGTGCAGTGATGACAGCATGGCTAGGCACCCCCATAGTGCTGTATAGCATTTCTCTCCTGTGATATATATGGGTGTCCTGTTGGGGCCTCTTCATGGACTGATCTCCCTGTGTGTGCTGCCACCCCAGTTTGGGGTGCATGCAATCCTATCAGGACTATCCAGCAGACTCTGCACAGCTGGTATGTGTCCTGATGGAGCTCCTTGCAGGGTGCAGCAGCTGATGGCCTGCTGCAGGAGAATATCAGATAGTGCTGGGGTGCACCCCTGAATATCCAGGCCTACTGTCTGTCTGATAGTGTGTTTTGGATGTGTGTGGAGCTGCTTGGACTGCCCTGTAGGGTGTCTGTCCCCCAGCAGGACAGGGGTTGTTGGCCCACTCTACTGCCATTTGTGCAGGGGGGGGGGGGGAAAGGATGGGATGTGTTGATGGGAGACCCTGTTTGTCATGGGGGGGGGGGGTAGGTATGTTGCCCACCTATGGGGGGGGGGGGAGAACCACCAACTAAGACAGAAGGGGTATCCATGATGAGTTTGCAACACCTTCTTATCACACAGGTTAATACTGATGTTGAGCTCTGGCATGGCCGTTGATGTGGACCTGGTCCTGGGCACCACCACCCACCCTCAGGGTGAGCACATTACCTGCACAATGTGACGGTGTGTAGCTACCCCTCGCCGGCAGTCCTCACGCTCAGGCCCCCCACCAGGCCGAGGCTCTGTGTGGGTGGACACGGACAGTTCCCCCTACCATGCCGTGTAGCTTTTGGGGTGCAGTCCCCATCTTGTGTGCATCTGTGGGCAGCTGATTTGCATGTGCATTGCATCATGGGTACGGGTGGCCTACCCCGTCCTGTCTACAGCAGCAGACTGTCTGTGGGGTGACGTGCAGGCTCTCTGCAGCCACACAGGCGCTTACTCAGAGCTATAGTGCCGTAGCCCAATGGTTCCGTCACTGCCTTTATAGCAGGAGGTCATGGGTTCAAGTCCACAGAGGGGTTCTGTGATAGGGTTGTCCAGAGCATTGTACATTTTACTGGACATATGTTTATGGCATCAAACACACCCTTGCCATACTGTACCCATAAGGGTGCCTCTGAGGGTGCATTATAGGGCGCCCTATAGGCCACCTTATGGTTGCCATCCATATTGCGTGCACTATACATTATCCTGTGGCGCAGCATACATGGTGCCCTATAGGGGACTTGCTAGGGTGCCTTTGCGGACTGTGCACTGTAACATGTGCCTTACGGGCCTCCATATATTAACACGCTGTTAGAGCGGGTATACTGGTAGTGGGTAATAAAATAAACTATAAGGCCTCCTACAGCACACCTCACCATAATACTTACTGCCCCAGCCAACCTTGCTCACTGGGCACTGTGAGGGGTTGAACCCCTGACCTCTGCACCATTGGTCAGTATCCCAACCATTGTGCTAAGGCTCTGTTACTGTTTGCTGTGCACATCAGTGCGCCACCTATGCCGCCCACTATCGGACTGCCCCCTCATACATCAGCGCGCCGCCCTCTGCCCCCCAAACCTAACAGTGCGCCGCCCCCTGCCGCCCCCAATGAACGGTGCGCCGACTCATGCCGGAAAAAATAAACCGTGCGCCGCTCTCTGCCGCCCAAAATTACTATACCTCCCACAACACTTTTTCCCACTACATTTGATGCCGCAGCTGGCCTCTTCCATTGAGCACAATGGGGTGTTGAACCCATGGCCCCTGCACCATGGGTCAGTGTCATCACCATTGTACTACGGCTCTGCTGTATGTTTATGCAGCAGCGGCCCACGTAGCCTTCCCACGCGCCAATGTGGGCCCCGCACATTACTGCGACACGCACAGGTTTGCTCTGGTGTCTGTCCATGTCCGCCCTGAAACGGCCACTCCGTATATGGCACCAGTACACTAACGGGTACCCACACAGCAACCTACTTTAATTAACATCGCCCTTAATATTGGCAGTCATTGCAATGTGAAAGCTATAGCACATCACATCATACAGAAGCCAAAGAACCATTGTGTATGTGTTGATAGGTTCAAGACCCAAATGTGTATACACATCAACATTCGCAAATGGTGTTCAGTTCCATAAGATAAATGACACACAACAGTGTATATGTAATGTGTGTCGCGCAGGTTCTAGCGATAAACTTTTCTGTGCGCATTTGCGTGACGCAGTTGCACGTGATATATTGTAAACATGCGCCAGCTGCGTAGGCCACATGCACGTACTGCGTTCGGTGCGCACATGGACGCCATACGTTTCCTTAACTGCGCCATATGCGTGGCGCAGGTGCACGTAAATTTGCGCGTCAGGTGCCCTACGCATGGGCGTGATGCACGCTGCGTCCAATCAGGTGATAATATCTGAAAATGGCGCCCAGAGTAAGGAAGCCCTCCTTCAACCTCCGAGAGCTCAGGCACCTGTCCCGGCTGATCGCACCACGCCAGCACAAGCTCTTCCCAGGGGCCACCGGGCACAGGGACAGCTCCAGGGTCCTAAGGGCGTGGCAACGTCTGCAAAGACGCTTCAATAGTGAAGCAGACTACCCACGTGAGGTAAGTGTATGGCGCCTGTACCTCAAAATGAGATCTGTAGCCTGTGCTAATTGCAAATATCCATGCTGTTGTCATGAGTTACTGTGAGTCAGTAATGTGCACAAGATGAGAAGACATAGCGAAATGTATCTGTGTCATTTGTGAGTGTGGTGACCTGCACCCAGGTGGTGATGGACATGGTCATAGAGGTGTCCATGCTACCCTTGTGGCATGTCAGCTGCTGCCATGGCTGTGCCACAACATACTGTAATTATGCTAGACCCTAGATCAGCAGATGTAAATAGAAACAACAACATATGGATATGGTGGGATCAGTACCTGTAACAAAGCACCCTGGGACAAGCACAAGGATAAGTGAAACGTAGCATTGATGGTATGTCACACACCAGATGAGATGGGCAGTGTTGGCCATGTTGTTCAATACACACGCCTATCTGCATGGGTCCACAGCGCCCATCACAGTGGGCTAGCAATCACCCTGGAGAAATGCGTGTGCGTGCCCATCCAATTTCAGGCATCCCCCCTATCACAAGGAGGACAGAGAGCCCATCACAGTGTGTTTGCTGTCAGCCCTGTGATATTGGTCTGTGTGCTGTCAGAGCCCCAAACACTTCCCCCTAACTGCAGAGGTCCATAGAGCTCATCCCAGTAGGCTCTAAGAAACCCATGGAATATGCTTGTCTGTGCATGGGCAGGTTAACACATACACCCTATCCCCTGGATTCCATGTGGACAATCGCAAGCCCTATCCCCTGGAGGCCAGGTATGCCACTACAGTGGCTCATCTGGCACCATGGAGATATGCTTGTGTGTGCTCTAACAGTTTTGCTGTATGCTCCCTATCCCCTGGAGGCCAGGTATGCCACTACAGTGGCTCATCTGGCACCATGGAGATATGGTTGTGTGTGCACTAACAGTTTTGCTCTATGCTCCCTATGCCCTGGAGGCCAGGTATGCCACTACAGTGGCTCATCTGGCACCATGGAGATATGCTTGTGTGTGCTCTAACAGTTTTGCTGTATGCTCCCTATCCCCTGGAGGCCAGGTATGCCACTACAGTGGCTCATCTGGCACCATGGAGATATGGTTGTGTGTGCACTAACAGTTTTGCTCTATGCTCCCTATGCCCTGGAGGCCAGGTATGCCACTACAGTGGCTCATCTGGCACCATGGAGATATGGTTGTGTGTGCTCTAACAGTTTTGCTGTATGCTCCCTATCCCCTGGAGGCCAGGTATGCCACTACAGTGGCTCATCTGGCACCATGGAGATATGGTTGTGTGTGCACTAACAGTTTTGCTCTATGCTCCCTATGCCCTGGAGGCCAGGTATGCCACTACAGTGGCTCATCTGGCACCATGGAGATATGGTTGTGTGTGCACTAACAGTTTTGCTCTATGCTCCCTATGCCTGGAGGCCAGGTATGCCACTACAGTGGCTCATCTGGCACCATGGAGATATGCTTGTGTGTGCTCTAACAGTTTTGCTCTATGCTCCCTATCCCCTGGAGGCCAGGAAGACCATCCCAGTGTCTAATCTGGCACCATGGGGATATGCTTGTGTGTGCCTAACAGGTTATATGCATTCTCCCTATCCCCAGGATTCCTGTGAGCTGCGCAATGCGTCGTGTTAGTCACCCTTTTGCTAATGTGTGTGCAGCTGATGAATTGTGGTAGGACAACCAGCCCACAGGGGGACAGATCAGCAATAGCTATGGTGGGTATGTCAGTAAGATTATGTGTATGTTCATGGCAGGTAGGTTTGGACCTATACCATAGTTTGTGAAGTGAATATCTCATCACACATGTCTGTGATGTCTCCAGATGATATGCTAGCTGCAGAGGTTAATGTGTGTAAACAGCACCCCATCCCCCTTAGCCATTATATGTGTTATCAGAAACCTGTAGCAGAGACATGTCCCCATACCACCATGCAGAATGTGGTCCAAAACCTTAACACCTAAGATAAATCCAACAACATCAGACACATGGACATCACTGATGGTGTGTCAGTGACACATGCAACTGATGTTGCTGGATAACACATACATAAACCCACACATGAGCACTGGTGCAAAGAGCCGTTATGTTGGTTTGGCCCCTGTCGATATTGCTTCCACAAAACACCTTCTGTCAGCCCAGCTGAACCAGTGAATATGAACATAACAACATAACCTAGGCCATACAGGAACAATACCCACCCCTACCCCTACATTACGCTGACATCAACTGTGTGCAACGTAGGTTGCACATAGCCAGCAGCTTGCCCATATGACACACCTCCCACAATGCAGCCAGTGGTGCAAGCATTGATATTGTTGGCCCTGTCAAAGGTGAATGTTTATGTTAGTGTCCCCTGTCACAGTCAATAGGGCCACCCACACAATGACTCCTCTCACCACACTCCGCCAATGATTGGTTGCATATCAGTTTGCCAGTGGGGTTGAGTACCAGGATGTCTAAAGAGAATCTCAACATAGATGTGTGTAACACAGCACATGCAGTGTAACTGTGACTAGCATGGACAACATCATTGGCACCAAACTGTGCAATGTTGCTACAAGGTCATGCAAGGGTGCGATAGGGTATGTACAGGATGTGCTGAGGGAGCCATGTACACTGGCCACAGGTGTCACTGCACACATGTGCACAGACAAAGCAACTAATGCAGGTGGTACTGTGACCCCCGAATGTTCTGTGAACAACAGGAGGTAGGCCTTCCATGTGTATCTATATTGATGAAACCCCAGGATGCATGAGCACACACCCCAGTGTCCATTTTCAATGACATCATAAGCAAACTAATGTGTATGTGTGTTGTGATGTTGGCCGTGCAATATGGCTCTTCCTAGGTCATGGATTGCCAAACATCAAGCAGGTCACTGTGTCTGTCATTGCATGACACTAGTTATTGTAGTGAAACACGTGTGGCAGTGTATGTTTAGTTTGTGTGTCATCTGACCTATATGTCACAATGTACACAAATGGAGGTTCCATAACCCCCCACACACGTGAGACATGAGATAACAGGAGTATGTCACTTTGTAGGTTTCCCCCCGTTTGCCAATAGCCCGTAATGAAATATGAATACTTAAGACGCCTTGCAGGCAACCCCCATCTAACCATGTAATCTTCCCTGAAGGCCCGTCCAGGCATGGCCGGTTGAGCTGACTGCCCTGGGCCACACCCAAATGATGTCACCCACTTTTATCTGACACTCACACAGGATGCTATAGAAAGAGGTGGGGAATAAGAAGGCAGCCACAGTCCATCAGCACACCTGTGAAAACAAACTAGCATGTACATATACTTTGCAGCCAGGTGATAGACCATGTTATGTGTGTATCTGGTGACAGCATAGCCAAACCCCTGTCAGAGTTTACCTGGCGTAACAGCAGCATTAGGCCATAACCGCCCCCCCCCACCCCGGGGGGGGGGGGCCCAATCCATGTCCGTGTCACTCTCACACGTTTTTCTCAATGTTGATCCCTGTGTAAGCTGTATACCTCACCTGAGAGAGACATGTTGGACAGGGGAGGGGAAGTGCATTCACACTGTGGGATGCTGACACACACCGTCACAAGGGATGAGGGTCAGCTGTGACACACAGGCTCCCTTGTCACCAGCGGAGAACCCATGGCATGACATATGCGTGTTGCCCATGGAACTGCCTGCTGACATGTGACAAACTCAGCAGTACATGACACACACACACACAGCACTGTCGCTGAAGCAGCAAGACCCTGTGCACAGTGATGTGTGTGTGTGTGTGTGTGTGTGGGCAAACCAGCAGAAGGTGACCAGTCACTAATGCCCTCACCTTTCCTTTGCATATCCACAGATCGAGGATCTCCGGAAAGAAGGGCAGGGAGCTGCGCCTCCACCATGCTGCATACCTTCAGCGCCTCCAGGGTGAGAACTCACAAAAGGGTGATGATGTATAATAATGAGAATGTCACGTATTTGTAACTTATGTCCCATTATCAGAGATGCCTTTGTGTTACCTGCCTATGTAGATGTGCTATATTTCTGACAGAGAAACGTGCTGATGGCTGTCATGGTCCACAGATGGTGATGGCACCGAGGATGAGGCCACCACCTCTGCACACCTCTTCAGAAGGACACCAACACCACATGATGCAGAGGTGGTGGTCCTGGACACCACAGAGGGGGAGGAGGAGGAGGAGGAGGAGGAGGTGGACGAGGATGATGAGGTGGAGGTGGTGGAGGCGCAAACACCTGCAGCACCTGAAGAAAGGACACAGGAGGGCCAAGAAGGACATTCTGAAGGGGTGTCTGGGGGAGGCAGGGTTGAGGGTTGCTGCCGGGGATGTGGAGGGGGGGGATGTTCGGGAGGGATCAGGGGTGGAGGATTTCCCACAGAAGGGGTTTGGGAAAGTGATGTTGAAGACAGGGCATCACAGGGCACTGTGGCCTCCCCCCAGCCACTGCAGTTGCCTCCACCATCCAGGGCCACCACAGGCCACCCTATGCAGATGCCACCACACAGACAGCATTGACAATGTGTGTGTGGTGGCATATGCGTGGACCACCTGTCTGTGGCCTTGGATGGGATGGAGCAACGCATACATGTGTCACTCTCAGCAGTGGCTGGCGGGAGTGATTGAGAGGGTGGTTGCCGAGGTGGTACGTGCCATGTCGGCAAGCACCCCTCAATGGCGTCACTGGCGTCAGTGATTGTGCTAGTGACGTCACCACATGTGCCCTGTGCTGCCCTGTCTTCCATCAGTGGGCATGCTGGTGGGAGGGTGGGTGTCACCTGTGCGTCTGTTTTAGGTGTGTGTGTGTTTTATATTTGCGTGTGGGCGTTTGCGGGGAGGGGAGGATGTTTGGGGAGGGGGGGAGGGTGATGGTATTTTCCCCCCTTCCCACGTCTGTAAAGTTCATCCCAGTTCTGTTTTTCACCATAAAAGATAGTTTTGTAAAAAACCTGTATTGCTCACGTGTTTGACCTAGGCAAAGTGTGCGGATGTCAGCATGTGATATGTGTGGGTGCACATATGTTACTGTGGTGCAAAACATGTTTGTGAAACCAACAGCACCCCCCAAATAAGGTGAAGATGTTCATAATTAGGGGTCTACAGTAACCAATGCAACGTAGCAGATGTCTCACTGATGTACATGGCACAGGAATGGACCTATGTGGAACAAAGGTCTTCACATATCTGAGTCCCAAACATAGGCAGGACCACCCATATCTGCCTCTCTCACAGACGTACCTATGGTGTGTTGGGAGGCAGGAGATTAGTGATGTGGTCAAGGGAAAAAGCCACATATATGCCACCAATGAGTGTTCTATGATGGGTTTCACACGGCGATGAGTATGTGACGTAAACACGCCATTGGGAACATAGTCCCCCTGTGACCACATGGATGTCTGTGCACACTGTGCCGCTGCATCCCCAAGGATGTTGGGAAACAAGGTGCACGTGACACATCACATGTCTGTTGCAGCATGACAATCGTAGCTGACACTGGTGAGGTATTTGCAGCAGGGAACCTGTGTGTTGGGTCATCTACTGTACCCATCACTAGATGACCTGGGGCGCAGCTCATTTAGGGTTTTCACAAACACCCCCCGCCTCCCTGATACACATGGGACAACATGGACACTCCTTGGACACACACACTGTATGTATAGTATTACAGCTGTTTATTGTCACAGAGTAAGTCTCATACTTAGCTTTCCATATACACATGGATATTCTAATGTGTGCGTTACAAATTAAAGTGTTACCTGACACCCACACAACATATGATCTGCATATGTAAGCTATTGACATGACACACATAACAAACACCTCAAAAACATGTTGTACTGGATACATAATTGCTTCTAACTGAGCATTGTAAGATCAACAAAACTAGGATTATACCATGTTATTGCATATATCATTGTTTCATTGTTGGCGACGTGGTCGGCCACGCCTGACACGTCGGGCACCCTCCCCCCTCCCCCTGCCACGACCCTCTTCTCGAACCAGAGCTGGTGGTGGTGCAGTAGCAAGGCGGCGCATAACATCAAGCATGCCCTCAAGGGCCTCAAATATCCGTTTGACGGGCCTGTTTTGGACCGCCTCATGTAATTGATGGATCTCACCACACACCTGCCTTGTGTTTTGCTCCACTGCAAGGCGTATCCGCTCCATAAAACGTCGACTGCCTGTGCATGGGATACAGCGTGTTATATTCCATACATCTCCACTACTCCAACGCCATACACAAACATGTTATGTACATGCCCACACGATTGGTGATGTGATAGGGCAGACTCAATCACAGAGATGGAGAGGGCCAATATACATCATGTCCACAGTAGTATATGGCAGGCATACAAACCCACAGGTCACATCACACGAAGAAGATGTGGTATGCCATAACAACGATTTACATGATGTGGTGAAACACCAATATACTACAGCTCTGGCAACAGGCTTGGCAAATGACAGCTCTCACATAACAAACGTGTAGGGGAGCTTGCGCATGCACGACCACAACTACATCAGCTGGACACCAACGGAGATGAACACAGGAAGGTCGAGATATGACATCACAATTGATGACACATGTGGAGGGAAAAATACATTCTCTGACGAGGGACATGTGTATGTTTAATGAATGAATGTGTGATGGGGCTGGTAGGCACAGGGATTACACAGCCACTTACCGGGTGTACAGTGCACCTCTGCTGCACATATGTGACTCCTGAGTGATACATGTGCACCCTCACTGTAACACAGAGGAGGTCCTTGGTCCATATAATGTAGGCCATGTAACAAATGTGTAGGTGATATAGTTATTTATGTATTTGTACATGTTTTCTATACCGCCGTTTCCTTTAATCACAGCGGTTACCACGACACAAGAGGGGAGAACATAGACAGGGGGGCATACACTGACTAAACGTAACAGTGAATGTAAAATTTTGTGACACTACATCAAGGAAATGTTACATTAAAAAACGTTACATTCATGATATAATTTTAGAGAATGTTATTTGTCTGTGCCATAGTACTCTTTGAAGAGTACAAATGTCAGTTGTTTTCTGAAATCCTTTAAATCATCCATGGATCGAACATCGGGAGGGATAGAGTTCATTATAATTGTGGCCGATAAGGAAATTTACCTTTGTGTAGTACATTTACACGCGTTTCTGTTTGGACACAGCAGGGGAAGCACCAGGGGGGTACATCAGAGCTCTACAACGACATGGCTATGTTTCCCGCTACCCGCAAATGCAGACATTGAGGAATGGGTCATATAGCTTAAACATATGCTCATTAACACCGCATCTATTGGCTAAGTTGTCATCCTGCTGTGTACAAGACATTTGGGTATCTGCAGAGCGGCAGGATGTAGCTTTCCCAATGTCTGTATCAATTTATGTTGTCATAGAGTGCTGGGCCGTCAGACACTTCCTCATATGTCTGCATCCATGTGTATCAACCTGAACATACACTATCTATTGGGGGTAGAATCTAATCATTTCAGGTACCCTACAACCTTTGGGTATCACACTCTAAGTAATGCAACCATAACATGTAACGAGTGGAGGTAATGTTTGAACAGCCACCACACACACACCAACTGTGGACTATCTGGTGTGTGTGTTGTGGGTTGTGACAGTCTATTTGTCACCCACCTTCAGCATCACGGTGTGATTATGCACCATAGGCCCTCATCTCTGCCATCATCAACTCCGGGAGAGGTGTAGGTGTTGGTTCTGCTGGCATGGGGGATTTGCTGGTCTCTATTGCTGCTTCACGCAAATGGTGTCATGGCGCGCACGGGTTGGCTCCAGGGACTCATCGCCAGCACTTGTGCGGCCCCCAGAGACAGCAGCCTCTGGCCTCCATCAGACTCATAGGGGCTGCAATGTAGACCTCCCCTCCTCCTCTTCCACCACCGCCTCATCCTGCTCCTGCTCCTCCTCTGCCCACCCCTCCTCCTCTCTTCCTCCGCACCCCATTTGACTGTAGTCACCCTGCATTGGGAGGAATCAGAGAGAGCACACATATGTTTCAGCAAACCAACATATGTATACATGTGTGAATACATAACACACAGACAGGATGTTTTGCATCCGTTCATGTGTGCGTGCATACCAGACACCGTACATCACTCCCATAACGTGTGTGTCACCACCCATTTTTCTGGGTAAGGACACATGTGTGTGCTGTGCCCATGCACAGGTGGCAGATCGCCCCTTTCTCTCCTGTTTCATGGTCACACATTGCACATGTTTGCCCATAGCATCCCATTCCTCTGTTATGGTTTACATATTTCCGCACATGCGTGTTACTACTGCCCCACCCTAACACCTGCTTTATGCAAATCACTGCATGTGTGTGTTGTTTTTTGAGTATGGGTCATATTTGTATGTGATAATGATTGTCTCAGTGCTACATGTGACTCGCCGTGACCCATAGTGCAGCGTATGGCAACTAGGCATCACCTTTGGCCCACTGGGGTGCACATGCAGCACTGTATTGCTGGTCATGTCATACAAACATGCCTTTGAAATGACCAACACAGTCATGCCTTGTATGGAAATCACGCTTGTTTTGTGTCTGGTGACTCATGTGTGTGTGTGCTTCATTATGCCATAATCTCGTGGATGGGTTGAGAGGGTGGTAGGTTTTGGATGTGAACCCCAGACATGTCAACAGAAATGGTGATGTAAGGATATTGCACACACATATCACAACATGATGGCAAACATGATGTGGGGTTTGTGGACACATATGGGAGTGTATTTGCCATAGGACCTCCCTGTACGGAATATGGAGATTGTACATGAGAACGAATGATTAGTTAGTGTACATACCTGCATGTGATGTGCGCTATCCAGGGCCTCTGGCAGTCCACGAAGGTAGATGTCTCCCAGCCGTGCTGCATTTTCTTGTTCCAGGGGCGAGAGTGGTTGGTGTGAGTGGGGGTCCCGCCACCTGTGCCCATAGCATGTTGTCTTACTGTTACAGCAACCGCATTGTGGCTGACGGACACCTCTCTTGATGTCAGAAAACCTCTTTTTTAAGCTGTCTACATCACGTTGTGGGGCCCCCTTCCCCACACAGTGCAGTACTCAGATCCTCCCACCCTGCCCATTCTTGTTTGGCAACAGATGTTCGTGTGCTCATTCTGCCAAATAATACATCGTCGTTGTCAAGGACATGGGAGAGTAATATATGGTTTTTCACTGTCCACTGAACTTTAACAGCTCTCCTCCTTTGTGTTGCTGGCACAGGGACCCTTTTTCTTTTGGCCATTTGGCTGTAATGTGACGGCTGTCGCTCAGCAGATGGCCCTGCCTGTTCGTGGCTAGGCTTGTGCAGTCTGTGCCCTGTGTGACTCATCACCAACTGGCTGCCCCACATCCTCCGCCTCCTCACACTGGCCCTCTCTGTCACTGTCCCTCTCCATCTACACCTTGAACACAGGCACCTCTCAAACAACCCCCGTTCACCAACACACAGCAGGACACAGCACACACACACAGATAACAATAACACTACAATAGAGGACACAATACAGTACACTGTACACAGGTGCTGTGTCAAGTAAATGAGCACATGTACACAGATACTACAGTGATTATTTAATTTATCCTCTCCCTCTAGTCCTGTGCCGTACCCCTACCTCAGCCTCTCTCTCTCAGACTCTGCTTCAATCTCTATATCCCCCCGCCTTCCTCTGACTCTTGCCACCACAAGCCTCACTCCACTATGTGCATGCACACTGTACCTTTATGTCTGCACACCCTTCCTCTGGACTAACCTCTAACCTATCCTCTGGCCTCTGGCTCACTCTTTACCTCTGTGTCTGTTTGTGAAGCTCCTCTAAACATCCGCTCACGCGTGTGCCACGTGATTGAGGGCCTATTTATAAATCGGTATTTTTTTTGCCAATCGATTTGATTTCTGCACAATGCCGCATTTGTGCAAAGGCGTGTATATTGGTGGGACACGCTCGTGCGTCGCGCTCAGGTTGCCGCCGTGAGTGTGACGTCATAACGCATGGGCGTTTTTGCAGTGCGTCAACACACACATGCGCCGAGGGAAATAGTGCTACGTATGTGTATGGTCACGCATTATCGCATTACGTGGAGTCCCGCATGGGGCGTCCTAGGGTGCTTTTTTTTTTTTTTCCGCATGCGCAAGGCGATGCCTCATCTGCGTGTCACCACGTCCCATGACCGACACCCATGCGTAGAGTCCGCGCATTTCATCGCGTGACTCTAGACCTTCGGTTAGCTGTGAGCAGATGCGCATTGGGGAGCGCATTGGACGTCACGGCAAGGAAAGGAAATATATAGGTGAGGGAGAACAGCTTGTCGACGTTGAGGGTTTGTATGCGGAGAAGAGTAGAAGTGTTGTTTGGTGAGAGACAGTAGAGGGGAGTCCGAACAGGTGTATGTGTAGATTGTTTGGCTTGGTGTTTGTATTGAGGATTGTTATTCGTCTTCTTGTGTGTTGTATGGATCTGGTTGTGTCTTGGTAGTTTTGTACAGTGCGTAGAATATTTATTGTGTGATGACATAAGTTATTTGTTTCTTAGTTTGGTGGGAGGAGTTTATATTGCGCATGGTCTAGCTGGCTGCATGGTGGTCCTGTGCAGTGGGCAAGATGCTTGTGGTTGCCGAACACGGAATATGGTGTCGATGGGGCTGGGGCACAGGGCATGGGTTTAGTCGCCGCAGCAACTCAGACCTGCAGCTGTGGTGGCGGTCCAAGCCTGTGTTTGTTCGTGCACGGCGCAGGAGGTTTGCCGAGGTGCAGGCTCGGCAGCCACGCCTCTACAGGCCCCGTCCCCAGCTCTATGACATGCGAGAGGACCAGGTCATCTCCCTTTACCGACTGAGCAACAAGGCTATTAGGGGTCTCTATGAGGATCTTAGACCTGACCTCGAGCCCCTGACTGATCGGTCCAATGCCATACCTGGTTTAGTCAAGCTCCTTGCTGCCTTACATTTCTTTGCCCTCCGGCTGTTTTCAGACATCTGTGGCCGCAGTGGGTTGCATGAGCCGGCCCACCTTCTCACGATGTCTCCACCAGGTACTGCGTGCCATGGTCAGCCGGATGGGGATTACATAGCCATACCCCACACTAGGCAACAATGGTGGACCCTGAACCAGGCCTTTGAGGCATTAGCCGGTAAACCACACGTGATGGGATCTATTGATTGCACACATGTTTGCCCTGGTCCCCGCCTAGAGACAAGGGAGGTAGCGTACCGCAACCGCAAACACTACCATTCCCGTGAATGTTCAGGTTGTATGTGATGCAAATCAGCATAGTTCCTGAATGTGGTCCCTAGGTTTGCAGGGTCCACCCATGACTCCTATATCCTGCATCACTCGGGCAATAATTCACACAATTTGAGGAGGACGTTTTGGCGAATGTAACTTGCTGGGTGAGTATGTCAGGGTCTTTTATTTCTGTATGTCATTATACATGTTTCTATTTGTGATCACAGTAGAGGGTTTTATATAGTTTGACACATGCACTTTGCATATGATTGATGTTAGTCACAGGACTGGTGTTGGTATTGAGTATTTCATGTTTTTTTACGTATGGTACGACTAGAAACATTAACCCTACATCATGATTATCCTCACAGTCTATGACCGTTATATGCACATGTTGTACATGTGCTGCCACCTCAGTGCAGACATCTATGTTGTTGATGTTGACCTCATAGTGCATGTTGGTAGCATATGCAAACATGGGGTGGTTGGTGGGGTGGTTTTGGCCACAACATACACCTGTGATGATGTTTAATTGCTGGGATAATGTTTTCTCCGGTCATTTAACATGTCTGGTTCTGGATAACCCTAATAGTACACACATGTCATGTGCGTGTCATTTTGACACACGCACTCTGTGATGGAGTTGTCACCCAGGCTCAATATCTGACATGAGTAGGTGTATATTAATATCTGATAGATGATGTTGAGGTTTCCAGCAGGGGAAAACACGTGTGCATATATTTGGCCAGACATATTGCCTATTCACAGCAGACTTGCAACAATATGTAGTGCTTACAGTAGCCTCTGACACTGTAGTTGAGGGTACGTTTTGTGCCATCTTGATCTGGCCATTCTCATTTCACATCACATTGTGTAAAATGTACAGTTACAGCAAGGGACTACGTGGGTGCATACACAGCGGTATGGGAACCAGCTACAGCGGACGTTTATGTGCCCTTGCATCATGTTTTGGGGCAAACTAATGACGGGCACAGTGTGCATTTTGGACGACCGCACCTTCAGAGTGATGTGTACAGGATGGTGACTGTGAAGACTATGTATATGACAGTCATTGGAGCTCAACTATACACATTTTATTTTGCCTGTCAAATTAAACATCATATGTTGCCTTTCATAAACAGTATGTCTACAGGTGATATGCTTTTCATTCTTACCTACCACCATGGCATACATGGTGTGTATGTGTGCCACACGCAAATGGCTGTGTGTTTTCCCTTGGTTATTGATGAGACATACCCTGTGATTATGGGAGCATTGGATTGCTATTGTGGTGTCACCATTGTGGGTTTGCAGATGTGGACAGTAACTGCATCACCATATGCATGTAGCACACTCACACACACACTATTATTTAAGGGTGACTAGTAGGTCGTTTGTGATATTTGATATGTGTTTAAACGGGCTGGATAAGCCATGTGGTAAAGCTTGTATGTCATCATATGTATATCCTGATAGAGCTGCATAGTTTGCAGCTGTATATTGTTTGTCGACACTGTCCTTGTTGGTATTCTTTCTTTCCTCATGTCCGACACAGCTGTCATGACTGTGTCACATGGACCCCTACATTTAACAAATGCAAACATTTCTTTCTGCAGTGATGCAGGATATGGTTGTCTGCGCCCCCTGGCTTGCTGACCGTCCTGTCCGTCGTCAGCCACGGACACGTGCAGTAGCAGAGGTACAATGAGGCCCATGCCTCCAGACCGCTCTGTCATAGAGCGCACCCTTTGGCGTTTTTGAAGAGAATCGCTTCAGGTGTCTGGCATAGGAACAGGCGGGGCCCTTTACAATATGAGCCACGCACTGGGTGCCGAGATAATCATAGCCTGTTGCATCCTGCACCACATTGCTCTCAGGCACTATATCCCTGCATAAATTAATGAGGATCTTGAGGAGGATCCATTGTGCCACGGCCCTGTAGCGGTGGCCAGTGGTGACAGCAACGATGGAGGGCTCAGCGTTCATGGGCGGGAGGTTGATTGCAGAGCTGTTCACATGTACGTGATTAAGTCGCGTTAACGACACACATGTGCTATCAATTGTGTGTAATGTTTATTGTGTTATGTGTTAATGATTTGTGAACAAGTGGAATCTTGGATGACACACTGCAGTACCAGTT